>CM067298.1:110696686-111443106 GCA_034231615.1 Meghimatium bilineatum | reverse complement strand
ATCGTTATATAATAATTAGGATTCAATTTTTTTACTGCGACTAAATTAATATTTTATATTGTTCTTTTAAGAAATATTATAAGGAGAGCTGCAGAACTCGAGTGTGTAGTGAGGTTACGCAATATCGTGGTTTTACAGTTTCAAATCAATAAAACCGCGTCACAGTGCAAGTACTTCCGAGATAATATACTTGTAATTACGTTCTGATCAACTGTGTTCGAAAGTATCAACATCGAAGTAGATAACAAGATAACTCTATATTCTAAGGTCTGCTACTTTGATCTATAGCACTGCGTAAATCATTACAATATGAGTGTAAATATGAATTCAATCAGAATTGTTATATATTCGTTTATAAATGTATTGACTTTATAAAAGTCAAGCCCGCAGATTTTACGAGTACAGTAGGGGGGGCAGGTGGGGGTTTGTTGAAACATTCCACCTTTAAGAAATTTGAACATGATAGTCATTTAGTATTAGTAAGCAAGCCAAAATACCGGTACAACCTTCCATAAAGCCCCCAAAAAGTCACCACCAAAATAAAACGACGGAAATACACGCGAAAAAAAAAACTTCAGGCAGAACCACCTTCATACCGAAGACATAACTATGGACTTACTTGTGTAAAGTTTTAAAATTATAATGGTTTTAAATGTTTATATATGTTTATACATATATATATATATATATATATATATATATATATATATATATATATATATATATATATATATATATATATATATAGTTTGAGGCAGCACCGTAGATACGTATTGGGAAAAGGGGATGGGTGGTTTTTAAAAATAGTTGATAATGCAGTTGATAATGCTGGTTTTTGTGGGGTATTTAACGATTTTGTCTTGGAACATCATCCGGGGAAGGGTTTGCTTCATCCGATTTTTGTGTGCTAGATTCCTATTACTAATTATCGTATTCTAATTTGCAAGGTACCGGGAGTGTCTTAGTCCCCAATGCTCACTGTTCTTGTCTACGGGTGTTATATGTACTGACATTGTTATTCTTGGTAATAATATATGTAAAGTTCATTATAAGATTCATCTAGGCTTCCCAGATTCCCATAAATAGCATCAAATGGATTCACAAGTCGCAGAGGACTGATTAAACTGTACTCGGTTTCGAATATGTATTCCGTCATTCTCAACAAAACGGCACACCGCCTTCCGAGAGTACCACATATACAACGTAACTCCGTAGCTTCAAGCGATAATACACATTGATCTCTGAAAAAATCCACCTTGCAGTTAAGATGACACGAGCCGGATCCGAACCCATGACCTCGCGAAACTACGCTAGGGGGATCCACATATCTCCCTAGATGCAATACATCCACATTGTATTCTGACCAAGTAATATGAAATTGTTAGATGTGCGTTTTGAACACTTTCGATGACCAATGTCCCTCTACCAGAGATATTTAGTGGAATGTAAGAACGAACGTTAAAATAAAGGCCGCCAGCATGATTCTAACAACATCACTACTATGTGCCGTTGATCCCATAAATCACATTCACCACAAAAGTATTTTGTATGTAGAGGAATATTACTGTTATAAAATCCGACTGGCGTGACTACATCATCCTGTAGAGTGCAGTTGGATACAGAAATGTTTCCTATACTTGACAATGGTATCAGCCCGAACTGCACTTACTGATTACAAATAGAGACAGGTATAAAATATGAATACTTCTCTTGCGACGCCTATGAGGCAACAGGAGTCACACCTTTTTTGGCAAAAGGGCAAGAAATTCTAGTTCAGGGTGCACGAAAAAGTTATACTGTATTTTTTCCATGCATGCAGTAGGAACAGTGCGAGATTTACCTATAAGCTAAACATGCTATAGCTTAGGGCCCCCACATTCTTGGGGGGGGGGGACTAAAACATTTTTATTTCACTATCTATATATTGTTATTCGTTTAAGGGCTCAGTTCTCAAATAGCTTAAGCCCCCATATCTCAAATAAATTAGGACCCTATCAAGTATAAATCCGGCCCTAATGTAGGATGTGACTAAGGAAAATTGGTGTTAGGCTGACAACTTTTCGCCTGTGAGAAAAAGCTTCTTTGTCACAACATATGATGTTTCAATATTTTTATTTGTTTTCTGTCAAATGGTCGAAGACATGCAGGCCATTGATCATTGCATGTTTGTCATTTGTGGCAGACACCTAGGTGGCGAGAAATGCCAACTATGCCACTGCTAATTTGTAGACAGTTCTGACAAATGAAAGATGAACTAGTTGACCCAGAAGTATATCTGTCGCTCCTGGCCGGGTGTGATGCTCCTGAGATGCTGCCCACACTCGAACGCCTACCTCCAGGGACTAAACATGTATCCATACACCTTTATAACATAACCGTCTCTTTGCCACAACAAAACCTTATACAAGTTCAGGTGTAACATTGATTACTCAACTGAGGATTACCTATAAAAGTTCAGGTGTAACATTGATTACTCAACTGAGGATTACCTATACAAGTTCAGGTGTAACATATACTCAATTAAGGATGACCTATACAAGTTCAGGTGTAACATGGATTACTCAACTGAGGATGACTATACAAGTTCGGGTGTAACTTGGATTACTCAACTGAGGATGAGCTATACAAGTTCAGGTGTAACATGGATTACTCAACTGAGGATGACCTATGATGTTGTCAGAAATGCTATAGACTACGACGAGCTTTCTGCTCATAGAAAAATGTATTACTTCATTATCACCTTTATCACTTGACCAGATAGTTCATCGCTTGACCAGGTAGTAATTCCTAAAGTTCATGGAGTTAATAAACTCCGAGTGAGTACACCTGGTAGTAGAATATTAGTTTCAGTTCCAAGTTTATTTGTGTTTCTCTTGCATTCTTTATGACAGAAGTTTTCCATAGCTTAAAAAGTCCTACACGATTATATTATTTTACTCAATACATTGTTTTATGTGTTGTGCATTGGAACGGACTTTGCCTAGACTTTCTTAACCCGCCCCCCCCTCCGCACACTAAAGATAGAAAGGGTGATTCCTTCCCAGCAGTCCAGTCAACTGCAGCTGGGATCATCATAGCAGAATTAATGGAGCACTCATGTGGGAGCATCACAGCAGAAATAATGGAGCACTCATCTGGGAGCATCATAGCAGAAATAATGGAGCACTCATCTGGGAGCATCATAGCAGAAATAATGGAGCACTCAACTCCAACGACTTTACTCATCTCTTACGACATGTATATATGACTATCACTATTATTTTCTCTCACTCATCATCTCTTTCTCTCTTTCTCTTTCTCTATCTATCTATCTATCTATCTATCTATCTATCTATCTATCTATCTATCTATCTATCTATCTATCATTCCTTCACGTCAGTTAACACGCAGGTGTGCGCCATTAGAAAAAACCCACAAAGGTATAAAGTTCAACATTGCTAATAATAAAAAAAACAATGTCTTTGTTCCAAATTTGTCATCTTAACATTCCAAGCCATTTCTAACTGATGTCGATCTCGTCTATAAAATATACTGTATCTTTGAAGTTTCCATTTAGTGTAATTTCTTATGATGGCCTCTCGTGTAGTAGATGTATGACTAACTGTAGTTTAGACGCGACTCTTATTTATTAGGAATCGTGTATTTTCGGACTTTTAAGTTAAGTAGTGGGGAAACTCCATTTCTAATCCCACTCTTCAAGATCTCATATTTGATCCAGCTAATAGACACACCAAAGGTTACATTAATGCGTCAATTCACTGCTTCATTGCATCTCTGTGTCGTCAACAAACCGTCCAAGCTTTGTTTCTTTAGATGTTTGCGCCTCAGAGTCTCACATTTATTCTTATTTTGTTTGTCGCCCTTCTGTTGTTAAATGAAGCTCGTCCATGTCCCTCACCATAATAGTCCTACGCACTTATACCACACAACGTTACTTCTTGTGCCGATCCGACTATTTTCCGTGCATTTCATTGGTATGCGACACAAAATAATAGCACAGTGATCAATGTAGAGTCGTATGATCCAAGGTAAAATACTTTACATGAGATCAGCGTGCATGACTATTCTACTGAAGGACAAGGATTTATCATTATATGAAATATGAGTTTCTATATTGTATGTGTGTATAAGTTTTTCTTTTCCACAATACGACAATCATTTGCAAATAAGTTACATTTGTCATTTTATATAAATAAATATTTTTTTTGCGTGGACATCAATTTTCTACACACATCATACCCATGTATCACTAGATTGTCAGACTTCCTATGCAGACAGAGCCTTCTTTCTACCGTCAGACAAGATAATGAAGAGCGCCTGCAACTTGAATAATAGAAAGAAAATGACGTTAGAAAACAGCATCAGGCGGCCTGACTTGGTTAATGAAGCGATTAGGTCCTAATTCACGCGTCTCTTTGATGTCCTCGGTGCATTCGTGTCGGCCAGCCCTAACAGATGGCAGTCGCTGAAGCTTAAACATCGGCTTGTATGAAGGCTCACCCTACCAATACTAACACCTCTTTAAACTGTCACAGGGACCAACACTGTTTTGTGCAACCCTCGCCCTTTTCCTTCAGGCAAACTGCACTACAGATATTAGCAGTGTTAGAAAAAAAAACCTAGTGCAACTTGTCCTTAGCTCAAAAATAAACCCTAAATAATCTACCCCGACCTGTACATGATCAAGGTAATCTAATCCCCTTCCGTACTACCAACATGTGTTCGTATTAGCAAGTTTACGTTCCTTTTGTGTTCTCTTTCAGGTAATTCTTTCATCTGATTATGAGCGCAAACCATTAGAAATGTTTGAAAACCTTTGAACACACAATCTTAGATCAGTCAATCGTGAAAAAGATCTATTCTATCACTCACAAGAAATACATTTTAACACACACCTTGACTGTGCCTCTTGTCAGGTAAAGAAAAGATCCTAATAGCTTCATACCAAGTTTATAAACTTCCAAATGCATTACGTTTACCGGAGGCGTCGTGGACAAACCCCATTTGAAATTATGTTTATTCCCTACGGAGGAAAGTAATAGAAAACTCGTCTTAAAGTAGCGCCATGATGTCATTCAATGAAATGGTAGCTAGAAACGGGTTTTGTGAGAAAATATATATGTCTCTTCCAAATTTCTAAGCCATATTGTAATACTGAATATAGAAAAAGAATTCTCAAGAAAACACGTTCTAGTATGCAAGATGACGGTCCATTAAGTGTAATTTTGTTAGAATGTGTCTGCAATAAATAAAACCGAGCTATCATTGTACTCTCACGCTTAGTATTGTTATTAGTCGGTGTTTTATTATTGTTACTTGTTAAATGTTCTTTCGCATCTTACAGTTTTCATTGATATCTCAAATTGTTCTATTTGTTCTCTCTCGTCTGAACTTGCTATCTCATGTTGTTTCTTTATCTTCCATTGTTCTCTGGCATGTCCCAACGTTCTCTTGAAAGCTTCTCTCCCATCTTAAATTGTTTACGTCTTAATATTGTTCTTTATAATTGTTCTCTCTTCATACATTATTCTATATGACTGTTCTCTCTTCATACATTATTCTATATGACTGTTCTCTCTTCATAAATTATTCTATATGACTGTTCTCTCTTCATACATTATTCTATATGACTGTTCTCTTCATACATTATTCTATATGACTGTTCTCTCTTCATACATTATTCTATATGACTGTTCTCCCTTCATACATTATTCTATATGACTGTTCTCCTTTCATACATTATTCTATATGACTGTTCTCCCTTCATACATTATTCTATATGACTGTTCTCTCTTCATACATTATTCTATATGACTGTTCTCTCTTCATACATTATTCTATATGACTGTTCTCTCTTCATACATTATTCTATATGACTGTTCTCTCTTCATACATTATTCTATATGACTGTTCTCTCTTCATACATTATTCTATATGACTGTTCTCTCTTCATACATTATTCTATATGACTGTTCTCTCTTCATACATTATTCTATATGACTGTTCTCTCTTCATACATTATACATTATTCTATATGACTGTTCTCCTTTCATACATTATTCTATATGACTGTTCTCCCTTCATACATTATTCTATATGACTGTTCTCCCTTCATACATTATTCTATATGACTGTTCTCCCTTCATACATTATTCTTTATAACTGTTCTCCCATCTAACATTATTCTTCATAACTATTCTCCCATCTTACATTATTCTTTATAACTTTTCTCCCATCTTACATTATTCTCTATGACCGTTCTCTCCTATTACCTTGTCCTCAATGACTGCTCTTTCACCTTAAATAGTTTTCTCAAGAAAACACGTTCTAGTATGCAAGATGGCGGTCCATTAAGTGTAATTTTGTTAGAATGTGTCTGCAATAAATAAAACCGAGCTATCATTGTACTCTCACGCTTAGTATTGTTATTAGTCGCTGTTTTATTATTGTTACTTGTTAAATGTTCTTTCGCATCTTACAGTTTTCATTGATATCTCAAATTGTTCTATTTGTTCTCTCTCGTCTGAACTTGCTATCTCATGTTGATTCTTTATCTTCCATTGTTCTCTGGCATGTCCCAACGTTCTCTCGAAAGCTTCTCTCCCATCTTAAATTGTTTACGTCTTAATATTGTTCTTTATAATTGTTCTCTCTTCATACATTATTCTATATGACTGTTCTCTCTTCATACATTATTCTATATGACTGTTCTCTCTTCATAAATTATTCTATATGACTGTTCTCTCTTCATACATTATTCTATATGACTGTTCTCTCTTCATACATTATTCTGTATGACTGTTCTCTCTTCATACATTATTCTATATGACTGTTCTCTCTTCATACATTATTCTATATGACTGTTCTCCCTTCATACATTATTCTATATGACTGTTCTCCCTTCATACATTATTCTATATGACTGTTCTCCCTTCATACATTATTCTATATGACTGTTCTCCCTTCATACATTATTCTATATGACTGTTCTCTCTTCATACATTATTCTATATGACTGTTCTACCTTCATGCATTATTCTATATGACTGTTCTCCCTTCATACATTATTCTATATGACTGTTCTCTCTTCATACATTATTCTATATGACTGTTCTCTCTTCATACATTATTCTATATGACTGTTCTCTCTTCATACATTATTCTATATGACTGTTCTCCCTTCATACATTATTCTATATGACTGTTCTCCCTTCATACATTATTCTTTATAACTGTTCTCCCTTCATACATTATTCTTTATAACTGTTCTCCCATCTCACATTATTCTTCATAACTGTTCTCCCATCTTACATTATTCTTTATAACTTTTCTCCCATCTTACATTATTCTCTATGACCGTTCTCTCCTCTTACCTTGTCCTCAATGACTGCTCTTTCACCTTAAATTGTTTTCTCATCTTACAGTATTCTCTATAAGTCTTTTCTCATCTTGCATTGTTCTCTCTAACTGATTTCTAACCTTACATTACTAGTTATAGATGTATGATATCTGCCATATTGAGGGCGAGTGCAGGGTATATATAGTTTATAAAAGATTGTTTATAGATAATATCTATAGTTTCTATAGTTATCTGATATCTATAGTTTATAGATAATTTTCTCCGCAGAAATCCCCCGCACTAGACTCTAGATATAACGCCGGAAAATAACCAAAGAATGACATAGGAACGCAGGAATGTTGGCTGAGAAAACAAGGTTCCTATGGTCTATAGAGGGGACCGTAGGCGGAGCTTCTGCACTCCGGCTCTCCTCGCGATCGGGTGTCGATCCGGGTGAACCATTTAGGCCCCCCGCTACGACTGGTCCCCGTGTATCGAGCACCCACACGTCGAGGTACCCGCCATCACGTACGATCGGGATAGACAGGGGGCTATCAACATCTTCTAGATAGATCGTGAAGTCTCCAGTGTATCAGCTGCTCCGACATCGATATGTCCGTGGTAGGGGGAAATCTGTGTCTATCGAAGTGATGATAGAGGGACCAGACGAGTCTGAATTTCATGACTCATGGTAAGTAAAGTAACCCATAGCATTTTATTAATGCCGTAGGGGTGTGAGATGTTAGTGATCTCACATTTCACAGGCTCTGCAAATGAGGGCGGTAGCCATCTCCTTTCCCTCGCAGTCTTTACTTCCCGGATTAATCCGGTACCTATTTAAGGCTGGGTCGACCTGGGAGCCTTTGCGATCTGAAAACATTTCCGCCTCAGCTGGGGAATGAACCCAGGACCACTCATATGCGAAGCCAGTGCGCTAACCACTGCGTTACCCGGCTCCCAATATACGAATATCCAAAGTAAGCTGTCAAATACATTTTAGGAGCTCTCAAATACAGCAGCTTACGTAAGAGAACCGGACTTGCTGTGTAGACATGTCGAAATGCGAACGAGAAGAAGAAGAAAAGATATCTCTAACTACTGTCTCACCTTACATTAGTAATTATAGATGTACGATATCTGTCATAGTGAGGGGGGGGGGGGGGTTGCTGGGGATATATAGTTTATAGAAGACCAGAAATCCCCCGCACTAGAGTCTACACAACAATCTTAATGGACTTTTGTTTTAAGTTATAGTCATCATCATTTGCGAGTGAGCAACATCTCTACTGATGACTATAATGATGCTCCTACTGATGATCCTACTATTAATCCTACTGATGATTATACTGATTATTCTACTGATGACCCTAGTCATGATACTATTGATGGCCATAGTGATGATCCTACTAATGATTATAGCGATGATACTACTGATTATTCTACTGATGACTCTAGTCATGATATTATTGATGACCATAGTGATGATCCTACTGATGATCCTACTAATGATTTTACAAGTAATCCTACTAAAAAGAGCAGCTCGTGGAAAGGACGAATCATATCAGCACAGAGAAAACTTTTGAGACATTGAACAAGGATATCGCATGAATAAAAGAATAAGATAGATAGACATCACGAGACAGACATTGTTCTGAAACTTTATAATTAAAACAAAACTGCAAGTCCGAGAAAAACCATGTATAGGAGATCGGAGTGGGACGGGTGCACTTATTGCAACCATGTGTATGTGAGATAGATCAGACAAGGAATGTACTAGAAACGAACAATAGTTAAGGAGATGAAAAGAAGAAAGAATTTGCTGAAATTCATAACATAAACAGTTAATCAAATGGTAAGACATAGATAGCCGCAGTAGCTGCTTCTTAGTTGAATTACTGTTTTTTAGACACCTTACATCAAAATCATGTTTAACTTGTTCTGAAAATAGACAATAACATGGGAGCAGGTAACAGGATAAACAGGTAATCAATTATCATCAGGTAGCATATCCTGAACAGGATATAGCAGACATCACAACATTGAGGAACTTCTGTCTATCTTGAGACAGTCTTTGATATCTTTGATATCAGTCTCAGGTGGTCTTTGATATCTTGCGTCTGTCTTCTTCTTCGTCTGCCTATTGCTCGTCTCCCTGACATCATTCCCTCCATTATAGTTTTCTCTAGGCCATCATGTCGTTTGACATGGCCAAAATATTGTAGTTTTCTGGAAAGAACCTTGCTATTTAGCCAGTTTTCTTTTACATTCATTTCTCTCATTCATTTCAACGTAGGATGGCTACGTTGGTGATTAACCATGGTATTCTGAGGATTTTTCTGTAACATTTTGTTTCTAATGCTGCTATTTATTTTTCACTTTGTTTGTGTTTATTATGATTAACACCCATATTACGTATAGTCGTAATGGTTCTGCCGTTCTCTTTTCCCCAGTCCGCGTGTTTGATCTGCCTCGCCTCTGGGAGCCTCACCATCAGATCTTTGAGTTTCCTCGATGTATGCTGTCATTATTTCTTGGCAGTTACATTCAGTAGTTTGCCTTTTCTTTCTGAGGGTTCCTGTCCGACTACCAGCTAGTCACTGGTGCGCTCTTGCCTCGACATCCATTTTTCTGGTTCACGTCTTTGAAGTCGTTGTCAGACAATTCGACCCGCCACTTTCTCTATCGTTAACACTGTGTACTGATGGAGGTGAACATCCTACTTAGAGAAACTCCACGTTGTTTAGCCAACTAATCAAGGCTGTTGCCCGGGGAGTGATGCTGCCGTACACATGCAGACACGAGAAGCCATACATGAGCTGGATAGGAGTGGGGGAACTAAATAAGATCCAGGCCTTCCACCGATGAGTTAGTGGCTGCCTCTCACAGTGAGGTACTATTTCTTACACACTCCAATCCCACCATCTGAACAGGTAATTATTTTAAAGTAATAGACTTGAAGTATTCAATATAATTATGGTGTTGGAGTGTACTACATTCGTATATGATAATATTTTCAGATGATAGATCTGATGAAGAAAAAACAAGATACGAACAACATTAGATATCATGATGATATCCTCGTTTGCAAGTGAAGATGACCATGGCATGAAAAACAATAAATGTGATGAACAAGTAACAAAACAACAAAACATTTGTGATTGTCTAATTTGGTTTGTTAGTTCGTAGATGCCCGATGAGTCAGATTCGTTCCAAGGAAGTTCTATTGCAGTGCATGCAGGAGTGTAGAGGGTTTGGAGTAGGAGAGTTTTCGGATTTGCCCTTCCGCTTCCGTCGCTTGTAAATTGCCTGCAGTGTTCTTTCTTTTTCAAATTTAGTGATGCCAGCAGTTATCTGGGTGTGCCAAGTTGAACAATCAAGGGATGTAGTCTCCCAGGAGCTATGATCAATGCTACAATGCTTGAAAGAGTTTTTTCGGTGATCCTTGGAGCGCTTTTTCTGCCCGTAGCTTGAACGTTTACCATCCCACAGTTTCCCGTAGAATAATCTCTTTGGAAGACGTTTGTCCGACATACGGACAATTTGGCTAGTCCAGCGGAGTTGGGACCTAATCAGAAGGGCATGGATGCTGTGCATACGGGACTTTTGAAGGATTTCCGTGTCATTATCACCGTTAGATATCAACGTACTTCCTGAAAAGATATCATTGTGAAAAGAAATGTCTTTAAGAAATGAGAATAATATATACGTCTGAAGTGTATAACAGATAAGCTTACTTCTGCAGCCTGGATAGATAACGGCTTTTCCTTTTTCAATTAATGTAACGACAATTGGTAATACTGACATATGTTTATTTGATACCAAATGTTTACAGTAGGATAGCGTACATAAATTATGTCAACACTTTTTATCCCCTCCTCCACTCCATTGTCAACAAACTGTCAAGACCTCATGGATTTCCCCCCCCCCCCTGCTTTATATCATCATATTTAAGCGCCCATATTTAAGACTCCAACCTCCTCAAAAAAATACCATTGTTTTGCAGAAACCACAAAACAACTAAATTATTTTTTAGATTTAAATTTGTAAAATGGCATATTTTAACAAATTAATCGGTAAAAAAAAAAAAATGTGTTGACGCTAAATTTGGTCAACCCGCCCCCTCATGTTACCACTGATTCAGTTAACACTTATTCAGGCTGTCTCCCACTACCCCCTAATTGTTGACGTAATTTACTGACAGTCCCTTAACTACCAGTACAAGCACACAATACAAATCCCTTGATGCTCTGCCTATAAAACTCACGTAAGTAATTCACTTTCTCAAGCGGTTTCATATTCACTGGTTATTTAGTCGTTGGATCATCATCACTGCAAACTGGACACGTCCATAGTTATTCCGATCTCTCCTTTAGTGTATCCGCCATTACACTTCTGCTGACAGTACCGGTCCTCTGCTGGTTGACGATCATTCTTCTGCGCTCACCAAAATGTTCGCTTTTAGCAACACCGCATTTCAAGCCCTGATCTTTAATACTGAACACTGACAAGGAATCATTATCCACGCTAGTCTCACTCCCGCGTTCTATATCTCTTATGGAGTTCAAAACGTCAGCTCGTTCCATTGCCCCATCGCCCTGTGCAACAATCGCGCATGGCGCCAATTGATCTGTTCTTCATTGCCTCGAACACCCACATGTCCCGGCACGAACAATGGTTTCCAGTTAAAATGGTTTCCAGTTAACAAGTGTTTTGTGTGTCGCCTAGTTTTACTTGAGCAATGGATGTATTCGTTGTTTTAAATTAGGATATCGTGTGGTGATGTGTTGAGTTGTTATTCTCTGACCAGGAGGTACACTCATTAATATCTTCGCCGGTGCTAACGGAGTGCGTGCATCTGAGCTGAAGTCTTCGTGAGTGTAACTGCTATTAACACAGTTTTGACAAAAATGGCGACCATAAATCATGTTCACTGCGTATCCAAAACATATACGAGCTATTGCTCGTTCATTACATAGTGATGACAGTTTGTTATATCAACTGCTTGAAATTAAGTTAGAGGTATGTCCTTGATCGAGGCAAAAATTCAAAAAAGCTAGCCATGTACATTAGGAACATACCCATCTAGAAACACAAATCTATTCTAATAGAAACCAAAGGGCTTAAATTCTCATACCAACATTCTGGTGTCAATGTCAGACATGGACACTAACTAAAGAAAAAGAGAGAAACCTTACTACGTGTGAAATAATGTGTTTAAGAAGAAAAAGCAAATGAAACATAAAGAGAGCATGTCAAGGAGGAAAGAGTAACAATCAATGTTGAAATGTCTGTGGTTAAGTATATTGAAAAAGAACGACTGACATAGTTTGGCCACCTAATGAGAATGTGCCCTTATTGGCCAGCATCAAGAGCAAACAAAATGAGAATTGAAACGCCAAGACGCAGCGGATACCCAAGAGGAATGTGGATTGAAGGAGTTGTCGAACTCCTGAGACATCATAAAATCTCCGCCTATCAAGCCATATCAAAAATGTCACAGAGCGAAAACAGATTGGCTTTCAATCGTGCGACGCCTAACAATAAATGCTGACAAAAGACAATATATAGATATGTTTTTTCTCTCTGAGTTGGTATATAGCTAACAAGCCCCACCGGTGGTTTAAACACGTACTTGGACAGGTTCGGCGTGAAATAATCAATTAGATCAGAGCTGAGTAACTGTATTGTGTCGATTAGTCTTACTGAACTTTTTTGTGGTATAGGGCAAAACAATGATTTCTTTCTGTGTGGTATGTGGCACAACAAACTGATTCTTTTCTTGTGCGGTATGGAGCAAAATGTGAGTGACATAACGTCAGGAAAAGGCTTAACCCTCCAAGGCTAGATAAATGGAACACGTTATATGGAACAAAATAACAGCTAACAAACACATGAATATATCACACAATGACATTGGGTCAAAGAGCATGAGTCCATGGACCGGTGGATCAGCAACCAATCTACCAAATATGTCCACAGCTGGAAATCGTAAGTGTAGGGCAACTGGTACAAAGTGGGGCACGATGCATATTCATTTTATGGAATACATGCTGCTAAAAATGTGTTCGAATCATTATCCTGCCACAAGAATGATTCAGCAGAAGTTTGAGAAACAACGTCAACAAACATATTAATCTAGCGACTCAGTAAATATGGATTTGCTTGCCATATTTAGCTCATAATTAATTTAGTGGTGTATGATCTTCCCTAGCCAATCTTTCTTAGCCAGTTCTTGAGATGTTGCATCCCACACTGTTATCACAATATACGTGATCAAACACATATTGCTCGCCTCGTATACGAATATTGTTCGCCTCATATACGAATATTGCTCGCCTCATATACGAATATTACTCGTCGCATTAACGAATATTACACGCCGCACATACGAATATTACACGCCGCACATACAAATATTACACGCCGCACATACAAATATTACACGCCACACATACATATATTACACGCCGCACATACAAATACTACACGCCGCACATACAAATATTACACTCCGCACATACGAATGCTGCTCTTCGAATATACGAATAACTGAATAAAACACAATAACACGTAAATCTTATTTAATAATGTGGTTAATATTATGTAAGGACAATACCCGTAACTTCACGAAATGTTAAACTTTATAAACATCTGGACTATATCAGGCTTGATAAAGTTACCAACAAACTATGAACGTATGATTCTTTAAAAAAAAAAAAAATTAACGGCAGATTCGAGAAGGAATGTGCTAACAATGGCCTGACTTTCTACTCCATGACATCTAGGTATATTCGAAGTTCTTACTTCTCATTGGCTACGCTTCGCAAACTTTGTCAGTCATGCCCGAAAACTGATGAAGCTGGCGGATACCCTTTCCAAAACAATTTTGCTTCAGAGTGATCGTTTTTGTTGTTTCTAATTAGCGTGATGACAAACATGAAATATAGCGGCGGACTTGTTTAGAATACGCTGCTCGTAGCGTGTTTGAAGCGATAATAGGAGTGTATTTGTTTGAGAGGAAGCAATTACATCCTAGTAACTCCTTCCGTTTAGGGAAACATTAAGTCATGATCCTATATCCTGGTTTTAACTTTCCACAACGTTGATTCAAACAGGAACAAAGTTATGCTTTCCTGCGAACAAGCAAACTCAACAGATGGTTTCGTTTTGGTGACGACCGAATCTTCAACGTAAAAACAAATAGTACAAATACATTGTAAAGTGATATTGCCGGGACATGATAGCAACCCACTTTTTTTTTAAAGTCAATTAAAAGTAGTGAAAATATTTCTCCGCCGTACATTGGTTGCTCGCTGCATCTTCAATAACAAGCTATTATAAACAGAACGTTTATCGGTGAAATGATCATTTACTAAAAAGGTCCGCCTCACGGATAATTTGTTCACAAATACTGAATATATTTGTGTTTCTTTCATTTGGTACATTTATTTATTATCTCGTACATCGAGAACAATATGAACAAGATGTTATTTGGTACACATCTTTCTTTTCCCATGAATTTCACCTGTCGACTCTGGTTGAAATGCTGCTCTCAATCTTAGTTGTGCTAGCGTGCACACCAAGATTATCACAACAATTCTAATATGCATAAATGTTTGCAAATTGTAGTTTTATTTACAATTTTTTTATATAAATGAATAGTACGAAGCCTCGGTAGGTTCGTGTCTAAGGCACTCTCCCGCCGACCAAGGTTCACACGTTACTTATGTGCTGCACAATAGCCGTGGTCCGCACAGCCACTAGAAAAAATATGTACCATGGATCATGCTTTTGGAAGGTGAAGAGATGTCGCCATCACTACTGTGCTGGTTCTGAAGACGAAACTAATTCCGTCATCTAGATATATATAAGGGCATGCTGCGGCTTTACAGAAAGAGGTGGTTATCAAGAAGCATTGCCTGGTTGTTCTGTCCATGAACCATTTTAATACGTATAGCTAGGAAAATCTTCTTTATACCAAGCCCTTCTTCAAAATAGTACTTCGTACTAATCACTCATCCATACTTATACGACATTTTCCGTGCTTTTCATCGGCTGACGATACAAAGTATACGTAAAACTACTCACAGTCAGTCGCATCAACCAAGTTGAGTGAGATCAACACGCAGTACTATCAGGAGAAGGCTTTGGTATTTCCTGTAAGGGGAATTTCGGTTATTTATGTAACACATGATTTTTTTCTGCTTCGTGATCGCATGGCCTTATGTGTATAGATGACCGTGCCAATTATAATGGACGTCGACAATATAAGACGTATTGACTAATGGGAAAACTGCCTTATAAAATGATGCATTTGACATTTCTTGAATAAGTCACACAACTTACACATTATGTGAGAAAACAGCACACCATCAAATCTTAAGCTGATAAAATAACAAACCAAACACATCCTTAAATGAGACCAGAACAACTCTCACACATCATTAAATAAGAAAAGAACTACATACACACACATTCTTGAAAACGAAACGAACAACACACACACACATTCTTAAATAAGAAAAGAACAACACATACACATTCTTGAATCAGAAAAGAACAACACACATCCTAAAGTAAGAAAAGAACAACACAGAAACACACATGTTTAAAAAAGAAAAGAATAACACACTCACACACACATCCTTAAATGAGAAAAGGACAACCTACACACATCATTAAATAAGAAATTAACAACACACACGCATCCTTAAATAAGAAAAGAACAACGCACTCACACACACATCCTTAAATGAGAAAATGACAACCTACACACATCTTTAAATAATAAAATAACAATACACACACATGTTTAAATAAAAAAAGAACAACACACACGCATCCTTAAGTAAGAAAATTAAAAAAAAAACTCATACCTAAATAAGAAAAGAACAACACATACACATCCTTAAAGACGAACAGAACACCATACATTCTTGAATAAGAAAAGAACAACACACACACACACACATTCTTAAGTATGAGGAGAACATCACACACACACATCGTTAAATAAGAAAATAAGAACACACTCACACACACACATCCGTAAATAAGAAAAGAACAACCTACACACACCTTTACATAGGAAAACTACTAAACACAAACACACATCCTTAAAAACGAAAAGAACACCACACATATCTTTAAATAAGAAAATAAAAGCCCACAAACATCTTTAAATAATAAAATAACAACACATACACATATCCTTAAGTAAGAAAAGAACACTTCAATAGCGTTAGTAGACATCAGAATGCTCGGCGTTCGCTCCCATGACAAAACAACATAAATAGCCCGCACAAATATTGTTATTTATTATATCAGAAAGATAATCCCAGGTTCAATCTTTTTTATTTTGAAAGTTATGTGTCGTTTACGCTAGTACGATTTGGCGTAAGATTTCGTTTACATTCATTCGCTTCTGAGGATCTGACAATTAATTTTTTAATAATCATTCAATTGTTATCTCATGCGCTGGCTTCAGACCAATCATGCGCTTAGAAATAATTTATGATGATTAGTTCTCAAAACTGGATATTCCTTATATGTTACAATGTGACGTCATCATGAGAACATTTTGCTTGTCTTTTTCTGTGGTGTAGAGAACGGCATTATTTAGTGACTAATAGTGAGTTAGTCAATACCCCAATGTGTTCTGGTTAATATCTTGAAGGTTCTATGTGAATGGATTTAATAATATTACAGGATACTATAATGTGTGTATTTTAAACTAAATATTCTATATAGGACCGGAAATGCATGTTTCGTATGCAGAAATAACGGGAGGGTGCAGCTGCCTATCTACTAAAAAAACAGATCACTCAAGGTTCCTACTCCTAAAATTCTCGCTACGCCACTGGAAAAAAAACAAGACACACATCCTTAAATAAGAAAACAAAAAAAAACCACACAAATCCTTAAATAAGAAAATAAAAAAAATTACACACATCCTAACATAAGAAAAAAAACCCACAAATCCTTAAATAAGAAAAGGTGAAAAAACAAATCCCTAAATAAGAAATAATAAGCCACACAAATCCTTAAATAAGAATAGAATAAACCACACATATATCCATAAATGGTAAAAGAATAAACCACACACACACAAACTTCCTTAAACTGTCTATTACTCCACTTAAGGTTTTCCATGATAAAAATATGATTACTGAATATTTCAACTGTATTGGGTTCAGATATGCAGAATGTGTAAAATAAAAATTTGGAAAAGTTGTATGTTAATATGTATATGGACATGGCACCCTTTTCTCTGTAATGTGTTTTTGGAGAGAAAGGATTATATTTTTACAAACACTGAGTGCAGAAAAAAAACATCTGGTTTTTTTAAAAAACGTATGGCTTTAAAGGGAAATTACCGTTAAAATTGTGAACACACAAATGGTGATATTTGAGTCGAAACGTATGTTGCAAAAATTATACCGCCGTGTAATATAGGGTTAGGTAAAATTTGAATAAACCACACACATCCTCAAATGATATGAAATTAAACTAAGCAGATCTTTAATTATTTTTTTAATAAATAAAATAACACATCCTTTAAATGAACCAAGAATAAACTTAATGAGAAAAAAAAAGATATCCTTGAAATTTAAAAAACCCACACACATCCTGAAACGAGACAAGGAGATACCACACTCATCCGTGGTAACATCTATGGTATTTTGCGTCAATCTCCGCCTATTAAATAACAATATAATACGTTCTTTGTTGTTTTTATTAAACATGACAGAAAACAATTAATAAAAATAAATTTCATTAATTCATTCACAAGTACAATATAAAAATAGATAGAACAAGAAAATTGAGATAGAAAGAATATATTTTTACAAATCATATCAGTGTATCAGTAGGCCTATATTTCCCTCTAGAAATATGAATATTATATTTTTTTGGGTGCTGATTCAAGACAGGAAACAAACGACATGTTTATATTAGTCTGTCAAAGTCTTCCTGTATTTTGTGCCCTCTCTCTTTGCTCTTATGACGAGCCAGATAATTTCAGCCCAAAAATCATTGGCACACTAAACGTCGCGCAGTGCAGATAATACTTCAAAAAATGACTGTTTCAAAGAGATGTAAAGATTTACCTTTTAGTTAAATGTGATGGGTGGTGATAACGATTGTGATAGGTGTAACAATGTTCTGTAGAGCTTACAACTTTTCTCATGCGTGACAAGATAACACTGGAAAATTGGTACTTGCAGCAAATATTTCTCAGCGTCATAGGCTGAAACAAACATATTTGAAGTGTTCTTTTTTCATTAGACAAATCGAGACCAGTGAAGCAGGTACGCAATGCAAGACCATATATATATATATTTATATATATATATATATATATATATATATATATATATATATATATATATATATGAACTGACAGAAAAAAAAGTCGGTCTATACTTCGTTTAACTCATCCGAATTAGATTATTCCTGGGGAGATGTGGATACCCACTCCGCCTACATTACGTGGTACCTTGTCCGACGGAAATTCAAAAGGGGGGAGGAGTGGGGAAATCCGGTCTCGGTGCATGCAGAAGTCAACACATTGGCAAAATCACTAGAAAATTATTACATGGATGTAGACATTGTAATAATCTACATTGATGGTTCAGTCATATGTGATCGACGATTTCTCTGTGCTTTTTTCTCTACTATATATCCATTGGAGAACTGTCAAAGAATCTAGCCGTGCATTCACCACATAACACGAGCAGTGTTATGGTGGAGACAGATGGTGTGGCGGATGCACTATTAAGACTGGTGTTACAGGATTATTTTCATGCATGCATGCATACTTAGTGACTCAATCAATAAAATTGAATAGGCCAATGGGTGCACATGTTAACGCAATCTCTGATCACAACAATTCCTTTTTATATTCCTGCCTGGACATTCGGACGATGATTGTAATAAACAAGCCTGGCCACAGTATGAAAAGGTGCATCAATGCATCGATCTGACATAATAATGAAAAGGGGGAACTCATCCACTCAGAAGATTTCTGGTAGTGCGAATGGTGGTCGCTGTAAAGACTGCTGGAGATTGGTGTCAAAATTGGAACTACCCAATACAGAGATCAATAATAGTTATAAGAAAATACTGATAAATCAACACCAATCTGGAACTGTGAACCGCTTTATTCTGAAGGACGTATTGAGTACATATGTACTTGTCTGGAGTGCACCAATGATAACCTGCGCTCATAACACAGAACGATCTGACATTTTTCATTGGACATTTTGTGTGGCCTACCAATTAAAAGCATGGTTCAATCAAAAGTTCTCCAATTGGTGTGACCAGTTGTAAGAAACCAATCTGTTGAAAGCTGTGTGCCAAAACTATACTCTCGGGTGTTGATTTCGGACAACATCCTGCAATAGAGCTTAATTTTTGTCCTTAAAGTCGAATTAGCCGCA
The DNA here is from genome assembly GCA_034231615.1 of Meghimatium bilineatum. Taxonomy (NCBI): domain Eukaryota; kingdom Metazoa; phylum Mollusca; class Gastropoda; order Stylommatophora; family Philomycidae; genus Meghimatium; species Meghimatium bilineatum. Next base: position 111,423,327 of record CM067298.1, on the reverse strand, counting down.
ACACAAAAGGCTTAATTATCACAGCCACATCGTGAATCTAGAACAGTATATATTTCCTTCACAAGATTTCATCCAACAAGTCAGCGGGAGTTTTAAAATGTCCAAATGAATAAAAGGAAACAAAGCTGCTGTTGTTATTTATCATTCTGCGAAAGAACAAATATTTTGCTAGCTGCTCATGATTTCTCCCAACATTTGTGAAATTGATAAAGTGAACAAAATTATTCAAGAGCTATCTGTGTTGTGTTCACGTAATATAACGCTAAACGTGTCGCAGCTAGCTATTCGTTCACAATTTCCATACATCAACAAGGGTAAATGAATAACATAATTAGATACCATCCAGGAATTATTTTTAAAGAATCAGAAGGCTGCAGATGCAACAAGAACCAGGGACATTCAGCTAGCGTGTATTTACCTTCCAACATTGAGTTAGCACGTTTTACAAATTCGACTAATACGCATTTCAAAAATATTTTACAGGATTAACCGCTTCCAGAGGAAGTATCTTTAACCGGATAGGGAGATAGGCAACTCCACCACCAAGACCTCCGTAGTCGCTTCCACGACATGCGTGGCAGGTAAATGTGTCTCTATTCTTTGCTCCCCTCTCGTGTCCCGCCAACCACATAATTCATTAGAAAGCTGTATTGGTTTATTTCAGCATTCCCATATCAGACCAGTATAATAATTATATTCCAACTATAACCAGTTTATATTGTAGTTGTATATTTATATTTTTATAATGCCTGTATGCTCTTCTAAATCGATTTATATTTTGCATGAGATCAGAAATCAATCATGTACAATCCTTAGGACTACACCATGTAATTTGATTTTTCCTTTGGGTTTCATTGGATCATTATGTGTGTACTGTGTCGATTGCCAATGAACGTCACAGGAAAAGTCAAATAATATCACTTTAGAAGGTTGATTTCCAATGAGACCAAAGGACTGTATAATTAAAGAGTGACTCGACTAACATTTTTTAGTGAGCAGAAGGTTGCTGATCATCTGGTAGAAGGCGGTTTGGGTGCACATGTAATTAAATTTTCTCCCAAAAAATTGGATGTATGAATAAGAATTATGTGTTGACTTGCGTTACTACATTAAACTCGTATTGCATTATTTGTTATTGAACTTTTATGGTTTTATTTTGACGTTGAAAATATTTTCATATTATTTTTATTACTACCACGGTAATTAGTTCCGGAAAATCTATTTGCCATTTCCTGCTGTCAAAACATTGATGTAAGCCATATATCCAGTTATATGTTATTTCCGCTTGCTGTTATTACTGCCATTATATTTATTATTCCCATAATGTTCTCATTTTAAAAATAATAAAATAAACAAGTTAAATATGTGTTGTATCAGATCCCATACCGTCTCCGCATGATGTTTGACGATGAGGGATTCCCATTAAAAAATAAATAAATTTGGCTTGTTGTTTTTTTATTCTTGGTTAGGAACACACGTCACAGAACTGGGGGCATTCCCATATATGCTCTGCTCGTCATTCCGTCAGCCATCTAAAAGTGTATAAGCTCAGGGTCCCAGTCAGTTGCTGATTAGGCGTTCTTCTGATCTTTCCGAAGAAGGAGCACTTTCTCCCATCGCCTCTAGTCACTCCCATTTCTACCATTGACTATGTACATTGTCACGTTCGACCTCCTCCTCGTCTTCTTGTAGAGTATCCATGACTGCTCTAATCAATGCAGTCCTGTCTCTTTTTATCTCGGTGCTGTTCACCAAAGCTTTACCAGCTAACACATCGACTCTTTCGTTTGCTCTGACTCAAGCATGACCTGGACAGTAAATTGATGTAATGCTTCACACATTGTTGAGAAGAGTGACCCATTCAGTTCTGACCATACACTTTTCTGTCTTGCGCAGCATACTTCGAGAGTTTGATAGAATCACTGAGTCTGTTGGTGGTTGCTTCGCTAGCCAAGCGAGAGATGCTGTCAACGCTTCTATTTCCATTCTCATACTCGATGTTGTAGTGGGGTAGGCAGCTGACTTCTCAGCTAATTTCTTGCCAATGTGGTAGGCCACGAAACCCCAACTACACCTGTTTGTTTCTTGCGTTACTGAACCATCCGTGTAAATTTTGGCGTGTTGTTATGGTAACCACTGATCAACTGTAACGTGTCCATCTCCAGTTGTATTCCTTTCACTTGTATCGTTGTCTGTCCCTTGATCGGTGCCCTTCAACTTTTCCCGTCAGTTAAAAAAAAACTCTCATACTGTATTTTTCCCGTTTAAGAGGTTACAGGGAGTATTCGAGTGGCGTGTGTGATAAAAGCCGCATGCCCATTTTCCCATAAGTGAAGACTTCAATTAGGTGTCACGCCTTTATATGTGCTTAAAGTATGAAATTTATGTTGTTGTTTTCCCTTAGAAGTTCACTTTTTCAATCCTAATATACCAGGACCCTCTTATTTGTTTATCATACCTAGAGAACAACAACTATTCTTCTGTGTATCACAATCACAAAGTCGTTGTTGTCACTGTTGTCCCGATAACCTGCTGAGAGTACGAGCGATTAGCTCTGGCTTTTCTCTATGGAATGAGCTTGTTTCTTCAGAGCTTTAATACATAGAGGACTCAATTCTCAGCGACATACAAAGCTTTGACAAGAAACCAATTACAACTTAGAGCGGGTAATCTCAAAGAGGGTAATCTCATGGTAATCTCCAAGGGAGGGGTGGTGGTGGTGGGATCTCAGAGGGGTAATCTAAGAATGAGAAATCACAGATAGGGTAATATCAGAAGGGTACTTTCAGAGGGGGGGGGGAATCATCTCTGAGGTATTAATCTTACGGAGTAATCTAAGAGGAGGTAATGTCAGAGGTTTAATCTCAGAGGAAGTCATCTCAGAGTGGTAATCTGAGAGTGGGGAATCTCAGATGGGGTAATCTTAAAGGGATAATTTCAGAGGGGGGGGGGGGGTAATCTCAGAGGGATTAATCTTACCGGAGTAATCTCAGGGACTGTAAACTCAGACAGTGTGATCTCTGGGTGGAATGTATTCTCAGAGTGGTTAATCTCAGAAGGGGTGCTCTCAGTGGATGGGTGGGGGTAATATCAGAGGGAGTAATCTCAGAAAGGGCAATCTCAGAAGGGGTAATCTCAGGGTGGGATGCATTTTCAGAGTGGTTAATCTCAGAAGGAGTACTCTCAGGGGGGATGGGTAATCTCAGAGGGAGTAATCTCAGTGAGGGCAATCTCAAAGGGGTAATCTTAGAAGGCGTAATCTCAAAGGATTAATCTCAGGGAGAGTTATCTCAGATGGAATAATCTCACAGCGAATAATCTCAGAGAGGGTAATCTGAAAGGCGACAATCATGTCCTCTAAATTCGTATATTTCATAAATGATAACCGTTTTCAACTAACCACACCGATACTGATGTCGACTATTAAATAGTTAACAAATGAGGTTAGAATGACCATCTTTTTTACTTCATTTTTAACTACAGGGAAACTCGTACTCGTCAGCTGTTCTTGGAACATGTTATTATTTATAACTTACTGAATTATTAGTGTGATGTTGTTGTCAATATATAAACCTAGCAACATGGTGGTATTCTCATGATTTACTTAGTGTCCTTCATAAAACACATACATATAAATAGTTTTTTAATTTATTTTTACTTTTGTTGCCGTTCTCAAATTTCCATTGGATCTCTCTTGTAACAGGATGTTCCTATTAGATTTCCAGTAAGATATAGTCCAAAAACAAATGCGTTGTATCGCCGTTTTTTTTTCAGCCAATAGATCAATGCATGATCGGCTTCTTTGTCTAGGACTAAATCAGTCTCTCTATGTACTTTCAAATAAATGTGTAACACATGTATGTAGTGCAGGAACTCTCTGTCAATGGTGATCGGTCGTTCGTTTTCTACTCACAGGAGACGTCTGATTTCTAAAGTTAGTTGTGTCTTTTTTCGGAGATCCTCCAGGATTATCGCTTAACGCTACCGTGTTACGTTCTATGATTGGTACCCTCGCGTGCTATGATTGGTACCCTCGGCAAGCGGCGTGCAGCTTCTATGATAGTGATGAAGTACATTTGGAATAACCCGAGTACAATGAAGTCAATCCTTTACTCACTTTGAACATTTTGAATCTGTTGTGGCCTTTCTTTCTGTAACCATATTGAGTGGGCTGATTAATTATGTTGGAAGGTCTTCTATACCGTCGAAACTCGGTAAACTAGAAGTGATAAAGCTGTGTAACGTCATGTCGTTTTTAAATGGTTTTTTCTTAATATTGTTGTTTAATTATTTTTTTAATTGCTTTTAAATGTTTTAAATAATGTTGTTTTTGCATGTCATCAGTTGTTTAGAAATCACCTGTTGTCGCGGAGTAATGTGGGGCTATGTTTTGACCCCACTTCATTCTTAGAGTGAACAGAGTATAGTTATTTAAAGCTCCAACTATTATTTTCTGAGCTCATCAGGAGAGTCCAGAACAGCCTTGTGGACTATAAATAATTTCTTGGCGGGCTGTATTTGGTCCGCCATTGGTATATACACTTTCACATCTGAGGGGAGAGAAATCTGCACCTACCCGGAAAGCAAGAACATCAGTTCATTATATTAACATTATAACAAGCAAGGACGTCGGTTCATTGTAATAACATTGAACAATCAATAATATGATACTTATAATCATGGCCGTACATACGTCATTGGTACAAGAATTGAATTGGGGGGGGGGGGCATTACTTGACCACAACAAAAATCCATCACCTCATTTGTGTGAGGTTTAACGGAATTATTTTTGAAATTTCATTTCTGGGCAGTAAAGTTCAAAGGTAATGTTAGGTCCCATGACAGCGACCTTCAGCCGGGAATAAAGTATAAATCTTCGTGTGCTAAGCCGCAGCAACTAATAAGTGTAGTAGCCAGTTTTCTTCCTTGCTGTCGTTTACATCTTCTAATGAATGCATCAGTTACCCATTGACAGCTTGGTGGACTGGAGGAGCGCTCGTGCCAGGCAAAAAATCGCGATAATTTTGTGTTTGTGTCCGGACAGGGTTTCGAATCTTGGCATGCTGCAAACTCGCAATAACCACTATTAACTAGACCACCGCGATCCTGGCGTACCTTTATTTACTTATTATTTGTAATCTATCATTGCTCGTTTGTTGTCATACATGAAATCAAAGCAAAAATAACGTCACTACCACCTGACATGCATGTCGAAAGAGGCGACTAAGGTGGTTTTGCTCCGTCATGTGTCAAAGTGTTTCAAATGCTACGATGAACTCAGCCGTGTTAGTAAAAGGTGAATATATCGCAACCAAGTCATAAACCGTGAAGATATTCATTCCGCTGTTCAAAAGCTATTCCCCTTAGAAGTGAAAGTTTACACTGAATGTTTAAGTGGGAGTTTAGGATTGAATGTAGAAGTGGGTGTTTCGTACTGAATGTAGAAATGGATGTTTAGTATTGAATGTACAAAAATGTATCATCAACATTGGAGAATATTTTCTCAAAATTAATCAATATTATCACCATTACTCTTGCCATCATCATCCTCCTCACATTATTATTAAATCATTATCATTTTCTGCCTCAGCTGGCTAACTGTACACTAGAACATTTATATTGGCAAACTAAGACAAACATCCAAATCCATCATTGATAATGACATCATATCTGTAGCAACACTTTATTCGATTACTGTACAAGCTTAAAATGAAATAAACCAAATTATTTATGTCTCTCTTTCCCTTTCATTCTTTATTTCTTTCGCTCTTTCTGTATTTCTATATGTCGAATATATTCAGATATTCACTTCTTTATTGCAGGTATATATCAATATGGCAGTAGCTAGTTAAAACTATACACATGTTAACAAATGGTTGCAAATAGAGTAAAACTAAAGTAACAATAGTTACAATGTTGAAAAGGTTGTAGAGGAAACAACACTGGAATCAAAGCTATGTGTGCCAATGTGTGAACTACAAAAGACAGTGAATTTTATTTAGAAGACACAATTACAGATACAGACATGTTTCAAATCAATGAAAGAAGAAGAATATCAATGGTCATCTAAAAGATCATCTCATGGATTATCACAAGAATCATCACGATATTTTCAAGGATCATCTTATCAACTCAAGAATCATCACGATATTTTCAAGGATGATCTTATCAACTCAAGAATCATCTCAAAGATCATCTTAATAATCTTCTCAAGAATCATCTTAAAAAGCAACGGTTGTAACTGTTCTTTGTTTCCAGAAATGAACAATTTTACTTTAAAGAATCGCCCGTGGAGCAACTAGTGCCTTAACTTCTAGTTCACGTTCAAATAATCTGCAAGCCTGTCGTAAGAGGCTGCTAAGAAACGTTAGGCGATCCGCTGACAACCTGTCATCTGAACAAATCATCATTGTCACATCTTGTCTTAATTTCTTACTTTCTTCTTTTATAAAATAATCCCCATGGATGACGAAAGTCCTTTTAGGGCGGACTCCAAGATGAGAAGGAGTTGTATATGTGTCATCGCCTCGGATGGGTTACAAATCTGACACAACAATGATTGTATAGCTCGTCCAGAAGTATTTTCTGTGCTGCTGGCAGAAATAGTAATACTGGGATATACTGGAACACTGGAATACCTCCCTTCGGGAACGAAATATGCTTCCATAAACTTCCCTTAAGCAAACATGCCTCTGAGACAACCTGAAATAGGCCCAAGTGTCGCCTCAGTCACACAACTGAGAAGAACCTGCGCGTTTGTCAAAATGGCTATGGGTTGTTACGAGCTCCCTGCTCACAGCAAAAGAGATTATTTCACGAGAGACATTTTCGACCTCTACAAGAGGTTAATTAAAAGGGCTGGATGTGCGTTTTCTATACCACACTGTAGAAAATCAATCCGTGAAAATGTCAACAATTTAATCACAGTACAACTATCAAGTGTCATAGTTCGAATCTTTCTTGTCATTTTTTGATTCTGACAATTCTGATGATGATGATGATGATTCTTCGCAGCTTCTCCTCTTTCTTTAATATTCTGTCAGTATCTTCACAGATCTGGAAACACATATAACGAAAAGAAAAGGACAACAAGTGTCAGGTCTAAGCGGAAAAAAGATTATGGTCAACATGGAGCCTACAAGTAATAGATTGGTTATCTTAAGAATGCTACTGCTTTCATGGGTTTGGTTAGGAATTGTGCTAGACCAACTTCAAAATCCATGTATTTTGTCTCCGCTGATACATTGAACTTTTAATCCATTTGTTCAACAAAAGCAAAAGTTAGAAAATGATGAGTGTCGAATAGAATAAAGGCAATAACATGCTAACTATAATAATCTCTTCTGTGGTTATACATATAAATAATATGTTCTTACTGCGCAAAACTGAAATCCAAAAGGTAAATCCAGTAACAGGGTGATACATTTTTGCTAGTTACTATAGACACACATAATGTGTGTGTTATTATGTGTCTTTAGTGATTGATTAGCAAAACTTTATTACTCTGTTCCTGGATTTACCTACACATATAAAAGACACCACAAAGATAGAACTTATGTTACGAGTGTGACTATACGTACAAAGTACAACAGCAAACAAAAGATAGAAATTCTATTGCGAGTGACAGATTCAGAAAATAAATGCTACAATAAACTAAAGATATTCTGAGGAATGTGCTAAATGACTTCCAAAGCGCCCTATGTTTGATAAATCATGAAGAGATTGATCATTGATGTCATTCAAGAACAATTTCCTGGAAACACAATCTCAGATGGAAAGCTGCTTTCCCTGAGAAAATTCAAATGAACGTCGAAGACTAAGCAGAAGAAGAATATTTTTGGCACGATTGCTAGCGAAAACGTATGTAAATAACATAAGTACATTTACTTTGATTCGTTCATAAAAATATTCCTTTATAACATCTTTATCCAACACCATACATTAGGAGGTGTTCATAAATTACGTCAACAATTAGGAGGGAGGAGGGTTTGAATAAGTTTGACAGTTGTTTACAAGATGAAAAGAGAGGAGGGTTTGACAAAACTAGACATGAACAAAATTCGTTTTTCTATATATCAAACTGTTTAAATTTGAACATTCTTTCTACTAATCTGAAAAAAAGTATGTCTTTTTTCCCACACTTTTACAGGTTAACTTAATTTTTAACGAATAAATGTAAGGTTCTTGACAATGAAAATGGGGGAGGGGTGTAAAAAATGGACCTACTTAACCAGTCTGTGCGCTAAATTCCTAACACGTTGTTAACACAAGGGAGAGAGGGAAATTCTTAAATTTTAAGAACTGTCAAAATTTGTTAATGTAATTTATGAACAGCCCACTTGTTTCCAAATTTCGCTCAATAACTGTACATTAAACGTCAAAACAGAAAATGTGTACGAATAAGTCAAATAGCTAACATTAATCAAGAGAAATACCGACTGTCTACAAAATCACTGTGCACTCATTTACACTGATGGTAACACTGTACCATATGCATTGTGAGTATTTAATATGGATCTGTGTGACTTTACTTCACAGCGACTTTATAGACACCCTATATATTGCTTACATTGAATTTCGCAGTCAATATATTCAGTATCTGCTCAGAGTGTTTCATATCTCGTAATTCTAAAACATAATATAAACATGTGTATGAAGTAAACGAAACAAATTTGTATGAATTATATAACATGAATTATATAACATGAATTATATACATGAATTATATAACAACAATAATAATATATAGTTTATACACAAATAAACATGTACATAAATTTGATATATAGTGAAAATTGACTTTTCAATTGAACTGTGTAATCTGGAAGACAAGAAGAATACTTTTATCTGAGTAGTGATAACATGCAATATCAGACAAACACGGGAAGACAAAGTAATACATCAGTGTGGATAAACGGGAACTTAGTTGGATCACAAGGGGTACAAAGTGTACTGACTACACCATGTGCCTCAGGGACGCTATGTCATTGTTAAATCATTTCCCCACCGACCATCAGACCAGGGTTTTGAGTATACTCGTTATTCGTATTTTGAAATTACAATTATTTATGTAGTTTACCCTGCCTCAAGGGAGAAGGGTGTCAGTGTTTATGCTCTGGGAAGGTTGAGGAAAGGCGTCATCGCTAGTGAGAGAATGCGAAGGTGACGTTTGTGAGACAGTTTATGGTCAACCACTGGCTAGACAGATGAGAAACATTTGCTACTTTGCTGGTTCATAATTCTGCTTGCCTTCACATATCTTAGGTGTGATACCAAGATGAAAAAACTGTAAATGTCACTGAAAAACACGACATCAAACTCTAAACTTGCAGACAAATTCTAAACTTGCAGGCAAACTCTAAGCTTGCAGGTAAATAACTCATTCATAATTCAAGTAATTCTAAGAAAATGTCCTTTATTACCAGTATCTGTTTATCATTTTCAGCAAGGCGGAAGTCGTACCATACAAAAGAGGGTTGCCACTATGATGCTACCGCACTATGTGCCCCAGCAACTAGCGACATTATTGCTTAAACAATAGCAGTTGTTGTGCATGCTAGACATAATTAAACATTTTAGAATAACAAGATATTATTGTTCAACATTTATAATAATATTATATTGTAGCTGTCATATTTTTTGATGTGTTTGATCTCAAACTCCCACTGGATCTCTCTTGTAGCTGGACAATGGTTATACAAGATTTTCAGTATGATTTAGTAGAAAAACGGATATTTATTGTGTCACTGTTTCATTTTCACAGTGGTCGATATATCCGACTTCGCCGGTGGTAACTAATGCGTTAAATGTTTTATACACTTCCACAGAGCGGTGAACGTCTGTAATAATATCCCTAGTAGATCAGCTGCACGAGAGAAATAGTACCCGTAGTGCACTCTGGTGACCAACCTTAAAGTTTAATATGACTAACCTTATTCAATCTTTGTGTCTGTATCTGTATCGCTAGCGACATAGCCACAGATGTTCACTGTTTATGATATACATAGTATTATTTTTGTATTATTTTATTTATATTTGTTTCCATATTTGTGTTGTTGTTGTGGCTCGTTTGTGTTCACTTCATCACATGAAATATTAGATATTGCTTGTTCTGAAGTTCTTTTATGTTAAATTGTGTTCTTGGTTGGATGTGTCATTACGTATTGAGGCATCTAGTGTTAATTTTTATTTGATTCACTTTCTCACTGAAATATGATATCTCAATGGAACGTGAGTTTCTTTTTATGTAGCTTCTATTCGGTTTAATTTATCATTTTCATCTTATGGCAACTTTTACTCGTTTCATAATGAGAAAATAGATTGCATTTTATATATTAATTATATGAGTACAATTGTGTTGCTAATTTTTCAAAAAGATTATCACGTAACGCAACCTCGTTTTAAGAAAGAGTTGTATTTTTTACTTTATTTTTATCAAATCAATCGACATCAATTATTTTTCAAGTCATGAGCAACTCGATTGCTCTGGCACAGTTGAACAAATCGTGTAATCACACGGAAAGGATAACATAAATATGTCAGTACTAAGTTGAAAATGTGCACGTCGTGCATGTCTAGATCACGTAACACATACATGTACAAACACTATGATATTGAGTACAGACACAACATCGTATTATGCAGGGTATCAGGTCATTCATCGAATACCAAAATCAGTGTATGCTGGAATAATAGAGGGTAACAGGACCTCCAGGACAGCACAGACTCTCATAGCAGCACTTCTTTTTTCCGGGCAGCACCGACTCCCACAGCTGCACTTCAATTCCCGGGACAGCACAAACTTTCACCGCAAATCAAGTAGGAAGCAAGAGGATACATTAAAATTTCTTTAGACTAACGGGAATTGAACCAGGTCCATTCTAACAGCACCTAATCGCCTTATAACTCGAGTAAACGGGTTTTTTCTGTGCGTGACTAACCATCCCGAAGGCTCTTAGATATATTTAACTACTGATAGAAACGACGCACTAACGTTTGTTAAGTGTGGGTTAAAATAGGTTTAACTGATAGAAACGACGCACTAACGTTTGTTAAGTGTGGGTTAAAATAGGTTTAACTGATAGAAACGACGCACTAACGTTTGTTAAGTGTGGGTTAAAATAGGTTTAACTGATAGAAACGACGCACTAACGTTTGTTAAGTGTGGGTTAAAATAGGTTTAACTGATAGAAACGACGCACTAACGTTTGTTAAGTGTGGGTTAAAATAGGTTTAACTGATAGAAACGACGCACTAACGTTTGTTAAGTGTGGGTTAAAATAGGTTTAACTGATAGAAACGACGCACTAACGTTTGTTAAGTGTGGGTTAAAATAGGTTTAACAACTGATAGAAACGACGCACTAACGTTTGGTAAGTGTGGGTTAAAATAGGTTTAACTGATAGAAACGACGCACTAACGTTTGTTAAGTGTGGGTTAAAATAGGTTTAACTGATAGAAACGACGCACTAACGTTTGTTAAGTGTGGGTTAAAATAGGTTTAACTGATAGAAACGACGCACTAACGTTTGTTAAGTGTGGGTTAAAATAGGTTTAACTGATAGAAACGACGCACTAACGTTTGTTAAGTGTGGGTTAAAATAGGTTTAACTGATAGAAACGACGCACTAACGTTTGTTAAGTGTGGGTTAAAATAGGTTTAACTGATAGAAACGACGCACTAACGTTTGGTAAGTGTGGGTTAAAATAGGTTTAACTGATAGAAACGACGCACTAACGTTTGTTAAGTGTGGGTTAAAATAGGTTTAACTGATAGAAACGACGCACTAACGTTTGTTAAGTGTGGGTTAAAATAGGTTTAACTGATAGAAACGACGCACTAACGTTTGTTAAGTGTGGGTTAAAATAGGTTTAACTGATAGAAACGACGCACTAACGTTTGTTAAGTGTGGGTTAAAATAGGTTTAACTGATAGAAACGACGCACTAACGTTTGTTAAGTGTGGGTTAAAATAGGTTTAACAACTGATAGAAACGACGCACTAACGTTTGGTAAGTGTATATGAAGGCAAACAATGCTCAATTCTCAAACACGGATCTGTGTACTTCTGATTTTTGTATTTTCGAGGCAGTAGTTCAAATCCTGACCTACATAATTAAGTAAAACCGAACTGATACGTAGCACTAAGTGTATCGACGTTCATTCTAGCAGGTTATTCCATTCCCATACGAATTATGTATGAAAAATGAATACTTCAATAAGAATACCATAGCAGTGAGGTGTAATCTTTCTTTCAATCAGTTTAATCTATTGTTATTCAGTTTTATAGCAGTACTAACTTTTATTGATTGCCGATTAATCAGGAGCAGTGATGTGTTAGGTTAACTGGCCATATATTCATTTCAAGAATCATCGAAGGCGAACTTTCTAACTTTGCTTCGCTTCCAAAACGGAACAATTTAATTTTAATTGGTACGACTTCTAGAAGGTACCCAAACAGGAATATATGTTATTATTGCCAAGCCTACTAGAAAAGGAATTCCCGTCGTTCGTTCGGGACATAAAGAGGAGATTGTGTGGCTGTACACTTTCCAATGATACTATATTGAAAGCAATGACAGCAGATCTCAATATGTCAATCCTATTATTTATCAAGATGTAAAATTCGTTAACAAAAATAAGCAGATACCAGTGCAGCTAGAAATTTTAAATATCCAAGCTATAGATGGATACATAAGCTCCTATACATTACAATTTAAAAAATTTAAAAGCATTGCTAGATATGCATTATTCTGGAATCCGTAATGAAAAGTATAAAAGAGAAAGCAAGAGAAACTCCCAGATAATGGTGCTAAAAGCAAATGTAAGAATATTATGCTCAGTGTTGAAAGAACTTGTAGGGACTAGCGATAACATTGATAAGGTTGACTGAACATAAAAAAACATTGATTTTAATGGTGGCTTATAACTATGCGTAAAACATAATAATTTTTTGTATGCGAAAAGTTCGACCAACCATAAAGTAAACTTTGTTTAGGAGTAATTAAATTAATACAATTTCTAATTACAAAATAATCTAATGTTGATCATTTTTCCATTATTAACATTTCTTCACATGAATAATATAAATTCATAATGTCTTATATCTAACTATAACTGAAAAGAAACTGTGCTTTTGTCTGAAAGACTGGATTGTCAAGAGCTATCAGCTCACCATATAAAGGGATTATTTCATTATCATCTCTAACTGTACAGTAAACCCACATACAAATCGAATGATGCACTTTATGAATTTGCAGTTAAGTAAATGTGAACTAAAATTAATGATACAAGCTTGACAAGTACACAATAACCCATTCAGATGTACGAGAATGTCATTCCATGAATTCAGTAACATATGTTTTACAATTCATAAAATCTAATGTTGACCATTTTCATATACAGAAGACAATTCTGTTCTTATTAGATTAAATAAACGATAGCTCTCATGAAGATGTACGCTCCTCTCAACCGCGAATGTTAATTCAGCTAGGTTATATCAAACGGAGATTATAATCATCAACAATATTTGAAGTCACGGTTCTGGTAATTCATTTGTCGCAACATCCGATTAATTACACAATAAACACATTTGTAATGTTTGTTTGTTTGTTTTGCGTTCGCTCCATTGTAACCATCACGGATATCCGTGCGATTTCCACCGGGAGCGTGATTACGTTGTGCCACCGTTATGCGCCTTGTAGGCCTAGCACATCCGATTTCGGCATGCCTTGACAATTCGGGTGGGCTACCCTTAGCCTGTGACAGCCTCTATATCTGTCTCCAGGCACGCGTAGTAGCGACTCTTCGTCCAGACGATAACACTGGTATTGATATGAATATTGCTATATATATATATATATAGTAGGACCACATCTTTGTGCAAATATAGGTCCTTCCACCTAGGCTTTCATCGGCTTTTTCAGTGACTTTTTCAATGGCTGGCTACACAAATTATTCGCAAGGTGGCCAATTAAAAACACTGATCAATCAACCAAAATGAGTCAAAATGGATTGTGGCTACAAGACAAGTTCTGTTTGGTAGGCAAAGGGTCAAATACATATGGTAGTATATATATATATATATATATATATATATATATATATATATATATATATATATATATATATATATATATATATATATATATAGTATAAGTAACGTGCCCTGAAATGGGTGTTCATGTAATAAAGTCTTTAAACGTGTAGTGTAGCTGTAGAACAAAGACATCACAGAGAGACAGTCTTTGACTTGTTGCACGAATGTATAGTTTATCAGAAACACCAACAAGTAACAGCTTATTTTATCCTGTTATTATCCTGTTATTATCCTGTTATCCTGTTGTTATTATTGTCAATATTTCTATTAAAATATTCATACACAGGTTATCAGAGTATAGAACACCGGGAATAACTTTCTATGTGGGTTGCCAGTTTAAAATAGTAAGATTAACACCAAGATTTGTTTTAAATCAACTTTTATATTTAATGTGTGTATTATAGTGTGAATAATATCATTCCACTACCCATGCTGAAGTCTTATGTTTCTGGTCGGAAGGGACAGATATGGCAGCTAAGTTGTAAGACATGACACAGCGCATTCCGTTCTCTGGACTGCATCTTGCTGATCTGCAGGAGCTTAGAACGTGAGAACAAACGCAGAATAAGAATTATATTATACTGACAAATCTATTGCACATGGGATCTCTTTGCCCCGTTAAAAATGGGGCGAGGGGGTCTTTTTCATTTATCAGAGTCCCGAATTGCTTTGTTTATATAAATGAGGTAGCGGCTCGGAAAAGGTTGGAAACGTATTATTACGAATAAAGATGTGTGACTACTGGAAATAATTTTACGACAGCCATTCGATCGATGTTAACATTCTCTATGTGTAACTTAGTTTAAAAGCAATCAATTATACAGGATTAGTCACACAACTGTACGTCTTTCTGGGCCTCTTTTCAGATAAGATAATCGTATTACGCGAAACCTTGATACAATGTTAACAGAAATCATAAATATATGAGAACTGCTAGTATCAATTGTGTATGTATTATGTATGCAAGATATAGGTTAAGATGGAAAATGATCCGAAATTATCAAAAACGCATTTCCTTGACCAACCGGAATAAAATATATACCAGAAATCGTTCATGGATATTACAAAAATAGTGAGAAAATTATCTATATAATCAACTTGATCTACAGTCGAGATATTACAATAACCAAGGCAGTTTCTTATGTCGAAGACGTTCATTAACACAAAATGGAGGGTGATAGAATTGATATAGTGTAGTCCTATAGAGCATAATAAATCATTATCTGGCATCTTCTGCAGTTCTGCTTGTTTCCAATCATATTGGTATTGCCTTTCCTTTGGAACTAATCCACAGGGCCGAGAGTGGGTTATTACAAATGGGCAAGACACCTTCTCCATAATACCTGCGCTCACACGAAATTCTGTATGAAACGGAGGGACTTTGTGTATTGGCAATTTCACCAATTTGAGGCCCTCATAGTTCATTTGAAATTTTTCACTGGCATAATTCCTGACTGTCTGTAAACATGCAAAAGTTCATCATAGAACAAAAATACACAATTCTGACACAATAAAGAAAATTATAAATAATGTAAGCCATTAGTTTCGGAGAGAATTATATTAATAAATGTAAAACAAAATAAATTTGTAACGTAACATGGCGATACTGAGAACAATATAAATGTAAAACTTATGTAAGCTTTACTGTAATTTGATTATGATGCGTATTTCAATGTACTGTTCAATAACCTTGAAGTCTATCTTTTTTTGGATTGTGATTGTCTTCAATGTAATTTTCAATTACCTAGCACTTTAGTTTATTTTCTGAAAACAAACAAGCAAAAATACAACAGTAGTATAGTAATCATTAGTTTCTTGTCGGATAGTGTGATTACAATTTGAAGTGGTGGATTGCATCCAGTAACATTATTTAGATATTGGAATTGTATCGATCAGTTTGGTTTATATCTAGCTTCTCTTTACCAGGGAAATCACTTGTTTAAAGTTATTCCGATTGGTTAGAATTCCTGTGATTCGTCTTTGTCTGTTTTATAATTACCAAGCCATTCTTTCATAAAAGCAACTGTCTATAAATTACGTCAAAGCATTTTTTGTTAAGTTACGACCTTTCTCTCTTTTAAACAGCTTGTCAAGAATCCAGAGAACTACTACCACCTGCGTAATTATGTCAAAAAATGTCTTACCCCCATCCCCCTAATAATATTTTTAGGGGGGAAAAAACACACAAAAACAAACCCAAAAAACACATTATTTTCCATTTTTTATTTTTTTTTTAAAAGACAAACTTGCAACATGTAATTTACGTATAAAAAAACCCCCGCTTTTGTCAAAGCTTTTATTTTCCCCTTATCAACAGTTGTTAAATTTTTTTCAGACACCTCCTCTCGAACTGTTAACGTAATTTATGGATACTATCTAAATGTAACAATTTCAAATTGAATTAATATCTAACTACATCAGCTTTTAATTTGATCAATGTATAACTGCATCAAATGTCAGCTAATATCATCTTCTGCCTTGATCAGCTAACTTATAACTGAATCAATTTCTAACTTAATCAACTTGTAATTACATCATTCCTAATTCCCTCAACTTAACTACACACATTAAAAGAAATTTTAACGGATTAACTTTTTTCTGTATCAATATCTAAATGTATTAACTTATTGCTGTATCAACATCTAAATGTATTAGCTTATTGCTGTATCAACATCTAAATGTATTAACTTATTGCTGTATCAACATCTAAATGTATTAGCTTATTGCTGTATCAACATCTAAATGTATTAACTTATTGCTGTATCAACATCTAAATGTATTAACTTATTGCTGTATCAACATCTAAATGTATTAACTTATTGCTGTATCAATATCTAAGTATATCAACTTCTAACTGCATAAACGTGTATATTTTTTCGCATTTTTACTGTGTTAACATCTAGGTAAGGTAAAGGTAGGACATGTGGCAGCAGCCTTCCGTCGGGGATGAAGATAATTCTTCATGTACTAAATCTCAGCAATTATTAAGCGGGGTGGCCAGTTCCCTTCCTTCCCTTTCTTGTTGTTTTTGCCTCCTCTAACTCATGCATCAGATACTCATTTACAGCTGAGTCGACTGGAGGAGTGGTCATGTCAAATGAGATGTTAACATCTAGGATTATTAATTTGTTACTAAATTAACTGTTAGATGTGTTAACTTCTTACAAGTACAGCTCTAGATGTATCCACTTAGGATGTCATCTTCTAGCACTCAGACTTCTACTTTCGCTCAGATTAAGTTAATCTTAATCACATCTAACAGCATCATCGTTTTACTGCAACCACGTTTTTCAAACATTATCTTTCATTATGTTTTTCTAAAGTATTGCGTTGACCCTATTTGGTTAACGACACAAATCTTTCTAAGATATGTACTAGGCAGTAGTTGTGATCATCAGCTCATGTCCTGGGTGATTAACGATTTTCTTTCAATAGTTCATGTCTCTAATCTCAATTATTCCTGATCAATAATTAATGTCAATAATCAGCGAGTTCTGGTCAATAACTATTGTACCAAGTTAATAATTGACCGATTATTTGGTCCTGCAAGCTTTGCTCGTTACAATAGCACACATGGATCAGCTTTCTTTAAAACATGATACCAATAATCAATAATTCAACTGTCGATCAGTGAAAAGTTTGTGGAGATTATGTTTTTCAACGAGCATATTACACATCTTCATATTTTGGTTTTCTCATTCTTCTCTTCTTTGAGTAAGATGCCCTTGTGTTTAGCATCACTGCTATTACATGATTACATCGATAAACAAGGAGTAAAAATATGTGGATATTTAAGTGAATACTGTTTACTGCTGTATTATGTCTTCCTTGTTTGGTACGAAACGTTTATTTAGCAGATGACACGAGTAGTTGGTTGTTCTCTGTGACGAGCTGTCACAGTGTATCCCCATATAGGGTTTTTTGTGTTGTGTTTCTATCTACATATCACGCTGAATACTCGGAGAGTTTGGTAACCAGAGACTTCTTTTTCTCACGTTGTCTGACTGAAGTACGGGTAGTAAACCGAGGAATTTTGGCTAGAACTGTATGAACCATGAGCACGAAGTATGCTTAAAGGACTCATGAGACCAGTTGATGGTAGGTACGGATGTAGAGACTGACCGTAGAGCATGCTGGAGTATGGACTTGAGAACGACCCAAATCCACCTGAAGATGGAGGAATAGTCGGGCTGTTTACGTCTAAGCCTGGATTCTGTTTCTTCCATTTTGTTCGGCGGTTCTGGAACCATATCTTCACCTGTGAACGAAAAAACAGTTGTTCATCAGATTTTTATCCTGCGGTAGTGCTCTTCAATTTTATCTTAAAGCTACCCCTTTACCATTCCTATGTACTGATATGATGGTTTCTCTATTGCATCTGTTTCTGTGTTGTTGTTTTTTCTATTATCAGTTTTACTATACTATTCATGCAGAAGAGAAGGAAATGTCGCTTTTGGAAATTGTAACAAAAGGGTATGCATCTTAGGGGATGTCCATAAGTTACGTCAACAATTAGGTAGAAGGGGGTCTGAAAATGTTTGGCTGTTGTTGACATTGAGTAGAGGGTGAAGTTTGACAAAAGTAAGGCCAATAATGTTGATTTGTATGCACTAATAAAACATTATTTGCATTTGTAAGTGTTCTAAATATAGAAAACATTATGTATTTGTTTTCATGTTTTTACTGCTCAAAAAATGAGATGGGGAGGTGCGAGGTGAGGGGTAACAAATTTAACATAATTTAGGGGGGAGGGAAGCCCTGAATTCTTGATAGTTGTTGAAAAAGGGGGAGTGTTGAAAAAATTGGCAAAACTATTTTTCATATAATTATAGGCAGCCCCGTAACTTTCTACTCACATCATTGTCAAAGATTTAGTCTATGTTGCCTTGTTGATAAGCAAACACATGTTTATCAAAACATAGATTAAATATGTTATTGAACTATTTAAAACTATAAAATGTCATATTTTTCGTATTTCGCTACTTGATATACATGGTTTGTCTGAGAGTCTAATAGTTATAACTCGAGTTCACTCGGTCGTGGTTGGAGAATAACAAAAGTCGTGCCGCTTCATGTAAGATTAGCAATATAATTGAAAGACATAAGTGGGATCCAAAATTTTAACAAAAAATTTAAAGCAATGTCTTATACACGTGATATAGGATATATATAAAGTTTCTGTGCACTGATAGTACGTAGATCCGCACTAAATACTTACAATTCATATAACGTAGTGTCATCACCAATGCAAATGAGTAAACAGTGACTTTGTAGACATCCAGTATCATTTTATTATTATTATCATCTATTATTTTCAATATTAGCCATTCCTATATTTTAAGACATTTTAAAATATTTTCACATTTTAAGCCGCTGCTCTTCATGACTTCTTGAAATACGTCTTTGGGAAAATCACCAGACTATTCTGATAGTTATAACATGAAATATCCTTATTTTTACTATGATGCATGCCGATAATGCCCACCCACTGAATAGTTATAATATTTCAGGTCAAGAATATATACCAATAATGTAACTAATGAGAAGGTGGATCAAAGCATATTGTTGTGTTTATTATTATTATTATTATTATTTTTTATTTTTTTCTTCTTCTTTCTGTCCTCATTTTTTCCTATATTAAAATATTATAAGATTATTATTATTATTATTATTATTATTATTATTATTATTATTATTATTATTATTATTATTATGAAAATTGTTGGAGGGGTCCGGAAAGAGAGCAAAGAAAATCTACACTATTATATTCCATGCAACTCGTAAGGGGGCGACATAATAGAATTATGGGGGTGGGGTTTAATTGGCAGTTGCATCTCATGAAGGTCAAAGTGATCTGAAACCATGCTGAAGTTGGATGTACCAGATCGAAATCGCATATATTGCAGCCAAGCTGTAAACCATGACACATTGCATTCTGTTCTTTGTGCAGGAGTTTGAGAACGAACGCAAAATAAGAAGAAAGAGCGGATTATTATTATTGTTGTTATTCTATTAATATTAATGCGGCTGCGGGTGTTGTAATTATGTTCACAGTTATAGATAACAAATCATTAGACTTGTTATTCAATGCACAAATTAGAATGGCGTTTACTCCAATAGGTAACTTCAACAAATCATCTTTCAATCACTCGATCCGCTTTATTTTGACTGTCTAAAATACAAGACATATTGCCTAATGGGAAGCTTTCTAAAATGACTAATTTAATTATTTCCTTAATTTGAACTGGTTGTCACAGAAAGTATAATCATGGTGATAATGAAGGCGCGGAAATATTCAAATGTAATTAAGAAGGCAACAGTTTGGAAAGATTAATCCTGGAGGGAAAAGTTCTGGGTAAGAGAACAAAAAGCATACCAAGACTACGATAGACACATTACATCTGAACATGAGACTGAAAGAAACTGGGCAGCTTGCACAGAACCGAGAGGCTTACAGGATGGCAGTCAGGACAACGTTCTGTAGAGGACACGTCACATTGAGAGAGAATTAAGAAGGTTTGATTTTCCATTAGCCAGTAGGTCTTATATTTCTATTGTTGGCGGTCATGACATCGTATCTCATTAATATTTACATGTACACGGGTAGATCCATCATTTTATTCGTACGTTGCCTGACCCTAGCAGAGGTACAAGGAATAGTGAGACTTTTATTTATTGTGCGTGTCAAATAAGGCGAATAAGAAGGTTTTGGAGATGGGGTTAGGTGTTCCATCCCAGCGAGGAACAAAGTCATCAATAAACCCTTCTGAAATCGGATGAGCTTTACCCAAATGCTCATGTACCATAACTAAGCTGTAAATAATGATATATCACATATCGTTCTGAAGACAACAAACTGTTAATCATCAGAAGTCTGAGAGCGAACGCAGATGAAACAGAAGACAAAGATAACGTGAATACAACTTTCAACATTACTTCTGCATGTATCTTAATCGTAAAGTGCGAATACCCTTCTGTCAGCGAAAGAGTTTGTGAAGACGGAAAGGTTATAGATGAGAATGATCTGCTGTTGATTTTAATTGCTTGTAATCTATTGCATTCAGTTGTTACTTAATTGCTTGTAATCTCCTGTAGATTATTGCATTCAGTTGTTACATGCTTTCATATTTAATCTCAACTATGAAGTAACCAATGGTTGTCTGCTGAATGTACATTTATAATAATGACAGTTTAAAAAAAAACAATTTTAATGTGTTATTCACATTTTAGTCTAGTGTTCTCCATGGAAGTCAGTTTTTATGTTTGGTCAAGTATTCTACACTTCTAATAAATTGCACGCGAAGATAGTCCTGTGGTTTAGCTTCGGTACTTTACTGTGTTCGTTCTTAAATTCCTACTAGCTATCAGAATCTATCAAAATGAACAGAAATAGATATATGTTGTACCAAAAGAAGTCAATAAAATAACCTAGCAAAGATACACAGTGACAAACGACGTTTCCACTAAAAAAACCTTCATCGAGACATACAAAAAAAAACTACTGACACCAAATTTTACAAAGATACACACATATGGCGTGATTGGGATAGGAAGAAAAGGAATATAGGGAAGAGAGTTTCCTTAGTTAACACCTACGACATGCAAGACAGATCACATTGCTTTAATTCTTTACTCTTCTTTCTGTCTGGTCCCGACAACAACATTGATGATTCAAAGTGTTGAAATGAGTTATGAAATCCTGACACATGTTACTAAATCCTGACACATGTTACTAAATGTATACGGAAGGTCACTGAATTCGTTTAACTAATGCTTGCAGCTAAATAGACTATTCTGCAACCTTATTTTGTAAACAATCTTAGTCTGTTAAAGCACGATAATTACATCCAAATTGTAAGCTTAACGGAGAAATGTCAAAAAAATAATTAACCTCTGAAGGATGTTCTATTTTCTTGAGGGGTGTATTGTTTTGACTTGTTTTGCTCTACGGGGATTTGGAGAGATAATGCTATTGTTTCCTATGTGCAATTAATTGCACTTATTTTTCCCCCAGAGCTCCCTTTCATACTTACTAGGCTTCAACTTTGAGTCGTGTGCGATATTTAGAGAAGAAGCATTCTACTCAGAGGGGTGCGTGTAGATGTGTGTATCTAAAACTCGTGTCCCACTTTATAATAATTGTATGCATTCATTCAATGAAATCTTCTTCTTCGTCGTACGCCTTGCGGCGGACCCTCTGAAAGCATTCCGCTGACCGTCCTGAGAAGGACGTATGAGGGTGATCTGCGTTGTGTCATGTTTTACAGCACGCTGCGCCTTTCGACCTGATACATCCGTCTTCAGCCAGCATTTTTTTGGGTCGGGATGATATTCCCGTATCTTCGATCCCTAGTACTTGGCCAGGCTACACAGGGTTGCTGCACTCCTGTTTCCAGGCCCATTGCGTGGAAGTGTACTGAGGGTCTTGGCCAGCGGTGGTTCGCTGACCCTGATTCTCGACCAGCTAAGGAACGCTGGCCTGTGCACTCTCATTCAATGAAATAAAAGCCTGCGAAAATTTGGTGGCATCAATGTTGGCCACTTTTGAAAAATACATTTCAAATGACTATATCTCTCCAATACATCCACTTACGAGGTGTCATTGAGTCATTTAGAAAGAAATGCATACAATGGCAGGACACTAGTAGTGCAAAGTATTTATTATTTTTGATTCAAATATCACCAGACATCTTCCAAGTTAATTGAGAGTGAACGTAGAAGAATGAATTGATGTACAACTTTGACATGTAATATTCACTAAATTATTGATGTCTAATTTCAATAAATATAGATTACTAGAAGCTTACCGAGCGTTGCCCGGGCGAAAATAAAAAAATTAATAGAATAAATAAATTTCGGAATACAATTAAGAACAACATGTTTTTGTTCTGCGAATGAAATCAAACAAAAGAAAATGATACATAATTAATAAGCCTAACAGAAAACACGCCGTAACAAAAGGCTGCCTAAATAAATTAGAAATAAATAAAATTCAATGTCCGTGGAAAACGAACCCAAACGTCGGCGTCCGAGTCTGACACCTAATCTATCGAGCTATCCAGCACACGAAATATAAGAAATAGCATTATATTCAATAGTGACATAACGTTCGTGTGTGTCATGTGACGTATTCTTTGCGGAACGCAGTGACCTCAATGTTGATTGTTTATGTTGTTGTATATATATATATATATACTAGACAAGGATGTATAATATGCCTATAGCGTGATATAATCTTTCTAGAACGATGTCTTCGTCGTGGATACTCTGGATGCCTTTCTGTCCCGGAATGCAGGCCTGCATTGGCCAGAGACCTGTTCATACATTCTTAGATGTCGCTGGCTCATCATCTTCTTGGTCTTCATTTTCTATTTCCTGGCTGTCTGCTCTCCAAAAATCAGCCTTTAGATAATATCATGTCACGAATTTAAACGGTTTATTTTAGTGGCATTGTTACTACTTAAACTGAAAAATATGCGTAATTGTTTATAATTTCTACCAGATATTTGACTACCATTTAAGTTAGTGTTTTTTTTAAATTATACTTGTATGTTTCCTTTTGCTCTTTCTTCTTATCTTGTACTTGTCTAATTTTATTTTTCTTTCCCTCTTTCCTTTATTATATACATTGTCTTTTGTCATCCTTACTATATCTCTTTTTGTAATATGAATTTCTTGTTACTTGTTTTTATCACAACGAAGACGATTCGATTGATACAGCAAACTTTATGTGTTTTAGTCTCACCTCGTTCACTTTACCGAGGAGAACTAATTTTTTTCTCAGAAAAGCTACGAGTTGTTAAGAGCAACCTGCTGACAGCTGAATGAATTATTTCATCAACATCATCATAAATATCGCATCTCTAGTGCGTTAGACTGTTCTCAGACACTAAATATTTGTCCCTACAGAATTCGGTATTTTATTTCAAATTTAGGAGGGACAAAAATGGCATTCAAACAATTTACTTAGTATATAAAAACACTTTTGTCAACAAAAAAAAGCTTTCGACAAAGTAGACAGACAACAACTTTGGAAAATACTATCAAAATATGGGGTTTCACAACATCTCTAATCAACTTGTGTAGAAGTAATTACACAGGCAGTCAATGTGCAGTTAGAACAAGTGTTTTGCTTTTAAATAAATTCCACATATACTCTGGCGTGCAACAAGGATGTGTTCTATCTCCCTTGTTATTCATCGCATATAACGATTGCATATGTAAAATTGCCAATACTAATGAAGAAGATAACCTAAACAACCTCATGAGCGAACTTCTTTTTACAGACGATTAAGCAATACTATCAACAACAGAAGAACAACTATAAAACATATAAATATATAAATTTATGCAAGGCATAAAGGGGTATAAAGCAAAAAGAAAAAGGAAACGATAAAAACACTCTGCAAAAAAATTAATCTGGCCAACTAACTGTGAAAGCCAAAGCTCAAACAGCCTAATCCAAGTCAGCTCTTTCGACAGGCTTTGCAAGCCGGAACGAGTACAACATTGCAATTAAATTCCATACTTGGAGCTACGTATACATGTGAAATTCAAGATATAAGTGTGAAAATGAGAAACAAAACAAAGAAGACCAGAATGTCGATATTAAACGAATGTGGAATATACAATAAGGAACATGACATTGTTAACTTCATGAAGATTAAAAATAGAGAAACAATGGGAATGTCGGGATTTCAGAGAAATACTAGAACATCAAGGTAGTACTATGGCAGCGGTATCACAGTTAGCAAAAGAAAAAAAACTTCGGCTCCTCATGACGCCTAGCGGTACACATGGATAGAACAGTCAAGACAACATATGAAAACACAATGGCTGATATCAACTTTTGACGAGTTTCACTCCCATTCCATTAGAAATTTTTCCAACTTTTTCCATGGGCGCCTCCTAATTATTGACATGCTTTATGGACATCCCCCTAAAGGATATATATCTACAATTTTATATTATTGTTAACATAGACAAACAGCGTCATATGAACACAACGATCTTCATAAATGCCCCTGTAGATTTTAGGATTGTAAGGTTGTCATAGTTTTTTTTTCTATTTGGGTCGTTCCTACAAATCAAAGGAGCATCGCGCTAGCCTAGTTGAAAGTGAACTTGCTTACTAATCATTGGATTACAGCATAGCAGGTTCGAAACCACGTCCGGAAAAAAAATTGTCCGGGTTGTGATTTCTTGCCTGACGCGACCGATTCGCCCAAACTGTAAATGGGTACCTGACACATGAGTTAGGGGAGGTAAAGACATCAAGGAAGGGAACTGGCCACCCCAGCTAATAGTTCTGCGTCTTAGTATACGATTGTTTGTTTTGCATACGTTCCATAATAATCAGCACATCTATTCGCGCTATTTCCGCCGAGAGCGTAGTTACGTTGTGCCACCGTTATGCGCCTTGTAGGCCCAGCACAGCCGATTTTGGCATGCCTTGATATTTCGGGTGGGCTACCCTAGCCTGTGACAACATTCCTATCTGTCGCCAGGCGACGAATGTGCACTGACTCTACGCCGAGACGGTTTGTCCTTCACGTTCCGAATTAGGAAGAATTCGGCAGAAGAGTTGGGGTCATACTCGTTCATCCTCTTAGCCGAAGTGTTGTTCAACAACGTCGTGAATCCCTCATCGAAGTTTGAGTCTATATAAATATTTTGGAGCTTCGAAACTAGAATTTTGTTCTCGAGTTGAACAGAGCTTGTCTCCTTGGTCGGTTATTCCTGTCCCCATCGGGTACTGAACTTTTTCTCTCCTCGGGCATGATTCCGATATAGGGAAAAACTCGACAGTAGAGTGGAGACCGGGCTGGGATCACCATTAACTAGAAGCTTGTCTCGAGCTAACAATACTTTAGCTCGATTTCCTTGAAACGTTTTCCGTTCTCTTTGCACATGCCGCTGCCCTCTAGCGATGCGCTTCCGTCTCAGTGTACTAATTATGGTGACTGACGCAACCATTCTTAATATTTCTTAAAACATCTGCCCACTTCGTAACATCTGCATTGGCTGCTCCTCCAATGCTTCCGCCGTACCGAAGAGATGTCGGAGATATTGCCTGTTTTTTCTTGCAGTCTAGTCTCTTTCCATCTGCTACCTTCATATTCACGGACACGATCGCCAAAAGCTTTAGCCAGAATCAGCACGAGCCGCTGTATTTCTGTTTACAGGGTGCACCACGAGGAGGTACTTTTGGGATTTTGGTTATCCTCTAACCATGGCTCCGCCGAGAGCGATGCGGTACCCTTTGCACCCCGCTTAGTATATGAAAAGTTATCTTCATCCCCGGCGGCAGGCTTGTGCCATGAGATCTATCTTCACCTTTACAACCGTATTCCCGCAAGATAAACTAGCATAACATGAAGACAATAGACCGTATCCTCGCAAGATGAACTATCATAACATGAAGACAATAGTTCTGGAATCATTGTCCTACTTATTGCATGCCGTCCCAATATGGATTCATGCCTGTTTCGTCAATTTGGCGCCATTTTTTCAAATTCATTTTCAACTAAACACATTGAACATAAAATGTCCAAGCATAATAACTCTGTATTTATTTCATTGAGTTATTAAAACAGCCTATTGTGAGTACTGGAAGATTTGGCAAGAATCTGTGCATAAATTACGTCAATAATTAAGGGTTGGGTCTGAACAATTTTGACAGTTATTGACAAGTGGCTGGGTAGGTTTGACAACAGTTGACGTCAACAATTCTGTTTTTTTTTTCTAAACCAATTAAATTGCTTTTATTTGATAATCAATTCCGCATATCAAACCGTTACAGAGATAAAAAGTTACTCGCTTTATCTTAAACTCACCTGTGTTTCCGTGAGGTTAAGACTCAGAGCCAGATTCAGTCTTTCACACACAGACAGGTATCTTGTAGTCTTGAACTTGTTCTCCAGTGCCACCAACTGCTCATAAGTAAAAGCGGTTCGCGCCCGTCGAGGCTTGCCTTGTTTACTACTGTCGCTGCTATTATTTCCAGTGTCGTCGTCGTTTCTTTTCTCGTCATCACTATCATCATCATCAATGTGTTTGATAGTATCATCACACATGTCCACGTCTTCCTCGGGGTCGAAGTTTTCCTGTGATGACGTAATTGATACATCATCATCATTGGGATGGCCTGAAAAACAAAAATATTATTCTTTACCTCTGTAAATAATTAATAAATGATAAGACTTGGTAAGGTTTGCAATGTTAATAATTATGACATTTGATTGCAATGCAAAACAAAGATGACGATTGGCCGCAGTGTAAAACAATGACGACAATTAGTCGCAATGTAAAACAATGATCACACGTGGTCGCAATGTAAAAACAATGATGGCAATTGGTCGCAATATCTTCATCGTTCTTCAGTCAGATATCAGGTTACAGCACCAATAGCTTCAATGAATTGTGTGATTCGCTTCAGGTCATCCATGGAACCCCTCAAGTCTTCTTCTTCTTCATCACAGTGATCTTACTTGGTCGCAATATAAATGATGATACTTGGTTAGAAGGATGATATAGTAATTTGTCATCGACTGTTGTTGTATTTATATTAGCTATAAGAAACTCTATAAATATCGAAGTTGTGGTTAATATTCAATGAAATTGTTATCTACTGTAAAAGTGAAAAATGTGAACTTTAGATTCACCATTAGTCATCACACTCTCTTCCATTAGTCATCACTCTCTCTTCAATTAGTCATCACACGCTCTTCCATTAGTCATCACACTCTCTTCCATTAGTCATCACACTCTCTTCCATTAGTCATCACACTCTCTTCCATTAGTCATCACACTCTCTTCCATTAGTCATCACACTCTCTTCCATTAGTCATCACAGTCTCTTCCATTAGTCATCAAACTCTCTTCCATTAGTCATCACTCTCTCTTCCATTAGTCATCACACTCTCGTCCATTAGTCATCACTCTCTCTTCCATTGGTCATCTCACTCTCTTCCATTAGTCATTAAACTCTCTTCCATTAGTCATCAAACTCTCTTCCATTAGTCATGTATTTGGCAATCTTTTTTATGTGGCACAGAAGTGCGAAGATAAGAATGGCAATGTGTAATGGCTTCCCCCCCCCCCTTGTAAAAGACGTATCTCTGATCCTGCACAAACTGAGATCTCAACTTAAGTACACGAACATAGTATTACTGGCACGATACCTGATAAATTTTCTTTCAAGTTAATGATTCTCATTCTTTTGCCAGTTTCGCATCTTTCCGTCCATTTAAATTAAAAACCGCATTGTTGTGATTCTTTTATTCTGCACACATGAACACTGATGCCGCCCGTGTGTTGCGGGACCTGAAAGGGTGGCAAAGAATAGCAACACTGTTTACCTTCCACGCATGTCATAAAAGGCGACTACGGAGGTTATGGAATGGAGTTGGCTGTCCCATCCCATATAGGGTCAGTGACCGAAAGCAATGCTGAAGTCGGATGTGTCAGGCCGAAAGGCGCAGATATCGCAGCAATGCTGTAAACCATGACAGCGCATTCCATTCTCTGGACTACATCCTGCTAAACAGCAGGAGTTTGAGAACGAACACAGAAGAAGAACACTGATACGACAACTTTTATACTGTTCACTACATGTGAAAACTAAGGAATCTTAATATACCAAAGTTTACTATCAAATTTGCCTTCCATTTTATTTTCCATTACAAAGTCATTTAGTAGCCAGGTACTTGTTTTGTTTAACAAATACGAAAGCTGCTACAAAAATAATATTCGACCTTATTTTTGTTTCTTGGAAAACTAATTATGTGCCGGTAGTGTCATCTAGTGGGGGACAGTAATGCGTATGCAATAATTTTTTCCCACTAATGGATAGCTTCAGTAGTTAGCATGCATCATTGAAGTGAAGGTGTGTAGGGACCAGGTGTCGCAATTGTATTTGCTGAACGATGGAAAAACTAGCCCAAAGGCTTCTTTCAAATTTTGCCAAAAACTTGATACTCAAGTAAGATTCAACAAGCTTTCAACAAGACTAAGGAAAAAGCAAGGAAGGTAAGTAGCAAAGCCAAAATCATGTTAAGCATGTTCTTTGACTTCCATGGAGTGCTTCAGCAAAAGTACGCACCGCATGGTCAGAACATTATGAATGAATACACGAAAGAGGTCATTTGCCGCCTTGTGATGATATGCCAAGAAAACACCAGATTTTTGGACAACAGATAGTTCACCGATTCATTATGACAACATCCCCAGCCATTCTTCGTGTCTGATTCAGACTTTCTTGACAATATATAACATTCATGTGCTATTTCAAACTCTATATACTCCCAAAATGGTTATCTCGTTCATTGTTGTTGTTTTCTTAATGATGCAACCTAGCTCATTCACTACTAAATTTTTTAATTTTTTTCAATGATACTTTCTAGCTTGCTAATTCACTTTCCTATTTAATAAAAAAAACAATAACGTGGTTGAGTTGTTACTTGTTGATTGTTTGTATTATCTCTGATATAACGAGCACCAATATTCAAGTGATTGCTGCCAACAATCGTGAAGTCGTGACATTCGGCCAATAAGATATATTGGATAATTGGAAAACTGCCTTTACAATGGCTCATTTGACTTTTATTTTCATTGGCTGAAGAGACAAAGTATAAAAATAGTGACAGCCCCCATAATTGACCGGATTGAATGCATGATATATAATTGTGTAGATAAATGAATGAATGTTTATTATACGCTAAATGAAAGACAAAGTTTTAGTTAGTTTGTTCATTTCGTGCCGCAGTCGGCACATATTGCAGAGGTTTTGATTCTCCATGTATTGTGGTCCGCTGCCTGTAATTTTAATCCTTGTATGGTCTTGCAGCCTGTTATTTCCCCATCTATGTATGGTGTTTTTAGGGTTGCTTTGGGGCTTTATCGAATCTTTTACGCTCAGGTGTCAACATGAGGGCGTGTTGGTTTATTATGTTTTCATCTAGTCTTAAAATGTGACCCAGGTATTTCCATCTGTGTTTTCGTATGACGTTTTAAATTCTTGCTGTGTTATGTTTCTTAAATCACTATTTATAACGACATTGCTCCATTTTATGTTCATCAGTTTCTGGAGAGAGTTGTTTTCGAAGTTGTTTAATTTTTGATCTGTTGCTTGAGTTGATTTCCAACTTTCGCTTCCATACGTTAATACTGGGACAATACAGGATTTGACTAGCCTTAGGGTTGGTGTTTCTTTCTAGATCTTTTGATTTTCAGAATGAAAGATAAAACTAAAAAAAAGAATAGTTGGTAGTTTAGTTATGAACATGTTAGTACGACTTTTACTGTCAAATATAGCAGAGCTTGTCCGTCAGAACTGTTTGAGATAGCCATAGTTTCCTTCTTATTATGTCATACAGTGGACAGTTTTGTCAAATATGTTCCATGTTTTCTGGAGAGGGCACATATCAGTGTCACCAACTCCAAACTTTCCGTCGTACATCTGTTATTGGAGTATGTCGTGCCCTACGCATAAGTTCACTTTCTTGCGTTTTTATTATAAGACATAAGGCTGTACAAGATTGCTCACACGAAACATTGAAATGTTATCGTTTCTTTTCTGCCGCCACCCCCCCCCCCCCCGCTCATTTTGTGAGGGATGGTATAAATCAACTTCACGAAGATGAGTCAACAAAAGAACTGTGAAAGTTCTATAGTTTTCTATATTTAAAACGAAATTTCACATAAAAATTTGTATAATATTTTCGGGATAATTTTTTTACTTCTTCATATTTTTTAATGTGATAAATAGTATCACAATGCCATTTCCAGGTATAAAAATGGTAAGTTTACGAGCGGGTATTTAACTCAACCGTTTCTTATCAGTATTTCGCGTCGGTAATTCTTTATTTTTAACGAGATAATAGAGCTTAATTGGTCCTTCTTTTCTAGTACATTGCTTCTCTGCTATTTGGCTCAATGTTATGCTTTATTATCTTGTCTATTCTTGGTAGGCTATTAGGAAATATCCGTCATTCAACTCTATTTCCATATTCTTGCAATTTAGACTGAATATTAAAGTTGCCTTTTTGTGTAGTTATAATTAGGCTATTAAACGTAGCTGTTGAAGCGTATCCTGTGACAGGACGTTGCTCTATTCAAATTAAGTGGAATTTTTAGACGATACAAGTATAACCACACGTATCACAATTACTTTCAATTGTTTAACCAGTACATCAGATCGTATCACCAGTACATCCAATCGTATCACAAGTACATCTAATTGTATCACAAGTACATCCAATCGTACACCAGCGTATCCAATTGTATCACCAGTACATCCAATCGTATCACCAGTACATTCAGTCATATCACCCACCAGTACATCCATCGTATTACCAATACATCATCCAATTGTACGCCAGTATATCCAAACGCATCACATGAACATTCAATTATATCACAAGTACATCCAATAGTTTTACCAGTACATCCAATCGTATCACCAATACAATGTGAGTGATCAGCTTTCCAACTACTAGCTAAATCTACTATAGTTTGGTTTGCAAGGCGAGCTGACTATCGACGCTACTACTGGGCTAACAATAATAGTTACTGTATCATGTTCTCATTACTATCTGTGTTTACATTGATTTCCTCGCAACATACTAATGTTGTGTAATCGATATGTAGAAGGTATGCTAGCACTCAAGTTCAATGGGAAAATAATAAACAACATGCGATATGCAATTGACACTGTCCTCTTAGAGGAAAGTCAACAGGAACTACAAAGATTAAAAGATCACGCGGTTAAATCAACTAAAGAATATAGACTAGATATATAGGCTTATATAGTAGATATATAGACTAGATATAGGCTTCCACACACACAAAAAAACATTTTGGACACATAATCACGAATGATGGTAGCTATGAAACAGATGTTAAATGAGAATAGGAGTCGTTAAAAGTACTTTCAATGAAATGAGGAAAATATTGACATCTAAAAACATTACAAATATAATAAAAGTAAGAATCATAATAAAATGCTACAACTGCTATGTGTTAATGTATGTTTCAGAAGCATGGACAGTGTAACTAGAATACATAATTGAATCCTTTGCGATTTGATATATAGAAGAATAAGGAGAACCTCATGGAAAGAGAAAACGTACACATGAGTTATACCAACACTTCGTATAAAAAATAAACTATTGAAGAAAATAGAGACCAAACCAAAGTATTTTGGACATATTAAAAGACATGACACCTTGTTGAAGACCTCACTTACGGGTATAGTCGAGTGAAAGAGGTAGGTATAGATGCAGGTGGGAGAGAAGCATTACGAGATGGACATGTTACAGTTTAGCAGAGTCCACCACCAAAGCATGAGAAAGAAGATGTCGGAGATCCGTTACAATCACCCTTTATTGCGGAGGTGGTACTTGATGTGTAATATGTTGTGTTTTATACTGATAAGTTTAAAATTGGTAGCAAATCCTATTCAGGACGTAGCCATCAACTCAGAATTTTGTTTGCTGTAGTGATTTTCTAGCCAATTATAAATACGTTCAGTAGTTTGTTTTGCTTTCTGAAAGGCTCAGATTCACAAGAGCCTGTGGCGGGGATCGAACTCGGTACCTTGACCATCACAGACGAGCTTTGTACCACTCCGCCGCAGAGCCGGACTTTTGAATATTGTGTAACTGAGAATTTGGGTGTATGAAATTCAGTAATTCAGAAAATTGAGAATATTTCATATTTATTGTTCGCAGTAACCACGCATAGACATTTTATATAATGTTACAGTTACTATAATTACTTGAACGCAGATATTGTGTTTCATTATTTCCTTATTTTCACTAAATGGATATAAGATCAGAAGTGCCGATGCTAGAAATGTTGGCGTCCGTGAGAGTTTCAACCACCCCCCCCCCCCAAATCATCATCTCTCCCACCGAATCTTTACATAAACTAATTTCAATTCGGTTACAGTTGATGCCCTTGGATATTGTTATTTTTTTTAATATTTTTTTTTGATGTTTCCACCTTGACCACCGCCCCATCGCACCTGTCTATTTTGGCACTGAAGGTAATATAAGTTGAATTATAACTCAGCGCAATAGCACGCAGCTTTATATGTAATTGCATAGTTGTCTGACTATTGATTGGCCAGAAACATCCAGACTAGTGTCGCGGTAATGATTTACCAATGGCTTTATTTGTATCCACGGCTTTTCATAGAATATGCCCTTGGCATGTTCCCATGATCTGGCAACTAGTTCCACCATGAAAGTATGTTTGTTTTTTGTCCAGTACGTTTATTTGATATAAATAAATAACAATATTTAATGTAGTCACTATATCTACATTTATTATTTAGCGTTCGTTCTCAAACTCCCACTTGATCTTTTTTGTAGCAGAACAATGGTTCTACAAGATTTACAGAAGGATGTAGTACAAGATAACGGAGATATGTTGTGTCGCCTTTTTAAGCGAAAATCGCCCACCACATCCGACTTCAGAGGTAAAATTCAATTAAAATATTAAATATATTACGTTATTAAAATACAATTTTTAATTACATTATTAAAATACTAAATAGTTTGTATGTTAAATAATATTTTATATGACACAAGTATACACAATTTATTTCTTAGTTTTAAAACAGTATGTATTCTGTGCTACACTGTGCTTATAGTTCCCATCGTAAGATCTGGTGTTTTAGTTTTCCCCTCTACTGTATATTCACTTTTAGTTTGCGAATCTCTTAATTAATCGGCTTTCGTCTTCTCATTCTATACCACCAGCCAGGCCAAACTCAACTCTTTACTGTTTAGGTCGTTAACGAAGTCAACTTAAGACTGAAATCTCACATTAAAAATATCCAAGCAATCCAGATTTTATATCGTTTAACACTTGAAGTTAATTGCTGGCACCGAGGATATAACGAGAGCATATTTCTCTCGACTTCTTTCTTATTAGTCATGCTATATTGAGAAACGCAACTCAACTTTGTCAAGCTCCTGCTGTGACCAGTGATGAGAAATGCAGTCTTACGGGATTTCGGGTCATGTGAAAGAATATCGGATGGTTGAATTAAAAATACTATTAAAAAAGAGAGAAGTTTTGCTTCTTGGAAAAATAACCAAATCTTTGTGAGAACAGGTTCATTGGATGAATTTAAAATACGATAGATTATGGATGTCTTTCTTCTTAATCACATTAGATAACGTATTCCTGTCCCATCTTTTAAGCTTCGTGTAATTATCTTATCAAAACATGTAGTTTTAGTCGAAATTTGTTCCAACGTCAGATAATATATCTTCTAAAATTGTCTCTTACAATTGTAAGACCATGTTACCATGTTATGTATTACAGCACAAACATTTTAGATGTTACGTGGTACACAATATTTTATTATGTTATGGAGTACACCAAATCTTGCCATGTTTACGGAATTTAATCTACATTTATTAGGTTGGAACTTTTTTTTTTATCTGTCAATAATTTTGACAGTTGCTATCAATATAAACCAGTGTTTCCCATCCTTTTTCTTACCAAGCCCCCACCTAATTCTTTCTGAAATTCTGATGCCCCCAAATGTAACATATACATATTTTTTTCAATATTAACAAATTGAACTCTACTTAAAAGACGCTTAATTATATTTATTTCAAATTGACCCCCCCCCCCCCCACATTTAACAATAAAATTGCCCCCAGTGGGGCGTGAAACCTTCTATTTATTATTCATAGATTATAGTATATATGTATGATGATGAATTGTATCATAATTGTTGGTGAGAATATCCTAAATGTTCTACTAGTATGCATGCAGTTTCTATCTCGTATTTTCTATCTCGTACGTTCAATTGAAACATGCCATCCCTATGTACTTTATCCCATCTAGAAATATATTATCTACATTTTCTATTATACTCATAGAAACAACGTATATGTGCACTGCAGTGTATAATTTGACCAGTTGTCATTCTATGCTTTATGTTATTTAAGTATTTACTTTTCTCCGATGTTCTACCAAGCTTGCCCGCAGAAATGGGGAGTGGGGTGTGATTTGGGGTGTTCATAACCCCTCTCTCCTTAGCAAAACTAAATTTGATTTTTCAGGAAGTAAAGACTGCTAGGGAGAGGCGATGGCTACCTCCCTCATATAGTAGAGCCACTGAAATGTGAGTTCGTTAACATCTTACACCCCTACAGCTTTAATAAATGTTATGGGTTAACTTTACTTTACTTTACTAGGAAAAGAACCGAAAGGTCGGTAAAATGCCGCCCAAAACTCTCTTCATTGGCGATTATTCACAAAACGATCTTAAAATTTCCAATCAAGTAGTGTAATTTACACAAGAAAACGGACGAATTACTTTTCTTTTTAATATAGGTAAAAAAACAACCTATTAATGGTAATAATATCTCTGGCCCTGCTACCAAGTAATTTGCACATTAACTGTCTATGTCACATTTCCTTTACTAGCCTCACTTGGAATTATTTTATTTTTTTGTCATGTGTTTTTTTCCACAAACGAGCACTAACCCTTTATTTAAGATTTCTTTATTTGATCTTTCTTTATCCAGCGTTTATTATTTCTTTAATTTCGTCTAATAAAATGTAAATCTTTGCATTTTTATTATGTAAATTCGAGAAGGAAGCAAGAGAATAAATTAAAAATTCTTGAGACTAACAAGAATTTAACCAGGTCAGTTCTAACGGCCCCGAATCGCCTTAAAAATTGAGTAAACGGGTTTATCCGAACTTTTTTGGAGATGAGATTGGTCCAGTACAGAACAACTCGTGTCATTCATCATGTGTCATGCGTATAGTGTCATGCACTACGTGTCATGCGTCATGTGCCATGTTTTATGTGTCATATGCCATGTGTCATGATCATTTTGAAATAGTTTTAATCCATTTAAGACTCATTTTGTCCTTTTTTGGCCCAAAACAATAATCAAACTGCACGTAAGTAATTCTAACAGCATATTGAGCTGAGAAAATCTTATATGTACACATGATGCTGATGCAATAATCATGATGGTGCAATAATGATACTAATGCAATAATGATGCTGTTGAAATAATGATGCTGATGAAATAATGGTTCTGATGCAATAATGATACTGATGCAATAATGATGCTGATGCAAAAACATACTTCATTGCAAATATGCTACAAGTGAGAGTTTATACTTATTTTAAGAAAAATAGATCTATTTTTCTTTGAACCCTATAATGTTCAGTTAGCAATCGCATGCAACAAATACATTATTCCAAAGTGATTTTATAGATAATAGATACCGGAATGTATTATTTTTTACAATTTTTCTATATTTATCGTCAAACATGTTCCTCTGTATGTAAGGATAGCTGGTGAAATTTATACAAATACGATTAAATACGTACTGGAAAAACTGTATGACGTAAACTACTTTTCATATGATCTTTTATTTTATATTCTCACAAATCAGTTGATCAAATTTTGATGTCCATTATTATTTTTCAATTTTATGTAATACAGAAAAACATGTTAAAATAGAGTACAGTTTTTGGAACGGGTGGAAAGGGAGTCGTTAAAAAATGTTTTTTGGGATGAGCCACAGTGACGGTATAGCGGAGTTGGTGTGAAGGTTGTCTTATCTAACGCATATATCATTCAACATTTGTGTTCGGTTTTATTTTCTGTATTTTTTGGTATAATTTAAAATATATCACGTGTAAATTGAGATCTCATTTTCCTACTTTCTTCTTTTCTACTTTTTCTTTTCATTATCTTCTTCTATATCCTCTTCTTCTCCATATCTTCTCCTCCATTGATTCCTCATCTGTCTCTACTTGTTCTCCATCTGTCTTATCTCCTACTTCTTATCCGTATGTCTTCTTTCCATTTCCTCTTCTCCATCTGTCTTATCTCCTACTTCTTATCCGTATGTCTTCTTTCCATTTCCTCTTCTCCATCTGTCTTATCTCCTACTTCTTATCCGTATGTCTTCTTTCCATTTCCTCTTTTCCATCTGTCTTATCTACTACTTCTTATCAGTATGTCTACTTTCCTACTTCTATTCTATGTTTCCTCTTCTACTTCATCTTCTCCATCTATCTTCTCTCCTACTTGTTATCCGTCTGTCTTCTCTTCTGCTTCCTCTTTTCCCTCTGCTGCCCTTTCTACTTCTTCTGTCTATCTTCTCTTCTACTGCTTCTTGTCCCGCCAGATCTTCTACTTTTTCAGTCTGTCACCTCTTCAACGTATTTGTATCCATCTGTCTCTTTCTCGTCTTCTACTCCTTCTCCGTCTTTTGCTTCGTCCACATTTGTCTCCTCTATTACTTTTTCTTCTCCATCTGTCCCCGTTACTACTCTCTCTTCTCATCTGTCTCAGCTTCTACTATTTCTTCCCCGTCTCCTTTACTACTTTTTCTTCTCCATCTGTCTCCTCTTCTAACTCTTCTCCATCTGACTTTTATTTCTTCTCCATCTGTCTCCTCTTCTAATTCTTCTCCATCTGTCTCCTCTTCTATTTCTTCTCCATCTGTCTCCTCTTCTATTTCTTCTCCATGTCTCCTCTTCTAATTCTTCTCCATCTGTCTCCTCTTCTATTTCTTCTCCATCTGTCTCCTCTTCTAATTCTTCTCCATCTGTCTCCTCTTCTATTTCTTCTCCATCTGTCTCCTCTTCTAATTCTTCTCCATCTGTCTCCTCTTCTATTTCTTCTCCATCTGTCTCCTCTTCTATTTCTTCTCCAACTGTCTCCTCTTCTAACTCTTCTCCGTCTGACTTCTAATTCTTCTCCATCTGTCTGCTCTTCTAATTTTTATCCATCTGTCTTCTATTCTACTTCTCGGTGTGTCTACTCATATTTTTTTTTAAATAAAGATTCAAGTATGGAAATCTACACATAAAACATTACAATTTTATTAAAGTAAATCAAATATGAATTTGACCCATGACAACAGTTCTTATCAACAGTGTGACGTAGATTTGCACAAGACCTGCAATCCTTGGCAACTGACTGACAGGCATAGAGAACTATGACATCCGCCCTATGTGCCAAACTTGGCAAAAGAAGAACTGACTGACGTAGTTTTAATAAAACAGATAAAGGAATATTTGAAGAGCTTACATTCAGAGAACAGATTTAATGAACCGACTTTGCTCGATGCAATTATTCTGTTCGGTTCTCTTGTCAAATATTATTTCAGCCTGATTCGTAAATACAACTTTACTAGTGAAATTTTGAAGGGATGGAAGGGGGGAAATTATCGTTTCCCAGTTATATGTCAAGCCAAGATACATGTATTGTTATAGCTGGTCTAACCCTAGTTGTCATTATTTCTGTATATTGAGTGGCATGACAGTTTTAAAGGGCTGTGGTTTCATTTCACATTTTTTGCACTTCCGGATATGTACTCGGAACCTCTCAACGCAGCATCGACATGTGTTAGGGTTGACAAATATTGGTAACTATTTGTGGCTAAATATTAGAGAATAAATTAATTCACAATGGCCAAACTCCTAACTTGCGTGTAAAAACTCCTCCCTCACCGATATTTCACAAAAAGTCTTCAAATTACCCTTCAAATAGTGAAATTTACACACAAAAACGGACGAAATATCTTATTTTGTAGGTAATCATACAAAACCTCCTAAAGGCAATCATACCTACTACTCTGACTATTTCGGAATTTTCTAGTACTACCAATTATGTTCTTATTTCCTAAGGGGGAGGGGTGGGGGATGGGGGTTTGAAAACCCCATAAGCCGCACAACTTATCTACATTCTGGCAAATATGCCTCACGGGCGTATAACACAAGAGTACGTAACTCCGTATTTCCGATGATACAAGAATTGCCAACTCCGTAGTTGAAGCAATAAATCACAGGGACTTCCGAAAAAAAATATAAGTTGTTAAGCCGACGACGCGTCATACTTTGGGACACTAAATTCAATCAATTGTAATTATGTATATATATATATGTGTGTGTGTGTGTGTATATATATATATGTATATATATAGTAAAGGACACGATGGAAACCTGGTCCGCCGCACAGCAGACTTCAATTCTCCTTACATCTTGCTTCTATACGTTTTCTGAATTCGGTCAATTTGCATCCCTAAAGAAACAGGCTATTTTAGCGCCGACACCCAACGTGTCTGTTCTCAAGTCACCATGTATATAGACGATATAATTAAACCTATATCAGTAAACAAACACAAGTTGAGCCGGTATCATGTGTATAAGGTGTGGCTTGAAATAACAGTAATTATCTTACGTTTTTATTTTTAAAATATAAAGCGAGCTCGTAGGTCATCAAATTGTAAATTGTAAATTATGGGTAGTTCTTAAGTTACGTTACTAATTCTTCGATAACTTTTTACCTCCAACCCCTCCAATGTTAACAGCTGTTAATAATTCAGGAACCACACCCCCCTTTTACCACTTATTTAATTATGTCAAGAAAATCCATAATACAATTTTAGTAGAAAAACTACCCGAATATATATGTTTTGCTTCACATTTTTAGAAAAATGTTTCAAACTCAAACAATTTAATTAATATTAGAAAATAGTATTGTTGAGGTCAGCTTTTGTCAAATCCCAACCCCCACCCTCTCCCCCATCCCTTATCAGCAACTGTCAAACCTATTCAGACCATTTGCTACCCCACTGCCACCGATCTAATTGTTAACATGATTTATGGAGCCATAGAGAACAATGTATGAGTATATATTTTGAAATGTGAAGTAAGATTGATAAACCTATAATTTTATTATATCTCGTCGATGATATATTTATATTATTATATTATATTACTTCTCTTTCCATGAAGTTCTCCCGATTCTTTTATATATCCATATCTCACAGGCATCAATTCTGTCTTCTGGTTGTTTGTTCATTGTCCATGTTTCAGAGCAATACATTAATATAGAATCGATATGGTCTTTTATAATTCTCATTTTTCAGCAATTTTTGTAATTTTTTTCCATATCAATATTTTCCTCATGTCATTGAAAGTATGTTTAGCCATTCCTATTCTTTTAACTTGTTTCACATCTGCCATCATTTGTGATTAAGTGTTCAAGGTATTGGTAATGTTCTACTTGTTGTATTTTCTTTCCGTGTATTTTTATGTTAGTACATGTTCGTCTGTGATTGTGCTGATTATATATTATAGTGCCACATATACATATTTTCCCGCAATGCTTAAACAAACAAAAAACCGCGAATTACTAGCTACAGAAGGGTATGACTGAAAAATTACAGCGCTATAAATGAATAAATTACTCAATAACTTGTATTCGATTTTATATTATAAAGCGTTATTTTTTTAATAGAATTTTCACGAATTTATCAATGGTTTTATACTACAACTAATGCTTTGAAGTTTTTCGTCAAGATATTGTATCTCTTGCTGGTATATATCACATCTATCTATTCACTAAATCATTTTTTGCCTTTCAGCGTCAGGGGTAGAAGAGTTCTCTAGAGATAGGCCTCGTGTACGCTGAGTATATTGTGGAATTTGTCGCCTCTTTTATTTATGTGGTCCATGGTTTTCGTGCTCGGCCTCTATGTCTGCCTTCACTGCATCTGTGTAGCATAGTTTGCTGTGGTACGCTGTCTGGTGGTAGTCTGCTAATGTGTACAAACCATTTCGATATTGTGTCTCTTGGCTGTTTATATCCCAGGGTTGTAGATATTGTGCCTCCTCTGGCTGGTATATGTCTAAGTGTTGCAGATTGTCTATTGTATTTCCCCGAGTGGGTGATGGTTTATATTATTCACACTTGCCGTTAAATGTAAGGGCGGGAGCCTTGTTTTCGTTCCAAAGCCAGATGTGTCGTCTTGGATGTGTCGAGTCCATGTTTGTTCAAGGTTATTTTGATGCTTTCTATCCACCGTTTTCGTGATATACATTTGGCTTTATGCCCGGTTATTTGGGTTGTAGATACATTAGATAAAATAGGAACTGAACGAGTTTACCTTTAAAAATAACATAATCAACTTGTGTTTCTGAGATTTGTAATTATATTTTTGAGAAATCCATTAGGAGGAAGGTGGGCTGTATTTTTTATTGCCTCCTAGTACTTAATATCTTATCATTTGTTAAAGTGGTGGGGTGTGATGCTGTACCCCTCATCAACCTCTAGTGTTGCGGGCTTGATAGATTCCCATTTATTTTTGTATGTTTACTTTTCGCATCCCTATTCTATTAATCACCATAGCTGTTTTTTAATATACAGTAGGGGCAACCTACGACCTGCGTGCGGCACTCGGTCAGCCTGCCCAAATTACACTCCTCGTGTGGTTAGGCACGATTCCTTTTCCATAACTATCCCGCAGGGAACAGTTGAGGGTGTAAGAAGAAGAGATGTAAAGTATGGATTGATAAAATTAAAGACTGGACAGGACTAAGATTCTCCACACTTAAACAAGGAACTGAGAACAGAGAAATTGTGGTTTTTTTTGCTCTGATATTTCCATAGTGGCAACCCTATCACCTAACACTATCACCATCATAACCCTGAAGGGTTATGGATTTGATAACGATGATGATGATAAATTTATCTGCTCCTAAATACACGCTACATATGTAAATGTGCATACGTTCACAACTGTCACATATATTTAGCTTAGTAATATTAATACGGCTCAGAAACTGACCGTCTTCGCTAGTAGACACTTTTTATTACTAGTCCTTCCTGTACCCCAACGCACATTCAAGTTCGCGTATTTTCTGAACTCAATATTAAATTTGTTTCGTTTTTATAACATGTGTAATTAAGCTTTCAGATTCGCTTTTGCTTTCGTTCAGTCCGCGACCAGTTGTGTATTTCTGCATCCTGTCCTCAGCCTAAATATAGGTTACAAACCGCTCATATACATCATCATCAAGTGCTGTCTCCGCAACGAAGGTTGGTTTCAACGGACCTCCAGCATCCCTGTCTCCTGCCTAGTGGTGCACTGTAATCAGTCCATTCCGTGAAATTTCTCTCTCACTTTTATCTCTGTCTACCTCTTGCTCGCCTCCCCTCGACTTTACTCTCAAGTAAGGTTTTCAAGTCTTTTAATATGTTCAATATACATTATTTGTTTGATCTTTATTTATTTTAATAATTCTTTTTTCATACAAAGTGTTTGTGAGAACCTCTTTGCTCGTTATCATCTGTTTTCACGAAGTTCTCCTTATTCTTCTATATATCTACATATCAATGGAATCAATTCTGTATTCTAGTTGTGTATTCATTATCCATGTTTCTGAGCCATACATTAATATATAATAGATTTAGCATTTTATAATTCTTATTTTTAACTTGTTTTGTAATATACACACACTGATGTTTATATATCAGACCTAATATGAAACAATCAATCGGTGGCATATTCTCATTCTTATTTTGCTACAAATCAATTCGATCACATATAGGCAGATTTAACCATAAAAAGACATGTTCGGCTCGTGTACGATTAATTCTATATGGTACATGTTGCTTCAGACCGTCTGTCACAACGAATAAGGTCATATGAATATTAATATACAATATATGGTCTTTGCTAATTATGTCTGTTAAATTTTAGTTAACATTCAATCAATAAAATGCCATGCCGGGTGACAGGCGATCACGTTTCTCGATAACCCTCTGTCTGATGTGTTGTTACTGAGTTCAGTTGGTTACATTCTCTCATTCCACAGTGACAACCTATTCACAAATTTCTCTCTTTGCCTTCCTCTATCTCTTCTCCCCTTTAGATTTCCGGTTGTTACTAAATGTTCATGTTTTTCTCTCCTTATCACAAAAAAATGTGCAAAAAATGCCCTAAATTTCTTGACTGTCTGCTTCTAATTGAATGATAATATTCTTAGTTTTAACATTCAGAGGGCACTGTTAAATATTAGTTAACATCAAGATACTTTTAAATATTAGTTAACATCAAGATACTGTTAAATATTAGTTAAAATAATATTTCGTATAAATGCATGCAATAAATGTTATATTTCTTTATTAATGTATCTCATTGCGGACATGGAGAGACGATTTCATATGGAGAGACGATTTCATATGGAGAGACGATTTCATATGGAGAGACGATTTCATATGGAGAGACGATTTCATACCTTTAAATACAAATGTTAAAGACGAATTCTACAAGCCTCCTGGCAGGTGTTTTGTTGACAATGGAGAGAAGTATTTTACAAAATTTGACGTCATAACAAGAATTAAATTGTTTGAATTAAAAACATGTTTTTCTAAAAAAAATGTGAAATAACACACAGCGCCCGATTTAGACTTGATAAGTCCCTAAGCTATTTCAGATATAGGGCCCTTTAACAATTAAGAAGTATATAGGTAGTGAAATAAAAACAATTGGGGGACCCAAGAAGGTAGGGGCCCTAAGCTATAGCTTGTTTAGCTTATAGGTAAATCCTGCACTGATAACATATGTATTTTGTCATGTTTTTTTC
Source organism: Meghimatium bilineatum (assembly GCA_034231615.1). Taxonomy (NCBI): domain Eukaryota; kingdom Metazoa; phylum Mollusca; class Gastropoda; order Stylommatophora; family Philomycidae; genus Meghimatium; species Meghimatium bilineatum. The sequence goes on along the minus strand of CM067298.1, from coordinate 111,379,792 downwards.
TGCTAAACAATATTATCGGCTGTGGGAGGGTTGTAGAAAAAATGACATAATTTAGCAGAAGGGGTCCATAATATTTTTTTCGTCAGTTGTTGGGAAAGAGGGAAGGGTAAAAAACTTAGCAAAAAAAGTTAACGTAACAAATGAACAGCAGCCCCTTTGCACAGACAATATGTTACCTTTGCTTACAATTTAAAAAAATGCTATTCTGCTTGGAAATCACAAATATTTAAAATTATTTTGATCATTGGTGTAACCTAAGACACAAATAAAATATATGAACATTTCAGATATGAATATAAACATTCAGTCAATAGTATATATCAAAATAAAAACAACTGTCAGTACAACTGAGATCAAAACTTACACATGTACCTATATTCTTCAATCGAAATATAGCGGTATATTTCTACTGCGGATTAAGCGCTCCGGTGATGTATTTAGTAACATGCCTCAGCAAATGTATCCTAAGCACCATTGAGAACAATATTCTGTAACGTAGCTTACACATTTCTCATTTAAAGGAAACATTTTCGTGGTTGTAAGCACAAGTAATCACCGCGTCCGATCACAAATTACTTAGAAAGATATTTAGAAATATGCCTACCTAGTGTAACTGATGTTTTAGAATATATTTCAACTACGTTTCTGGCCACAAAGTATGATGTCCCGGGTCCAGCGCGATTCTCAGGACGCTACTTGGACAAAACTCCCTTACTTAGAGCACGCTGGAGTAAAAATCCATCATGATCAGGTAGTATATGTCAAAATGAACAAAATTAGGTATAAGTGTTACCAAGATACAACCCTTGGAAATTCCTACCGATCTTGAACCATTCTTCCTCCTACTATGATTGTCATGTTCAGATGGTCACTGATAACTTAAATACATCGTCTCCGTGGTCTACCCCCTTTTGTTGCTTAGATTCATCCTAGCTATTATAGTCTTTTCTATGCTGTCATATCCAGTCTCCTAGACAAGGGGGGGAGAAGATTGTTGGGGAATAATATTCCGCAATATACATATTCCAATTCAAATATTAATTCCCCCAAGAATAACCTTTGTTGTTTAGCCAGTTTTCTAGAGAGAATATAATAGTTTAGCCAGGTTTCTAGAGAGAACATTGTTGTTTAGCCAGTTTTCTAGAGAAAACATAATAGTTTAGCCAGGTTTCTAGAGAGAACATTGTTGTTTAGCCAGTTTTCTAGAGAAAACATAATAGTTTAGCCAGGTTTCTAGAGAGAACATTGTTGTTTAGCCAGTTTTCTAGAGAAAACATAATAGTTTAGCCAAGTTTCTAGAGAGAACATTGTTGTTTTTCCGGTTTCTAGAGGGAACATTGTTGTTTTTCCGATTTATGGAGGGAATATTGTTGTTTAGTCAGGTTTTTAGAGATAACATAGTTGTTTAGTCAGGTTTCTAGAGAGACCATTGTTGTTTTTCCGGTTTCTTGGAGAACATTGCTGTCTAGTCAGTTTTCTAGAGAGACCATTGTTGTTTTTCCGGTTTCTTGGAGAACATTGCTGTCTAGTCAGTTTTCTAGAGAGACCATTGTTGTTTTTCCGGTTTCTTGGAGAACATTGCTGTCTAGTCAGTTTTCTAGAGTGCACAATGTTGTTAGCCATTTTCTTTTACTTGTAATTCTCTCAGAGTGTCAGTAACGATGATCATTTTTGGTCCCTGGCAATCTGAGAATTCTTATGTAACATTTTGTTTCAGATGCAATGTTGTCACTCTCCTTATTTGTGATTGTCCAAGATCCACACCCATATATTGCAAATGTAAATATGTAGGCTCTAAGGAAAGTTAATTTTGTCACCTTGTTGCAGCCCAGCCATATTTTTTTTCTCATTCACATTAGTTTATTTGATACAATGATCAAGCTCTGACTCCTTCATAACACCCCCCAACCTTGCTGCTTCTAAATGTAAGATGTATTCAAAACTGATAACTTGTTATAGTTCTCTGTTATGTATCGAGATTGAGATTGGTGTAGAACCTACTTCACGTTATTTAAAGTAATCAAGAATGTTGATCTTTCATTACTTTTGATTTAGTAATGCTGGTGAAGAACGTATCTCTTTTATATTATTTTTGGCTAACAGTCAGTGGAGTACCTCTGTGCAGATGAACTCATTATTACTGATGCCTGATGTCATGTATCAGTGTTAACTATTTATGATCCTCGAGAAATGTACATACCTGTGCAGTATGTGTGTTGTTTCTGTCTGTGTTTCCATCGATCGTTACATACCCATAGCAATGTGATAATATACGCGTTGAAAGTCTTGACTAAATTGCATTTTTTAGAGATGCGGAGTGAGATCAAATTTGGAAAATGTATTCACTGAAGTTGCCAGGCAAGTAGGTGCCAGCCGAACGGACATATTCCAATTCAATTTAGTTATTTATGATTTTTGTGTGGAGACGAATACGCCATCAGTAGTTGGAAAAGGGGGAGGGGGGTTTAACCTTTAACAAGGAGGAAAATAAAATACTAAACACAAAAACATTCCCTCAATTTTTATTGCAATTATTTTTTTAAATTAGATTTGTTATGATCTTTTTGCAGTAAATTTTTGGAGGGGCTAGTGGGTGGGGGGGGGGGTATAATTCGCCACTTTTTAACTAAGTTCCTGACGCGCACTAAAACTCATGTTTTGATGTTTTGACGGAGAGGTGAAACACACCCCCCTTCCCCCTTCCTTATCTGCGGGTTTATTTTCAGTGTCAACCTTCAACAACAACTGATTGTGATGCAGAAGACTGCAGTGATTTCTTCAGAGACTGGTTACTGACCAGCAACAGACATTACACTTCAAACGTATCAATCTTCTCAAACAGATATCGAAGGATATAAATGCTGATAGTTCCTGTGACTGGCTAATAAAAATACTTCATTGTACTCGGGTTTCCAAATATGTACTCCTCCCTCTCAAAGTGATGGGCCGCCTGCCGAGAGTGTCATTCACAGTACGTAAATGCGTAGCTAGCTTCAAACAATAATCCTCAATATCCTTCGCAAAATACATGCACCTGTAAACATGACGTCACGAATCGTGATCAAATTCGCGACCTCGTGAATTTACAGCAACTATCTTAACCATTATTCCAAGAAAATCCAAATTCACTAACTAAGCATAAGTACCGAGATTTATGTAAACTAATTTTAGTTAATTAAGATAAAGTTTTGTGTAGGAAATTACGAGACAACGATGGTGATACTTTAGCAAGTATAAGATTTCTACAGACAGATCATCACATATGACATGAAACGAAAGAAATTGTCACTTTAGCAGATGTGTGTTTTCTACAATTTGCATATAACACAGTAAATAAAACCCAAATAATTTCACTTCAGCAAACCTGTGATTCCCATAGCTAGCATAAGACATTAAAATATACACAAAAATAATGTTAAGTAGGGGAATGAACTTAATTAATTCGTAAGTTAACTTAATAGTTGGACTACTAAAAATCACTTTAATATATAGAAAAGTGAAAATGCTGGAAAAGAAAGACTGTAGTTTTGAAAAGTACTACGACCTTGACGTTTCAATAACAAAATTATTAGACGAAAAATGATAGATAATGGACTATTAATTTGAAGACTATATGAACAATGGCATCCATTTAAAAATAATTTGGTTACTACATTTTCATGTTAAGAAGTGCAGAGAGACTTTTTTTTTATAAGAAATGGAAATATAGTCCTCTTTGCAATAACAATCGCCACGACGTGTGCAGGATGAATTTGTATTGTACATGCTAAAGATAAAATCCAACCCAAACCGTGGATTGAGACCTATATCCCAGTGGATCTCACGTTTCTGAGACCATCGTTGTTGTCACTTGGCTAGTGTCTACTTTGATCCATACTCTGACACCCATGTAAGTAATATGATGTAAGAGAAATGAGAGATGACATTTCTAGTTTTACAGGTAACCTTTCAGCGTGTACAATACACCTGTATGCTTAGCCTGGACATACTAATAGTAATGGTAATAATGATAATAATAATAAAAGACTGTCATTTATCATTATATCATTCATGAGACTGACTGTGTCGTAGTTTATAGTTTAGCAGCGATATGTTCTATAATACATCAAATCTGATTTCAGCATAAAATTATTGGGTAGCGTAGACTTTCTACAGGGCTTCCGCGACTAACCTCATGCCCATTCCTCTTTACCCGCCGTTTATAACATGCAAAACAGGTCACAAATGTCACTATTCTTTGCTCCCTTTTCTATCATAGGCACAGTACAGTTAAATATAATAATAGTAATATTAATAACTCAGAAAATAATAATAATAATACTAACACGAATAACAACAATAACTGCAACCATAATATTCTAATCGCAATATTAATAATATTAACCATCGATAATAATAATATAATACTAATAACAATAATAAATAAAGATGAACGAGAGGAAGAAGAAAATAATAATAATAACTTAATAATAACGGTGACAATAGTAATACTTAATCAGTAATATAATAATAATAATAATAACATCAATAATAATAATCATAACAGTTATAATAATAATAATAATAATAACAGTAATAAGAGCAGCAATAATAATAATATTACTAAAAAATATAATAATAGCTAGTAATAATCAGCAATAATAATTCTAACAATAATAAACAACCAGAATCAACATAAGCAATCAACGATAATAATACTAACACTAATAAGAGCAATAATAATAATATTATAGAGAATAAATAATAGCAATAGTAATGAGATCAATAATAATAACACGAATAATAACAGTAACATCAACAATACTAGTAGCATCAATAATAATAATAGTAATAATAATGGCAGTAACAATAATAAGAACAGCAATAATAATTAATGTAGATGTCTTGTGTCTACTTTTACTATTAGGCGTCACAAAAATGAATAACGATCAGTTATCATCCTATGGCACATTTGGTCACTTGCCATTTTCAGTAATATTGTGACCTCTCAGGATGCCGGTAACTCCTACAATCCTCCTTCTTCTTGGACTCTCACTTCCCCTTGGTGTTTAGATTCTCATGTTGTATGTTCTTAATGATGGGCAATATTGGTTTATTCTCATCAAATGTTCGAACCATTTCAGTCTGTATTTCAATATATTTGACCACAGACGTTGTTCCAAAAGTTATTTTCTTTATTTCTCACATGGCCTCTTTCTGTTCTATTTGTTGCTTTTCTAAGATATCCCATTTCACACGTATTAAGCTAATAATCTCAATAATAATAATAATAATAATAATAATAATAATAATAATAACATAATTTAAAAAAAACACCAACAATAATAATCTGAACATCAATAATAATAATACGATTATAAAGAAAGCAATATTTTAATGATAAAAGGCACCCAAAACATTATCCAATATAGAAATCATAAAGAGCAAATAATATTACAGAAATGGCAGAAATTCTCGGAGATGACATGATTGGAGTATGTGATCTGACAACTCTGGCGTCTATAAAAATGCTGCAAAGTGTTATTAATTTAAAACACAAGTGGTAACAATTATAGAACTGTATCGCTACAATGCGTTCCTCACCTTGTCCATCACTTGTCATCCCTGGATATTTTACACTGTAAGGACTTGAAGTTAATCCATGGTGACCACCAGCACCTGAAGGAGGTCTCCAGGGGCTCCACACCTGAGATTTAGTACCAGCGCTGCTACCTGTAAACTTGGAAGGGTCTAGAATATCCGCCACACTAAATGCAGTTGTCTTATGAGCAGTTTTTCCTTCGGATATTGTTGTTGGTGTTGTTGCTAATGCAATAGACGATGGTGGTGATGCTGTTGGTTTAACTTGTGTAAGATCTGGAGACGAGGAATAGTTTATTGCTGACCTGGTCAAAGTCGAGAAGTTAGTCAGTGCAGACTTTGATGAAGAGAAGTTTTCTATTGAGGTTCCAGATACGGTAAGTATCTTGTCGGCACTGCACTTCTTCTGGTCGCATCCTTGACTTTCTGTGGTTTGTGTGAGTTTTTTGTTTGTTGTGCAGGTTTCCTGAGAAATTAAACATGGTGAATGCTGTGGAGTTTGCTGTGAGGCTGACGAAGTTAATAACGGTGGTGTTGCAGACGAAGGTCGTAGAGTGTGAGGTGAGAAACAATTCATGGACGTATCCGTCTTGTCCTCAACTCGATCTCCTGAACGAGTTGGTGTACTGTAAAAGACGTCCAGAACAGGGCTACCTGAAGCATGAGCTGGACTTCGGGACTCGGAGCTGGAGGAAGATCTAGAAGAAACAATTGTCTGTAAACCAGCTTGACCACTTGATGTGACCTTTTCCAATAGTTGTGAACCTTGTCTAGAAGTTAGCCCGACCGATTTGTGATAATAGGTCGGGACGTTAGAATCAGCACAAGTTACGAGAACACTTCCCTCTTTTGAAAATAAACTAGCCATCCTAAAATCTGAAAGTGTTCTTGCATTGTTGGAATCTTCTAGAGCAGTTAGCATGTCCGAGTCTCTCATGATAGAGTGTCCAGTGAAATGTTGATCGTGTTCAGGTTTAGCTATACAACCCTGACGAACTGTGTCAGTAAGGGATGATGAAGTAGGCATCATCGCATGCGTTGATGGCGACAAAAACTTTGGTCTTATCGGCGATGACAATGATAACAAAGAGGCATGTTTATTATTATTATTGTTACTATTATTATTGTTGATGATGTTATTACCAACGGAGACACATGTAGCTGAACTCTTGATAGTTTTATTACTTACAGTTGCAATGATTTCTTGTCTCTTGTTGCGATTCTGTTTCACCTGATATTTATGTTTACTTCCACTTAAACGGTGCAATTTATTTGTGTCCCTTTGCGAAAGAAGTGCTAGCCCGTCGTCTTGATTTGAATGAATGAACATGGTTTGTGTCCTCAATTTGTCCTCTAAAGGTGAACTTGTGCTTTCTTCATCAGTTGACCCGCGACTGTCCCTACGCGCACCCATCCTTTCAGACCCGTTCAGACATGGGCAAGACGATATTATAAGACACGCCGTGCCCACTCTGGGTTGTTAGTCTCAGCAGCGGCAGCTTTAATCGTTTCCCGCCGGGATATCGGCAAGAATTCATTAAACCCCGCCCCTTCGTGAATTGTTTGCCGATATTATATTTACAACCAGTGGAGGCAGCGTTTCTATCCCGCAGGCCCTCCCACTGAACTTGTGACACATTTCTATTGACAGTAATTGAAAGCTAGGAGCTATTAATTTCATCGCTTGTTCCTAATTGGCTACTGGTTTAATTGATAGGGTTAACTAGCAGATAAAGTGATCAACTCCTGTCGGGCGAAATAATTAGCTGAAGAAAACAAAGCGGAGTTGATTTTTGCAGCGTTGATCAAAAGCCTCTTGTCTTATTTGTTTAGTTTTCGGTCTCAATCAGAGCATGTTTACTTTAGCAAATTCTCGATAATATTATTTTCATTGTAGATTGACGAAAGTGTTCACGCAATCTTTATTTATCTGTATTTATCACAAAATCTTGCTAAAATTGGCAAGGTAATAGCAATTTAAGCTTCTTAATACATGTGTATAAAATCTCAAGTAATCTACTCAAGTGTAGGCGTATATGTAGTTTTCTAGAGTGTTAGTGTCGGATTACACAATATATCCAGTAGGTTATTTCCTTGTATTTATCGGCCGTACAACGGATCGCAAAATATTTTTTTAAACTTTTGTTTAATAATATTAAGTAATATAAATTGTTTGCTGGGAGGGGGTCTAGAAATTTCTTTTTATCCTTAGCAGGGCTTCCTTCCTCAATGTACGCTGCTATGTCTGCACCTTCTAATTTCCACACCAGACTATGTGAAGAGCAGCAATAAGTCGTAATCTCTCTCATGATTTCTACACTATGCTGGAATAGAAGCGACCGAGTCATCTGTATTATATATTTTGTTAGTTATTTTATCTTTTTTTACATGTTCGCATTTTTGTATTAACAAAGCTAGAGAAGAGAAGCCACCAAGCCGTATGCTACATAATCTCTATATAAAGCTAGAATAGAAACCACCAAGTATTTTGCTGCATGACCTCTACATAAAGCTAGAATAGAAACCACTAAGTATTTTGCTGCATGACCTCTACATAAAACTTCCAAGAGAAGCAACAATTTATCGTTCGCATGTTTTGAAAAATGTATTCGATTTTGAAGTATATTTATTAGATATTTAATCAATTCAAATCAAATATAGAGTATTCATGCACAATTTCATTTTGTTTATCATCATCCTGCATCATCATGTTCGGCTCTGTGGCTGGATAATTCAGTTAGGACTGCGTAGACACCAGGTTCGAGCACTGCCACGGGTAACTGCGCATCCAGAATGCCTAGAAAGCAATGGTAGCCTACTTTATGTATACTAACTAGAACATGACTGCTGCAGCCACAAATAACGTGTTCATTGATACGTCCTGAATAGGATATGCTACCACAGCCATCATCACGTGCCATAGTATAGTATAGTATATATATATATATATATATATATATATATATATATATATATATATATATATATATATATATATATATATATATATATATATATGTTTGTTTGTTTGTTTGTTTTGCGTTCGCTCCATTATAACCATCACGGATATTCGTGCGATTTCCGCCGGGAGGGTGATTACGTTGTGCCACCGTTATGCGCCTTGTATGCCTAGCACATCCGTTTTCGGCATGCCTTGACAATTCGGGTGGGCTACCCTTAGCCTGTGACAGCCTCTATATATGTCTCCAAGCACGCGTAGTGGAGACTCTTCGCCCAGACGATTTTTGCTCTCGTCTGACTCGCACGAGGTGTTCCACTGTCTATGAACTTGCCTCGTGTAATTGGACGTGCTGTGCCTGTGCCCATTGATTGGGTACTGAACCGTTTCTCATCCGTGAGCCTGGTTCCTTAAGGGGAAGAACTTAACAGAGGAGTTATATATATATATATATATATATATATACGAGATATATATATATATATATATATATATACGAGATATATATATATATATATATCAAGTGACATATTCTTTCCATGTCTTCATCGTGGATACTCTTTACGCCTCTCTGTCCCGGGCAAGAAGTCTGAATTATCCATAGACATGTCATACAGTCTTGTCTATGTGTCGCTGGTACATCGTCTTCTTGGACCTCCTTTTTTTCTCTCACTTGCCACTCTGCCCTCGAGTATCAGACTTTCGATACCATCATATTGCTTTAAGTGTTCAAAATACTGTAGCTTCCTTCTTATGATGGTGTTTAGAAGCCACCCTTCATTTTAGTTTTAATTTCAAAATTTCAATGATCTAATTTTTCTCAGTTCATGATATTCGTAGAATCGTTCTGTAGCCTTTCATTTTAAATGAATTTATTCTTCTGGATATTGCCTTGTTTAAAGTTCAAGTCTCGTATCCATTTGTTGCCACTGGGAAAACACATTATCTTAAATGGTTATTTTAGTTTGTTATTACTACTTTGCCATAGCTTTTTCATTCGTGTGTATATTATAGACACGAGGACAGAAAGAAGACTAAGAAGCGGTTTAAATCATAGTATACGCATTTGAGAGCAAAAATAGTGTGCTGCGGTTCATATTTAAGCCATTCAGATCCGAAATGTCGGTTATCAACATTTATTAGAATCTCCCATTCTTTAACATTATTCATACTGTTTGTAGACTCAAGTGTGTCCAATTTACAACGATGGTCATGTCCACTTTAAGAAATCCTTGTTAGTTAGTTAATTAGTTGATTGGTTGGTTGGTTTGTAGGTTGGTTGGTTCGTTGGATGATTGGATGGTTGGTTGGTTGCATGGCTGGTTGTTTGGTTGGTTTGTTGGATGGTTGGTTGATTGGTTGGTTGGTTGGCTGGTTAGTTGGTTTGTTTGTTTGCTTGATGGATGGTTGGTTGGTTGGTTTGTTTGTTGGATGGTTGGTTGGCTGGTTGGTTTGTTTGTTGGATGGTACGTCTGTTGATTGATTGGTTGGTTGGTTGGTTGATTGGTGGGCTGGTTGGTTGGTTGTGTAGTTGGGTGGTTGGTTTGTTGGTTCGCTAGTTGGTTGGTTGGTTTGTTGGTTGGTTGGTTGGTTGGTTGGTTCGTTCGTTCGTTCGCTAGTTGGTTGGTTGATTTGTTGGTTTTATGGTTGGTTTGTTGGTTTTATGGTTGGTTGGTTTTTTGGTTGGTTGGTTTGTTGGTTGATCGTCATATCATCATCATGGCACTCCAGACATGTCCATGGATGTTCCAATCTCATATTCCGTTTATCCTCTAGCATAGTAAAGACTGTTTCTGTTCTGTGTTAGCTAATAACTCCTGTTTGGATTTATATATGCCGTTAGTTTCTTGTAACACCACACTTCACTCACAGATCATATATTATAGACATGGAAAAAAGGAAATGCACGCCATATTTTCCAACTCATTGATTACATTCAAAATATCAAGACACTCTATTGAAATACACCACTAGTCACTATGACCACGCTGAAAAGTCTGTAAGTTCTTTTATTTCTCCTAACACCCAAGTGTTCAGGTAAAAAAGTGAAAAAACTCTCTTTAGCACAGACAACTCCAACCAGTCACGGAGTAAAAAACCAGACTGATTCTATGAGTAAAGTAAAGTAAAGTAACCCATAGCATTTATTAATGTCGTAGGGGTGTGAGATGTTAGCGATCTCACATTTCAGAGGCTCTGCAAATGAGGGCGGTAGCATCTCCTCTCCATCGCAGTCTTTAGTTCCCTGATTAATCCGGTACCCATTTAAGGCTGGGTCGACCTGGGAGCCGTTGCGATCTGAAAAACATTTCCGCCTCAACTGGGGAAAGAACTCAGAACCACTCATATGCGAAGCCAGTGCCCTAACCACTGCGCTACGCGGCTCCCTTAGGCTATTTACGCCGTCTGAGGGAATATTTCGAAGCATACTCATAGAACCAGTCAGATATAGACACAAGTAACACTCTAATACTCATCGTTGCTATTACCATCACCTCCATCTACTACCATTGTCTACTGTCAGTGGTTATACATAAAGCATACATTTCTTCATTAATATACTTCTCTCTCTCTCTCTCTCTCTCTCTCTCTCTCTCTCTCTATTAAGCCATGAATGCCGAATCACACGAACCTATCAGAACAGACAATAACATCTCAGTTCGATTAATTTTGACTGATCAGAGTTTGGAAAGTGTGATCACCACTTCAATGGAAGTTGTAAACTTGATAGACTTACTTTCCCTTTCTTCATTTTCAAAGTCTCTTAATGTGCATATCATCTGCCCTGTGAAGCCATGACTGCCACCTTTTTAATCTGCTTCCTTAAATATTTCCATTATTTTTTTTCATTGATCACATGCCGATGATGAGCCTTTGTGACATCCACTTTTAAAATTCAGTTTGAGTTGTGTCCTTGATTATGAGTTCGTAGATGGCTAATAAGCTCTATTCTGACCGCAAATGTCCTTAGTCAGGTTCGGCGATGGAGATTGTTGGCGATTGTTGGAGATTGATGGCGATGTAGAACCACTGTAGATTGTTTTTTTGGTCTACCCGTGACTCTCTAGCTACTATCTGCTATTAAACTGATACATTTTTTTCTTTCGCAAAATGCTGCGCTTTTTTTTAAAACTGTAGCTCAATTTTGTGCAAACTCGCGTCATGCACTTGATTTATGGAAAGGCTTTCAGTGAGGTCTTTAACTGAGTCCTGTTAGCATTTCTTTTGGCCATTTTGCGATTGCATGCCCTTCTGCAACTCACCATATAGAAATATCTTTGGCAGGCGATGCTAAGACATACATAGCAGATGACCTGCCCAATAAATATGTGTCTGCATTAAAATAGTGTCAATGCTGGAGATACCTGATCTGTCAATGGCAGTGAAAGTTATCTCGTCATTTTTCTTATGTTGGGCTAGTAGTAGATTTTGCCAAGTGCTTGTTGTAACATGACTTCTCTCTGTATTAATAGTAAACCCCACTTTGGTATATTCGGAGAATATGTCTATACTAATTTCTAGATTACCCTCAGAGTTGGCATTTAGGGCACAAATGTTGATGAGGAGAACTCTGATGATGTCTGAATTGACTTGTTTTTACCTGAAGATTGAACAATTTTCCATCAATACGATATTTTATGTCTACTCCCAAGTCCAGATCTCTGAAATCATCATCCAACATAGCAGAGAAAATGATGTTAAAATGGGATAGATGCTAATATACATTCCAGTTTAACTCCACTTGAGACAGGAACATTTTCAGACGATTCTCCAACATCCTGAACTTTAGCTTGCATTCCATCATGTAATTGTTATACTATTGTGATAAATGTCTGTGGGCAACCATATTTTGCCATAATCTCCCACAGACCCTGTCTACTTACTGTGTGAATGCTTTTGTTGGGTCTATGAATGATGTGTACAGTTCACAGTGTTGTTCTTTTTTACATTTTTCTTGAAGTTGACTTCCAGTAAAGATCATGTCAGCTGGTCCACGTTCTTTTCTGAAACCCTAATGGCTTTAGAGTAATAATCCTTCATTAAAATGAGATGTAAGACAGTTCAAAAGGATTCTGGCAAATATCTTCCCTGCTATAGACAGTAAAGAAATGCCTATATTTCCTCCAAGGGGGAGGGGGTGTCATCTAGCACTTCATTGACTGCAACCTGTCAAAGTTATCATGTAGTGTCATGATTAGACTACATTTTTTTAAATTTGCATACAACACAATAGTCTATAGTGTCCTGGGAGACCAAATCTATTTATGTACATGTGACATCTCAGTCTGAAACGTCCAGGAGACCCACCTTCTATTTATGTACATGTGACATCTCAGTCTGAAACGTCCAGGAGACCCACCTTCTATGTATGTACATGTGACAGCTCAGTCTGAAACGTCCAGGAGACCACCTTCTATTTATGTACATGTGACATCTCAGTCTGAAACGTCCAGGAGACCACCTTCTATTTATGTACATGTGACATCTCAGTCTGAAACGTCCAGGAGACCACCTGCTATTTATGTACATGTGACATCTCAGTCTGAAACGTCCAGCAGACAAACCTTCTATTTATGTATATGTGACATCTCAGTCTGAAACGTCCAGCAGACAAACCTTCTATTTATGTACATGTGACATCTCAGTCTGAAACATCCAGCAGACAAACCTTCTATTTATGTACATGTGACATCTCAGTCTGAAACGTCCAGGAGACCACCTTCTATTTATGTACATGTGACATCTCAGTCTGTAGTGTCTTGTAGGCAACCTTATCTTTAGGTACATGTAACATCTCAGTATGCAGTGTCTTGTAGGCAACCTTATCTTTAGGTACATGTAACATCTCAGTCTGTAGCGTCTTGTTAGACAACCATATTGTTATGACATCTTAGTTGCATTATATAGTACGAGTTATAGAAACCTGCAATTTGGTGGCTCGTCTTCCGCCGTGTCCTAATTTCTGTTTTTACATTCGTTGTTCTTTTCAATGTAGTTTTCTATGTTAGATTTGTATTTTCACAAAAATATGAGACAAGTGAGAGGTGAACAAATTGCCGAATAAAACGGTTTCACAGAATTTCTATCAACACTCTATCTCTTCTGTTGAATGGCCTAAACAATGAAATAAACAACATTTGGCATGGGAGGTCCCGCTCCATACATATGTCAGATGAGAGAGAACACAGTGGGAGTTGAACTTTATTACCACCATATGTTTGGGCTGACTCAAAAACAGAACATGTTCTAAAACTAGGCCAATGACACGTCGGAGCACGTCCTAGCAGCCTGTGGTCATTCATCCGTGACTTTGTTTATGATTCCATGGGAAACAAGAACGGTTACTCTAACATTCCAGGAATGCTGCAGAGTAGGAACATGGCGTCAGTCTCTGGACTTGACCCTTAAATTTCTTAAATAAATTATGAAATTCTATTTGACAAGTCAGTGATAAGGTACTCGTGCTTATTTCAAAAGTGTGCTTGTTTATTTATTTGTTTGTTTGTTAAACTATTCTCTTCAAGACATGTAACGCTCTTACAAACTAAGACCAGGAGTCGCTCTTTTTTTCTAACAATATGTTGAAGAATGTAGACCGTTCACTGGAATATATCGTCCTTACTGTTATACTTTTCAAACTATAGGTATAAGAAGAGGAGTGAACAAGAACACATCATTCCAAGCGTCCTTTTGGTTATAGAAAAATGCCTCAACGATCTGAAGTGTGTGTGTTACACAAGTGATGGGTGATGGTGATACTGATGTTTGCTGAAATTGATGTTTATAATGGTGTTAATAATAGGGATAATCAAAATGATAGTGTTGTTGTTGATGATAATGATGCTGATGTTGTTGATGATGATGATGATGATGATGACGATGATGATGACGATGTTGTTGATGATGATGCTGATGTTGTTGATGATGATGATGATGTTGTTGATGATGATGATGGAACCACGAGAGAGGAAGAGTTTGTCAGTTTTACTCCCTGTAAAATGTGAATTTCACTTTCTGTTTCAGATGTACGGCTCTGTGGTGGAAAGGTAAAGAGCATGTCTGTGACGACAAAGGAACAGTTTAAATTCTCGCAATTTCCCCCACATGCAGTTATGAATCCAGGCTGTCCAAAAAGCATTGGCAAAATGTTAATGGTAAATATTTCCAAGAAAATCACAATAGTCAAAATATTCTACATTGAGGGCTACTTCATGAATAGGACATGCATATCCCTGTTTCATATTGATATTTCTTTTAAATGGAGATGTTTTATACAGATTTTGCAAGTCACAGATGTTTGACTTAATATGACTACAGAGTGTAATGACACAAGCTGAACAGTATTCTACTGCGGTGACCTTTTAGGAATTTCGATACATTCCACTGATGAAAGGGCTTATTCCCTCCCAGAAGTTCAGGTAGCATCTTCAGTAGACTCAGTGGAGATGGTGGACTGGGTCTCCAAAGTCTGCCTTCTTAATCACATTTTACGACAGATAGGGCTCGTGGTCGTATGGTTATAACGCCGGCCTCAGACAATTATGGTCTCAGGTTCAATCCATGGTTGTTACAAGGGTCTTTGTCTTTCGGAGGTGCAATAAAAAAAATTCGTCCTAAACACGTCGCAGCGACAGCTATAGCAAAGTGGCCTTTATTTCCACAGCCAAAAAGCCACCCTGCACTCCTGTAAAGGAAAACATGCATTAATAAAAGAAAGTTACGACGTGCATGAGAGATAAAAGTATTATATCTCCTTTCGGGTCCAGGTAACATACATACGATTTTCTACGGATAGTAATACAAGTATACATTCAGCCATGGCTTTCTCAGTCTGTACATGTTGGTTGAATGTCAACTACTTGACCTAGGCATGTCTGTTATCTCCATTTAATTTACCTGCGTCTTGATGGATATTATGCGGATTACTGTGCTTCTTCAAGGTATTCATTTGATCAAAATCAGAAGATAAGTGAGGTAGACAAAAGGCGCATTTATCATTCAACGCAGGTTGAATACCTGTCTGTTAACTTATCAGTAAAGTTCAGTCATTAGTCATTAACAAAATTGTGGACCGCCAACAGTTCTTCTTCTTCTTTTATTCGCTTGAAATATTTCTATATCTGTAATTGTATCTCCTGAATAAAATTCGCTGTCTTTTGTTGTTTATACAGTGGCCCATACAGCTTTGATTCCAGTGTTGTTTCCTCTTTCCAATATGTCTGCCTCAGCATTTCATACTCAGAACACTCTTGAAGTATATGTTTGGCACTCTGTGCTTGCTGCCTGCCCACATGGCCTCTCTCTGGTTATAAGTGTATTTCTCTCTCTGGTTATAAGTATATTTCTATCTCTGGTTACAATATATAAGTATATTTCTCTCTCTTGTTACAACATATATTTATTTCTCTGGTTACATTATATAAGTATATTTCTCCCTCTGGTGAGATCATGTAAGTATATTTCTCTCTCTAATTACAACATATAAGAATAGTGTTCCCTCTAGTTACTTCATATAAGTATATTTCTCTCCATCTCTCTCTCTCTCTCTCTCTCTCTCTCTCTCTCTCTGATTACAACATGTACGCATATTTCTCCCTCGGGTTACAACATATATGTATAATACTTGCCAATACTTCTATGACTTTCCTTATGTTAAATAGATCACACTATGAAGCTTCAGTAGCTTGCTTCATGTGCTCACTAGGACCGTTCTTCATAAACGCCGCTGTGATATCGAAATAACAGTTTTCTAATAGCTTGACTTTGTGGCTTTGACTGCAGATCAGAACACAAGAAATGTGCAATAATTTGTTCAATGACTTCTTAACGTCACTGCGGAAACAAACGTTTGATAATCCTATCCACATGTTACCCATTTTCTAGCTCCCCAATAGCCATCAACCATCTGGGTCACTGTGTCCTATGAAGGATTCAGTCCCTGCGCCAAGAGAATTCTCAAAGACGACTGAGCCCTGGTTTGTCACGTGACCGATACATCACTAATAAACGCGTCTTTAATGACTGTTTATTATTGCGGCTGAACAAGATTTGGCATTCCGGGATTAAGGCACGGCCGATGTGGTAATAGTTACCCAGAAGTGCTTCCGGTACATCAAAGGCCGAACCGCGTTGTTATTAAGTGATACACCACTTGAAATGGCAAAAATGTTATTCCTGAAAAACTGTCCGTGTTTCAAAACTTGTATGGTGGTAGTAATTCATCTGTGCCACTCAAGCTTCGCATCGACAGATGCAAGCGTGGTCGCAGTCAACGGCGTCATGAGTGAACAATATTGCTCTATATTACAATACATATCAAATTGTTGAAGTTATGAACTTTCATGATCTATTTCCGATAACGTTATCACACAGTCACAGAATTTAGTTAAATTATTTAACGCGTTAATTAATTAGTAAGTTAAAATGTTAATTAGTAGATAATTTGTCAGTTTGTTAAGCTAGTTAATTAGTTAAGTTATGTTGGCTAGTTTGTTATTAAATTAGTTATTGTGTATTCCGGGGATATCATTGTACTGTAATTGTGGAATACATAAAAACGAGAAAACAGTTCTTATGGCTAAGAGGGGGGGATGAAGTGAGACTTCCTCTGGTGTTCAACCAGATGTGCCAATAACTTACTATCAAAAGAAACAGTATCAAAGCTATTATAAAGACAATTCTAACACAGGGTGACTACCAAATTATGAATAGATCAGAGCAAGTTGTCATTCTACGCTTCAGTACAGGACACAACCGACTCAGCAGACTCATGTATACAATGTTCAAGATTGGCAACAGTAAGTGTGTAGATGTGAACATGCACCTCAGACAACAGAGCATATTCTTCAGGAATGCCTAGAATATAAAATGCTGAGGTAAACACACTTGTCAAGAGAAACAACAGTGGAATAAAATCTCTACTGACCTCTGTACGAGTTACAAAATACAGTCAGGTTTATTGAAGAGACAAAACTTCAGATATAAGAACATCACAAGCGAAAGAGAGAAGTCGGTAAGTTAGATCATTCTTTCAGCTTTGTCATGGAATGATAAACGGAAAGTAATTGTACAGTGGCAGTTGTTACGGTTGTTGTTATTGTTGCTATTGTTGCTGTTTTTGCTATTGTTATTGCTGCTGTTATTGTTGTTATTGCTATTGTTGCTGGTGTTGTTGTTGTTGCTATCGTTGTTGTTGCTGTTGTCGTTTTTGCTGCTGGTGTTGTTGTTGTTTTTGCTGGTGGTTGTGGTGCTGTTGTTGTTGCTATTGTTGTTGTCGATATCCAAATTCTTATGAGCAGTCTACTCTTAACCGGACAATGCAATTTTTTTTTAAAAGTTCAGGTCTTCTGAAGTTGACTTAGTAACCATACATTGGTTATTGACTTAAAGTTGTCTGTAAAAGGTTGTTTTTTTTACTGTCGGTTGAAAGGTAATAAGGAGGTGTTCTACTGTTTCGTTGAGGTTAGAACAGTGTCTAAAAATTGGTAGTTTCTGGGGAATGATACGGTTTAAATGGCTATTGACTCTTTCTGGCTTGTCCGGTACGAAACTGAAAGATAATGGATTGAGCTGTTGACTCTTTCTTGCATGTCTTTTTGAAACTGAAAGATAATAGATTTATTTCTCCTGCGGAGTTTGTTTATGTTGTTATTGTCCTTTGAACGTGTCATTTACTAATAGTTACCCATAAGTGATTCCGGTACATCAAAGGCCGAACCTAGTGTACGCATTCAATGACTGTCTTGATGGCCTCAGCCTCTGCTTCATAATTTCAGCAATTTTCACCACGAGTCACAAAACTTGTAGATAGTTTTATCATAGTATTACACATATCCTGCAAAACAGCATTGAAAGTCTATCTATCAGTGTAAGCCTTGATTGCTGATGTTGGAGAACTGTTTATAGTTTCTAGGGCACATGTTCTCAATATTGTTGGTAGTGTTCCTTTATTGGCTGTTGTATCTAATAATTTTGTCTGGATAGTTGGCTGGTGCAAGTTCTCCAAGGAGTGGTCCGATGTATTTGTTTATCAGTTCTCTCTTTTGCGGTAGATGGTTTTTGTCATCCTTCTCTCCTAATATATCCAGTAGAGATAATTGTTATAGTCTTTTTTGTTTGTTTCCAAGTATTAATAAGTACATTATTTGGATGGTAATTCTTTTGCCTCTTGTATCTATCTACCGATTGAAATCAATCCACCAACCCCACTCCTATTTTAATCTACGGGATTGAGTGTTACCCAACATTCAATACTTTCAGAACTAATTGCTCAATTGAACATGAATGATGATCATTGCGCACGTCAATTCTCGCGCTGGTAGTAGTTTGGCATTTCAAAGAGGAAAATCTACCTATAAACATTTCCACCGATCTCCATCTGTGACTGTAGTTTTTACATTACCTGAAGATTAAAATCAGAGCTGAATGTTGACGGAAACAACACCCACACGTGGACACAACGCGTGCATAAATGTTCTGAAACTGGCTCTTCTTTGACCACCGGACTCGTGTTTGTTTCTACTACAGATTTCAGAGAGCGGCAGGATGGGGCGATAATAAACTAACCTTTGACCCATTCAACCGGATATGTGAACTCCATATAGTTGCGTAATAATAGTTAATGGAACTACAAAACAGCCATGTGTAATATGTAGAGAAAATTGCTGTCAGGATTCAGTGCTCATTTAACTTATAATAGTTTTCAATGATTATTTTTTTTTTCACTTGCTAGTTGTTTTTATAATATGATAGCAGCATTCTCTAGACAAAATACTCGAATGTATGTGAATGCTTTTCTGACACGTTGAATCTATGTGCCATAGTTAGGTGTTCAATTCCTGATACATTTCCTATTCTATCCTGTTGCGGTAACTCTTATTTAAATTCCAGCCAATAAAAAGAGACTGGACATCATCATCATCAAACTCATAAACCTTCAGGATCGTGGTGGTGCCATTTTGGAGACATCGACACACAAATCCCATAATGCCTCACTATTCTCAGTTCTTTGTTGGAATGTAGAAAATCGTACTCTTGTCCAGTTCTTAATATTATCATTCAATACTTTCCTTTATCATCTTCATTTTCTATTGAGCAGTTAATCCTATAACGATCTGAGGGAAGCGGTCCGTATAAGAAGCACTAGGTCACACGTATTCGTGGCTTGGAAGCCGATTGTCAACATTATACTGAAAATGCGAATGGATTTGTTAGTTATGTCTTGTAAAAAGTCAACAATAACTGGATAGCAAAGACCTATAGATGATATGCTTTTAATATGGTTACTTTGTTTCTTCTGTGCAGAGATAACACATCAGGCAGTAGTCATTTATTTTCTTGTTAAGCTCCTGGTTGCAAGTTGATGTAGTTCTTGTGTATTATTTATGTCCAATATTAAACTTTCTCTGTTAATTGTTAGTTTATTATTATTTTCCCGTGCGGCAACCGAGGCCTGGACTCTATCTAGTTCAAGGTTGTAAAGAATTGGGCGACTGTCTTCTTTGCAGAGATGTCGTAGGAAACGTCTAAGCAAAGTGGAGGATAAACTGACAATCTGTGAGTTGTCAAAAAATCATTGTCACATCTTGTCTCAATTTCGTAATTTTGCCATCTATCAAAGAATCCCTAGGATGACAAAGAGAAACAGGACAACGGACATTGCATCATGCAACTTTGTCATTTTGGGGCAGACTGCTAGGCAATGAGCAATGTTATATATGCTGGTATCTCAGATGGGCCAATACGTGTACTAGAAAGAAGAGATAGTTGACCCAGAAGTGTGTGCCGTCCTCCTGGCAGGATGTTATAATATACGGGATATTTAGCCACTGGAATGCCTTCCTTCGGGAACTAAATATGTATTAATAAATGTCCATTACGCAATAATGTCGTTTAGACAGCCTTACATGAGCTAGGGTGTCACCCTGTTAACAACTGAAAAGAAACTATGCTTTTATCTGAGAGACTGTAGTCTGTCAAGATCTACCTGCTCACTGCTGAGGGGTTATTTCAACATTATTATTATTATTATTAGTAGTAGTAATATTATATATTAATGCGTTCGATGCCCGGAACTCTTGTTTAGCACAACAATTGTCCTATAGATTTATAGAGTGGAATGAGAAGCGTATTCTACCAGCGAGTCTCAGAAATAATTAGCGTGCGTTCTCTTCGACATGTGCGGGGGAGACTGAGCACCTATGGATGTGCCCAGAGTGTAATGATGTCGGTTCATAACTCAGTACGTAACTCAGCAGTTTCAAGAAATAATCCGCAAAGATTTTAGACAATTCACTTGAAAACAAGACGTCACCTTTCGGTTTTAACCTGCGACATCGTGAACAAATGACTACTGTTTTTAACTACTGCGCCACGAAAACTCACTATCGGAAACAGAAAACACTATGTATGTCATTTATGCCAAAATAGCATTACATCTTTTATAAACTGTTTCATCTCTTTAGATATTAAATAGGCTGAGTGATAAAATACTTCCCTGTCTTACCACTCTTGTTAGTTAGTTAGTTAGTTAGTTAGTTAGTTAGTTAGTCGTCGGATCATCATCACTGCAAACTGGACACATCCATAGTTGCTCCGATCTCTCCTTGAGTGTATCCGCCATCACACTTCTGCTGACAGTACCGGTCCTATGCTGGTTGACCATCATTCTTCTGCGCCCTCCAAAATGTTCACCTCTAGCAACACCGCATCTCAATCCCTGATCTTTAATCCTAGCCATTGAAAAGGAATCATCATCCACATTCGTCTCACTCTCGCGTGTTATATCTCTTAAGGAGTTCAAAACGTCAGCGCGATCCATTGCCCCATCGCCCTTTGCCACAATCGCACACGATGCCAGTTGATCCGCTCTTTCATTGCCTCGAACGCCCACATGTCCCGGCACGAAAATAAATGTAACCGCCTTCAAGCTCGCATTTCTCAAGGCCTCAATCCACTGTTCGCGAACGAGACCCACTTGTACCTTCTTAATCATACTCATAGAGTCACTCAAGATGCAGACCTGCATTACTTTCTGTGTGCGTAGCCACTCAAATGCCTTGGTCACCGCCATAGTCTCCATGGTCATACTACTCGTAGTGACCGCAAAGGCACCACTTTCCTCCTTGATCGTTTTACCTGCGCACTGAGCTGTAAAGGCCCAAGCACTGCGAACATGCCTAATTACAGATCCATCAGTGTATATAATCACATCCCCCTCTTTGGTATTCTCACTGATTAAAGTCTGCACTTCTTTCTCCACAGCTGTGGGACACCATTCTCTGCATTCCCTGCTAAGTGATATTACTACTCTCAAACAAGTTTCGAAATCTGTGGGTAGACCTATCCATTCCGCACCAACTGCCACATCCTGTAATCGGCACACGCTTTGTATTACATCTTCAGCACGTCCCATCCACGACCTTCCTCTCTTGAGTCTGCTGCCTTTACCTTTCTGTATTTCGGAATGCAACGGGTGTTCCTTATCTGCATGTATTTGAAGGTACGCCCGTGCACGGCAATACTGTAATCTATGCTCAGCTGTTGGGCAGTCAAGTAGGTATCGCATAGCTCTTGTCGATGTGTCTCTTGTGCATCCCAGAATGATACGCATTGCTGCATTCTGGACTCTATCCAGTCTTTCGATCTGAGTTTGGCTAAGAGTCAGAATTGCCAGTGCATATTCCACCACAGCCACTACCAAACCCTGGTACAAAAGAAATAACAATCTTTGCTCACATTGCGCAGCAGCCATAACCTTCATTGCTGCTAAGCCTTTGCCTGCCCTTATGATAATGTGGTCAACATGTTCCCTGAAACTCAGGCTTCTGTCAAAAAACACACCCAGATATCTCATTGTGCTAGTTCTTTCTAAACTTTTCCCGGACAACGAAACTTGTGGCATGGGTGTCTTTACCATGTGATTGTTCAAGGAAAACCACGTCACGAATGCCTTAGACGGATTAACCACTGCTTCCGTATCTCGACACCAATTTGTCAGTCTGTCCAGCTCCTTCTGTAGTTCCACGACGCACTCTTCTCGATTTCTGCCCTGTCTATACACCAGGATATCATCGGCATATGACATCGTTCTGCCAACACCTGTGATTTGATTGCCAGCGATATGTACTTTGTATACATTGAAAAGTACAGGAGATAGAGGCGATCCCTGTGGAAGAAATACCACTCTTGTTATTTCTATGTATGATGAGAAACAGTTTTCACACCTTATTGATGCAATCTGTTTCCAATATATATTTCTAATCAGTCTGATGTCTTTTCCACATATACTTATTTCTTGAAGACATTTGACTAATTTTTCATTTTGGACTGTTAAAGGCCTCTATGCTGTAGTCTGTGATGCAAATATAGATGCCTTTTTGGACTTCTATATATTTATCCATCACTAGTTGGATACTAAGTATAGCTTCTATGGTTCCTTTGTTTTTCCTAAAGCCGAATTGTTCTTTACCGACCTTAGTGTCTAACTTGTTTTTAATTCTTTCATGTATTATCTTGAGTAGTATTTTAGTTATATGACTCATTAGACTTATTGTTCTATATTCTGTACAGTCCACAGACCTGGTCTTCTTAGGTAGTGGTATGGATATTGATGATATTAGGTCCTTATGAGGCCTGTTTTATATATGTCATTGAAAAGGTACGGTGATAGTTTCCACACCGAATTCATCTAGATTTTTAATTATGTCTGCTGTTATGTTGTCGGAACCTACGACCTTTCCACATTTTATTGATTTCATTGCGTTTTCTACTTCTGCTTTCAGTATTTATTGTCTATCATTATTATGTATTGTAAGTTTTTTAATCCGTTGGTCGTCAAAAAGTTCTGTCACATCATCTGTTACCCGTTGCTTGGCTTTGGAGTGTACGTGGTACGGTCACAGTCTTATCCACGGTGGCCAGCCAACATTCATTGTTATGCCTTGAACGTGCCTCCTGTGCGCCACACACTTTGATGTTTCGCCATTTGAGCCGTTGATCGATTTGAGTTCCTCCGGCTCGTGCGCCGTAACAGACTTTTTGTTTAGGGATGGGCATTCCCTGCTGCTGCCTTTTGGATGACTCTTTGCGATGGTATTCTACGCTAATTATCCGTTAGCTGGAGTAGTCAAGACGCTATTTTTTTTCTTTGAATCGAATATAGGTAGTTCGCAAGTAGGAACAAACTTGAATAATTTACACTCCTCCTATATTCGACTAAGTACCAAAAAAGAAAATCCTACAGGTTGGAACTAAATTTGTCATCACACCGTCACCAGTAATACGCTAACCACACCATCGAAACTGCGTAATTCAGAAAACACAAATGTAAACTTGGAAACACGTCATCACATAAGGTCACCATAAGGAGTATGTTTTACATAAACCAACTAAATTAACTGGCCGGAGTGTAGCATATAAAAACTGACATCAGATCGGTTTGTCTATAGCAGACAGATTACAGATTTACACATGAGGTGATTTTTGTTTCTCTGTGTGAGACAATACGGTCAAGGTAGAGTTCCTTAATGTTCGAGTCTTGTGTCTGCTATAGGTGTTAAGTTATAGAGTGTTTGTGTCTCGATGGTCCTGTTGACGTGCTGGAACGTGGTCTCAGGTATAATTTCCTGCCGATGTTCAACCATAACGATGTTTTCCAAGAGTAGAAAGGCTTTGTCAGTGGCACGCCTTGACATGCACGGATAACGAGAGAATCTGTTTGCTCATCGCGATTTTCAAGCTATTCTTGCACCCCGGCATGTGACTATTGAAGCGAACAGTATAAGTCCTGCAAGATTTACCACCCACGGAAACTAAATATGATGAATAATGATGTTTTGCTTAAGAATTTAGTTTCTGTAGAAGACCGTGTAAGGGAGGTAAATGTTAACTTTTGACAAACAGAAATCTGAGAATATTTATCACCAGGACCGCAGAGATGACTTAATAAAGTGTGAGTGAGGACGAAACGTTCATTATAAAAGAAAATTTGAAAAAAGTAATGCTTGTAAAATTATAATAATATTAACTTTTACGAGAATGTGGAAATAAAAATGAAGATTCGGGATGTTTTAAAGATACTTTCACTGGTATAATGTAATGTTTAAAAAAAATATAGATTACGGTTTCTCTAAACTTCATCTAATTCATAATGTCATGTTTTTGCTATGTACAGTATGTACTATGTATACTAGGTGCATTTTTTTGCAGGCGTTTATGACAGAATGTCTTGAGCTTCTAGCTGTCTTATTTTCTAATGGACATACTCATTAATATCATCTAGTTTCTAGATCATAGTTTTGCATACTTTTTCGGGCCACCGCCTACTTTGCGAAACATATATGTTCCGCGTTAAAACTGTTTAATATTTTGGACGTAAATAGCAACTAATTTTACATTACTGGTTATATGTCGTTAAAGCTGTCATGTTATATGTCGTTAAAGCTGTCATGTTATATGTCGTTAAAGCTGTCATGTTATATGTCGTTAAAGCTGTCATGTTATATGTCGTTAAAGCTGTCATGTTATATGTCGTTATAGCTGTCATGTTATACGCCACTAAAGCTGTCATGTTATATGTCGTTAAAGCTGTCATGTATGTTGATGACTTCGTGGTGTGATGTGTAGAAGAACTACTACAGATTGCTAACAAGAAAATTCATTAGGCGGTAGGCAACATAACAGTACGGGCAGAAACATTGATTGTAAATATAAATGCTGAAAGGTCCACAACAACAGTCCTCGCGATCTCAAATAAGGACGAAGCAGGAGAGATACAACTTGGAATTATACGTATCCAAATAGAAGAGGGGACTCATGTACTTGGACACTTCGCTAAATAAGAGACGGATATGGAGGCCTAACATTGAGAAAATAGAGGAAACGGTAAGAAGAAACTTGTCATCCTGAGAAACTTGGCAGCAACAAGCTGGGGGGGGGGAGGGGAGGAGATGCAAATGCGGCAAACTTAGAGAAGGTATATACGGGTTCAATTAGAGCATCAGTAGAATATGGATCAACATCATGAACTTCAGCAGCCAATTCTCAAATACAACCTCTGGACAAGTTACAAAATCAAGCACTTTGCGTTATCACAGGTGCCATGAAGACGTCTCCCATAAACGAAATGGAAAGAATTACAGGCATTATCCACTTTACCATATAGGCGAGACACTAAGACCATGATCCATGCAGAAACGTACTAGTGCATGCCAGAACACACAATGAAAACCACATTCGGTGACCTAGATGTGGAAGGCTGTAGAGAAGTAGTCTTATTCACGATTAAAAAAAACTAAACAGATAATGTAAGGAAGAACTACCAGAAACAAAAAAGGAAATAACACCTTCACTTTTCCCAGCTCCGTGGTAGCAATATCAAAATCTCACTATCAGAACTACTATAAACAACAAATACATTATGAGAGAACCCTCCACTCTCCAAAAGAAAATACTATTATGCAACATAATTAAAGATATCTACCGCAGAGAAGCATGGATACAAGTATAAACCGATGGATATACCCCATAGAAGACAGAGCAGTGAAGAAAGGAGGTGCTGGAAGTTACATAAAACATATAGAAAAAGAAAGTATATCCTCACGTTAACCAACTGGAATCTTTTTCTTCAACTATTCTGCAGAAGTACATGCCTTAAACATTGCTGCAGAAAAAAAACAAAAACACAACAAGCCAATGCCAACAGGTGGTATTTCATACTGATGCAATGTCTGTACTACAAGCCCTTGCCAGCGATAAACTGCCAGACCTGAAGAAAGCCGTAAGAGAAGTGAACATTCAAAAATGGGCAGTTCTACATTGGATACCATCCCACTGTGTCATACCAGGAAACGAAGATGCAAAGATGGAGCAACACAAGAACAAAAAGACCACGACATCACCTACCAGGAAAAGAGGACCCTCATCAAAGCTATTAGGATAGTCAACCACCAAATAGACAACTATGTCTATCTTGACAGAGCTGAGCAGGTTATAATCTTCTGCATCAGGACATGACATAACAGACTAAACAGCAACTTACATAGACTAAGACTGGTTCCAACACTTTTGTGTTGATGTGGGCAGGCATCACAGACCGTGGAACATATCCTGCAAGACTGCATTACACGAAACCAGCTAAGGAAGGAATATTTACCCACAGAGACGGGTGTCAGCAGAAAGCTGTATGGGAGCTTTGAGCTGAGAAGCTTTCAAATACAGAAACATTTATCAAGAAAACCAAACGTGTTTTGTAGACAAACTGCGAACGAGAAGATGCCATTACATTATTGAAAAAGTAGTGGCCAATATGCTCTTCGTCTTGACACATATATTTATATGCCGAATTTTATTGAACATAAACCATATGTAAAGATTGTAAAGTGCATGCTTACCATTATGCAGAGTTGCATGCAATGGTTTTAATATGAAAATTTGAAATAAATGTTAAGAGATTGTATTCGATTAGTAAAAATCTTATTGTAATAATTAATACACCTTATTTCGAACTTATACAGTGAAAATAAAAAGCAAAATATATAAATTAATGTGAAGGACGAGCATGGTGAATTTTTAAAAGTTTGTTAATATTAGGTTCAACTTTCGTTAAAACAGTTGTAAATCTGAATGCTCAGTTATATGCAATAGGTTCCGTTTCTTAGTAAATTCGCTACAGTAATAAACCCACGAAGAAGATGGAAATACAAAAATTATTTTTTGCACTATTTCTCATAATCTAGTGTACAGCGTCGGTTCCTATTTCTCAAGCTAGAGCTTGTGGTATCTACTTTTGAATTTTTTGGTTTATTTCTTCATTTATTGTGAGTTCTATACGTCCCTCTTCATAACTTGATGATTCAGTGGTGTTTACATGTCATAAAGGATTTAGAACGCAATGTAGTATATTCATGTTTAGAATATCTTGGAATCGCTCATTTAAATCAAGATGAAGAACCTTCAAGTGTTGTCAGTCTATAAGAAAATCCTCCTTTCTTTTTCAGAGAAACACTACTAATAAATTTAAAATGTTGCTATATTCCTTTCTGTCTAAATTCCGCTTGAACAGAAGTAGTTTCCCCACAAATATATTCACAAACGTATACATATACATGATATATTTTCTCAATGACATAGAAAATGTATATCTGTTTCTGTCAGATATGGTTACTTTTCAAATGATTAAATTAGGGACCAAACCCGAAATAAAGGAATGACGAAAACGGATGTGCTGGACCTCGGACGTCCAGGTCACAAGTGGCCAACTGGGGTGCAAATAATCACAGTTCTACTGTGGAACTTGCAGCACAACGTACTTCACGCTCCACGGCGGAATTCACACGATAATTTCGTTGTGGTTACTTGAGAGCGAACGCTGAAGAAGAAGAAGAAGAAATGATTAAATAACTGAAGCAGAAAGTTAATGAAAAAATTGATCATGTAAGACGGGCATAAGGTGAGTTCAAATGCACAATTTGTACACACTTGTACTTTCTCTGGGTTCTATCATCCTCGTCGGTATTATCCAATTCGGCAATTTTCATTAAAATATGGCATGCCGATATCATATTTACAAACAGTTAAAGAAAAGGTTCGTACGTAGAGGATAGTCCTCACTGTACTCGAGTTTACCCCTATATGTATTCCTCCTCTGTTAACGAAACGACACGCCGCCTTCTGGGAATACGGCTCATTGAAAGTAATTCAGACGTAGTTATGAGTTTTACTCTCTTTTAGAAAGGCGTGCTCTCTTCAACCAGCGGACAAAGTCCAATTACGTTATATCAGGACACACTACCATAAAATATTAGAGGTAAAAAAGACCCCAAGATCATCCGAACGTAATTCCGTAGCTTCAAGCGATTATTTCTACTGATCTCTCTCTCTCTCTCTCTCTCTCTCTCTGACCTATTATGCAATTCATAATTTTTCATGATATATTAGAAACAGCAAGGAAGACACTCGTGTTGCTCAATGTTTAACTAGTGGATGTCATATTACATGTCTATCCTTTCTTATCAACCATTGACTAGATTGATAAATAAATAAATACTAGTCACTTGTAGTTCTACAGTCACTTGTAGTCTTACAATCACTGGTAGTGTTACAGTCGCTTGTAGTGTTAGTCACTTGTAGTTCTACAGTCACTTGTAGTCTTACAATCACTGGTAGTGTTACAGTCGCTTGTAGTGTTAGTCACTTGTAGTTCTACAGTCACTTGTAGTCTTACAATCACTGGTAGTGTTACAGTCGCTTGTAGTGTTAGTCACTTGTAGTTCTACAGTCACTTGTAGTCTAACAATCACTGGTAGTGTTACAGTCGCTTGTAGTGTTAGTCACTTGTAGTTCTACAGTCACTTGTAGTCTTACAATCACTGGTAGTGTTACAGTCGCTTGTAGTGTTAGTCACTGGTAGTGTTAAAGTCGCTTGTGTTAGTCACTGGTAGTGTTACAGTCACTTGTGTTAGTCACTGGTAGTGTTACAGTCGCTTGTAGTGTTAGTCACTTGTAGTTCTACAGTCACTTGTAGTCTTACAATCACTGGTAGTGTTACAGTCGCTTGTAGTGTTAGTCACTTGTAGTTCTACAGTCACTTGTAGTCTAACAATCACTGGTAGTGTTACAGTCGCTTGTAGTGTTAGTCACTGGTAGTGTTACAGTCACTTGTGTTAGTCACTGGTAGTGTTACAGTCACTTGTAGTGTTAGTCACTGGTAGTGTTACAGTCACTTGTAGTGTTAGTCACTTGTAGTGTTAGTCACTTGTAGTGTTAAAGTCACTTGTAGTGTTAGTCACTTGTAGTGTTACAGTCACTTGTAGTCTTACAATCACTGGTAGTGTTACAGTCACTTGTAGTGTTAGTCACTGGTAGTGTTACAGTCACTTGTAGTGTTAGTCACTTGTAGTGTTAGTCACTTGTAGTGTTAGTCACTTGTAGTGTTAAAGTCACTTGTAGTGTTAGTCACTTGTAGTGTTACAGTCACTTGTAGTCTTACAATCACTGGTAGTGTTAAAGTCACTTGTAGTGTTAGTCACTTGTAGTGTTAGTCACTAGTAGTGTTAAAGTCACTTGTAGTGTTAAAGTCACTTGTAGTGTTAGTCACTTGTAGTGTTACAGTCACTTGTAGTGTTAAAGTCACTTGTAGTGTTACAGCCACGTGTAGTGTTAAAGTCACTTGCAGTGTTACAGTCACTTGTAGTGTTAAAGTCACTTGTAGTGTTAAAGTCTCTTGTATGTGTCACGGTCACTTGTAGTGTTACAGTCATGTGTAGTGTTACAGTTAGTTGTAGTGTTATTTGTGTACACAGTTACGTGATCGCTACCGAATGTTCATCCTTCATTACTTTTCAGAAGTCCGCTATTTTAAAGAATCTCGCAGCCACTACGCTACTGTTGTCCATTGAGATAAAGTTCTCCATTGTATGGGTGTCTGCCCCTAAGACCCGATCACCCAAAGCCAATGAAATATTAGACATGCGCCATAATGTCTGAACGACTCTTTAAGTTTTACTCCTGGACAAATTATGATTGAGGAGGGGAAGTAGACGATTTGGTGATAATTGGACCCTTTCAGAAGCAAAGTTTGGTGTCGATTTATTTTCGCCCTCCCTCTCCATTTGTTCTGGTGTGAGTTGATATCTCGTGAAACATGCATTTAGAACGTGACAAATGATCAGAAGAGTGTCCTAAGGTGCAAATAATATGGTCAAGGAAAACACCGCAATTGTGTTCAGGTATAGCTTAGTTTCGCGTGTAAAAGACACCAATACGCACTTTAGTTTAGGAAGTTAAAATCCCGGGCAGCTGGTACTGGCAATAGAAGTTCCGGGCTCATTGTGCTGGGCTGATAGAATAGAGATGTCACTTCGAAAGCTGATATGAACAATCTTTAACAAAACGATGATGACCATTCACTAGTGGTCAGTGGCCGTAGAAATTGTCACCCATTCTACACATTATAATCCTTTAACAGTATATTGATATTAATTGACTAGAGACTAGTCCAGTTATATGTTTTTAAATCGTATCATTATCAAGTGCCATACCGACTCACAGTGTATCATCTTTTTTAACATTTATTTTAAATCGTTTTAGATAATTTCTTTAACACAATCTTAATATTCACGTCTTCTTTAAATTTACAATATTAGCTTTGGTGTGCTCATCAAGATGGTTTGGTGGTAGAATGGTTAGTGAGTCTCGAATACCAATATTGATTGTGGTTCGCGAACACATTATTCAAATTGTACTGGTGGTGGGGTTTGATGTATTAATGGTAGCAAAAAACTCTATGATGGTTGAATTTATCAAGTGACATATTCTTTCCAGAACGTTGTCTTCGTCGTGGATACTCTGAATGCCTCTCTGTTCCGGGCAAGCAGGCCTGATTGGCCAAAGACATGTGCATACATTCTTCGATGTCGCTGGTCCATCGTGTCTTGGTCTTCCTCTTCTTCTCTTTCTCGACACTCTGCCCTCTAGAAACAGCCTTTTGATGCCATCGTGTCGCTTTAAGTGTCCAAAATAATGTAGCTTCCTTCGTATGATGGTATTTAGAAGCCACCCTTCGTTTAGTTTCAGTAATTTCAAAATTTCAATGATCTAATTTTTCTCAGTTCATGATATTCGTAGGGTCTTTCTGTAGCACTTCATTTCAAATGAATTTATTATTTTAGATATTATCTTGTTTAAAGTCCATGTCTCGCATCCATATGTTGCTACTGGGAAAACACATGATCCTAAAATGGTTAATTTAGTGTCATTATTACTATTTTGCCATAGCTTTCTCATTTGTGTTAATATGAGTGTTGCAATTGCAAGTCTTCTTCTAATCTCGACTGAACTATCTCCGGAACTGTTTATATTTGATCCCAGATATTCGAATTTGTTTACCCATTCTAGTTCTATATTGTCTATGTTGATTATTGGTTTGATCTTTGTTTTGTCTGTTGTCATAATTTTTGTTTACTGTACGTTTATATATATAGATTTTGGATCTCGCTGTATTTCTCTGTTGTTGTGATAAGCTGTTTCAGTCCCTCGGGATGTGTAGTAAGGAGGACTGTGTCATTTGTATATCTTATTTCTGGAATCTTGTACCCACCAATATTTATTGAATGAAACTCATTTTCCACTAGTTCTTCTCTTACATTTCGAATTATATTCTCTACATAGATGTTAAAAAGATAAGGGGGTAGAGTGCACCCCAGTCTCACTCCACTTCAGATGTTTCTCCCTCTACTCTTATTGCTGATTGTTGTTCGCGATATAGTTTTTCAATAAGATGTATTAGATGTTTGGGGAAGCCCATGTCTCCCATGGTTGAATAACATTGTCATATACATGACATTCGACTATTCATTAAACAGTTTGCTTAGGAAATATTTTATTTGTCTATTAGACACTGATCTTCATTGAAACATTCTTTCAGAATTGTGACATATCCCAGCGTCATTTATGTCATGTGAAATCGTGATCCTATGTGATGCACATACGTGGGTTTTTTTGTTTGTTTTTGTTTTAATTTCTTACTCATTCCCTACTACAATAAATCATAAAGGAAGTTGATCTTCTTCTCTTTCACAATTTACTATGGCTACAAAATATGGAGTAGTCCGTGGAGAAACAAAATATGGATGTAGTCCATGGTTGCTGCCCAAGATGTATACTGCAATCTCCTAGTGACAGACTTAAAATCCATGCAATGATGTCTTGATATATATTGAACATTCTATCGTCTCTCCTCTCCAAGACGCATACGGTTGCGTCTGTGGGTCTCACAATGGCCCACTAGGCAAACTACCCATGCAACAGAAAACAGTAGATGACATGCTGTTATATTGAGGTTATCTTTTTATAGAAGCTTCATTGCACGGCATCTATACAATTATGCTTCTCATGCTTTTATTTTATTATTGCAATGTATTTTATTATTTGCTATTTTTATATATGTATCCACCCTCTGTGGTTGGGAGGGAGCCAGAGATGTACTGGGCAGCACTGGGGAGGAGGAAACTGACAGCACCGTTTTTTCCTATGACTGAGGCCCATCACAAAGGCACAGTGACTCAGGACGTGACAATCCTTTTGACTTGAACATTTTGTTGTTTGTAAAAATGTAAGAGTATAATTTCGCCTGTGTTCTGGCTGAGCCAGACAAAGGGAGAGGAAGAGAGGGTTGTCAAAGTATAGAAGCACTGCGACATGCCATGAAAGTTATACGAGGGTATTTTGAGGGTTGCAATGCTGTTTCATTTCGTAGGAAAAAGCATGCTGAAGACGAGTGTGCCAGACTGTAAGAGGCAAATATTGCAGCTGGGATGTGAACCATGATAAAAAGTATGTCTTTCTCCGGACTGTAACCTGAAACCAGTAGAAGTTTGAGAGCCAACGCAGAAGAAGAAGAAAAGAAAATATCGTTTTTCCATTTGAAAAAAAAAGAAGTTACCTATGTGCAGCCTTGGTAAATTGAAAAGTTAGTCATGTCTAACATTTGCTAACTTATAATATGGATGTGAGAGCTGGAAAAGCTCTTTATCGTCAGAAAAGAAATTACTGAGTTTCGAGAACAAATGTCTTCGCAGGATAACTAACACCCATTGGAGTGAATTCAAATCGAATAATAAAATCAGAGAAGAGACACATCAAAATTTCATCACAGATGTTATCAGAAAACACCGTTGGTCCTACATCGGGCATGTCCTACGCGCAGAAATCAACAGAATACACCACCAATCTCTTGAATGGATACCTGCAGGCAAAAGAGCAAGGGATAGACCAAAAGAAACACTAAGAAGAACAATACTTAGAGAAAGTAAAACAACCAATATTCATACTATTCAAGAACTGCACAGAATAGCGTTGAACAGACAGAATTGGAGAGATCTGACTTCTGCGCTATGCGCTAACTTCAGCGCAAAAGGAAAATGAATTGTCGAATATTTGTTACCTTGTCTAAAACTAAACAACTGTTAATGTCTAACATTTATTACCTTGTCTAAAACTAAACAACTATTAATGTCTAACATTTGTTACCTTGTCTAAAACTGAACATTTATTAAGGTCTAACATTTATTACCCTGAATGAAACTGAGTTGTTATTAAGGTCTAACATTTATCACCTTATATAAAACTGAACAGTTAGTAATGTCTAACTTTTTTTTGCCTTTTCTAGAACTGAACAGCTAGCCAGGTCTATCATTTGTTACCTTGACTACAGCTGCCAAATATGAGTGATGCATATAATATCTCATACACATAATAGTATGTAATTTTAGACTAAATTTAAACAGAGAAACGATAAGAGAGAGAGAGAGAGAGAGAGAGAGCTACAGTACGGAAATATTTTAATAACAAATGTACAAGTCGCACACACACCACACACACATACAGACAATACACACTGATTTATTAATATCTTGTACAGATGAGACCACCAACTTTAAGACAAACCGCTATTGAGTTTCACCAATATTGCAAACATAAGGATACATTACAACAGTATGATGAGAATGCTGACGTGGCCGTTTCTGATGTCAGACAAGGCATTTGTTTGGTTGCAAGCTTCCAGACCTGGCACTCAAGACAGCATCCGAGAATCTTTCCACAATCGTAGCAGACCACTGGGGAAGACATACGATCCTCAAGCAGGGACATTCTAGGACTTCTCCAGGAATGTACTTGTCGTGTACATTGTCCTCCTCTACAAACTTAGATAATAAATACATCCATCATCTGTCCTTCACTGTCAACAGTCTATGAAAGACCAATGCTGCGGATCGTTGGACTGTCAGTCGTCATTCCTACCAGCTTTGTATATCTTGCTGTAATTCTGAGAAAAACAGTTTTGACAAGTCCCAGATGTTATTTTATCATATTCTCTTCTGCGCTTGTCCCTTGCAGGCCGTGGTTTCATGTAAGATTGTCTGTGATAGGTCATACCACACTGAAATGTGATAACAAAATATCCGGTTGCATTTATTAAAGTTGTAATTTAAAATATTAATATATCAACGAAAATTCTGACAATTGTCATATACTTTTGTAATGTATCCTTATGTTTGCAATATTGCGAAAATTCTGACAATTGTCATATAGTTCAACCGACATTTTGACAATTATCATATTTCATTATTCTGACATTTTGTATCGTTTGTGGACTGTTTAATACAACATGTTCAACGTACCATACTCCAAATACTCCGTGAAATCACCTCATTTCCACAATATTCACTTTACTCTCCCTAATCATTGTACGATTCCACGTCGCGAGTACATTTACATTTTCAAAAGTGGAACATGCATGTATCAACCTGAAGATATTCAAGTAAAACCAAAACGTTAAAGAAAAAAACTTTTGAAACAACTTCTTCCTCCTCCTTGTTCTTCAGCTGAAGACACTCTGATATGAATGTCATCAATGAACTGTAGTGTGGTTACCAGCCCTGAGACGTGACCGTAGAGGTTGTCCGTCAGTGCTGCTTCATTCGGCCATAACTTTCTTCTTGTGGTTTGGTATAACGGGCAGTTCTGAAAATATGTAATTTTTGAAATAACAAACATACACATTTCCAGAAGTGACACTTTGCAATTGTTCACCTCAAGACATTTCAATAAAGTGCCACTTGTCTATATCCACCTCAAGACATTCCAATAAAGTGCCACTTGTCTATACCCACCTCAAGACATTCCAATAAAGTGCCACTTGTCAATACCCACCTCAGGACATTCCAATAAAGTGCCACTTGTCTATACCCATCTCAAGACATTCCAATAAAGCGCCACTTGTCTATACCCACCTCAAGACATTCCAATAAAGTGCCACTTGTCAATACCCACCTCAAGACATTCCAATACAGTGCCACTTGTCAATACCCACCTCAAGACATTCCAATAAAGTGCCACTTGTCTATACCCACCTATACCCGTCTATACCCATGTTTATTTATAAATACCTCAGTTCTGCTACTCAGATTTCTGCTCACATCTGAGCTTTATAGAACTCTAATTAAAAGATTGTTAGTATTAGATTGCAATATCCTAACGAAGATGGATGTGTCGGGCCATTGGCGCAAAAGAAACGGCGACACAACGCATTTCCATTCTCTGGACTACATCCTGCTGGAAATCTAGTACGACCATGATCAGGCTACAAGAGAATTCAGCAGGAGTTTGAAAATGAACGCTGAAGAAGAAGAAAAAGATTACAATATACTAGTACTTGTGACAGTCACAAACAGATTACAATATACTAGTACTTGTGACTGTCACAAACAGATTACAATATACTAGTACTTGTGACAGTCACAAACAGATTACAATATACTAGTACTTGTGACAGTCACAAACAGATTACAATATACTAGTACTTGTGACAGTCACAAACAGATTACAATATACTTGTATTTGTGACAGTCACACACAGATTACAATATGCCTTCCCTCTTGTCTGCTGTGTATACTGTGGAGTTTGTCGCCTCTTTTATTTCAGTCGTCCATCGTTTTTGTGGTCGTCCTCTAGGTCTGCCTTCATGTATCTGTGTAGCATAGCTTGCTGTGGTATGGTGTCTGATGGTAGTCTGCTGATGTGTGCAAACCATTTGATGTTTCCTCATACTATATTCCAAGATTTGGGTGGTGCATGTACAAGAAGCAATAATCTACATATATAATTAGCGTGACTACCCATCATCTTCTGCTGAACGGAACCAAGCCATGACCATCTACAGTATAAGACTTATTTACAAATGGGAAATTCAGCCTTCTAAAATGACACTTGATTTTCTCTTGGTGTTAATTGGCTGTCACGTAAGGTCTAAGAATAATGAAATTTAAGGAAATATCAAAGTAGTCATTAAGAAGGCTTGTTTTTCCATTTGTAATTAGCTTTTATACTTTAAACGGCTATGACTAAGTACATCTACCGCTTGACTGCTACATATTGGTGGCGCTTAGATATGTATTTAGGCGCCAGATAAAGTACCTGATACTGAAGCCCTCACTAGAGCCAACATCTCAATGACATTTTGTGCGCTTGCCTGACAAACATATCACAGAATAGCTGACTTAATGTGAGCTCCTCAAGGAAAAACGACCGACTGGTGAACAGAAGAAAGACGTCAATGACTCTCTCACGTGTCTCTAAAGAGCTTCAATATCGAAGCCACATCCTTAGTCTCTGTCCTTAGAATCGCCATTTGTAGTGCAGCAGGTGCCAAAGGTGCTTGCATCTCCGAGAAGCATCAAATCTCAGATGCGAAGTGAAAACGTGTGTCCCGAAAAGACAACAAACACACAGACATCCAATTCTGATCACACATGTCCCAAATGTAGCAGGGAATCACCCCCCCCCCCAACAATGATCAATGATCCATGGAAACCTACTTGATTGTGCTTCAGTGACAACGCGAGAGTAATTGTTTATTTTAAAACTAGGAATAACAAGTTCAGTCGAAACTATGGTCTCCTGGTCTTATACTACCATATGCTCCCTCAAGAATATATTATGTATAAATAGTACAGAGTTTGGTCATATCAAACGATATGACAGCCTAGAAAAGACCATAATGGGGTGCAGCCAGGGCATCTAACAAGATGTAGACCACGAAGAAGATGGACGTAAAATATCAAAGACCAACAAACATCACTCGCAAAAGTGCGAAGATATGTGCAAAATCGGGAGACAGGAAATTTGAATGGCTACATCATGTCCAGAATACTCTACCTGATAACGAAACTAGCAAGAATCAATTTAAGTGACATTATGTAGATACATGATTTCATACTTCTAGCCACCCTTGTCATTATGTAGATACATGATTTCATACTGTTAGCCACCCTTGTCATTAAGTAGATACATGATTTCATACTGTTAGCCACCCTTGTCATTAAGTAGATACATGATTTCATACTGTTAGCCACCCTTGTCATTAAGTAGATACATGATTTCATACTGCTAGCCAACCTTGACATTATGTAGATACATGATTTCATACTGTTAGCCACCCTTGACATTATGTAGATACATGATTTCATACTGCTAGCCAACCTTGACATTATGTAGATACATGATTTCATACTGCTAGCCAACCTTGACATTATGTAGATACATGATTTCATACTGTTAGCCACCCTTGACATTATGTGGATACATGATTTCATACTGTTAGCCACCCTTGACATTATGTGGATACATGATTTCATACTGCTAGCCAACCTTGACATTAGTCACTTAAATCCACTCTTCCCCGCCCCTTCCACTCACATAATCGCCTGAAACGGCAGTAATATAAACAAACATATAACTTCAGTTCAACATGTCAGTATCGAGTCTCAGTACTGGAGTGTAAATAGCCTCCCTCCCTCCTGCATTCAGCCAGTGATATATATATATTCTAGTAACCAATAAAAATTGTCAAATAGTGCATGTCTCCCGTTAGGATGTTGAAGGGAGGGATTTGGTAGCTGTGTAATAAAGGTCGCACGCTCTTGCAGTCGCAACATCATATACAGGGTGAGTTGTTTTTTTCTAGCAACCAATAAACAACCACACATCTGTTTGGTGAGCACTGATGCTTCTACTAGAAGGTCTTGACTCAAGTTCCTCCACTAATCTGCTGATGTTATGTATATTTCCCTTGCTTACTAATAAACTATTAAGCTTTGAACTGACATTTGTTTTCTTATATCTTGACATTTCTTTCATAATTCATGTAATTTTAGTATATATTGGATAACTAACACACAAATAGCAATAACATTAGTGAACATGTATTAGAATCGTTTGAACTTCCACCTACACTGTTCACATTAAAGAGATAGAGTCGGGTCTTTTACAAAGGTGAGCAGATTACTTGTAGAAATATTTGTAGAGTTATGCCATCTGAACATGAATTAGAATCAAGACGGAACTATACTGCAATAACTAAATTTAGTGTTCAATAGCATCTCCTAAATGTCAAGATAATCTGTCTTTGATTTAAATCATGAATAATATACCATAGGTGAAGGCGAGCTGGCGCCCAGCGACATCTAGTGTAAGATGGGATAAAATATTAAACATGTATCTCTTTTTATCTCTTAGGTAGCACAAAGAGCCGAAATTAGTTCAGAGTTTACTAGTAAATGTTTGAATTAAAGGTAGTTCTCTTAGGCAGCGAAAGTTCTTGGTGTGCAG
The DNA here is from genome assembly GCA_034231615.1 of Meghimatium bilineatum. Lineage (NCBI taxonomy): Eukaryota > Metazoa > Mollusca > Gastropoda > Stylommatophora > Philomycidae > Meghimatium > Meghimatium bilineatum. The sequence continues at coordinate 111,341,084 of CM067298.1, read as the reverse complement.
TGTCCTCGTTTATTTGTATAAAAGACTTGTGGCTGGAGTGTTTGTCTAATATAAAGGTTGAATATTTATGTGATTCACCAAACAGACGAGTGTGGAGGAAAGAGAGACGTTGAAAGGACACGTCAATATCCGCATCCTCTCTCATCAAGGACAGCAATAACTGTAATTAGGGACGTCTTACTCTGTGCGAGACTCCAAATTCTTGACAGCTTTTCAGCTTTGATGTCTCCTGAAAATGTAGTTTGTCCTTGATGAGAACCCGCTTGGGGGAAGTTGTTCTTCAGAATTCAAAATCTCAAGAGGTAAAGAATAATCACCAGCTGATCTGCACGAATTATTTCTTGCAACAATAACATCTCATTAAGAATTGTCAAGCAAAATGGGGAGGAAACGTCTGATATTATCCCACCCATGAAAGACTGAAGGTATAATCGTAGCACTTTTCGTAATCACGCCTTTATGTCCATTTCATTACAGAACTAAGCACATGGAGTCGTGATCCATACGGATATTATTCACCAGCTGGATTCAGTTATATTAAAATTAAAGGGGAAAAAAACAGAAGAATTAGATCGCTATATTGTTAGTCGCACTCAGGATGTGACTATCAACCAAGCACTTTTTAAAATAATATACTGATTTTCTTTTAACATTTATGTTCAGTAGTTTGCTATTGCTTTCTGAAATATCCTCAGTACAATTTCCTGTGTTTGAAATTGAACATGATACCTTGTCCACACAGACGCGCTTTGTAGTATTACTGCCATAGAGCCATACATTATATGTATATGTATATAGTGAGCCAAGGAGAAATACATGTCTTTTTTTCATTACGTTTTTTTAAATTTATCCTCAATGGCAGCTTTGTACTGTATATTAGAAATATTTGAAAGTTCTGAAACTTCCATTTTTGTCGTATTTTCATTTATTTTTTTGTTTGTTTTGCATTTGTATAAAAATAAGGATGATGATGATGATGTTCCTCCGTCGCAAACGAAGATGAACCTGGTATTGGAAAAAAAAAACAAAGATAAAGTAGGTTTGATTGTTTTTGTGTCCTTAGATGGCTGATGAGTCTACTCCAGGTTCTAAGAGTTCTGTTGGAGTGTGAGCAGGTATATAGAATGTCTTGCTATTAGAGAAAGCAATCGTGTGTCACCTCTTTGTTTTTTTTAAATTTTTTAATCACTTACCATGTTCGATTCTGTTCAAACTTGTAATACCCACACTGATCTGACAATTTCAGGCTGGGCGGTAAATGTGTACAACTATCTCAGTAATAGCAACATTGAACGTTTGTCACATAGGAGATTCCTCATTCATCTCTTTCTTATTCCATGACACATGAACTTCTAGCACTATTTAGTAGGAGACAATGCACATACACAGTAGCACATGCGAGGGTTCTAGATATAACCAAACGTTTTGCGATTGCAATTTATTGCAGGAATTAGTGCATTCGTGTATACATTGTCAATAAGGTGTGAAAACAGCTACTCACCATAAATAGAAATAAGAAGAGGGGTAAGACAATGATGCATTTTATCACCAAGCCTATTTAATATCTACACAGAGAATATCTTTAAAAATATAGAAGAAATACCAGGACTCAAGATCAATGGGAAAATAATAAACAGCCTGCAGATAACACTGTCTTTTGGCAGAAAGTGAGCATGAACTACAAAGACTAATAGATCAAGTCAATAAATCAAGTAATGAATATGGACTGGATATAAATTTCCAAAAAACAAAAACTATGATAATCAGCAAAGACACAGAAGAACAGGAGCTAAACATAAACATACAGGGAGAGAAACTACAACAAGTAAAACAATATCAATATCTTGGACACATAGTTACAAATGATGGCAGATGTGAAACAGAAGTTAAAAGGAGAATAGGAATGGCTAAAAGTACCTTAAATGACATGAGGAAATTATTAATATCTAAACAAATTACAAACAAGTTAAAAATGAGAATTATAAAATGCTACATCTATTCCATATTAATGTATGGCTCAGAAATATGGGCACTAAATAAACAATTACAAGACAAAATTAATGCCTTTGAGATGTGGGTATATAAAAATAATAGGGAGAACATCATGGAAAGAGTAGAAAACAAATAAAGAGATACTAAAACACTTAATATGAAGAAAGAACTACTAAGAGAAATAAAGATCAGGCAAATAAAATACTTTGGACACATTAAAAGACATGACACCTTATTAAAGACCTTACTTGAGGGTAAAGTCAAAGGGACGCGAACAAGAGGTAAGCACAGATACAAGTGGGAGAGTAACATCACACGATGGACAGGTTACAGTCTAGCAGAGTGTACCACCAAGACAAGAGACATGAGATGTTGGAGATACGTTGCAGCCAACCTTCGTTGCGGAGACGCCACTTGATGATGATGATGATGTATACATTATTGTCTACACAGCGACTTATCATGCAAGTTTTATACATTCTCTTCATTTAATGTGTATAGTATCTACACACAAACGGTGGCAAGAAAGTTCGAGGAAGACAACGTGAGAAAAAGGTAGCCTAACAAAAAGTGGGACAAAAGGTCAAAAATAATACTGATAAAAGATACTGGAAATAGAGAATTGTGAATATCCATTATAGCTTATACTCTGTTCATTCTAAGAATGAAGTAGGTCAGTGTTTATAATTGGTTGTTGGACGCCGAACGCATAAATCGAATAGTATTAAGTGCGCAATAATATATTTCATTAGATCATTATACTATTCTTAATTTAAATCTATTATTGATAAGTGAAACATGTCTATCACAATAGTAATGTACGCTTTAAAATACATTTTCGTATAATATATCTTTAACATTCCATGATAAATTATTATACCTTCTGTTATATCGTTAGTTAGTTAGTTATTCCTCTAGGGCCAAAGACGGCACATAGGGCGGATGTCATAGATCTCCATGTCTCTCGTTGCATTGCAATTTGCTTTAGATCTTCATTGTTTCTGATACAGATGGTGAAATGTTCTCTTGTAATAGTTCTACGTAACGTTTCTATTAGTCTTCCTCGTTTTCTCTTACCTTTTGGTGACCACATCACAGCTTGACATGGGATTCCTTCAGTATTCATTAGCAGCGCGTGTCCGATATAATTCCAGCGACGATTTATAATATAGGTGGATACATATTCTTGTTTTGATTCTTGTCTGACAACTGTGTTTGATTTGAAGTCTGACTATCGTATGTTCAGTAGCCTTCTAAGACATTTATTTTACTTTACTTTATTTATTTAGTCTTTGCTCTAATTTTGATGTTGCTTTCCAACTTTCGCATCCATATGTTAACGTTGGGATTATGTAGGAGTTGAAGATCTTGAGTTTTGTGTTATTTCTTAGTGTTTTTGATTGCCAGATATTTGATTGTTTGTTTTTATATCGTTGCGTAGGCGCAAAGAGGTCAGAAGGCAACCATTATAGTTCCTTACACAATGTAAAAATTCTGAATAATTAATTATGTTGTTGTTTATAAATATCATCAGCTGTATAAAAATCACCTGTTGTCGTGGAGTAAAATATGGGTGTGTTTTGACCCACTTCAATCTTAGAATGAACAGAGTATACGCCAGTGGACATGGCACATGATGATGCATTACCACACGGGACCTCTGAGTTTCTCTGGTTAGAACTAAATGCTTCAAAGTAAAAATGTCACTTCTTGTTTTGTTGTTTATTTTTGAATCAATCAATCAATCAAGTGCCATGTCGAGTTGTGTTGGCTTTCATGCTTCACAACTCTTTATCACTTATTATCAATAAGTTCAGTTGGTGACTTCTCTTTGTGCCACAGTGATAACATATTCAGAAATTTCTCTCATTGTCTTCCTCTATCTCTTCTCCCCTTGATCTTCCCTGTAGTTACTAAATGTTCAAGTTGTACTATTCTCATCACATGCGCTAAAAATCTTGATTGTCTGTTTCTATTTGCTGATTATATTTTTTTTTTAATCCAGCACCTCTGAGAAGTTCTACATCAGTTTTCTTGACTATCCATAGAATTTCCATCATTCTTCTTAAAAACATCATTGCAGTAGACTCCAGTGTATCTTGGACACTATTGTTTACTTTCCATGATTCGCATTCATACAGAAGGATTGGCTCAATATAACATCCTAGCAATCAAACTGGCGTGCACACTGATATTACTCCATTGTATAAAATGTTTCTCATCTTTTGAAACAAATCACTAAGTAGTCCAACTCATAATTTTGACTAGATATCATTACTGAGACTCAGTGCCAGAGAAAGCGCTAAAGCACTAGCTGTATCTTGTACGTATTACGAAATGTATAGTTCTCAAACGTCTTTATTGTGTATATCATTACATACTTTTAATCATATTATACTCACTATATGGTGTGCACATGATGTTTTGCAGAAGGGGGACAGTTATAGACGGAGGAACTTTGTGGGATAATAAGTAATGTCACAAGACGACTGACATAACTGCATTGTCTTAATACTACTTACTATTTTTTATTACAAGTGTAGAATAGTGACCATTAATACTACTTTCTACTATTTATTACACTTGTAGAATGATAATCATTAATACTACTTACTACTATTTATTACACTTGTAGAATGATAATCAGTAATACTACTTACTACCAGTTATTACAATTCTAGAATTACGACCATTAATACTACTTACTACTATTTATTACAATTGTAGAATAACGACCACTAATACTACCCTCTACTATTTATTACAATTGTAGAATAACGACCACTAATACTACCCTCTACTATTTATTACAATTGCAGAATCATGACGGTTTCGAACACGTTTTATTTGAAATTAAATGCATAAGAAAAACAACCTCAGCGCCAGGGATCTGATAACTAATATAACTTTAACTGCTAATATTAATAGGACATATAAAATTATAAAATTTGGTGTCCTAAAATTACCTAATACTACTGACAATTTCGTAAGTAATTTTTTTTTTTCAATAATAATTTGTAATATAGAAATATAAGCGGGAAAAGAGAGAAGTCACCTGACCACCACCTTAACCTTGACTTATGCTCTAATGGACTTGATTTATATGTAGACCACTATATGTATTTCTACGTAATACATATATGTATATAAATACATATATATTTGAATAATACTTTATTATTATCCCACAAAGTTCCCCCGTCTATAACTGTCCATATGTAACTGTAACTATTGTTAAAAATAGTATAAAAACTATACATTTTGTAATATATATTAATATTATAATCTGCAAATGGCTCGACACATCCATGTTCGGTAGAAAAGCAACTATATATGATCATGATATATTTCCAAGGGAGCTCTGGTTGTTTCTCTCTGTCACTCTTCTTTCCGATAAACATGGTGGAGTTTTAATGTTAGAACTTTATGGGAAATTTTCCAGTACTTTTCCGAGCCTGAAATGGTTTTTTTTTACTTAGCGGTCAATGTCACGAGCTGTTTAGTATTCTGTTCTGTACGGAACATTGACGTTCAATCAAGAAGAATGTTGCGGATACAAGGGTTGATTCCATTGCAGCAGTCCTTGCATCAACAGATTCCATCACAGCTGAGATTTTGATGTGGATTAGTCAATCTCACTTCATCTTACAATCATGCTCACTTGTCGCTTAATAATACAATCATACTCACTTGTCACTTCATATTACAATCATACTCACTTCTCACTTCATATTACGGTACAATCACACACACATTTATTTAATCTTATAATCACACACTTTCGTCACTTCATCTTACAATCACACACACATTTATTTCATCTTATAATCACACACTTTCGTCACTTCATCTTACAATCACACACTTTTATTTCATCTTATAATCACACACTTTCGTCACTTCATCTTACAATCTCACACACACTTCATACTTCATCTTACAATCACTTCACTTTCGTCACTTGATCTTATAATCACACACACTTGACATTTCATCTTACAATCGCACACTTGACATTTCATCTTACAATCGCACACTTTCGTTACTTCATCTAATATCACAACTTTCGTCGTTTCATCTTACAATTACACACACACTTGTTTATAAAATAATACTTACTGGTCTATTTCTCACCCTTTCAATTTCAACCATAATCCAGCGGTGATCTTCGTGGTACCGGGATATCATTCTATAGTTTCTCATGAGAAGGGTCTCTCGGGAGCTACCAGACTGTCATACCAAACCTGTACTCACGTTTGGCTGTCTTTCGTTGGTTTCTCTAACAAATACCTTTCCTTCCATAATATGCGAGTACAGAGAATGACTTGGCTGCCATGTACATTATAGCAACGGAACCGTGCACGTGGTAGAACTTAGAAAATTATTTTCTGAAGATCCCTGAAGTCCTTTTAGATATGAAATTAAGTGCAGGCTAAAATGAGACGCTCCCGTTGGACTGTGGATATTTGCCATGAACGACTGTCAGGGGACATTTTCACATCGCTCTTAGACCGAGGATGCTTGTAGAGTCTGGTATTCTGTACTTACTGCCCTGTTCGTTCTTGCATGTCTCGCGGAGATAACCACAGGCGTCAATAGGTAGGTAATATCCCCAGATTCTTTCTTTATCTGTGGGATATGAAGCGTTACCTTTAGGGGAATTATTTGATAAAAGCATGTGTAAGTGAGAAGGTAAGATTGTTATCAAAGCCATTATCTATCAGGCGTGTATATGTAGTTAAGCTGGCTCAGCGGAGCACATACACTCGTGTTTTACTAGCTATTCATCTATCTATCTATCTATCTATCTATCTATCTATCTATCTATCTATCTATCTATCTATCTATCTATCTATCTATCTATCTATCTATCTATCTATCTATCTATCTATCTATCTATCTATCTATCTATCTATCTATCTATCTATCTATCTATCTATCTATCTATCTATCTATCTATCTATCTATCTATCTATCTATCTATCTATCTATCTATCTATCTATCTATCTATCTATCTATCTATCTATCTATCTATCTATCTATCTATCTATCTATCTATCTATCTATCTATCTATCTATCTATCTATCTATCTATCTATCTATCTATCTATCTATCTATCTATCTATCTATCTATCTATCTATCTATCTATCTATCTATCTATCTATCTATCTATCTATCTATCTATCTATCTATCTATCTATCTATTTATCTATCTATCTATCTATCTATCTATTTATTTATCTATATATCTATCTGTTTGTCCGTCTGTCTGTCCGTCCACCCCAATGTCTACTTATGGGTTGATTGATATGCACTGAATATACAAATGGTATATATTTGTGTGTGTGTGTGCGTGTGCGCGCGCGCGTGCGTGCGCGCGTGTGCATGTTTGCTTGCGCGTATGCGTATTTGGGAGCCGTGTTAGTGCAGTGGTTAGAGCACTGGCTTCGCATATGAGTGGTCCTGGATTCATTCCCAAGTTGAGGTGGAAATGTTTTTCAGATCGCAATGGCTCCCGGGTCGACCCAGCCTTAAATGGGTACCGGATTAATCCGGGAAGTAAAGACTGCGAGGGAGTGGAGATGGCTACCGCCCTCATTTGCAGAGCCCCTGAAATGTGAGATCGCTAACATCTCGCATCTCTACGGCATTAATAAATGCTATGGGTTACTTTACTTTTTTTACTTATGCGTATGTGTTCGTATGCAGAGATAGAGAGAGAAAATCCATAGCATGTTCAGAGAAATGACCACTTTAACTGGCGACCTCAAGCCAGCACTATGCATCATAAAGGATATAAACTTCTCTGAATGATGGAAATAATACTGTAAACAAATGCAGTAAGAAAGTAATAAAAACCTCGACGACAACACCTACAATCGCAACGAAATAGAATCAGAAACCAGCTTAGATTATATTAAGGTAAAGGTATATCCATAGCAGCAACCTGCCGTTGGGGATGAAGATAACTCTTCATGTACTAAGCCGCAGCAACTATTAGGTGGGGTGGTCAGTTCCCTTCCTTGCTGTCTTTACCTCCCATAAAGAAAAATTACTACGTGTGAAATGAGGTGTCTAAGAAAAGCAGCAAACACAACAAGAAGAGATCATGTGAGAAATGAGGAGATTACAGGAACTGCTGTAACAACATCAGCAGTAAAATATATTAAAAAACAGGAAATGGTTCGGCCACCTTCTCAGAATGAACGTTTATTGGCCAACGACAAGAGAATACAGTATGAAAGTGAAAACAGAAAGATACAGAGTAAAACCAAGAAAAATGTAGATTGAAGGAGTTATCAACATTCTGATACGACACAGTATTACTGCATATCAAGCAACCAAACGTATCATATTCCGAAAACCTACAGTCATTCTATTCTGCGACGCCTCACATCATAAGCAGAGAAAAGGCAATTATAATAGCCTATATACCACTATCGAAGAAAAAAAACTAAACATTATGCTTCAATTAGAGAACTGTTGCTCTTATTAGCCACACCAGCACAATACTAGTGAGCATCATTATGAAAAGATTACAACATAAACTGAAAGAAGAATTAAATGTAGCACATGCAGGTTTTAGGCAAGACAGTGACACCATAGATCACATTTTAAAATGTTGAGTATCGTATTAATTTTACAGTTAAACGTTGACATCTACACGTTGCATTCATTATACTAAGACCTCCATTGTGAAGAACATCAGAAACTTTGGAACTTTGTGAGAGACATAGTACCCCTACACTGAATTCACATCATTAAAATGTTGTACCAAGACCAACAACCAGTGGTAAGAGTAGATGGAGAAATATCAGATTGGCTCTGTGTAGGAAAAGGAGTCAAACAAGGATGTGTCCTATCACAATATCTCCTCACTGTTTATGCAGAGAATATAATGAGAACTGTAAGAAATGAACAGCACAAAAACAACTTCGACCCACTCAATATCGGAGGTCCGGATTTATTACAACTATGATATGCCGATGGTACAACACTACTGCCCCAAAGCAAAACAGGCATCGATCACCTCATAAATTACAGCAAAAACCACCGCGAAAACCACAATATATTTTGAACGAAAGTAAAAACAAGAGTATGACAAGTGACAAAAACTCAAAGAATGTTTCAATATCGATCAATAACATAGAGCTTGAACGAGTCACCAGCCTTGAGTACCTTCTCTTTTAAGCAGCGACGGAAATTTCTATAAAGAAGTCAGACGGAGAGTGACCATTGCTTCAAATACACTATATTGTGATATACACCATATGCAGAACATATGGCTAGTCTGCAACAAAATAGCAAAACTAACTTTCCTTAGAGTCTGCATATCTCCAATTGAAACATATGGATGGGTTTTTTGTTTTGTTTGTTTTTTTGTGTTTTTTTTACAACCACCTATAAATGAGATACAAAATTACAATATTTGAAACCAAATGTTACAGAAAAATCATCAGAATATCATAGACAAAAATAAACTATCAATAGGGACATTCCGAGAGAAATAAAGGTATAAGAGCACTGGCTAAACAATAAAAATCTCTCCAGACAATTAAACAATTTTTGCCATATCAAATGACATAACAGTCTTGAAATGACCATAATGGAGTTCGGAAAAGCAAGAAGTCCTAACCCAACTCTAATGCCGAGCCTTCCTAAACCGGAAATATGCACGCGAAGAGAAAGGGTCCCGTACAAGATGGGCTTAGGCAAGAAAGGGACATCGATGGCAGTCCTGGCCCAACTCTACTGTCAAGTTTTCCTATACCGGAAATACACTTGCAGAGAGAAAGGGTTCAGTACCTGATGGGCTCAGGCGCTATTGGGATAAGGTCGCTCAGCTCTAGAACGCCTTACTCTCAAAAGCGTGGTGTGAGACTCGAACTTGGACAAGGGGTACACGATGTCGGTGAATGACACCTCAGCTAAGAGGGCGAAAGAGCCAGGGTCCAACTCTTCCGATGAGTTCTTCCCCTTAAGGAACCAGGCTCACGGATGAGAAATGGTTCAGTACCCGATGGGCACAGGCACAGTACGTCCAATTACACGAGGCAAGTTCATAGACAGTGGAACACCTCGTGCAAGACAGACGAAAGCAAAAATCGTCTGGGTGAAGAGTCACCACATACACGCATGCCTGGAGACAGATATTGAGGCTGTCACAGGCTAGGGTAGCCAACCCGAATTGTCATGGCATGCCGAAATCGGATGTGCTAGGCCTACAAGGCGCATAACGGTGGCACAACGTAATCACTCTCCCGGCGGAAATCGCACGGATATCCGTGCTGGTTACAATGGAGCGAACGCAAAACAAACAAACAAACCATAATGGAGGGAATGATGCCAGTGCAACGAAAAACTAAAAATAGGTAGATCACGAAAAATATGTAAGTAGTGTATCAAAGATCATCCACATATAACACAGAAGCAGAAAGATAAGATTAAGATCGGCAGGTGTTCCGATAGACTTTGATGACCGCTACCTCCTGTCCAGGATATGTTACATATGATGATGATATATATAAAGTAATTCAGTATTAATTAAAGTGACATTCTTTTACAACGTGGTCTTTATTTTCCGATGTCCTCGTGTTTCTGGACAAGTTTACCTGCAGCAACCACGGTCATGTTTAAACATTCTGAGATGTCTTTTATTGTTCGTCGTCTTTAGGCCGTCCTTTTCCCGTTACCAGCAACCATACCTTCCATTTTTGTATGCTCTTATTTATCTTTATATAGCCGAAAACAATTCTTAGCTTTCATTGTGTAACATTGTTTAGAAGTCAGTCGTACTCAACGTTTATTTTCTTGTCATTTCTTTGTAACATTGTTTAGAAGTCAACCGTATTCAACGTTTTATGTTCTTATAACGTTTTGAGACATCCTTTTTGAGCTGTCTCAAAATTTAGAATTCTCAAAATCTGTATGTATAATCTCCTTCGAAGGCAGCTGTTCTCTTTACCGAAATTTCTTCTGTATCGGAATTTCTTCGGATCTCTTAATTTCTTCCTTTTTATGTCTTTGTTCATCTTGAGAACATCTATCAATGTTAATCTCACAAATTAGAAGAAAAAAAATATAACTTTAGACAGTGAACAAGCGACTTCCTCACCCCCATGTAATAAATGAGAGCCTACGCTGAGACCGTCGGCAGTACAGAAGAACTATGTTCAGAAAGTAAACATTGGTCTTTACTAGATCCCGATCGTGCTATAATAGTCGTTCTTAACTTGGGCTATATAGCCGGGGGAACAAATTAATGAAAAATATCCTATGAACAATCCATATCGATGGATACTAGAAAACGTATCATCAAATGCTACATTGAACCAGTGCTACTCTATGGAAGTTAAGCATGGACAATAAATAAGACATCATAAAAATCAATGAAGGCAGAGCAAATGTGGTTTATTTGAAGAATTTTACGCATTCCTTAGACAGCAAAGATTACTAATGAAGAGTGTCTTAGAAGGATGGATGTGAAAAGATGCATTATTGATAATATAAGAAAACGATATTCAACATTTATTGGACACATAATGAGAAGAGGAGGCATTGAGAATATAGTGATAACAGGAAAGATAGAGGGGAAAATATATAGGGGAAGACCTAGAGAAAAGATAGACAATTTTACTAAATGGCTTCGATTGTCGACACAAACAGAGATGATGACATATATGGGAGGTCGATGTACATGGAGAGATATGATCGCCAACGCCATTCGGCACAGCACTTGATGATAATGGCATTAATGACGATATAGCCCGTCGAGACCTCATAGTTATGCTGATTTCCTGAAGAAATGAATTGAACTCCTAACCAACCCCCTCCTTATATTTGATATTTTATTGTACTTGATGATACGCAATGGAAGTTTAAGTTAGCTATTTAATTAAACAAACTGGTTTTAATTGCAGTTAAACTTTACTCTGATGATTGTCATAAAATCCTCTGTGATTCTGTTATAGAATTCATTATTTGCTTTCCTTTACTATTTCTAGTTTTTGATTCCTAAGTATTGAAGTTGTCAATCATATAAATTTACAATATCATAACTTTCCAATTCACCCATATTTAGAATTAGCATAAATAATACATTCAAAATTCACTGAATACATAAATATCAAACACAATACATGAACTCGCCAGCACAAAATAGTGACTGGTCTGAGGAAGAAAAAATGCACCCGGAAACGACGTAGAGATTGAAGTGGGGGGAACCAAAATTTACTATTCGAATTGCATGCATTAGGTACTTTATTCAAGTTTCATGGAGCTACTTTCATTTAACAAGGCCTTGTAAACTTCTGAATCTATAAATGCGATTGCTTTTTGTAAATTGCTTGTCTATAAACAAGAATCGAACGATCACCACTTTATGATAGTTTAAAAATTGAGATAATTAGAACGTAGTGATAAATATTTATAAAATATTTCAGTATTAAATGCTAAAAATATTGCACTAATTTGTAAATAATAAATTATAAGGCACGTATTGCATAAGGTGTATTCATGGAATATACGACACTGCTAGATATATATATATATATATATATATATATATATATATATATATATATATATATATTAGTCGCCTGTGTATAGAATTCATGTGAGAAAACTCCATCTCTTTCACACAACTTGTCTCAGAAAAGTTATGAACTCAGATGATAAGACAAGATTCCGGACAACATTGTCCTTTGACAGATTTGATATCCTTAGATTGACACTATTCTTATACATACACCGATTCGTTGTGCAGTTCTTCTGTTATGAATGCCAGACCATCGCCTGCCAAAAATACTTCTCCATAGTGAGCTGGAGAAGGGTACACGATCTCAAGGTGGCCAACAGAAGCGCTACAAGGACTCGTTAAAGACCTCACTGAAAGCCTTTGAAATAGACCTAGCTACATGGGACGAACTTGCACAAAATAGATCTACATGAACCTCTACAGTCAAAAAGATTGCATCATCTTGTGAAAAGACGGGAAATGCCAAAATTTAGCACCGGAGAGCAGCAAAGTCACGGATATTGCAAAAACCGTCTACAGTGGTCATTCCATACCTGAATTCTACAAGTTTTTGTTACGACGCACTGCGTGGTTTTTGCTTGCGCGCAATTGTCGGGGTTGTTAGCATTGTGCGTATTCGTTGACGCGCATTTTACTGCGCGCTATTGTTGGAGCGCCGTTTCCTTGCGTTATTGCGTTACGGCCCCTCCAAACCACATGTTGATGTGGGATTAAAAAAACAAACAACTAAGTGATAGTTAATATACCCGAGGGTGAACACGTGTGCACCTATCTTGTGACGAGTGCAAATATTCAGGTAGATTTTTCTGTAAATGTAAGAGTATAATAAATTCGTTGGTATTAGAGATATCGCACAACAAGATTGAAATATCAAACATATGGTGGAGATATAAAACATATGGTGGAGATATCAAACATATGGTGGAAATATCAAACATATGGTGGATATATCAAACATATGGTGGAGATATCAAACATATGGTGGAGATATCAAACATATGGTGGAGATATCAAACATATGGTGGACATATCAAACATATGGTGGATATATCAAACATATGGTGGATATATAAAACATATGGTGGAGATACCAAACATATGGTGAAGATATCAAACATATGGTGGAGATATCAAACTTATGTGATCCATAGATATCAAACTTATATGGTGGAGAAATCAAACAGTTGGTGGAGATATCAAACTTATATGGTGGAAATATCAAACATATGGTGGATATATCAAACATATGGTGGAGATATCAAACATATGGTGGAGATATCAAATATATGGTGGAGATATCACACATATGATGGAGATATCAAATTACATGATGGAGATATCAAAAATATGTTGGAGATATCAAACATATGATGGAGATATCAAAAATATGGTGGAGGTATCAAACATATGATGGCTGCATCAAACATATGATGGAGTTATCAAACATATGATGGAGGTATCAAACATATGATGGAGGTATCAAACATATGATGGAGGTATCAAACATATGATGGAGATATCAAACATATGATGGATGCATCAAACATATGATGGATGCATCAAACATATGATGGAGGTATCAAACATATGATGGATGCATCAAACATATGATGGAGATATTAAACATATGATGGATGCATCAAACATATGATGGAGATATCAAACATATGATGGAGGTATAAAACATATGATGGAGGTATCAAACATATGATGGAGGTATTAAACTATATGATGGAGGTATCAAACATATGATGGAGGTATCAAACTATATGATCAGGATATCAAACTTACGTGATGTAGATATAAAACGTGTGATGTAGATATAAAACATGTGATGTAGATATAAAACATGTGATGGAGGTATCAAACATATGATGGAGGTATTAAACTATATGATGGAGGTATCAAACATATGATGGAGGTATCAAACTATATGATGAGGATATCAAAATTACGTGATGTAGATATAAAACATGTGATGTAGATATAAAACATGTGAAGTAGATATAAAACATGTGATGTAGATATAAAACATGTGATGTAGATATAAAACATGTAATGTAGATATAAAACATGTGATGTAGATATAAAACATGTGAAGTAGATATAAAACATGTGATGTAGATATAAAACATGTAATGTAGATATAAAACTTGTGATGTAGATATAAACCATGTAATGTAGATATAAAACATGTGATGTAGATATAAAACATGTGATGTAGATATAAAACATGTGATGTAGATATAAAACGTGATTATATATAAAACATGTGATGTATATATAAAACATGTGATGTATGTATAAAACATCTGATGTAGATATAAAACGTGATTATATATAAAACATGTGATGTAGATATAAAACATGTGATGTATATATAAAATATGTGATGTAGATATAAAACGTGATTATATATAAAACATGTGATGTGGATATAAAACATGTGATGTGGATATAATACATATAATGTAGATATAAAACATGTGATGTGGATATAATACATATAATGTAGATATAAAACATGTGATGTGGATATAATACATATAATGTAGATATAAAACATGTGATGTGGATATAATACATATAATGTAGATATAAAACATGTGATGTAGAGATAAAAATGTAATGTAGATATAAAACATGTGATGTAGATATAAAACATGTAACGTAGATATAAAACATGCAATGCAGATATAAAACATGCAACGTAGATATAAAACATGTGATGTAGATATAAAACATGTCATGTAGATATAAAACTGTATGATGACGGATTTCCAAAGTCCACCTACAGTCGTCATTCCATGTCCAAACTGTTCAAGAACATTTACAGCCCGAATATGCCTTATTAGCCATCTACGAACTATTATGTATGGTCATAATTCTAACTGAATTTTCAAAAGTGGATGTAAAAAACTGGTCATGATCACTTGTTATGGGCGATCATACATACATATGATGGAGATATCAAACAACTTAAGCGACGGAGACATTAAATTTATTTGATGGAGAAAGCAAAGTTTTATGATGAAAACAACAAACGTATGTTATGTAAATATTACATTTATATGATGAAGACAACAAACGTATGGTATGTAAATATTACATTTATATGATGAAGATAACAAACGTATGTTATGTAAATATTACATTTATATGATGAAGATATCAGTTATATGAAGGAGATATCAAAGTTTTATGAGGAAGATATCAGTTATATGAAGGACATATCAGTTATATGATGGAGATATCAGTTACATGATGGAGATATCAAAGTTATATGAGGAAAATATCAGTTATATGAAGGAGATATCAAAGTTATATGAGGAAGATATCAGTTATATGAAGGAGATATCAAAGTTATATGAGGAAGATATCAGTTATATGAAGGAGATATCAAAGTTATATGAGGAAGATATCAGTTATATGAAGGAGATATCAAAGTTATATGAGGAAGATATCAGTTATATGAAGGAGATATCAGTTATATGAAGGAGATATCAAAGTTATATGAGGAAGATATCAGTTATATGATGGAGATATCAGTTACACGATGGAGATATCAAAGTTATATGAGGAAAATATCAGTTATATGAGGGAGATATCAAAGTTATATGAGGAAGATATCAGTTATAATGAAGGAGATATCAAAGTTATATGAGGAAGATATCAGTTATATGAAGGAGATATCAGTTATATGAAGGAGATATCAAAGTTATATGAGGAAGATATCAGTTATATGATGGAGATATCAGTTACATGATGGAGATATCAGTTATATGAAGGAGATATCAAAGTTATATGAGGAAAATATCAGTTATATGAGGGAGATATCAAAGTTATATGAGGAAGATATCAGTTATATGAAGGAGATATCAAAGTTATATGAGGAAGATATCAGTTATATGACGGAGATATCAGTTATATGAAGGAGATATCAAAGTTATATGAGGAAGATATCAGTTATATGATGGAGATATCAGTTACATGATGGAGATATCAAAATTATATGAAGGAGATATCAGTTACATGATGGAGATATCAAAGTTATATGAGGAAAATATCAGTTATATGAGGGAGATATCAAAGTTATATGAGGAAGATATCAGTTATATGAAGGAGATATCAAAGTTATATGAAGGAGATATCAAAGTTATATGAAGGAGATATCAAAATTATGTGAGGGAGATATCAAAGTTATATGAGGGAGATATCAAAATTATATGAGGGAGATATCAAAGTTATATGAGGGAGATATCAAAGTTATTAAATGGATATATTTTTTAATGTGATGGAAATAATGATTATGTTGATGATGATCATGATGATGATGATGTTGATTTTGATGATGATGTTGTTGAGGATGGTGATGATGATAATGATGGTGATGATGATGATAATGATCATGATAAAGTACTATCTTTAACTGTTTGCAAGTAGTTCCTTTCATCCCACAGACTTTCTAACAAAAGCACAGGTCCTCCTCAGTTGAGTAAGCAATGTGATACCCGAACTCCTGTAAAGTTTGTTATCTCAAAATCATAGTTGTGTTCGAGGGTTTTTTAGATGCATGGTTACTTCTTGAAGGAAACGTTCCAGAGCGGCACCATCCTGGGTACATCACGTCCTGCCAGGAGTGCAGATGTGGAGTTTATACTTCTGAGCCAATTTGTTCAGCATTCTTCTGTCAGATGTGTTGAGCCATCTGCAGTGATGGTACATCTAGCTTTTCCCCGCCACTTAGGTGTCTGCCAAAAAGGACCAAGATGTACATTTCACTACTCTACATCTTTTCGTTACCCATGGGGAATTATATGATAGGATACAAATATAAGAAATTGTAACATGACACGTATTTATCCCATGAGTGGACATTCAACACGAACCATTTATAACTGTAAAGATTAATGTTAGGTGGACAATTTTCACTGGAAGAAAAGTCTGGTTGTCTTATGAAAAAGTTATATGATCTACTAGAAGAGTACTGTTGCACGATGAACACATGCATGTTTCGCAAGATATAAACGTAGATACATCTTCCACCGAGACATTGAAAACATAGAGAGCAGAGGAAAGGAATGTTAGAAATCTTAGTAAGAGACAGAGAGAGGAAAATTACAAATAATAGAAAGATAAGAGAGAATGGCAGAAAGTAATATCTTATAATCAGTCCATTTGCAGGTAATGGGTACCGGTTGTTGTCTGTGGAGAAACACGGTCCATGATCCTCACGCCCCACTTAGAATGGAATCTCAGATCCATTACTCGACGGTCTGAAGCAGTGTCTACAGCCCCGCATACCGTTATTATTCTGTCAGGTTTGATCGCTGAAAGTGAACTCTGGCACATTTCCTGCCGTTATGGGCGATTCTTGAGTTTCCGGATCCATTTTCTCAACAAGTTCTACATGCATGCTACTACTTGTTTCTGTTTTGGAATTAAGTGATGTTTGTGGCAGAGAGGTCATATGACTACACATATCGTATCTTTATGGAATGAAATGTCTACAGTAGAAATGTACTCATTTATATTAAATCTCACAGAGAATATTATTTAGACTTAATCAATCTTATGACACTCTACATAAATAGGATAGGTAAAATATGGTCTGAGGACCAAATTGACCTTCCAAGACATTTTTACAGGCCCGTCGAACTGATTTTAAAATATTATAAGCAATGTCCCTGATATCACAAAATATCTAATCACGAATTCACCTGTAAAAATAATCAAAATGTCAGAAGCTGTCCGTTTATTGTTTATTTTTATAGTTAGTAGTTAGTATTATAGTAACATCTGTAACTTTATGTGCATGAAATCTTGGTATAAATATCTCTCTACATAAGGTTTTGTTATTGTTGTGTGTTTTCGTTTCTTGGAAAAGGTCCTGTTTGGACCGCAACGTGGAAAGTCATTTTTATTGCTTTTATTGTTATTCAGCTGTTAGATTGTTTTGTTTATTTTGATAGTTAGTAGTTAATATTATAGTAACATCTTTAACTTTATTAGTCTTTAACTCACTCCTAAGTTGCCTGGGACCCGAAGTAGAAACAAATAATAACAACGGTGACTAAGACCTGCCATGTATGTCATAATAGGCGACTTTGGAGTATTTTAAGGTGTTAGCTGTCTCTTCCCATAAAGGTAAAATGACCAAAACCATGCCGAAGTCTAATGTGATTTACTAAAATGCGTAGATGTCGTTGCCAAGCTGTATGTTACGATATAACTCATTCCGTTCTCCGGAATACATCCTCCTAGCCCGCAAATGTTTCAAAACGAAGAAGAACAAGAAGAAGAAGAAGACATAACATTCACCAGGACTTATACACATGTATAATATTTCTTTCTACAGAAAATAAATAGAAACAGTTTAAATCGTGAATTGATCCTTATCATTATGATTAAGACACATGCTTTCTAAAACTTGAGTTAGACACATCACTAAGAAAGAAAGTTTGTAACATATCCTATTTTAGCGGTAGTGATTTTCTAGAAAATATGTAGGTTATGTATGTGCAATAGGTAGGTTACCATTGTTTTTTTTATCACCAGTATTGCAGAAGAACATACAGTTGAAATCGAACCAGACACTTTGAGCGTTTGAGAAGTCTTTAATACCACTCAACCACCAAGTCGGGCGTCTTAAAAAGATGTTTTAAATATACTTTCGTAGGGAAGTCATTCTAGTCTGATTCAGTATTACAACACAGTGGAATTTCTCTGTAGCACATTCTGTTATACCAAATCACCCTATATAAAAATACTTTTCAAAATTCCCAATTATATTTAATCTATATTGTTTGTACTGTATATATTACATTTGTGTTATTACATACATATTTTGTTGGTCAGAGACAAGTTGTTATAACGGGATTCCACTGCATTGATTAGTTGATTGGTAACCCTCTCCCAAATCTCCAGTGTTGTGGGATCTACACGAGAGATTCCTTCAAAACACGACCTTTTCCTTGAATCAACATCTCTTGGAAGACCTGTGTCATTCTGCACAGCAAACACCGTTAACTCGCGTGGGCTGTTGCAACAATTTTGTTTTTCCCTTCAGTAGAGTGTCAGCAGGGAGAAAGTCATTCCTCCTATTTGGTCTGATATTTAGATGATTTGTGTGGAATGAATGGATCCTTGGCTCGTTTCTCAGAGACCACCAATTGCTAAAAATGTATTATTTTCCTTGTACTTTGTGTATGCAAATTGTAATAGGGACCGTGTTTGTTCATATGCTGTGCCACTATATGTTAAAAATAATCAAACACAGAGGGTTTTATTTTTGCGAGGATGCTCAAGACAAAAGTCGAAGGCACATCATAACAGATGGTGAGGCAATTACAAAGTAGAAACAGAAAACAAAGAAGTCAAAGATGTTTAAACAACATAGTGTTTTATAGAATAATAAATAAATGAGAAAAGAGCACGTTCATTAAACAAACATGTTTTGTTTTTTAATGCTTGTATAACTATCAAATATCTTATAAAAAATGTGAAGTTTATCATTTAAAGCAGTGGTTCTCAACCTTGTTTCTCCCGTTTATCCTGTAAAGCAGTGATTCTTGATTTTTTTTCCTCCTGGTTATCCTGTAAAGCAGAGGTTCTAACCCTGTTTTCCTTCAATTTATCCTGTAAAGCAGTGGTTTTCAACACTTTTTCTTCCGTTTATTCTATATAGCAGTTATTCTAAATTCATTTTCTCCCGTTTATCATGTGAAGCAGTTGTTCTCAACCCTTCTTCACCTGTTTGAAAAGCAGTGGTTCCAAACAGTTTTTCTCCCTTTTATCATGTAAAGCAGTGGATCTCATCAATTTTTCACCAGTAGTCAACTTTTGTGACACTTTTTGCCATTGTCTTTCTCGCTCCCCTATCCTGTCTTTCTGTACTGGAGACAAAAAACAAAGTATTTTTTATTATCGCAATGTGTCAACTTTTGTATACGCCACCAATATATCCAGTCATTTAACTTTATATATAATAAATGCTGAATATATTCATGCGTAACAACTTCATATCTGTTTTAATTACATTTATAATAACAGAAGAATATCATTCAATGCATGGAAAGACGTATATAGAATAGTCAACCACATTGAATAACTGCATAAAAGAACAGCAGAATAAAGAATACATTTTATAGAATAACTGCACGTAGAATAATAAATGTGAATAGTTTACTTACCTACATAAAATATAAATGATCAACTACTGAAACTATGGTAGGAATTTAAATATCTTGAAAGAGTTTGTACAGACGACGGAAGAATGGACAGGAATATGGAAACAAGTGTTAACTACGTAACTTATGAACTTAACCAATCTTGCAAACTAACATGGAAATCAAATGTCAAATCATAGATTTCAATCTTTATACCAACATTGTTTTATTAATGTCTAACGTGTACACTAACTAAAGTACAAGAGAGAACGCATGCTATGTGTGGAATGAGAAGTCTAAAAACAAAAGCAGCAAACAGAAAAAGAGACCATCACACGAATGAAGAGATTAATTACAAGAAAGTTTACAATAACATGAACGCACATATCTCTACACACACACAAGCATGCACGTACGCGCGAACCAACGCACGCACTCACATATACATTCTTCGATGTCGCTGGTCCATCGTCTTATTGGTCTTCCCCTTCTTCTCTTGCCCGACACTCTGCCCTCTAGAATCAGCCTTTCCATACTATCATGTCGCTTTAAGTGTCTTTTAGATAACCCCCCTCTATATCCGAAAATCTGAAAGAGTAACGAAAAGGAGCCGGTCACAGAAAAGAGCTTCAGAAAGGCTGGCTTAGAGTGTTGACTTATTGTACTTGGGTTTTCACGTATGTACTCCGTCTCTTTCAACGAATTGACAACCATCATGGAAGTGATGGTTGTTTCAAAGAAACATAATACAACTTGCAAGATCAAAGTAAATAACATAGTATTAAAATAGGTCCACTAGTTCAAGTATTTAGGTACAACGATATCATCAGATGGAAGAAGCTCAACAGAAATAATGAGCAGAATAGGGCAAGCAAAAACAGCATTCAGAAAAATAAAAATATAATGTGTAATATGGCCCTAGCATTATTGGTGGAAAGAGTGCACTGCAGTGCTACATTACTCCTATACTATCAAAGATGCAAGTCTTGGAAATAAACATACAGGATAGTGGGAAATTAGAGGAGTAGAGATGTGGTTCTATATAAAAATGCCGAGAATACCATGGATTGCCAGAAAAAAACTAATTTGACGGTGTTGAAAGAGTCAAATGCTAGACGGAGCTTAATCAATAATATACGGAGAATACAATCTTCATTTATTGGCCACTTTATGAGATGAGGTTTCAAAACATAGTTACAACAGGAAAGATTGAAGGCAAGAGACAGAAGGCGAAAGCATGAGAAAATATTGCACAATTTAACAACATGGCATAGCTTAGAGTCAACAGAGTCTAATACATAGTACAATGATAGAGTGCTGTGGAGACCCATGATCGCCTACGCCAGCTGGTACGCCACATGATGATGATGATATATACAGAAGATACATATACAGAAATTACATATACAGATGTTACACATACAAAAGTTGTATATACATAAATTAAATATACAGAAATTATATATACAGAATTTATGTATACAGAAGGTACGTATACATAAGTTCTGTATACAGATTACATATACTGAAGTTACATATACAGAAAGTTAAAAGTAGGAAAATAATTTAAACAAATATGGACTGAGCTGAGGGCTTCCGGATACATCTTTCATATAAGTTGACTATACATAGAAAATAAAACAACATAGCTTATTAAGACGAAATTCTTTCCAAAACTGAGGACTCAATGGAAAACAACTTGAAGACCATAGTGAAACTCATCGAGGCCATTAATGATGTATGTTATATTAGCTAAGTGTAGCTTTATAAAGACAATAAAAAATTATCTATTGATACTACAATTGGATAATGGCTTCTCGAAAAATCATCAGACAAAAATGTGTAAACTCACACACGAAATACAAATATGATAGAAATAGTGGCAAATCTAAATATGCATTTCGCATACAGATTAAAAGTGGCATTTAGCAAGGAGTAAAATGATAATCATACACAAAACATCTACATATTTGAGGAGGAAGTAAGGAGCGCTAACACCAACTACGAGAGAGAAAAAACAGAAGCAAGCAGCTTACTCAAGCAAGATCCATGGAAACTTAAAGGACATGACACTTGATATATATCGGCTCCAAGGTAGACCCCTGAACAGAAAATACGCAAGACATCATTCGTGATGTTTTATTATCATCGACGTGCTTTTGGTTACTGTTTATATACTTAGAGTCGCATGCCAAAAACAGTCAAGTAGGACCAACGAAAATCACGGAAATAATCAAATATCAGCCTTTCAGGTCATGTTTGCTTTCTGTACAGAGGTCTTATAATTGTTCGACGGGCATGGTTTAAGGGAAATCCTTTTTCGATTGTGCTGGTTTGTGACCTATCGACAGTAATAAAATAATAAATACCCATTATAAGACCTGCTGGCGTATTGAACAACGACCTTCTAAAATTTGACTTTCCCATTATTTTCATTTGATACTTTATGTATACTTTATGTCGACAGCCAATGAAAATTACGGCAAAGTAAATATGTCACTCAAAAGTATGTTTTACAATGAGACCGCTAGTCTTTTATTGTTAATTGGTCACGCTAACAGATATTCAGACTAACTTATTGTCCGCCAGTGCGTAACTACTCACATTTCGCCAGCTATTGAAAAATAAAAAAGTAGCCTTTCGCAGTGACGTACAATAGGGTTGTCTACGATCCAGTTACTGTCGATAGGTTACGAAAGTGCTCCCAGACACACTCAAAATCACAACTGCTAAATACTAGAAACTGAACGACAGTGTAGCACCAACATACTGAAAACTAGATATCGTACATCAACAGACACAACATAACAGCCAAAATAATTCGCGAGAGGTGAAGAGTACGTGTTTCGACAAACCTAAATAAAGAATACACGATTGGATACACTGAAATTATTACAGAAAACTGAAGCGGAAGTCAAACTGATAGTGAAAATAAAATTGTTAATAGACCTTAATACCAACACAAGGCGAAAATTGCTGCAATTTTAACTTCAAATCAGTTTTCATATATTTTGAGATATGTCTTTACTAAATCTCCCGAAACGTCTAGTGTATGTATATGTTTTTTCCCCCTCTTAGAAGTCATCTTCAATTTCCGTAGCCATATAGTTGATCTGGTCTGCTGCGGATAAACGTGGTCTTATTTAGGCACGTTGATGTCTAAACGATGTTTTGTTTCTAGATAGCCACAACAGTCTGGCGTTTACCACACGCTTCATTAAATTTCCTACACAAGGAATCACACGAATAGAACTATAGTTATTTGAATCTGCGAGATCTCTATCTATCTTTTGCATCAACACTATCAGAGATCCTGAAGAAAAAATCCCATAACCTTCAGCCAATTGAGAATATGAGATACATCAAAGATGGAAATTGAGAATATGAGATACATCAAAGATGGAAATTGAGAATATGAGATACATCAAAGATGGAAATTGAGAATATGAGATACATCAAAGATGGAAATTGAGAATATGAGATACATCAAAGATGGAAATTGAGAATATGAGATACATCAAAGATGGAAATTGAGAATATGAGATACATCAAAGATGGAAATTGAGAAAATGGGATACATCAAAGATGGAAATATACATCATCATCAACTTCAGTCAATAGCATTTTTTTTTGCTCAGATATTTCGTACTGGCTAAGAAGTCATCGGAAGAGTACAATACTACAACCGGCGAGAGTAGCCGATGTAAATTTCTTTATTTAGTTCTCCCTTTCTCCCTTTTCTCTATTTGTATTTATTGTCATATACATTATGCTACCTTTTAAGTCTTAAAAATGTATACACTGTCAAGGGCTATTATGTTTCTTTACTTCGGACTCAAGTTTTTTACATACGACGAAAGATAACAGTACCAATATGAACATCGTAATATTATCTTAATGTTAGGTCATGAACATTTTAACGTCATATTCTTCTTCTGCATACATTCTTAACTCCTATAGATTATCAGGATGTAGTACTGAATATGTTGTGTCATGGTTTACAGCTATGCTGCGATTGCCTCTTTCGGCCTCACATCAGACTTCAGCATGGCCTCTGGGTCACTTTATCTTCCTTCTCAGATGTCATGCTAAGTTTACGATGTTGGATTATTATCATATAAAACGTAGTACGTAATGTTAATTACGTATTAATGTCAGCTTAATTTTTAAGAATTCATATTAAGAACATCTTAAACTCCTAACATGAAATTAATTATTTCCTAACTTTATACACAGTCCCCCAAAACACGCAGTCAAATACTGCATATTTTCCCGTTAGAGAATTGAAGGGAGGTGGTATTGGACGTGTTAAAGGCCGCATTGTAGCTGTGCGCATGCTCTCGTTGTCGCCATGTAATATAATATCATGTATAGGATGAGTTGTTGTTTTTTTTAAAATTTATTCCCCTGACAGAAAAAAACTCAGTCGTTACCGGGAGTTTAACCTTGGACC
Organism: Meghimatium bilineatum; assembly: GCA_034231615.1. Classification (NCBI taxonomy): domain Eukaryota; kingdom Metazoa; phylum Mollusca; class Gastropoda; order Stylommatophora; family Philomycidae; genus Meghimatium; species Meghimatium bilineatum. The sequence continues at coordinate 111,315,931 of CM067298.1, read as the reverse complement.
TAACGGATGTGATACCAACGGTCTAACCTCTCGGCCATGCGCTACACTTTCCTTAACTAAGAACAGCAAATACAATGAAAATATTAACATTTCGTTTCCAAGAACCTCTAAGATTCATCGCCTCTTGTTTCAGTTACATTCATTCTTGTGATTTAAGACACTCTTACACGCAATATTCCTACAAGCTATCTCTGACATTCCTACCGCTCACTTGTGTCATGTGTGTTTTTCTACAGAGAAAAAACAATTTATCTAGAGAGTATAGTTTTTAGGTGTCAATATCACCCTGGAGAAGGATGGATTTCTACGACAGGGTGTACTTGTTTCTAGAAAGTTTAATGCATTAGAGCTGAACTGTTATATGTCTAGATGCCCTGAATAGCTTGATTGATTTCTAGGAGAGAACACGAAGTTGTGTGATCTGATGCTTGTTTCTGGAGATGGAGGTATGCACGCTAGTAGTACTACAGAAAGGAACAATCATTCAGTCTACTCGCACTGCAAGATTAGAGTTGACGCACGCGCATTTAACTGCGCTGAAGCGTGAAATGGTGCAGTCTGTGGGATGGCAGTTCGCTTACGGGATGTCGTGCTATTAGAATGTAGTCAGGGGAAAACTGTTTACTCTACAGACTAACCAGAGATATGAAAGGAATGTTGCCTTATTAGAATACCTTTATCCAATTCTCCAGGATTTCGTGTGAAGTAAAATGGAAATATTTCTCTATGACAATGACGTAAAGGAAGTTTCGTAAAAAGCCCAGGCTTTCAGTGAATATTAGATACATCACTAAAGCATCTAAATTGTTGGATGGACATCTGTCAGATTAATTATTTATGACCAGGTGCTTCAGCCGTGAAATGTACCAGTAAGAGGACCACTGTACAAAATTAATTAGAACATTATTGCTTTACGTTTTATATTATTATCGTGTTTTTGTTGATCATTATTTATATACTTATTCGCATAATAAAAATAGCCAAGGCGACCCCAAGTATAGAACTACTGACTAACGAAAAGCTAGACAATAATCCAATACGTAACTTCTTCTTCTTTCGTTCACTTGAAACATGTCTATATCTGTAATTCTGTCTCCTTAATAAAACTCACTGTCTTTTGTAGTTCGTACAGTGTCCCATAGAGCTTTGATTCCAGTGTTGTTTCCTCTGGCCAATATGTCTGCCTCAGCGTTTCATGCTCAGAACACTCTTGAAGTATATGTTTGGCACTCTGTGCTGCCTGTCCACATGTACACATGGCCGTGTTGCCAATCTTGAACTTTGTATACATGTGACTGCGGAGTCGGTTGTGTCCTGTTCTGAGACGTAGAATAACTTGTTCTGATCTGTTCATAACACACGGCAACAAAATAAAACATTTTTTAATCATCTGAAACCAAAATACACTTTTCTAAAGGATTTTTTGGCGCTGATTTCAGATCTGGTATCTGTTTTTTTCTATCACGTCAAGTTTTAAAGTTATGAGTGATGTTAGTTTTCACTGAACTTGGCTGTATTTTTTCGAGAATCGCAAACATCAATTAAGAAAATGATTCACATCTTCTAGACTAAATCAAATATATTCACATCACAGCATAGATATGTAGAATGTTTCTTCAAAAATGCTTGGAATTTGATTTTCTGTTATATTCTTCGCCTGGATTATCACGGAATAGCATCCAGCAGAAGTCGGCCATCATACTCTCATTCCACAAACCTTGATAACGGCGCTCCATTAACTGAATGTCCTGGTGAAAACGTTCTCCTTGCTCTTCACTCACCATACCAAGATTTTCTGGGAAGAAATCTACATGGGAGTGCAAGAAGTGCACTTTTAATGACATGCGACAGCCAAGGTTCTGGTAAGAATCTATTAGACGCTGAACTCCTTCCCTGTACGTAGGGGACTTATGATTACCAAGAAAGTTTTCACAGACCCACTTGAATGCCTCCCAGGCTTCTAGCTCAGCTCCTGACAGAGACTGCTTGAAACCTTCATCTTGTAAAACAGATCTGATTTGTGGACCTATAAATATCCCTTCCTTCATTTTTGCAGCAGTGATGTTTGGGAATTTATTAACAAGGTACTGAAAACCTTCTGAGTTTGTCTTACCCATGGTCTTCACAAGGGTTTTCATCAGTCCTAGCTTAATATGGAGAGGTGGCAGAAATATTTTCTGTGGATCAACAAGGGGCATATTTTGGACACTGCTTGCTCCTGGCGTATAGATATGCCTGGGCTCCCAGACACGTTTGACATAATGTTCCGCTGTTGCTCGACTATCCTATAGGCATAGGAAACAGCAGTATTTAGTGAATCCTCCTTGCATGCCCATCAACATGCCAATGACCTTTAGATCACCACAGATGTTCCACTGGTGTGTTTTATAATGGATAACTTCAAGCAAACTGTTCATATTGTAATAAGATTCTTTCAGATAAACAGAATGTGCAACTGGTATGCTTGGTTTTAAATTTCCATTGTGCAAAAGAACTGCCTTTAAGCTTCTTCGCGAGGAATCAATGAAGAGACGCCATTCTGATGGATCATGCACTTGTGATAAACTGTTGAAGAGACCATCGATGTCCTGACAATAACTCAATGAGCCGTCAACATTGAAGAACGTCGTCATGTTGAGATTTCGTTTTCTATAATAAGTTATGTTAACGTCCCTTGCAAGCAAATGCTTTTGCTTAAGCCTTGAAGCAAGAAGTTCTGCTTTATCTTTAGACAGATTTAGATCACGAATAAGATCATTCAGCTCTGCCTGTGTAAAAGTCTTAGGTTCTAAACATTCATCAACAGTATAATCTGGATCAGTTGAGTCTGCATTGTGAACAGTTGTGTTTTCACTGCATTCCTCCCCATCTTGCATAGATACGAGTCCACCAGAAGGAGGTAAAGGAATAGGCAATGAATCGTCATGTGGAACAGGCCTGATGGCAGAATCTAAGCTAGGATATACAATGTTCTGTTTATTTTTAGCAGAGAATCCATTTGTGTTCACCAGACAAAAGTAGCAATCATTGACATGGTCTCGCGGTTCCCTCCATAACATTGGAATTGCAAATGGCATAGCTGCCTTGCGGCCATTTAGCCAGTCACGTAGTCCGCTTGAACAACTGGTACATATGATATGTGGAGCCCAAGATTTATCCTGATCACCCAGTGGACAGCCAAAATACAATATGTATATCTTCTTTAGATCATCTGAAATTGTGCGCCGCTGTGATTTCGTCACAAATGAACCACACACAAAACAGAAACAGTTTGGATGATTGATGCATCTTCTAGGCATGATAATAAGTTAATAAGTACACAAAATAAGTTATCAAGTACACAAATGCAAGGTTTTTGCAACCTTTAAAATAAAAGAAAGTACAAAACAACGAAATCTCATAATATACTTGTCGTAATTACTTTAAGCAAACACCACACGTGTATAAATGGATTTACTATCCTATCGAATACACAAAAATGGTAGCATCGATACTAAATCACGTGACCCGAAACTGAACACAATTGTAACAGCCAGTAATAAAGTATCGATACCAATCTAAATAAAACATTGTACTCGATTTGTGGTCATAACCACTGTTGAAAGATATTATAATTAGCTATTACAAAAAAATGTTACGTGGTAGAAAAAAACTAAAGACAGATTTGAAATCAGCTAACCAAATACTACAAAACCCATATAAAATTATCTGTGATGATTTTTGTGTGTTGCCTTGTGTAATATGATAGTCATCTTGTGTTGGTGTTTGTGGCTTTCTTATTGACTTTATCATCTGTTTTTTCTGATGGTAGGTGATTGGTATATCTGGTTGGTCTTAGGCAGCACCTTCCTTAGCCAGTTGGTCTGCTTTTTCATTTCCTGGTATTCCACAGTGAGAGGGTATCCACTGCATGGTTACCCTATACTGGTAAGACAATTCGCTAAGTAGTTTTTTTAAGTCTGTTAGTTTTCCAGACTGGAGAGCTTGAAGCACTGACCTTGCATCTGTCAGGAATACCACAGGCTGTAGGCCAGAGTTGGAGTTCAGCAGTTTTTTAGCTGCCACACTAATTGCCTGGATTTCTGCATCATAATTATTGCAGAATTTTCTTGTCGGTGTTCTGACTGTATCTCTAGGCTTGTGTGGATATTCTATATATACACCTGCGCCTCCATTCCTGACAGCATTCTGTGCTGACCCATCTGTGTACACTCTGACCCATATATCTTGTGGATATTCCTCATCCAGGAAACTGAGGGTGACTGTCATTCGCTGCACACTGTTCTGTTCGTCCTCGCTTAGTATTCCTTTCACATGGGTCTGAATGTATATTGGCATTCCATGGCTTTCACTCCACGGGGTTTGTTCTGGTACAGACTTTAAGGGGCTGTCAACTTCAGGTAGGTCTGTAAGTTGTCTACGGAGTCGTTTAGCTTGATGGATAAAGCTGCTCCTTTTCAGTCGCCCCATTGCTAGATTTTGGAATCTTTCCTTCATTGGATGACTTGGCATACACTGAAACTTTTCTGCTTGAATTAGTACTTTTGTGTCTCTGCGTTCTCCAAGTGTTTGCATTCTTCCCATTTTCTGCATCTCTGCTATGGGTGTTGATTTCATTGCTCCCAACATTATTCTAAGTGCCTGGTTTTGCACTTTATCTAGATCTTGTAATGTGGTGTTTGATGCAGGACACCACGCAGCTGAACCATATTCCAGGTGTGGTCTTATGCCTTGCTGGTAAACTTTACTTAGTATATTTCCACTGGCTCCCCATGTGGTTCCACTTAGTTTTCTCAGGATAGCTAGCTTCCTCCTGGCTTTTGTTGTTGCTTTGTTTATGTGCTGCTTCCATGTCAGCTTATCATCAAAAGTAACTCCGAGGTATGTGGGTTGTTTGTCTTCTTTCAAGAGCTCTCCATCTATCTTGATATGACCGGCTTTTTGTTTTGGTGAGAGGGTAAAGAGTGTAGTGCTGCACTTATCTGTGTTAATGCTGACTCACCATCTATTTGCCCATAAGGTTAGGGCATCGATAGCTCTTTGTATTTGTTTAGTGGCCACTGTTGCATGTTCTTCCGTGCACCAGATCACCAGGTCGTCAGCATACATTGCCACTTTGATCCCATGTGGTAGTTCAGCAACTAGGTCATTGATGTAAACCAAGAAAAGTGTGGGTGACAGGACTCCTCCCTGGGGGACTCCATGACGCAGTAGAACTTTCTTGCTCTTGCAACCATCTAATTGTACCCTGGCTCTTCTATTATGCAGGTATGCTTTTACCCATTTGTACATTCTTGAGCTAACCCTGCAATATCGCAATTTCTTTAGGAGCCCTTCTTTCCAGACCTTATCAAATGCTTTCCTGAGGTCTATCCATGCTGCTAGTACCAGTTTCTTTTCTTGGAAGGCATCCTCAATCTCTTGGGAGAGGTAGGTTGCCTGATCTTCAGTAGAGTAGCACTGTCTGAAACCTGCTTGCTGTGATACCAGAAGGTTTTCACTTTCAAGGTACCACTGCATCCTAAGATTGATAATGTAAATGGAGACTGTGTTGCCATCTTTTCCTGATTTGAGGAGTGGTATCATTATTGCTTCTCTCCACGCCTGTGGTACATTACCTGTGGACCAGCTTGTGTTAAAGATCTGCAGTAGCTTTGCTCTTGCTGCAATTCCCAGGTTTCTAATCATTTCATTGGACACTCCATCAGCTCCAGGGGACTTTTTCATTTTCAATTTGGATATTGCATGCTCCAGTTCTCTCATTGTAATTGGTGCCTCCATGACTTCAGGTATAGGTTCACCTTGTCCAATGTTTTGCTGGTTCTCTCGAACCTCCTGTTGTTTGTCTGGGCTGACTTTGACGTTATTGTCTTCTGCAAAGGAATCTGCAAAGTAATCAGCTGCATGTTTACCTGTTAAAATGTTTCTATCTTTATAAAGTGTGATCCTGGTATTTCTCCCTGTACCTTCATCATTTAGTTGTTTTACAAGTTTCCATAATTTCCTAGTATCTCTTTCTAGGTTCAGCGACTCTGTTTTTTCTTTCCAGCTGCTCCGTCTGGCTTGTAACTTGGCTCTTTGAAATTTAGCCTTTGTTTGCTGATATTTGTTGTGATGTTCTTGGCTAGGTCTGTTCTCAGCCTGCTGTCTAGATGTTTCCATCTCATTTTGCAACTTTTCCAGTTCATCATTCCAGTAGGGTTTGTAGTTTTTGCTTGCCCCCCCCCCTGGGTATGGTTTTACTAGCAGCATGTAGTATACATCTATTAAATTCACTCACTGCTCTATTGATGTCTTTGTCCAAGTTCATGTCCTTAGCTAGAACACTGGTTAAATGCTGGTACATTTTCCAGTCTGCCCTTTTATAGTTCCACCTAGTGAGCGTGCTGCTGTCCTTGGTAAATTCATTGTGGATTTCCAGAAATACTGGTCTGTGGTCACTACCTCCAAGCTGCTTTCCAACAACACGTGTGATGTTCCATTCCAAGCCTGGTGAGTGGAATGCCAGGCCTGGTGTAGAGGTAGTGTGCCATGCTCTCGAGTAGAAGGTTGGTGAGTCTGCTGGCTGGTTAATAAGGATGAGATTATTTTCATCCTGCCAGCTCTCAAGTTCCTCACCTCTCTTGTCGATATGATCGTAGCCCCAGCTCTGAGAGTGGCTGTTGAAGTCACCACACACCATAAGTCTCTCTTTGTCTGGAATTGTGTCTAGTGCCAATAGTTTATCATTTGGGCAGTAGTAGTTCAGGAGATGGAATTCTGCACTGTCTGTTTTTAGGTGGAGCATCTGGTATTCTGCCCCTTCCATATATACTTCCAGCTGACAAGCGCTGATATTGTTTTTAACAAGTGTCAGAATTCCACCCTTTCGCCTGTCCTTTCGGTCACATCGGTAGCACTGGTAGCCTCTGATTTTGAAGGCTATGTCACTGCTGAGGTGTGTTTCTTGGATACAGCATATGTTAACTTGTTCTTCACTGAGGACATTTTCAAGTTCCAATTTTTTGCTGTATCCATCTCTTTTACTGTTGACACCCTCAGCATTCCAGTGCATTATTTTTATTGGTCGTTTGTTTGTTTGGCCAGTAGCTCTATTCCCTTGCCTCCTGGCTCCTCGGGGCAATTGAGAAGGACTTCCAGTAACTGAGGTTGGGCCCTTTCGAGGTATAGGGCCCGACACCGTCCCTGCCTGAACGTCCGCCACAGGGCAGCCACCATAACTATTTATAGATGTAGACATGTTTCCATTGTGTTTTGTGCGTGGCATCCTGATTATCTGTGCGCCTTTTGGCTGGATGCCACCGTCTTCAGCACTCTGCTTACTAGGGCAGGACTATGGTCCTGCTCGAATGGGACTGCCCGACCAGTCTTAGTTTCCAGCCCCTGATGGCTGAACTAAGCCCCATCACCTCTGCACGGTGCTGGTCTCGATGGAGCAATACGTAACGAATGAAGTCCTAATTAATTATGTGCAGAGGATTTATAGAAAAAGACAAAAATAATGGCAACTGACAAAACTAAACCAAGACCCAAAATTAATATTGAGAACTACAATTTAGAAGAAGTGACAGATTTTTATTATTTAGGAACTAATATAAGCAATGCGGGGGACTGTGCAGTTGAGATCAAGAGAAGAACAGCAATGGAGCTGGCAAAATTAAAACAGCTAAAGAAACTATAATCACAAAATTGCTGAATGACATATATAATAAGGGAAACATACCCGATGACTTAATGAAGTCCATATTTATAGCCTTACCTAATAAACCAAGGACCACCGAATGTGAAGAACACCGTACAATCGGCCTCATGAGCCAAATAACCAAAATACTTCTCAGAATCATCAATAAGAGAGTGAGAAGCAAAATAAAATCAGAAATAAGTCCAGAACAATGTGGCTTTGTACAAGGCAAAGGCACCAACAATGTTATTTATATATTGAGAACACTAATAGAGAGGTCTATAGAGGTAAAAAACAGATCTGTACCTCTGTTTTATAGACTACACTAAAGCATTTGACAAAGTTAAACATAGCGAAATTATACACATGCTAGAGAATCGGAACATTAACAGCAAGGATTTAAGAATCATCAAACATGTACTGGCAACAAACAGCAGCAATAAGAGTAGGAAATCAATTTGACCCTTTTCAACAAATAAAACAAGGAGTCAGACAGGGATGCGTGATTTCACCAGACCTGTTTTCTTTATACAGTGAAAACATATTGCGTTCAATAGTAGATATCCCAGGAATATCAGTGGGAGGACATAACATAAATAATTTGAGATATGCGGATGACACTGTTCTGATTGCAAAAAGTGAAGAAGACCTTCAAACTTTAATTAAAGTAGTAGTCACAGAAAGTAAAGAGACAGGCATCTTCCTAAATATCAAGAAAACAGAAGTAATGGTTATTTCAAAGAAACAAAATAACACACCTTGCAAGATCATAGTGAATGATATAGTATTAAAACAGGTCCACCAATTCAAATATCTAGGTACAATGATTACAGCAGATGGAAGACGTTCAAAAGAAATAAGATGCAGAATAGGACAGGCAAAAACAATATTCAGAAAAATGAAAAATATACTGTGTAATAAGGCCTTGTCATTAGAGGTGAGAAAGAGAGTTCTGCAGTGCTATATAACCCCTATACTAACATATGGTTGCGAGTCTTGGACAATAAACAAACTGGAAAGTGGGAGATTGGAGGCAACAGAGATGTGGTTCTACAGAAGAATGCTGAGAATACCATGGACTGCCAGAAAAACTAATGTAGAGGTGTTGAAAGAGTTAAATGCGAAACGGACCTTAATCAACAATATAAGAAAAAGGCAATCTTCTTTTTTTTGCCACTTCATGAGACAGGCAGGTGTGGAGAACATAATCACAACAGACAAGATTGAAGGCACAAGAGACAGAGTGCGACAACGTGAGAAAATATTAGACAGTTTTACAACCTGGCAGGGCAAGGAAACAACAACGACTTTGATAGATAATACTGTGGACAGAGAGCTGTTGAGAGCCACGACCGCCTACGCCACCGGCATGGCACCTGATGATGATGATGAAAGAAACTATAGCAGGGTATTAACATTAGAACGAAATTGTGTTTACTACGAACATGTGTATTTCCTGTGGCGACATATGGATGTGAAACATGGACAATAAATAAAACAGTTGCCAAGCGAAAGTGTTATAGAACATTTTTGAGAATACCATGGACAGCAAAGAAAACAAACCAGGGTGTGTTACGAACAATTAACGTCCAGGAAGGCTGGCTTCTGAACACCATATTAAATAAAAAGCTAGTTTTTTTCGGTCACATTAAGAGACACGACAGCATGGAGAGAGTGTTACTGGAGGGGATGATAGAAGGATACAGGGACAAAGGCCGCCCAAGACTTTGGACAAAGGACATTCAGGAATTCCTGCGCATGTCACTGGAAGAGGCAGGACAACTTGCTCAAGACTGCGAAAAATTCAAGAGATAATCAGGAAGACTGTAAACTGTCCTACATAAGGATGCCCTATGTCACCATTACTATTAAATATCGCAATTGACTGGGCTATGAGAAAATGCACATCCAACACAAATTTTGGAATCAAATGGATAAATAAAACAACATTAGAAGACCTGATTTTGCAAATGATCTTGCACTTTGAGTGAAAACCATCAAGATAAACAAACAAAAACTGATAGATTAAAACTCATCGCGGGACAAATAGGTCTCCAAATCAACTAATCAAAAACAAAAATTATGAACTTCACCAATTCACCTAACGCAGTTACTTTAAATGGACAACAACTTGAAAAGTTATACACATTCTCCTATCTAGGAAGCAAATTAACACACGACGGTGATGTCATGACAGAAATTACAACGCGCATTGCACTAACATCAAGTGCCTTTAACAGACTGTCTAATATCTGCAGGTCAAAGTCAATCAGCTCACCGCCCATGTGTTGCCTGGGCCCGAAAGAGGAGCAAATAATAGCAACACTGTTTACCTTCCACGCATGTCGTAAAAGGCGACTAAGGAGGTTATGGGATGGAGTTGGCTGTCCCATCCCATATAGGGTCAGTGACCCAACGCCATGCTGTAGTCGGATGTGTCAATCCTAAAGGCGCAGATATCGCTGCAATGATGTAAACCATGATACACCGCATTCCGTTCTCCTGCTAATCTGCAGAAGTTTGAGAACGAACGCAGAAGAAGAAGAAGAATCAGCACACGCACGAAAATGCGCTTATTTATTTCCTGCGTTATTCCGGTGCTATCATATGTATGTGAGAGCTGGAAAAGCTCCTTATCTTCAGGAAAGGAATTACTGAGTTTCGAGAACTAATGTCTTCATAGGATAACTAACACCCATTGGAGTGAATTCAAATCGAATGATAAAATCAGAGAAGAGACACATCAAAATTTCATCACAGATGTTATCAGAAAAAGCTGTTGGTCCTACATCGGGCATGTCCTATGCGCAAGTAGTTATATAGGGATGACTTGAGACTTATTTGCGCACCATTACGCACCAATGCGCACCATTTAGATGGCTCAAAGAAGAAAGTATTGGTGCGCTGCGCACCATTGCGCACCATTTAGATGGTTCAAAGAAGAAAGTATTGTTGCGCACCATTTAGATGGTTCAAAGAAGAAAGTATTGTTGCGCACCATTGCGCACCATTTAGATGACTCAAAGAAGAAAGTATTGTTGCGCCCCATTTAGATGGCTCAAAGAAGAAAGTATTGTTGCGCACCAATGCGCAACATTTATATGGTTCAAAGAAGAAAGTATTGACACACCAACACACCAGATTGTCAGCCAGTAGGATTGGGCGGCGCGCGATACCCCACCCCGGCCCGATCGGGGTCGCTCGGATCACCCCCACCAACGGTGGGGGCGCGCGGATACCGGTTCTTCCGCTGAAAATTGTCCATCTCTCTGTGTTTTGAGTTATTGTTTTCTCTACTAAAAGGTTTCTTATTAACATATTTCATTAGCGCAAACGGCGTGTTTATCATGTTTTTATTTGTGGGCCTGCGGCATTTATCAATTTTAGTGATGTTCGTTATGTTTTATCAGTAGTTATCTAAATTAGATACCATACAAACCCATATTTCAGTACTTTTGCACAAACATCATAACACATTTACCATGTTTTATTTATTCGCTTTCAACAGTTATTACTATTTTTGCAATTACACAAGCCGAATTGGGTGATTTTCGTTATGTTTTATCAGATGTCTAAGTTATGATACCATACGAAGCTATTTTTCAGTACGTTGCCACTAACAACATAACACATTTTGCCATGTTTTTATTTGTGGCCTTCGTCATGTATCAATTTTAGTGATTTTCATTATGTTTTATCATTTGTCTAAATTATCATACCACACGAAAGATATTTCAGTACTTTTGCACAAACATCATAACACATTTACCATGTTTTATTTATTCGCTTTCAACAGTTATTACTATTTTTGCAATTACACAAGCCGAATTGGGTGATTTTCGTTATGTTTTATCAGATGTCTAAGTTATGATACCATACGAAGCTATTTTTCAGTACGTTGCCACTAACAACATAACACATTTTGCCATGTTTTTATTTGTGGCCTTCGGCATGTATCAATTTTAGTGATTTTCATTATGTTTTATCATTTGTCTAAATTATCATACCACACGAAAGATATTTCAGTACTTTTACACAAACATTATAACACATTTTTTTAAATGTTTTATTTGTGTAAGTACATCATTTACAATTTTTTCACAAGTAACCAACCCACTTTTACTATGTTATCATACTAAAAGAACCCATTTTCAGTACGTTGCCACTAACAATATAACACATTTTGCCATGTTTTTATTTGTGGGCCTGCGGCATTTATCAATTTTAGTGATGTTCGTTATGTTTTATCAGTAGTTATCTAAATTAGATACCATACAAACCCATATTTCAGTACTTTTGCACAAACATCATAACACATTTACCATGTTTTATTTATTCGCTTTCAACAGTTATTACTATTTTTGCAATTACACAAGCCGAATTGGGTGATTTTCGTTATGTTTTATCAGATGTCTAAGTTATGATACCATACGAAGCTATTTTTCAGTACGTTGCCACTAACAACATAACACATTTTGCCATGTTTTTATTTGTGGCCTTCGGCGTGTATCAATTTTAGTGATTTTCATTATGTTTTATCATTTGTCTAAATTATCATACCACACGAAAGATATTTCAGTACTTTTACACAAACATTATAACACATTTTTTTTTAATGTTTTATTTGTGTAAGTACATCATTTACAATTTTTTCACAAGTAACCAACCCACTTTTACTATGTTATCATACTAAAAGAACCCATTTTCAGTACGTTGCCACTAACAATATAACACATTTTGCCATGTTTTTATTTGTGGGCCTGCGGGATTTATCATTTTTAGTGATGTTCGTTATGTTTTATCAGTAGTTATCTAAATTAGATACCATACAAACCCATATTTCAGTACTTTTGCACAAACATCATAACACATTTACCATGTTTTATTTATTCGCTTTCAACAGTTATTACTATTTTTGCAATTACACAAGCCAAATTGGGTGATTTTCGTTATGTTTTATCAGATGTCTAAGTTATGATACCATACGAAGCTATTTTTCAGTACGTTGCCACTAACAACATAACACATTTTGCCATGTTTTTATTTGTGGTCTTCGGCATTTATCATTTGTCTAAATTATCATACCACACGAAAGATATTTCAGTACTTTTACACAAACATTATAACACATTTTTTTATTTTTTATTTGTGTAAGTACATCATTTACAATTTTTTCACAAGTAACCAACCCACTTTTACTATGTTATCATACTAAAAGAACCCATTTTCAGTACGTTGCCACTAACAATATAACACATTTTGCCATGTTTTTATTTGTGGGCCTGCGGCATTTATCAATTTTAGTGATGTTCGTTATGTTTTATCCGTAGTTATCTAAATTAGATACCATACAAATCCATATTTCAGTACTTTTGCACAAACATCATAACACATTTACCATGTTTTATTTATTCGCTTTCAACAGTTATTACTATTTTTGCAATTACACAAGCCGAATTGGGTGATTTTCGTTTGAGTTATTTTTTTCTCTACTAAAAGGTTTCTTATTAACATATTTCATTAGCGCAAACGGCGTGTTTATCAGATTTCGAAATTAACAAGTCACACGAAAACACATTTCAGCCCTTTCTCACTAACAACATAGTACATTTGAGAAGTTTTATTTGTGTAAATTTAACATTTATTGGTATTGAAGCTTGTTTGTGGGTGTTGATAACTTATACAACCTTTGTACTTGTAGCTTGATGTTGACACATGAGCGTTATATACATAAGTAGAAACATAGCCAGGCTGTGTGATACCTCACTAGGGTACCGAAATACCTCCAGGTGGTTTATACATTTCATAATTTCATGGGTTGTATTAGCTTTTGTCCTATTAGTAAGGAAGGTCTGACCCGGGCTTCTTATTACTAACAACATATTGATGGTTTTGGACGGTGATAATTGTAAAAGTGCTATTATGCATAGCGGGGTTAGTGGCTTAAGGGTTTGCTGTCCCCTTTGTATACCGTTGTTGTAACTCCTTTTTACATTTTATATTTCAATATGTAGCAATTTGAGAGAATTATTGTCTAGTAAATAGTCATAGCACGCCAGTTGTGTTCCGTGTGGGCTGATTGAAGCTTGTTTGTGGGTGTTGATAACTTATACAACCTTTGTACTTGTAGCCTGATGCTGACATATGAGCGTTATATACATAAGTAGAACCATAGCCAGGTTGTGTGATACCTCTCTAGGGTACCGAAATACCTCCAGGCGGTTGTATACATTTCATAATTTCATGGGTTGTATTAGCTTTTGTCCTATTAGTAAGGAAGGTCCGACCCAGTCTTCTTATTACTAACAACATAAAACATTCGGGTCTGTGAAAAAGAGACAAAATATTACATACTAAAAAAGAAAACGCGGTTGGTTGTCGTGGTGTGACATCATCTGAATCGGGTAAGGGGCAACTGGTGAAAATAAGGGAATATACTAATATTGTCATATTAAGGTATATCTTATATAATCAATAAGTGTTATGGTAATAAACCCAACTAACACACGTTAACTGACCCACCTGATTATACACATAACACAACATTTAGTACAACATAGAGACAAACTATAATTACAACGAAGATAATAAAAAGCATATTTATTTAATTCATTAATCTAAAAAATGTGGGTGTACCGGTGATTGACACACCCCCACAACACAACACAAATAATGTTCTTCACGGGTCGCCAACCACTCTGTGTGCCAGGCAGTTCGGCGCCGCACGCGCTCACGGAAATAGCGCCGTATAGCCGGCTGTATCAGCATTATTAAGTCCGCCTGGGGCACGTCCGTGTCGAGAACCGATCCAAGCTGGTGGTCTATAGCCTCCTCGGCTGACATTAAACACGAGTGGGCCAATTGATTTGACTGCTCTTCACGGCAACCACGACAGTGTCGTGTCCTATCAGCGAACAGGGACAACCACACCCCTTCAAGGACTGATCGGGCTGAGCGGGTCTGTAATAGAAACAATAAAACATGATATAGAAAACAGGATACATTTTTTCAATCTCTGTGTTCTTCTGACCAGCTTACCTAACCATACAAGATAATATATTGATACATATTAATAAAGCACCCATTAACATTACATGACAGGAGGCCAAAAATCAACGACCAAACCTGAAATATATTTCATTATTATTATTTTTTCCAACCACCGAGTTCTATTGGCTTGTTGACCTGACCATACACAAATTATATATTGAAGTATATTAACACAACAGGCAAAAGACCAAAATACGATGTCGAACCCTAAAGATAAATTTTATGTTTATTTTTCAAGCTCTGTGTTCTTCTGTCCATCTTACCTGACCATACAAAATGATATATTGATATATATATTAATAAATCAACCATTAACATTACATTACAGCAGGCCAAAAAATCAACGACAAAACCTGAAATATATTTCATTATTATTTTTTTTCAAGCTCTGTGGTCTTCTGTCTTGCTGACTTGATCATACACAAATTATATATTGATACATATTATCACAACAGACAAAAAGACTTACATTTGTGTTGGTGGCCATTGCATGTAAATGGGAAATGTCGGTATTGTTTGGTGTCCGTTTGGTTAAGTTGTATGAATGGTATGGTTTAATGTTATAGTTGGCTTTTATAAGGGTGTGGATAAAGAGGCTATGAGCAGTGGAACCCCCACGTTATCGGACATACTTGACCGTGATTAATTATAAAACCAAGTGATACGATAGATACCTCTTAATGGGCCTGGTAATGGTTTATGTAGTCGTACTAAGACACCTGATGTAAACCACAACTGAAATGGCACTGAACCAGGGGGTGTTGCTGGGTAAGTTTACGACCTATAGAAGCTTCCGTATGCACGTGCATTATAAAGCACTAACGGCCATGCCGATACACAACCAGCATTTTAGAGATAAAGAGGACTAGGATACCGTTAACACCTGGGTTTTAGCGTCTAGGCGGTGACCAAGCCATATCGTAAACCGGAAACCCACGATAGCTATCGCACAGAGCGCTGGCTAATGATTTATTTGATCGTACTAAGGATAGTGGTATAAACTACGAAAAAACACTCTGAGACGAGCGCCGTACTATAGGTGCACATCTAGCGCACCACGACTAGAGCCCACAGGTCTCAGTCCCAAAGGTCTCAACACAGAAAGATGAAGACCCCACTGAGAAAATACCAGAGAAAGTCGAAGTGAGGCCTAAGAACACACTGATGCTGCCTAAGACCCCACTACTTCAACATAGGCAGACATCTAAAAGAACAAAAAGTAAAACAAGAGGCAAAAGTCTGATTTGGGATAAGGGGGAGAGAAACTGTAGAAGGCAACGCACAATTACACAACAACTTGTCGCTTGTTTAAACTAATATGATTCTAATATATTGCATTAATAAACAAAATAAAATAATAAAAAACACAACGATGTTGTTGTATTTTATCTGTATTTAAGTATTTGTGTGTGTGTGTGTGTGACTATATGTAAAAAAAAAAGAATGCACATAAACAAAAACACACAAAAAAAACTATACAGGTGGTCCGCCTAACACAGGCACTTTATGTGGTGGTTCGATATACCGCCTGGAGGTATTTCGGTACCCTAGAGATGTATCACACAACCTGGCTATGTTTCTACTTATGTATATAACGCTCATGTGTCAGCATCAAGCTACAAGTACAAAGGTTGTATAAGTTATCAACACCCACAAACAAGCTTCAATCAGCCCACACGGAACACAACTGGCGTGCTATGACTATTTACTAGACAATATCTCTCTCAAATTGCTACATATTGAAATATAAAATGTAAAAAGGAGTTACAACAACGGTATACAAAGGGGACAGCAAAACCTTAAGCCACTAACCCCGCTATGCATAATAGCACTTTTACAATTATCACCGTCCAAAACCATCAATATGTTGTTAGTAATAAGAACCCGGGTCAGACCTTCCTTACTAATAGGACAAAAGCTAATACAACCCATGAAATTATGAAATGTATAAACCACCTGGAGGTATTTCGGTACCCTAGTGAGGTATCACACAGCCTGGCTATGTTTCTACTTATGTATATAACGCTCATGTGTCAACATCAAGCTACAAGTACAAAGGTTGTATAAGTTATCAACACCCACAAACAAGCTTCAATACCAATAAATGTTAAATTTACACAAATAAAACTTCTCAAATGTACTATGTTGTTAGTGAGAAAGGGCTGAAATGTGTTTTCGTGTGACTTGTTAATTTCGACATCTGATAAACACGCCGTTTGCGCTAATGAAATATGTTAATAAGAAACCTTTTAGTAGAGAAAAAAATAACTCAAACGAAAATCACCCAATTCGGCTTGTGTAATTGCAAAAATAGTAATAACTGTTGAAAGCGAATAAATAAAACATGGTAAATGTGTTATGATGTTTGTGCAAAAGTACTGAAATATGGGTTTGTATGGTATCTAATTTAGATAACTACTGATAAAACATAACGAACATCACTAAAATTGATAAATGCCGCAGGCCCACAAATAAAAACATGGCAAAATGTGTTATATTGTTAGTGGCAACGTACTGAAAATGGGTTCTTTTAGTATGATAACATAGTAAAAGTGGGTTGGTTACTTGTGAAAAAATTGTAAATGATGTACTTACACAAATAAAAAATAAAAAAATGTGTAATAATGTTTGTGTAAAAGTACTGAAATATCTTTCGTGTGGTATGATAATTTAGACAAATGATAAATGCCGAAGACCACATATAAAAACATGGCAAAATGTGTTATGTTGTTAGTGGCAACGTACTGAAAAATAGCTTCGTATGGTATCATAACTTAGACATCTGATAAAACATAACGAAAATCACCCAATTCGGCTTGTGTAATTGCAAAAATAGTAATAACTGTTGAAAGCGAATAAATAAAACATGGTAAATGTGTTATGATGTTTGTGCAAAAGTACTGAAATATGGGTTTGTATGGTATCTAATTTAGATAACTACTGATAAAACATAACGAACATCACTAAAAATGATAAATCCCGCAGGCCCACAAATAAAAACATGGCAAAATGTGTTATATTGTTAGTGGCAACGTACTGAAAATGGGTTCTTTTAGTATGATAACATAGTAAAAGTGGGTTGGTTACTTGTGAAAAAATTGTAAATGATGTACTTACACAAATAAAACATTTTAAAAAAAAATGTGTTATAATGTTTGTGTAAAAGTACTGAAATATCTTTCGTGTGGTATGATAATTTAGACAAATGATAAAACATAATGAAAATCACTAAAATTGATACACGCCGAAGGCCACAAATAAAAACATGGCAAAATGTGTTATGTTGTTAGTGGCAACGTACTGAAAAATAGCTTCGTATGGTATCATAACTTAGACATCTGATAAAACATAACGAAAATCACCCAATTCGGCTTGTGTAATTGCAAAAATAGTAATAACTGTTGAAAGCGAATAAATAAAACATGGTAAATGTGTTATGATGTTTGTGCAAAAGTACTGAAATATGGGTTTGTATGGTATCTAATTTAGATAACTACTGATAAAACATAACGAACATCACTAAAATTGATAAATGCCGCAGGCCCACAAATAAAAACATGGCAAAATGTGTTATATTGTTAGTGGCAACGTACTGAAAATGGGTTCTTTTAGTATGATAACATAGTAAAAGTGGGTTGGTTACTTGTGAAAAAATTGTAAATGATGTACTTACACAAATAAAACATTAAAAAAATGTGTTATAATGTTTGTGTAAAAGTACTGAAATATCTTTCGTGTGGTATGATAATTTAGACAAATGATAAAACATAATGAAAATCACTAAAATTGATAAATGCCGAAGGCCACAAATAAAAACATGGCAAAATGTGTTATGTTGTTAGTGGCAACGTACTGAAAAATAGCTTCGTATGGTATCATAACTTAGACATCTGATAAAACATAACGAAAATCACCCAATTCGGCTTGTGTAATTGCAAAAATAGTAATAACTGTTGAAAGCGAATAAATAAAACATGGTAAATGTGTTATGATGTTTGTGCAAAAGTACTGAAATATGGGTTTGTATGGTATCTAATTTAGATAACTACTGATAAAACATAACGAACATCACTAAAATTGATAAATGCCGCAGGCCCACAAATAAAAACATGGCAAAATGTGTTATATTGTTAGTGGCAACGTACTGAAAATGGGTTCTTTTATTATGATAACATAGTAAAAGTGGGTTGGTTACTTGTGAAAAAATTGTAAATGATGTACTTACACAAATAAAACATTTAAAAAAATGTGTTATAATGTTTGTGTAAAAGTACTGAAATATCTTTCGTGTGGTATGATAATTTAGACAAATGATAAAACATAATGAAAATCACTAAAATTGATACATGCCGAAGGCCACAAATAAAAACATGGCAAAATGTGTTATGTTGTTAGTGGCAACGTACTGAAAAATAGCTTCGTATGGTATCATAACTTAGACATCTGATAAAACATAACGAAAATCACCCAATTCGGCTTGTGTAATTGCAAAAATAGTAATAACTGTTGAAAGCGAATAAATAAAACATGGTAAATGTGTTATGATGTTTGTGCAAAAGTACTGAAATATGGGTTTGTATGGTATCTAATTTAGATAACTACTGATAAAACATAACGAACATCACTAAAATTGATAAATGCCGCAGGCCCACAAATAAAAACATGATAAACACGCCGTTTGCGCTAATGAAATATGTTAATAAGAAACCTTTTAGTAGAGAAAACAATAACTCAAAACACAGAGAGATGGACAATTTTCAGCGGAAGAACCGGTATCCGCGCGCCCCCACCGTTGGTGGGGGTGATCCGAGCGACCCCGATCGGGCCGGGGTGGGGTATCGCGCGCCGCCCCATCCTACTGGCTGACAATCTGGTGTGTTGGTGTGTCAATACTTTCTTCTTTGAACCATCTAAATGTTGCGCATTGGTGCGCAACAATACTTTCTTCTTTGAGTCATCTAAATGTTGCGCATTGGTGCGCAACAATACTTTCTTCTTTGAGCCATCTAAATGGGGCGCAACAATACTTTCTTCTTTGAGTCATCTAAATGGTGCGCAATGGTGCGCAACAATACTTTCTTCTTTGAACCATCTAAATGGTGCGCAACAATACTTTCTTCTTTGAACCATCTAAATGGTGCGTGCGCACCAATACTTTCTTCTTTGAGCCATCTAAATGGTGCGCAATGGTGCGCAGCGCACCAATACTTTCTTCTTTGAGCCATCTAAATGGTGCGCATTGGTGCGTAATGGTGCGCAAATAAGTCTCAAGTCATCCCTATATAACTACTCGCGCAGACATCACCAGAATACACAAACAATTTCTTGGATACCTACAGGCAAAAGAGCAAGGGGTAGACCAAAAGAAACACTTAATGTGTAAAACTCAGGGTGTAAAACTCAATAGTTGCTATGTTTCTGAACATAAAGAGTGTGTAAAACTCAATATTTTCTATGTTTCTGAACATAAAGATGGTGTAAAACTCATTGGCTGCTATGTTTCTGAACATAAAGAGGGTGTAAAACTCATTGCCTGCTATGTTTCTGAACATAAAGAGGGTGTAAAACTCAATGGCTGCTATGTTTCTGAACATAATGAGGGTGTAAAACTCAATGGTTGCTATGTTCTGAACATAATGAGAGTGTAAAACTCAATGGTTGCTAAGTTTCTCATGATTCTAGTAATACTCAAGTTCTTCTCCACAATATTGCAAAATTACTTGGTTCTTTTTTGAGTATCTGACATCAAAGTGTTCTCTATTGCAGTGCTTCTCACACACCGATCCACAAACAGGTGCCGCGCCGTTATAACATGTCAACCGGACAGCGAGAGCTTCTTCTTGAATTGTAAAGATATTTATGAGTATGTAGTATTTGTTTGGACCTGACTCTGGTCTTATAACATTTTATGGTACTTTTTAATCATTAATTTTCCTTAATAATATTTTTTTTAACTATTGCCAATGTAGTGGTACACTTGATGTGTGAGAATTATTCTCGAATGTGAAGGTACAACTTGATGTGTGGGAAGTGATCACCTATGTGAAAGCATACTTGATGTGTGGGAAGTGTTCTCCGATGTGAAGGTACAACTTCATGTGTGAGACGTGTTCTCCAATATGATGGCATACTTGATGTGCGAGAAGTATTTTCCTATGTGAAGGTACAGCTTCATGTGTGAGAAGTATTCTCCGATGTGAAGGTACAACTTCATGTATGAGAAGTGTTCTCCGATGTGATGGTACAACTTCTTCTTCTTCTTCAGCGTTCATTCTCAAACTCCCACTGGATATCTCTTGTAGCAGATCCATGGTCCTATTAGATTTCCAGGAGGATGTAGTCCAGAGAATGGAAATGCGTTGTGTCGCCGTTTTATTTCCGCCAATGGCCCGACACATCCGGAAGGTACAACTTCATGTGTGAGAAGTGTTCTCTAATGAGGTTATGAAGCTATCGCGAATGGTTCGTTGTGGGAAAAAAGTTTCACCCAAATTTCGATAAAAACGAATAAATATTTATATTTATCAGATAAACCCCCCCCCCCAACCCTCCCTCCCCCCCCCACACACACACACACACACGCACGCACTCCTTACAGAATGTCTACAGCACTTTCTGGATGTTGCTATATCCAAATTAATAAATCAGGAGGTGGTGGTGGAAGGAAACAGATTGAGAAACACTGATCTAATTTATTTAACACAGAGATTTGATATTTAAATGTATCGTACAGGCAAACGCACTGCTAGAATTAGACATTACAGAGAAAATCACACTTTGAGAAGACAAACCGTGAAGCAAAAATTATAACAGAAGTACTACTTTCTCTGCCTACAAAAGTTAAAATTTGTCAACTAATAGTACAGGAATGGGCCAAATACGGCCCAATAAACCATTTCTACAGACCTACCGGGATGACTTAAAATTGCTACAGCTGAATCCAGTTATAACATCTTGGTCCGGGCCAACAAAATGTGTATGTAATAACAGAAATTCACAATATATAGTGCAAACAATATAGAATAAATATAATTGGAGATTTTGAAAGGTGTTGTTATATAGGAACATTTGTTATAAAGAATGCGCTATGGAAGGATTAAACTGTAAATGCGCTGGTCACAGAAAATATTACTTGGAAATCTCAAGTGAGTAAACAAAAATAGGCTTGCTGGTTCCAACCCACACGAGAAATTATCCATCCGGTCCACAGACCCATATGTGGAATAGAGCAATCATTTCACATTCACCATCTTGCATCATTTGATAACTTGTCAAATGTTCACGGTACACTCTCGTTTCATGGTCGTAATATCTGTGAACATGCCCCCACCGGAAGATATTAATCGTTTTTCAAGACACTCACTCTTCTCCGTCTCTCTCTCTCTCTCTCTCTCTCTCTCTCTCTACCGTATCTTCATCTAGTACATACAACAACTGTTGAATGTAATCAACAAATCTCCTGAATCTTGCTCCTGAATTCCGATTTCTTATCTATCAAAGGAAACCAGTTAATTTCTCGCTCTGTGAACGTATTACACATCACCCTCTCTTAAAAAAATGTACGCTTTCCTATATGTGTTTGTGAGGGTGCATGTGTGTATGTGTTTTTACTGTAATTTATTTTGATTAAATCGAAGCAATGAAGTCTGGAGAAAGGTACAATTAAAACTGGAGTTGTCTCTTTGAACTAAAGAAGGCCAAATATCTTAAGACTAATCATAAAAGTCTGAAGAGATACATCGACATAAAAGTTGATTACTTGTTTAACGTACAGTCCTCATGTCTGTTGCTTCTGTGTAATACTGGTAACGTTGTGTGCACATTTTTTTAAAAATGACAGAAATATGGGTGACAACAGTTTAAAGAGAAAGTTGATCTTTTCTGAAAAGATCCAAAGATCAAATAAGGGCCGTTCATATATTACATCAACACTCAGAGAATGGGAAATATAATTAGTTTGAAAGGCTAAAAAATTTGATAGTTGGTGAGAAAGGGGATGGAGGTTGACAAAAGTTGACGTCAACAATACTGTTTTTGTGCACCAATTAAATTGTGCAAATGTGAAGAAACCAAATCTGATTATCTGAAAAACATGTGGTTTTTATCACTTTTCCTGCACACAAAAAATGCATTATGGAGTGGGATTGTGTTTTAAGCAAAAGGCGGCCATAAGGATTGCTATAAGTCTGTATACTCTTGTATGCTTATAAGTATGTATACTCTTGTATGGCATTAAGTCTGTATATTGTACTCCTGTATGGCTATCTGGTTTCTAATCAAGAATCAAGAAACGTTGTGTTACATCAACATACACCTGGTAACTTTGTGTTACATCTACATACAATTGATAACGTTTTGTTACACCTATTTAATACTGGTAACGTTATGTTACACTTCGTATAGTGTACTGGTAGTACGAATATTATGTCAATACTACTTACGTAGAACACAGACTTTTAGAAAGTTCCACTTGAACACGACGGACTATCACTAAAACTAAGGGGTTATGATATTTTAGTGATAGTCCGTCGCGTTCAAGTGGAACTTTATAAAAACCGGTGTTGTACGTAAGTACTATTGTTGTTACGTTTCAAGCAGTATTACCTTATATTGTTTGGAGTATTGAGTCACACCTTGTTGATACTAGTGAAGATATGTTATACCTATATTGATACTGGTAATATAGTGTCACATCTTATTAATACTAATTACGCTAAGTTATACCTATATTAATACTGGTAAAATTATATTTATCCGGGAATACTACCGGATCAATCCTATATTGAAGGTCTATGCAGTAAAAATAACGATGGTGAAACTGACAAGCATGGATGGAACGTTACACAAGTCAGATGGTCAAGTGTGATGTTCTGGTGTACAGGTATGGAAACAACTGGCTCAGAATTTTCACAGAATTACACTAGATATGAGACATCATTCTTATACTTCTTCTTTCGTGATCAAACTCCTGCATGCTGGTAGAATATAATCGTGAGAACATAATGGGTTGTGTCAGGATCTAAAACTGGGCTGTGATATATGCGCCCTTTGACATCACACAACTTATGTCATCATAGTTTTTATATAACTTTGACATCACACAGTCGATGTCATTATATTATTTTTACATAACATTGACATCACACAACCAATGTTAGCATAGTTTTTACATAACTTTGACATCACTTTTGGCATCACACAACCTATGTCAGCATAGATTTAAGTAACTTTGATATCACACAATCAATGTCAGCATACACTTTTAGATAACTCTGACATCATGCAACCGATGTCATCATGGTTTATAGATAATTTTAACATCGCACAACCTATGTCATTATAGTTTTAGATAACTTTGACATCACACAACCTATGTCACTATACTATTTAAGTAACTTTGACATCACAACCGAAGTCATCATAATGTTTAAGATACTTTGTCATCCAACAACCGATGCCATCATAATGTTTAAGATACTTTGACATCCAACAACCGATGTCATCATAATGTTTAAGATACTTTGACATCCAACAACCGATGTCATCATAATGTTTAAGATACTTTGACATCCAACAACCGATGTCATCATAATGTTTAAGATACTTTGAAATCCCACAATCGATGTCATCATCGTTTTTAGATAAATTTGACTTTTGGGAAACAAACTCCAACACTCCAAATCTCCTCAGTAATCTCTTATCACATTTAATTCAGATCATAGAGTTACTGTTCTTTGCTCTTCAATTGGGCCCAGACAGCATAGTGTCTGTCGTCAAAGTATACAGTCCTGCTGGTTAGACGTGGAATAATCCTTCTAAAGCAACGAATTTGATTTTTCCATTAATTTTCATTGGCCATTGTGTCTACTTTGTGCGATAGCAAATACAATTCATGGGAAAAGTTCAAATGCATCACGTTAGAATTCATAATTAGCCCACATGTCTCATAATATCCATGGTCACAGGCAACGTACTATACTGGAGAAGAATCATTGAATCCCGGTTTTAAATCTCTGACTCTATGATCAACCAGATATAGGCTGCTATTACCAGGTTGACAACATGCTAAGACAAGCTTCCTAACTGTGGCTTCGAGGATAAAGATATAGCCTGTCAACCTGTCAATACTGCATTTTACCAGTTCAGGCGTTGCAGGGAGGGGATTGAATAGCTGTGTGATAAAGGCCGCATGCTCTTGCTGTCGCCACGTCATGTACAGGGTGAGTTTTTTAATTTATAGCAGGCTCGAGAATATCGTATGTGTAGTACATCTCACTATCCTCACACCCATAACTCAGACAATTAGGAAAAGATCAAAAGGCTTGGTCATGGCGTCGTATCGGAAATCAGGTCGAACATTGAGATAACACTGCAGAAACGAATAACAAATCCGGTCGCACATTGAGATAACACTGCAGAAACGAATAACAAATCCGGTCGCACATTGAGATAACACTGCAGAAACGAATAACAAATCCGGTCGCACATTGAGATAACACTGCAGAAACGAATAACAAATCCGGTCGCACATTGAGATAACACTACCGAAGCGAATAGGAAATCAGGTCGAACATTGAGATAACACTGCAGAAAATAGTGTCTTTGTTATACATACGATGTTGGCAATATTTTTTGACCGTAAGGCCAGATTTTCAATTTTGTATGAGGTAAGGGATCAATAACCTTTATTTTTTAATCCTCGATTCTTGATTAGAAAACTGGCCTCACAGCACGTGGGGCATTCCATAAGTGCTCCGCCCTCTGTTCCAGCAGCCATTCGACTCAATGGTGTTTCGAGTCCAATTCCACAGAAACAGACGTCGACATCAGGGCACAACTCTGGCCCTTGCGACAGTTTTCTTTGTTGTTCCACCCACCCACGCTGTGCCCGAATTTGTTCAAGCACAACGTCGGCATGTCGGAACAACATGGTATCTGTTATCGAAGGTTACGACTACGGGATTGTATAGATGACGTGCCATGAAGCTTCTATAAGAAGATAACCTCAATATAAAGACGACATGTCATCTACTAAGGTTTTCTGTTGCATGGTTGGTTTGTCGAGTGAGCCATTGGTGTGAGACCCACAGACACAACTGTATGCGCAATCCTTGCAAGTACTAAATAGTGTTTTCTAGGCTCGCGGGGCAAAAATTAGTTTAAATTTACCTGGCCTACACAACAAATATCTTAGCGGGTCTGATTCGATCCGCGGGCGTATTTTTCCACCACTAATATACCCCAATGAGTCAGTCATTGGTCATCGAATATTATACTAAAATTCAGTAAGAGGGGGAAAAACAGAGCAACTCCACATCCTATCCCCTCTTCCAAAAACAATATTTCAATATTATACAAATTCTAGATAATACACCGCTTAACAAAGTCGCAACTACGGTACTGAGTAGTTGCCTTTATTTACATTAGAACAAAATATGTACAGGAGCGATTATGAAATTAATGAATAGTTGTCTTATACTTACAGTAGAACAAAATATGTACAGGAGCGATTATGAAATTAATGGATAGTTGTCTTATACTTACAGTAGAACAAAATATGTACAGGAGCGAATATAATTTTTTTTAACTGCACATTTGTGTTCATATTTCTGACTATATCTCATAAAATCCTAACGCAGCTCTATTTGCAAGTGAACTAAAATGTCATCTCTCTGACCTGGAGAATTTGGTGGGGGCTGGGAGTGTTTTATCTTTAATTGGTCTCTCAAATTTCTCTTGATTTATTTAGTAACAGGTGAATTTTTCAACAAAAGAAAGTAAAATGTCTTTTTTTTGCTCTAGAAATTCTGATTATGCGTATATTTTCCAGCGTTATCTGGCATCCGTTATCGAAGCTCACACAGACTTTATGTGTTACGGTCCTTGAGCGTTCCAGTTGGTTTCTGAATTAGATGGGCAGACAACGCGCACTCTAACGCCGTTCATGCGTTCAATAGCTGTTAATGTTTATTTAACTTCCAATTTCGTACAAAAAATGGCTGTCAATTAATGTGAACGTTTGCGATGGTATCACTCCATGTTATCGTTCAATGGCATCGTTCCGTTACTGGGCAAAAGTTTCGAAACTGCTGCCACAACTTCTGTCAGCGATTGACGATTCTCTTGATCTTCTGACATTCAAGTCATGATCCTGTCTTACAAGGAAAGACAGGTGATGACCTGTCTTTCCTTGAAACGGTGTCTATCAGCTTACTACAAGATTGTGTGTTACCGGGGCCCAAAATAAGAAAGGAGAAAAAAGTAGTAACCCTATCACCTGCGATGTGTGTCATAAGAAGTTTTGGGATGAAATTAGTTGTCCTATTCCATAAGTCAAGGTGACCAAAAATCCAAAAGGTTCATATTTCGTAGAAAAGCAGTAGACCCGTCACAACACATTTGTGGCTCAATCCTTCACATTAGCGGCAGTTTGAGAATGAGTGTAGAAGGTGAATAACTCACTCCAAAACAGTTTCCAACATTTCATCACCAGGTTTCCATAAAGTTCTTATGCAATTTGAACAATTTCTCATTTCAGCAGCAGGTAAACATTAAACAAATGCAATAAAAAAAAACGTGTTGAAGATTTGGCTGATTTCATTGAATGTTTACATAAACACAGTTTTGTTTTATTTCTATCTATCTATCTAGATACCTCACTTCTTAATCCTTTCTGGGACACAATTGCAGAAGATCCATTTTTGTGCCACGATTTTTCGTATCTTCATCATCATCAGGTGCCATGCCAGCTGGCGTAGGTGGTCATGGCTCTCCACAGCTCTTTGTCCACAGTATTATGTATCAAAGTCGTTGTTGTTCCCCTGCCGTGCCACGTTGTCACACTGTCTAATATTTTCTCACGTTGTTGCCCTCTGTCTCTGCTATAATCGTATAATCTGAAATAGTATCCTGCTCCTCTAGACATCTAATTTCTATTGCTTTTAGTGATGCCTGAAACCTAATTAACCTTCGTTTTTAGTTTCACTGATTTTATCATAGTTTTACTGAGGTTCCGTCTGTTATGAATTGCTTTCTTATTTCTGACAACCTCTAAAACGTGTAGATATCCCTTTCGTCATTCTCTTTAGTTAGTTAGTCGCTGGACCATCATCATTACACTATGATGGACATGTCCAGTGTGCTCCATTTCCCCTTGAGTGTATCCACCATTAAACGAAGACTATCAGCTGCAGTTCGGTATTGGTTGACAAACATTCTTGTAAACCCAGAGTAGTGCTCATTTCTTACATCGTCGCATTTCAAGAAGACATTGTGGGCATGGGAAAGGAATTGTAACCCTCATGAATTTCATTTGCCCATGTTGTTTTTCGTAAGGAGTTCACAATATCCGCACGATCCATTGCTCTGTGGCTACACACAGTAGCAGTGTAAGCCAACCGATCCGCTCTCTTGTTGCCTTGAATACCTACTTTACCAGGTACGCAAATTAAGATGACACTTTCCAACTTCGACCTATTAACCACCTTAAGCTACTGTTCTCGAACCAAAACATTTGTAATTTTATGATCATGCTCATCGCCACTAATGATGCAGACTCATTTAGTTTAAGGCCCTGGTCAGTGCAATATTCTCCATAGTCGTGCTGTTTTTAGTCACAGCAAATGTGTCACTTTCTTCTATAATGACCTTCCATATAGACGGAGCCTCGATTAAGATCCAAGTACTTCGCACGTTCCATGTTGCTATGTTGATATTTTTGCGAACCACAAATCGGATTGCGGTCTGTGTCGTTTTGAAACATGATTCTATGCCCATTACTCGTGTAACTACATATTACACACGCCAAATCAGCATTTCAAAAAATGAGAAACATTATATGAAATGGAGTACTATCAATGCATACACGGGTTCGAGTGCTAGGATGTTATATTGAGTTAACTCAGAAAGTGAAGCATGGATGTCAAACAAAAGAGCCCATGATAACCTGGAGGCACCTGAAATGAGGTTTTTAAGAAGAATGATGAAAATTCCATGCACAGCCAAGAAAACTAATGTAGAAGTTTTCAGAGATGCTGTAGTAAAACAATAAATTATAGTGAAAATTAGAAATAGACAATCAATATTTTAGGGCTTGTGATGATTAAAGTACAACATTTAGTAACTTAAATATCGAGTGATAACCTTTGATAGAAGTATCTCATTCAACACACACACACACATCATGCCGAAATCGGATGTGCTAGGCCTACAAGGCGCATAACGGTGGCACAACGTAATCACGCTCCCGGCGGAAATCGCACGGATATCCGTGATGGTTACAATGGAGCGAACGCAAAACAAACAAACAAACACATCACAATTATGATTCAGAAGGCTAGGAAATGAAAAAGCAGACCAACTGGCTACGGAAGGTGCTGCCGAAGACCAACCAGATATACCATTCACCTACCATCAGAAAAAACAGATGATCAAGTCAATAAGAAAGCCACAAACACCAACACAAGATGACTATCACATTATGAACAGACCAGAACAAGTTATAATTCTACGTCTCAGAACAGGACACAACCGACTCCGCAGTCACATGTATACAAAGTTCAAGATTGGCAACACGGCCATGTGTAAATGTGGACAGGCAGCACAGAGTGCCAAACATATACTTCAAGAGTGTTCTGAGCATGAAACGCTGAGGCAGACATATTGGCCAGAGGAAACAACACTGGAATCAAAACTCTATGGGACACTGTATGAACTACAAAAGACAGTGAGTTTTATTAAGGAGACAGAATTACAGCTATAGACATGTTTCAAGTGAACGAAAGAAGAAGAAGAATTCAGAAGGCTAAAAGAGGGATCAGTGTTATGATGACCTTCGACATGCAACAATGGGTACTGTTTCTGCTTCTACGAGTGATGGTGCTATCTGTCATTGATTATGGTCTCGGCCTACTAACACTGTCACAGGTCGACAGATTGGAAAAAGTTCAAATGAGGCAATGAGAGCGGTACTGGGGTGTACTAGGGATACACCCATCTTTGCTATGAGATTTCTGCTCGATCTCCCCAGCATAAGAGTGCGACATTAGGTAGCACAACTTAGGTCGTATAGTGGCAGAATACAATCACCACCCATTACACCAACTTCTAGATGAGTCAAAGGGAAAACGAATCAAGCGTGACAGATCACGGAAGGCCGAGAATGAAGACACGTCTTGAAAGAAATGAGGAGTTAATAATCTGTTATACAAAATAATTGCCTTATTCTTCAAAAATTAATTTAAATTTAGATTTCTTCCTACAGACACAAGCAGTAAAAAAAATACCTTCTAGATGGGGGAAAAACAAAAGAGAAATTATCGGTAACAAGAAACTATCGCAATAAAAATTTAGAAAATAATTGTATTCTCATATATTCTGCTTACTATCAGTAGATCTGTTTAAAATAGTGAATACTTTTTTTTAGAAAGTGGAAGAGAAATTTTGAACATGAATAACTTTATCAGATAGGGCTAAGATGCTTCTACCAAGGGATCACCACTGTCGGATCGTGGGTGGTGATGCTGATTGTTAGAACAGATTTGAGAGAGAGCAAAACTTAAGTGCCGGCAGATAACTTGGTCTGAGAACAATAAAAGAATGTCTACATCTGCTAGTGTCTGTAAACGGAGGGTCCGTTGCAGTAATTGCCGCCGTCATCATAAATTACACCCCGTTGTTATGTCCGTCCCTTCTTGTGGTTTTATTTTTCAGAAGATGGCGTCACGTTTGTCCACAGCGTTTTCTAGCACTACTAAATGCTGCTATTTTAACCGCAAGCTGGGAGTCATAATGTTAGTGTTGACGAACTCTTTTATTGGCGTCCTCGGTCGTTTCACCAGACTGACATCGTTCCGCATGTTATCCTCATCATTCTTTGAATATCCGTTACCCTTTTATTATGCTGGAGATGTCTTTTTTTAAATTTCATCTTAATTTTATTTTGTTCTTTGGCATGACTTATATAAATTGTAGTTAGCGAAGATTTGTTTCATATAATTGTGTTTGATTTTGTAAATATATAGTAGTTAGCTAAGATTTGTTTCATATAATAGTGTTTGATTTTTTCAAATAAATTAAAGCATATACTGTATATGACATTGCTATTTAGTACTGTTGAAAGTTGAAGCACAACTAATACATTCAATTGTATCGCCATTGCAGTGTGGACGATCGACTGTCCAACCATGAGCAAGCTAAATGAGTTGCGTTTGTGAGCCAGACGGTGACCTTCGACGCTATTATAAGACATCTATACGGCATTAATTAGGACTTCATTCATTAAGTTTTTATTATTATCGTGATTTTCGTTCATCATCATCATCATCATCAAGTGGCGTCTCCGCAACGAAGGTTGGCTGCAACGTATCTCCAACATCTCCTGTCTCTTGTCTTGGTGGTGAACTCTGCTAGACTGTAACCTGTCCATCGTGTAATGTTACTCTCCCACTTGTATCTCTGCCTACCTCTTGCTCGCTTCCCTTTGACTTTACCCTCAAGTAAGGTCTTCAATAGGGTGTCATGTCTTTTAATGTGTCCAAAGTATTTTATTTGCCTGATCTTTATTTCTCTTAGTAGTTCTTTCTTCATATTAAGTGTCTTTAGCACCTCTTTTTTGTTTTCTTCTCTTTCCATGATGTTCTCCCTATTCTTCTATATACCCACATCACAAAGGCATCAATTTTGTCTTCTAATTGTTTATTTAGTGTCCATGTTTCTGAGCCATACATTAATATGGAATAGATGTAGCATTTTATAATTCTCATTTTTAACTTGTTTGTAATTTGTTTAGATATTAATAATTTCCTCATGTCATTGAAGGTACTTTTAGCCATTCCTATTCTCCTTTTAACTTCTGTTTCACATCTGCCATCATTTGTGACTATGTGTCCAAGATATTGATACTGTTTTACTTGTTGTAGTTTCTCTCCCTGTATGTTTATGTTTACCTCCTGTTCTTCTGTGTCTTTGCTGATTATCATGGTTTTTGTTTTTTGAATGTTTATATCCAGTACATATTCATTACTTGATTTATTGACTTGATCTATTAGTCTTTGTAGTTCATGTTCACTTTCTGCTAAAAGAACAGTGTCATCTGCATATCTAATGTTGTTTATTATTTTCCCATTGATCTTGAGTCCTGGTATTTCTTCTATATTTTTAAAGATATTCTCTGTGTAGATATTAAATAGGCTTGGTGATAAAATGCATCCTTGTCTTACCCCTCTTCTTATTTCTAGATTTTCGTTAGTCACTATTATATACTTGGGAGTCGCATACCAAAAATAGCCAAGGCCGACCAACGAAATCACGTAACTAATCAAAATGGACTGTTCATCAAAATGAACAAGTTTACATATTTTGTGCAAAAATTGTGTACACTGAAGACCGATCATGCTTCAACTGTGACATATAAGAATGTACAGAATTAATTACGACTTCAGTAGTTAGGTTTCTGATTATTGTCGTGTTTTTACTTAGTTAATATTTCAGATATAGACATATATACTGATAAAATTATACATGAAGTCACATGACAATAATAACCATGGCTTACCAACGAAATACACAGAACCATAATTGACCTTTCAGGTCATGTTTACATTTTCTGTGTCATTATTCAACCCCCTCACGAGAAAAATGAATTTTTTTAAAAACAATTTCATTACGAACTCATGGGAGAGGGAAATCATGCAAATTTGTTAGCCCTGAGCATTTGGAGAGCATTTTATATGGTGGGAAGTATATATCTGACTATCTCACACATCTCAGTGACCATGAACTAGAGCCTTGTTGCTATAGACACCTGCGACAGAAAATAATACTTTCTAGGGGAGCTGATACTCATAGCTGAAGCTCTCAAATTTTCATGTTGTGGTAAGACAGAATAACCACAAAATTCACAGAATTTACTCCCTCTGAGTAGGAGACTTCCTCTCAAAGCACTGAAAACCGCTGAAAATTTAAGTGTTCTCGGTATGAAATGAAGTTCTGGAAAAACCACCTCATTGTACTTAGGAAGTAAGAGCTTCTTCTTCTTCTTTCGTTCACTTGAAACATGTCTATATCTGTAATTCTGTCTCCTTAATAAAACTCACTGTCTTTTGTAGTTCATACAGTGTCCCATAGAGCTTTGATTCCAGTGTTGTTTCCTCTGGCCAATATGTCTGCCTCAGCGTTTCATGCTCAGAACACTCTTGAAGTATATGTTTGGCACTCTGTGCTGCCTGTCCACATGTACACATGGCCGTGTTGCCAATCTTGAACTTTGTATACATGTGACTGCGGAGTCGGTTGTGTCCTGTTCTGAGACGTAGAATTATAACTTGTTCTGATCTGTTCATATTGTGATAGTCATCTTGTGTTGGTGTTTGTGGCTTTCTTATTGACTTTATCATCTGTTTTTTCTGATGGTAGGTGATTGGTATATCTGGTTGGTCTTCGGCAGCACCTTCCTTAGCCAGTTGGTCTGCTTTTTCATTTCCTGGTATTCCACAGTGAGAGGGTATCCACTGCATGGTTACCCTATACTGGTAAGACAATTCGCTAAGTAGTTTTTTTAAGTCTGTTAGTTTTCCAGACTGGAGAGCTTGAAGCACTGACCTTGCATCTGTCAGGAATACCACAGGCTGTAGGTCAGAGTTGGAGTTCAGCAGTTTTTTAGCTGCCACACTAATTGCCTGGATTTCTGCATCATAATTATTGCAGAATTTTCCTGTCGGTGTTCTGATTGTATCTCTAGGCTTGTGTGGATATTCTATATATACACCTGCACCTCCATTCCTCACAGCATTCTGTGCTGACCCATCTGTGTACACTCTGACCCATATATCTTGTGGATATTCCTCATCCAGGAAACTGAGGGTGACTGTCATTCGCTGCACACTGTTCTGTTCGTCCTCGCTTAGTATTCCTTTCACATGGGTCTGAATGTATATTGGCATTCCATGGCTTTCACTCCACGGGGTTTGCTCTGGTACAGACCTTAAGGGGCTGTCAACTTCAGGTAGGTCTGTAAGTTGTCTACGGAGTCGTTTAGCTTGATGGATAAAGCTGCTCCTTTTCAGTCGTCCCATTGCTAGATTTTGGAATCTTTCCTTCATTGGATGACTTGGCATACACTGAAACTTTTCTGCTTGAATTAGTACTTTTGTGTCTCTGCGTTCGCCAAGTGTTTGCATTCTTCCCATTTTCTGCATCTCTGCTATGGGTGTTGATTTCATTGCTCCCAACATTATTCTAAGTGCCTGGTTTTGCACTTTATCTAGATCTTGTAATGTGGTGTTTGATGCAGGACACCACGCAGCTGAACCGTATTCCAGGTGTGGTCTTATGCCTTGCTGGTAAACTTTACTGAGTATATTTCCACTGGCTCCCCATGTGGTTCCACTTAGTTTTCTCAGGATAGCTAGCTTCCTCCTGGCTTTTGTTGTTGCTTTGTTTATGTGCTGCTTCCATGTCAGCTTATTATCAAAAGTAACTCCGAGGTATGTGGGTTGTTTGTCTTCTTTCAAGAGCTCTCCATCTATCTTGATATGACCAGCTTTTTGTTTTGGTGAGAGGGTAAAGAGTGTAGTGCTGCACTTATCTGTGTTAATGCTGACGCACCATCTATTAGCCCATAAGGTTAGGGCATCGATAGCTCTTTGTATTTGTTTAGTGGCCACTGTTGCATGTTCTTCCGTGCACCAGATCACCAGGTCGTCAGCATACATTGCCACTTTGATCCCGTGTGGTAGTTCAGCAACTAGGTCATTGATGTAAACCAAGAAAAGTGTGGGTGACAGGACTCCTCCCTGGGGGACTCCATGACGCAGTAGAACTTTCTTGCTCTTGCGACCATCTAATTGTACCCTGGCTCTTCTATTATGCAGATATGCTTTTACCCATTTGTACATTCTTGAGCTAACCCTGCAATTTCGCAATTTCTTTAGGAGCCCTTCTTTCCAGACCTTATCAAATGCTTTCCTGAGGTCTATCCATGCTGCTAGTACCAGTTTCTTTTCTTGGAAGGCATCCTCAATCTCTTGGGAGAGGTAGGTTGCCTGATCTTCAGTAGAGTAGCACTGTCTGAAACCTGCTTGCTGTGATACCAGAAGGTTTTCACTTTCAAGGTACCACTGCATCCTAAGATTGATAATGCGTTCCATTGTTTTACATAGACAGCTTGTGAGGCTGATGGGCCTGTAGTTGGAGACTGTGTTGCCATCTTTTCCTGATTTGAGGAGTGGTATCATTATTGCTTCTCTCCACGCCTGTGGTACATTTCCTGTGGACCAGCTTGTGTTAAAGATCTGCAGTAGCTTTGCTCTTGCTGCACTTCCCAGGTTTCTAATCATTTCATTGGACACTCCATCAGCTCCAGGGGACTTTTTCATTTTTAATTTGGATATTGCATGATCCAGTTCTCTCATTGTGATTGGTGCCTCCATGACTTCAGGTATAGGTTCACCTTGTCCAATGTTTTGCTGGTTCTCTCGAACCTCCTGTTGTTTGTCTGGGCTGACTTTGA
This sequence comes from Meghimatium bilineatum, assembly GCA_034231615.1. Taxonomy (NCBI): domain Eukaryota; kingdom Metazoa; phylum Mollusca; class Gastropoda; order Stylommatophora; family Philomycidae; genus Meghimatium; species Meghimatium bilineatum. The sequence goes on along the minus strand of CM067298.1, from coordinate 111,280,691 downwards.
CGTTATTGTCTTCTGCAAAGGAATCTGCAAAGTAATCAGCTGCATGTTTACCTGTTAAAATGTTTCTATCTTTATAAAGTGTGATCCTGGTATTTCTCCCTGTACCTTCATCATTTAGTTGTTTTACAAGTTTCCATAATTTCCTAGTATCTCTTTCTAGGTTCAGCGACTCTGTTTTTTCTTTCCAGCTGCTCCGTCTGGCTTGTAACTTGGCTCTTTGAAATTTAGCCTTTGTTTGCTGATATTTGTTGTGATGTTCTTGGCTAGGTCTGTTCTCAGCCTGCTGTCTAGACCAGCACCGTGCAGAGGTGATGGGGCTTAGTTCAGCCATCAGGGGCTGGAAACTAAGACTGGTCGGGCAGTCCCACTCGAGCAGGACCATAGTCCTGCCCTAGTAAGCAGAGTGCTGAAGACGGAGGCATCCAGCCAAAAGGCGCACAGATAATCAGGATGCCACGCACAAAACACAATGGAAGTAAGAGCTAATAGCTCATAATTTCTGGGGATAGAAACAATAACCGTATAGATTCGCTCATAATTTTCTAGAGAGATGTGTTGCTTAGGTAGTTTCCTTTTTAGCGTTGTTTCTCTCGGAATGTCCCTATTGGTGATCCTTTTTTTAGTCCACGGTAATCTTATGATTCTACTGTAACATATTATTTCAAAAGCTGCAATTTTGTTTCTCACCTTATTGGTGACTGTTCAAGATTGACTTCTATATATAGCTACTGGTATTGTGCAGGATTAATGAAAGTTAGTTTTGTTATTTATATTATGTTTTTTATTTGTATCAGTTTATTTGATGCAATGGTCAACTTTCGCCTGCCTTCTTCCTAGCGATCCCCATTGCTGTTATAGTATAGATATTATAGTTAGGGAAGTTTAGTTTAAAAGTTGCAGCTTGGATGTTTTAAGAAAGCTTGAAAAGCTTCCCGTTAAGAAATATTAAACTAACTGGGAGTTTTTCAAGCTTTCCTAAAACTTTCTAAGTGCTACGTTTAGACTAAAATTTCCTACCTATAACTTCTAACTACACTTCCAGCTCCGGTCTCAACCTGATCCCCGAACTTAATCCCAACATCCTAATCTCCTCTCCCTTGGTCCTAACTCCGAATTCCACGGAAAATGCAGTTCCGCGGTATTCAATTTTTTTAAATCTGGCCAATCACAATGCGTCCCTCGGACTTCCGTTTTACAGCCCCCGCCTTCTTCGTCATTTAATTGAAGATTGCAAGTTACGTATATGAAAGCAATTCTCCCTGATAAATTTGCCGTCGAGGTTCGCACATCCCAGACATTATAGAGTCTGCTAGTCTTTTGTTCAGGTGTGACAATATTGCTACTACATTTTACTCGTTCATTTGGTTTTGTCAGACATTCTGTTTTGATACTGACTCGCAGCCGACCTACTATTCTATTGTTCCGGCCTGTCACGCCTCACTATTACATAACAAATGGTCATCATCCATGTGATGGACGAATAAGGTATTGTAGTAGTTCCCATGGCAACAACCTGCCGTCGTGGATGAATATAACTCTTCATGTACTAAGCCGCAGAAACTATTAGGTGGGATGGTCAGTTCCCTTTCTTGCTATCTTTACCTCCCCTAGACATGCGCCAGGTACTCATTTACAGCTGAGTCGACTGTGGGGAGTGGTCGTGTCAAGCGAAAAATCACAACCCAAATTTTTATTTGTCCGAACCTTCACGCTGTAACCGGGAGATAACAAGCAAACTCACTATCAGCTAAGGTACCGTATCCTACTAAACGAAAACCGTTACATAGAAAATCAATACATTTAAATAGTACTGTACTGATGGCAGCATGTGGAATAATATATGCTAGCAACACTCACTAATTATATTTGTAATTTGTCGTATTTGTATGGTTTATTTTAGTTTTCATTTGTTTTATTTACAACGAAATGAATATTGTATAAATGAATGGCAATGTGCATATACTGTGAATACAAGACTAGAGGGAATCCACACAAAACATACACAGCAGAGATACCAAAATTATAGGAAAACAGTTTTATATATGATGAGAAGCACCTGCTCCATTGACGTCTTTCTCTCTTAACGCTGTAAAACATACACGGATTATGTTATAACATACAGTTTGCCCTATTTTGTCTCTCCTTTCTTTACATCCATAGATTTCAATGAAACAATCACTATCTTGTTCCATTCCACTATCTTTCCCTCTAACAAATGAGAAGTTGAAATCACAACCAAAACTCATCTTGTAATTACCATTATCTGTAGCACGTGATCGGTTGTCAAACCACAAAACTGGATAGGAACAACAACTTACGTAAATAAAGCTAAAGGTTATTTTCAGAGATGCTCGCGTAGGAGCAACAATTTTTGAGTAGTCTTAAACGAGATTTTCTCGAGCTCCCATTGTTTATATATGCTCACGTGACGAAACTAGTAACACGCCCGAGTTTAAACACAAGCAAGATGCTCGCTAATCGCTTTCCCTTCCCAATTGCAATCCGACCAGTCACAATATAGAAATGAAGTACTGCCTCGTTTTAAGTTGGAAGCTGAAAACATATTATTCTTAACCGTTGACTGTTATTAGAGCACCGAAAACATCAAAAACTAACATCGTCTGCTTTGTGTGTGTTCCGGTTATTTGACGTGCGTTAGTTAAATGTTCACTCACGAGGTCATTTCAATGCGTTTATACCATAAAGAGCGGCCCTTTGCGAATCTGTTATGCCACTCACGCGCAACACCGGCAGGTGATGTTGTAAGAGGCCAGGAACCCGTGCATCTTATATTTCTGTTATGTAAACTTTCACATTCATGTTAGAAAGATTCACGGCTCTAGCTTACGTGCCTGATGACAGAGTGTTAGACCAATGAATGGAAACTGTAAACAAGCTACGCTGTAATTTCCTGGATTCTTTGCTCGAGTGGCTTTGCCTGGTTTTTGTATTTATGTTTCAACATATTCTGAAACTTATTAAACATCACTTACTTTTGGTTCGACGATTTATTTTTCCCGTATCTTTGTCCACCATTAGTTTTGTGTTTGTTTTCTCGAGTTTAATTATTATTATTGAGTGAGCTTGTGTGGGTTCTGTATTACCATTAAGGTTATTTCCATTTTTAAAAATAAAAACGCAGTCACAGTTAGCAATGCACCGCTACACATTTGTGGCACCAATAAAGCAACAGAACATCATCAGAGCAATAATACACTTTTAAATAGATAACAAACACACAAAAACAATTTTATTATATAACCAAAATCAAACCAACCTACTTGACCAAAATCAAACCAACCTACTTGACCAGAACAAATAAATTAGAACGTATTTTTTTTCTAACGAATATATAATAAATATGTGCCACCACTGACGTTTTCGTGATATTTTTCAGAATCTTTTACAGTTATGACTTCTATTTACAATAAAAAATATGGGAAGAAAAAAAATTAAAAATTCATATGCCGAAGATACAGATGGGAGAATGTAATTTCGGTGACACAGACACTTCCATTCAGGGCCGCAGATACAGATGGGAGAATGGTACTTAGGTGAAACAAGCAGTCCCATTCGGGGCAGAAGATACAGATGGGAGAATAGTACTTAGGTGAAACAAGCAGTCCCATTCAGGGCCGCAGATACAGATGGGAGAATGGTACTTAGGTGAAACAAGCAGTCCCATTCGGGGCAGAAGATACAGATATGAGAATAGTACTTAGGTGAAACAAGCAGTCCCATTCAGGGCCGCAGATACAGATGGGAGAATGGTACTTCAGTGGCTTATGACTGTACAGTTATAAAAAAAAAAACCTTAGTTTAAATGAATAGCATTTTTATCCCACTTTAAAAAAAAAATAAAGCACATCTCCAGCAGCCGTTTTAAATATAATCACCAGGACACCGTATAATGTTCATGGTACAATTCAATAGACGACCCTCATAAATATCTGTGCACTTTTTGTTGCTTATTTGAAGCGACCTCCACACATGCCAATATCTACGAAGGCTTATGTATTTTTGTTACTAAGGTAACCAGCACTTTTCCTGAACCCTTTACTGCAACTCGGAACAGCTTCCTTGACATTAAAAATAAATCAACCAATAAATCAGCGGCTGGTACTGATAAGATCTAGTTTCACACATGCAGATCGCCAGTTTATATTGATAATCTAAAGCAAACAGTATATTGAGAACTCCTATTATGAATACAATACTGAATCAAAGAATTAATTCTGTTTCGAAATTTTAAAATTTTTTGTGAGGCAACTTAGCTTTACTGAGAATAATCATATATTCGTTGTTGTTTGTTCCACTTTGTTCTTTTTAGGGATAAGTAGTCATGAAGCTCCTTTATATTTTAGAAAACAGAGTCGCATCCCTTATCTCACTAAGAGATAAACGCGACTCTCAACATTCATAGCGTTATGTCTTTGGCTCGCGATATATATATATATATATAGCTCGAGTTCGGTAGCTATAAATCCTCCTCTGCACGGAGAAATTATGAGAATAAAAGGGAGTAGATTCAAAAGAGGGGCGCATGCTTAAAAGAGGGGAGTATGCTTAAAAGTGGGGGGGGCGGCTTAAAAGAGGGGAGTATGCTTAACAGGGGACATCGTGGATGCATCAGGCGGAGGATATTATTCAACATGTATGTCCAACCGAAGACATAGATCCTGGTGCAATTGGAAGAAATTGTCATCAGAACTACGTAATGCCATTTCGTAGACGTTCAGAACTTGTTTGATGATAAACCATCTGAGGGAGAAATAGCGTGTTCACTGTACATTTTGGAAATAGAGTTCAGTGAAGATAGCTATGCTTTTACGAAGACCACAAGTTGCATGACTATAGAGATCATGGAGGTAACCAGGGCATTGGCGCGATTAGAATCCAAAACTAACACTCGTGTATGCTTTTTGAGTGACTGAATGAGCATGCAAAGAAAGATTGGGAATTTCTGGACTGTGGTTAGTGTCCATGAAGTGATATATTCTGCCAATAATCAGCTTCGTGTTTGTGTCTGGACATGTGGGTGCCCAAGGAAATTAATGCACAGACATGATTACTAGTACGGCGATATTGGGATAGCAGGACAAGCAATGGACCGAGCTGATGTTCTGAATGTTCATATGAGATAGGACGAGTGAGTGCTGTAAACAAACGTTTTTGAATCTGCAACCATGAACAGACTCCATTAATATCGAGTAAAGAGGCGTGGCTAAACAAGAACAGTATGCATGTAAACAAAGGATAGTAATAAACAACACATAGTGGGTGTGGTCAGTAGATGCACGCTGATGAATATCATGAGAAGGAGATGCGAGCACTTATGAACAGATAATTATATGTACAGTGATGATAATCTTTCGATTATCTAGCTGTCTTTGTCTCGTCTTTGAAGCACAAGGGAGAAGCAGGATGTCTCTGATGTAGTTGGTAGAAACACTCTACGTCATGTTCACTGTATACGCCTGAATGGGACTCACTACTTGTAGAGTTATCTAACTATCTATGTGGCGTGTCGTTTACAGAACTCTCTCATGTCACTCTGTAAGCCTCTCGATTCTGTGCGCTGCCCAACCTCTTCCAGTGTCTAATTCAGAAGGTCTTCGAGATCATATCTAAATCGAAGTCTTGGTCTGCCTCGTGTTCTCTTTCCTGCGAACTCCCCCCCCCCCCCCCATAATTAATCTTTTTAAACCATTGTCTTTTTAAATGTCCACAATACTAACTTGCGATTTCATAGTGTTTACGAGCCAGTCATTTTCTGATCTTTGCGGACGTCTGCATTTATTTTTTCTTTCTGTACATGATACTCTTACCATTCTATAAGATTTCATTTCAATGCCAATATTTTCTTTTCCATAGCGGATATCATTAATCACGTCTCACAACCATATGTTGCCACGGGAAAAATATAGATTCTTAACTGTTTTTTTTTGTTTGCTCTCTGCCATAGATTTTTCATCTGTGATGTTTTTTTGCAGGATCATTGCAATTCTCTTTCGGATCTCTGCTGAGCAATCTCATATGATGTTCATAGTTGACCCGAGATATTCAAACGTTTCTGAAATTTTCTTTTTGTTATTTCTCAATGACTATTGTAGGTGCGAGTTCACTGCTGTTGATATGCATTATTTTTGTCTTTTTTTTTAGCATTGATGAAAAGATATTGTGCGTCGCTATGATGTTTAGCTGACAATATCTGTTCACTGTGATTGTCACTAATACGCGAACCATGATTCTTGTCCTGCACTGCTGTCTCTGAAATGGAATGCCTAGAAGCTACGGGTAACAATCAAGAGGAGGACGTAGTTGCTTGAGCCAGTTTATGAACTTGCGATGCATTTGATGTCGAACGTGATTCCAAATCCAGTGGAGACGAATGATCTGAGTTATTCCGCAGAAAGTCCATAGTGATTGTAGAACGTCAATTATTGTATCCGTGGTCATTCTTTTGCAATCTGCAATCAATGATGTTAAAAGTTAATTTTCTGCTAAAAACAAAATTATTTATTATGGAGAAACAATACAATAAAATAAAAGCAAAACAGATTAAAACAGGTTCTCAATCTTGCGAGTCCCGACCATATTTTATAGAAACAAAATAATTCAAGACTTTAAGAGAAGCAAAGTGATCGACGACTCCACTTCTAGAAAAACAAAGTAACACAGGACTCAAATATATTTTTAAAAGGCCTTTTAACAAAGTAAGGAACAAGACATCGCTATTCTTTGTTATTTTTTTTCAGTTGAATAAGATTCAGTATAATTTTAACATCCATACATTTAATGCGACGGTTACAATTTGGGGTTTAGGCATCTTGTCTTCTCACATTGGACATATCTATAGGTGTTCAGATCTCTACTTGTTCAGTAAATCTCTCAGGGTGTAGCGGTTGATGGTACTTTGAAATTTTCGGGATGTCTCACCGTGATGTCCGAACCTTACTGCAAATACACACATTCTCGATGCTGACTGATACTCAACCTCACAATCTTCCGATCGTGCAGATTTCATAGAGCATTGACTATGTCTGTTTTGTTCATAGATTGATCACTTATTATAGAAGCAGAACTAGCCATCTTGTCTACTCGCTCGTTTCCCTCAACACCTACGTGTCCGGGAACAAAGATAAAAGTTATTTTTGCGCAGTTTGAACCAATTCTAAGCCTCTTCAGTTACTAAACTCATCGTATGTACACTTTACATGCGTTAACTTCCTGGATTCTCCCCTGAGTGTCAAAATAAATGCATGAAGAAACTAATTAGACTAAATGGACATATGAACATACCTTATGTGGTTACATACACGATTCATTAATATCAGTGGTTAACAAAGTGAACCATATTGACTTCCTAGGTGGTACAGTTAGTTTAACTAGTGAGAAGGGATTACGTTAAAAATAATGGAATTTGGAGGGGAAAATATATATATAGGGAGACTGCAGAAAAGTAAATATGTGGGTGGTCTTATATATATATATAACATAATGAGCCTTTAAGACGGTTCATAATATTTTTAGATCTCAGTGGTGTCAAAAAAGAACTGTCCCGAAAGGTCGTCTTCTTCAGAAGGTCCATGACGTGTGGCGTTAGTTATCATGTCTATCCACGGCCTTCTATTTCGTGTGCTGTCAATCATTTTCGATACCAATGTTCTAATACATCCTCCATCTGATGCTATTAATGCACCGACATATTTGAATATGTTGACTTCGAAGTTTGATAACCGCCGATCTACATGATAACTAATAATATACCAGACATGACAGTTTTGTTACAGCTAAGCCGGTAAATGTCTGTAATAGTTCTTTCACAAAGTACTTTACCTTTAAGTCCCTGCGTTTGGTGCCTGACATTTCATAATCGACTTTGACAATTGGTACGGCGACCTGAGGGTAATAAATATTTATAGTGGTGTTGACAATGGTGATGTTACCAGGTGTCAACTATAAACAGAAGTAACACTAAATCACAGGAACAAAAATAGTTCAATGTTTAGAAAAAAAGTATCTGGTACCACGGCTCATGGTTCGTCCAGCTACCAGGAAGTAGGGTACAAGGGACCTGAGAAGTCTAAGGATAAAACGTGTAGAAGTGATTTAACACTCTGGCGTGTAACAACCAGACACTAGGACGTAGGGTAACAGGGTTCATGGTTCACCCAGCCACCAGGAAGTAGGGTACATGGACTCATGGTTCACCCAGCCACCAGGAAGTAGGGTACCAAGACTCATTTTTCACCCAGCCATTATAAAGTAGGGTACCAGGTATCATGGTTCACCCAGCAACCAAGAAGTATGGTACAGGGACTCATGGCTCATCAATCCTCCAGGAAGTAGGGTACCAGGGCTCACCCAGTCACCAGGAAGTAAGGTACCCGGGATCATGGTTCACCCAGCCATTAGAAAGTAGGGTACCAGGGATCATAGTTGAACCAGCCACCAGGAAGTAGGGTAGGGAAGGTGGAGTGACGTCATCGCTAATAAGCAAGTGTGTTAGGCGACGAAAGTCAAGCTTCTTCTGGTCAGCCATTACTTAGGCAGCTGAGCACCTGTGGGAAAACTTTGTTCTATGACACTGAAGTATAACTCATATTACCTTTTACCTTTCATCTACAAAATTTATCCCCTCTTATTTACATAAATACTATATTGTATTTTTTATGACTTGTAAAGAATTGTAAACAATGATCTGACTTAAATAGCTTATTTATCATCTATATGAACCATGCATGTCTCACCCGTTTACTTATCATCAAAGATGTTATATGAACCATGCATGTCTCACCTGTTTATTTATCATCTAAGATATTATATGAACCATGCATGTCTAACCCGTTTACTTATCATCTAAGATGTTACATAAACCACGCAAATCTCACCTGTCTACTTATCATCTAAGATGCTATATGAACCATGCATGTTTCACCTGTCTACTTATCATCTAAGATGTTATATGATCCATGTATGTCTCACCTGTCTATTTTTACTGTAATAAACATTGCATCTTTCAATGGAAATTCATAAAATTGATCTTCAGTTTCAATTATTACTACAGGCATGTACTGACGTCTCAGTTGCACCTTCAACTGTAAAATAAACATCAGGACATTCAAAGATAAACATAAACATTTGGTTAACATAGCTAACAACAGCTCCGCACATAGATTATTCCTTCAGTGTCTTCCAAAATCGGCGTAGATGCACATTATTCCCGTAGTAAGCAGGTTGAGATCAGAGATTTCATCTTCGATTTTGTCGTCTTTTATATGTCGTGTGCTATGCTGGGCTCTTGATAAAGCTAATTTTGGTAGAAAAGTCTATTCGAATCTTTTATTCCACTGCAGTTGTTGTTGTTTTTTTTCATTGATTAGCAAACCTTCATTAAACTGTTTAAAATGTTGTGTGTCAGATTACAGTTTAGCTGTAGTTGTAACTTATTAGGATGGTGTGACGTGTATTTTGTTCTTCTAAGTCCAGTCTCAAACTGTTCTCGATTCTTAGTATGTAGTCTAACAAAACAGTGAATTATACGTTGTACAATTATACAACTTGATTGCGATATTATACATCTTTATTACGATATTGTATAGCTTGATTGCGATATTGTATAGCTTGATTGCAATATTGTATAGCTTGATTGCGATATTGTATAGCTTGATTGCAATATTGTACAGCTTCATTGTGATATTGTTGCGAAACATGCAGGTATTAAGATGTGACTAATTGAAAGTTTGGAGTTAGGTTAGCCACCCCATTCCTGTCAGTGTCATTCTCTCCAGAACGTTGTCTTCCCAATGAACTTCCTGAACCCTTCTCTGTCTTGAGCCATGAAGCTTGCATTTTCCAACGACACATTCATGTTATCTTTAATGTCGTCAGTCCATCGTCTTCTTGGTCTGCCTTTTCTCCTCCCAGGTGCTCTATCCTCCATTATTTGTATTTCTAAGTAGTTGTATCCCTTTATATGAACAAACAGGTGTAGTTTTCTTTTGCTATTGTATGTAGCAACCAACACTCTGGAATATTCAATGTGTTTATAATTTCTGAGCTTCTCTTTTTTTTTCTTCCATGATATTCTAAGTATCTCTGTAGAATTTCATCTCAAATGCGTTGATCTACTTTTCCGCTGTTTTTCTTATGTTCCATGTTTCACAGCCGTATTTTGCAACCGGAAAAATAAACTTTCTTAGCATTAGCAGTTTCATTTCTATTTTGTTGTTTTTCCATATGCTTTTCATTCGTGTTATTTTACAATATGTCATTGCCAATCTTTTTCTTATCTCTACCATGCAGTCTCCTACACTGTTGATATTTGCTCCTAAGTATTCGAATTTATCCACACGCTCTATCTCGGTATTGTCTATTCTGATTTTTGGTTTTTGTGTTGTTAAATCTGTTGTATTTTTGTTTTTTGCACGTTTAACTATATTTTTTGTGTTTCGCTTTATTTCTTTGTGTTCTTGATTAGTTGTTCCAATCGCGATATATCATTTGTATGAAACACACCTCATTCCAAAGACAGTTAATGTGACTCATAGAATGTTTGGAGCTAGTTTAGACACCCGATCTCATAGTAACAAACACCCCATCCCATAGTAACAAACACCCCATCCCATAGTAATAATTTCAAGTAGGAAGCATGAGGATAAATGAAAATAATTCTTACAGCTGACGGGAATTGAACCAGGTCTGTTCTAGCAGCACCGAATCGCTTTGCAACACAAGTAAACAGGTTTTTCGTACTTGACTAACCACATCCCCAAAAAAGATGTGGCGCGATCAAGACTTTCAGCCTGTGTACTCAAGTCACTGAGAACAGACCAATCGAAACAAGGACTATTACAACATTAACGAACATCCCGTACAAATATTAAAGTATCCTCAGGAACACAAACACAGAACATGCATATTCGTACACAAGGAACTAAAGACCTTCTTGTAAACATAAATAACATAGAGACAGAACAATGTTGCTTCAAATAATATCTTATACAAATAAATTCAAGTAGGAAGCATGAGGATAAATGAAAATAATTCTTACAACTGACGGGAATTGAACCAGGTCTGTTCTAGCAGCACCGAATCGCTTTGCAACACAAGTAAACAGGTTTTCCGTTCCCATCCCATAGTAACAAACACCCCATCCCATAGTAACAGTCAAACCATCCCATAGTAACAAACACCCATCCCATAGTAACAGACAAACCATCCCATAGACACTTAATGTGATTCAAGAAGGTGTGGTGTTAGGTTAGCCACCCCATCCCATAGACAGTTATTGCGACTCATTGAATGTCTTGCTAACTCATGATGTGTCAGGACTCATCATCATCATGTTCCTCATGTGCAAAGCTTGGCACACAGGGCATATGTCATAGCTCTCCATGCTTGTCGATCAACAGCTAGTTATTCCAGATCGTTCGTTTTCATACAAGCTGTTGTGATGTCTTTTTCAATAGTTATTTTCAGTGTTGTTTTTGGTCTTCCCCTTTTTGTCTTGCCACTCGGTGACCATGTAAAGACTTGACGTGTTATGCTGTCTTCATGTATACTGACTGCGTGACCGATGTATGCCCAACGTTCTAATAACGTCTAATAACGTCTGTAATGTATTCTTGTTTTGTTTCTTCTCTTAGTGACTCGTTTGACTTGAAATCTTTCCAGATTGTATTTGTAATTTTCCTGAAACATTTGTTTTCGAAGGTATTTAGTTTGTTTTCTAGAGATGTAGTTGATTTCCAACTCTCACACCCGTAGCTTTGTATTAATGCTGAGTTTTTTTTGACCTCCAAATGTTTGAAAGTGAGTTCAATGTATTTGATCGACCGTGTGTTGCCGGGGCCCGAAAGAGGAGCAAAGAATAGCAACACTTTTCCTTCCATGCATGTCGTAAAAGGCGACTAAGGAGGTTATGGGATGGAGTTGGCTGACCCATCCCATATATAGTCAGTGACCCAAATCCATGCAGAAGTCGGATGTGTCCGGCCGAAAGGCGCAGATATCCCAGCAATGCTGTAAATCATGACACAACGCATTCCGTTCTCCGGACTACATCCTGCTAATCTGCAGGAGTATGAGAACGAACGCAGAAGAAGAATGTATTTGATGCCAGAGCAATTCTGGTCATTATTTCTGTACTTCGAGTCTCCATTTGTTGTTATTCTGCTTCCCAAATAAGTGGAAATGTACTACTTTTTCTAGTATATTGTTATTTATTTGTATCACATTATTTACATTAGTAAAGTCCATAATTTTTGTTTTGGATGCGTTTATTTGCCGGTCCATTTGTTCTGACAAAATATTGTAGCCTTGTTGTCTTTTCCTGCAAGTCTGTATGCGTTGAACTCAGTAGTGTAATGTCGTCTACGAAATCCAGATCTTCTAAAGTTAACCAATTTGATGCCTAGTTGTAGGTGCCAGGACTAAAGGCGCACATGTCGCAGCCAAGATGTAAACCATAATAGAATGCACTGATTTCCCTGAACTACATCCTAGTAATCGAGAGGAATTTGAGAGTGAACTCGGAAGAATACATCCACGTCATTGATCATCTGTAATAATGGACTGAGGACTGATTCACTTGATATCAATAAATCATTTCTTAACAACTAATCAAAGAAGCAATTCTACATCAGCCACTGACTGTTCTTATGAAGAAGTTGTCTTGGCGGTCAGAGTTCAGTATTAAAATATGACAGTGCAGCGATATCTTAGAAACCGTAAGATAAGAAAGAACAATACATTAGTGTAATGTAAGATCCATAACACGTCAGGTTTGTAGGGGCGCCAAATTGACTTAGAAGAGAAAGTTCTCTAAATGTTTCTGTCCTCCGCCAAAACGATGAGTGTAAAAAAATTTTTTAAAAATTCATACCCGCACTATTCCATGATGTTATCAATTGAAGATGTTCTTTATCCTCCTCCAACCTCAACTGTTCCTTGCACAAATTGTTTTAGAACGTGGGTCATATTTCCATGCATGTACAAACACAGAAAGTTTTCTTTGTTTTCCTGGTACCAGACATGGATGTTGATTACATGCAAGTTTTCCTGTCACCAAACATGGCTGTTCATTACATGCAAGTTTGTTGATTTTTTATTGTACGAATATGTATCTATGTTACACAGAAATGATTTGTAACAAATGTCTATAATAATAGATTCAAAAGCCTTAATCGTCTCCGTGTCTGCATTTGGCATCCATCTCTCACATCCATACACAAGAATACTTATCAGTATCGATCTGTAAAGTGTTCTTTACTGCAACACTGATCTTATTTTTCCATGTAACATTCAAGCTTGTCATGGCAGCCATCGCCATCTTAAATCGTACCTTGATCTCATATCCTGATTTCAGACTATCACATTTAAAAGAAATAAAAGGTATCTCTTATGGTCAGGTGCGTCCTTTCAACCGCGGACGTTAGTGCAATTTGGTTATGTCAGAGTTTTCTACCATATACAATAATGTGGTTCGCAAACCACAATCTCCGAAGTATAACACCACGTTATAGTTGGATACAACATATTTTGAACCCGAGATATTTTTTTTTATGGTAACTTCTTCCAGCTTGTGACAGTTAGGTCATGGTCATCTACATTGTAAGACCCATTGTCTAATGGGAAATCCGCCTTTTAAAATTACTCATTTGACTACCGGGTATTCTCTTGATTTTCATTGATTCTCACACAAAGTGTGATCATAGTGACCAATGAAAACACGCGTATAATCAAATGAGTCACTAATAAAGCTTGATTTATCATTTAGACGGTGTAGATGATCAAGGTTTAGCCGAATGTTCATTGAATCTTGCTTCATATTACTAGATACCAATAGGTTGCTTATATCTGATTTTAATCTCATATTTTCTACCTAGCGTCTTTCAACTTTGAGGTCAGTTCCTGGAGTTCAAATTTAGTATCATCTAAAACATAGATATCATTGGGGGCGGGGGGGGGGGGGGGGAAATGAACATCCACTTCTATATACTACAAAATTCTGCTGTTTTAGCTTACTGGGGTGACCAATATGACATAAAATTTCGCTTCATGTATTCACTAGCTATTGTTAAAATCAGTGACCTATGTAAAATGCCGTGTGATGCATTAGTTTATAAAGCATATACGAAGAGAGTAGAAGCAGAAAGAAGAGCCAGGGGTAGACCTAGAGCACGCTGGATCGACAACATCAAAGAGACATTACACGAACACCAAATAACATTATCTGAAGCTGCCTGAAAAGCGAGAACAAGTACATTGTATCTACCTCGACACCCGTAAAGGGTAAAAGAAGAAGGAAAGAAGAAGAAGACCTATGCAAATGACTATTATTGATGCCCAGAAAGATACTCAAAAATGTTCCTTACTGTATTCTTTCCCTGTTTCAATGTGCTCAACCTGAGTCTATCAAAGACAATTTCAGAACCCCACTGACATCCACTCTTTGCGTTGTCTGGGTGCTGGTAGAATATTCTCTTATTATCGTCTGTGGTTTCCAATGTCTGCTTCCACTCGTGGGAAATATAGTCATAGATGAAGTTGGAACTTGGGATTAGTTCCAGATTTATGCTATAGAGACGACTGGGATCCAGTTTACTCACAGAGAGGGAAATAAATGGGAACATTGGTCTGTGGATAGAACATATGCATGATAACTGAATACTTGTAACAGAGATAGGTATAAGATAATTTATGAATCAAAGATTGTATAATACAAATAGTTAATGTATAGTTCGAGTAGCAAATAATAATATATGTAATTTGACGTAGCAAATAATGATAAATGTAGTTATACATAGCAAATAATAATATATGTAATTATGCAAATAATGATATATCTAAATCTACATAGTAAATATTGAGATATTTAAATCAGCATAGTAAATAATGAGAAGCGTGATTGTACATAATAATAGCCGCCCAATATGTTTCAGATGCGTTGTTACATTTCTCCGGTATGTGCGGAGAGAATGAGAACAGCCTCAGACTTGTGTTGTTATATCTCTTTGGTATGTGAGGAGATGATAACAACAGCCTCAGACTTGTGTTGTTATATCTATTTGGTATGTGAGATGATAACAACAGTCTCAGACTTGTGTTGTTGAATCTCTAGTGTGTGCGGAGATAAGTGAAAATTTCAATTATGGCACAGAATCCCCTGCGTTTTTGTTCTTTTCGGGCAGCACGCTTTCTTTATTTCTTCGATAACAGTATGTAGTCCAGAGAGAGAAATGTGTTCTCTCATGGTTTACATCTTGGATGCAATATCTCAGCTTTTCAGCGTAACACATTCAACTTCAATATAGCTATTCAGTCATCTTGACATAAGAAATGAAACTGCCACATCTAAATGTAAAAATAACCTCTTTTTTTTACTTTTTACTATTTGTATTATGGGTTCCAGAGTACCTATGCTTTGCACAAATTTCGGGCCCCGGCTACACAGAGACAAGACTGTGTATGACAAAGATGATAAATAAACGAATACTGCAAGTAACGAATGAAGGAAAGGAGGTGACCAATAATATATTCATGATTACAAAAGTAGTTGTATGAGGTAGTATTGCTGCATATATTGCATATATATATGTTTTTCTTATTTCTATTTCTGGTTTATATATATATATATATATATATAAACCAGAAATAGAAATAAGAAAAACAAATAATATATAAATAAATTAAAATTTAGCGTGGTCGAATAGCTAGATCTCTCAAATGACGGATATAGCTATTAAAATGCAGGTACTATGTGTTGTTTGTCCATCACAAGTAATGATGACCATTTGTTAAATCCACCTTTGAAACTTCAATGGTTAGAGTTATGTCCTTGATGAGTTCGTAGATGGCTAAATGAGTCCTATTCGAGCTGTAAATATCCTTGGACAGTTCGGGCATGGAATGACCACTGTAGACGGATCGTGGTCTATCCGTGACTTTCAAGTTACTCTCCGCTGTTAATCTGCTGCATTTCTCCTCCTTTCACAAGATGATGCGCTCTTTTTTATTGTAGAACGCCATATAGATATATTGCGCAAGTTCTTCCCATGTATATTTGTCTATTTCAAACGCTTTCAGTGAAGTCTTTAACGAGTCCTTGTAGCGCTTCTTTTGGCCACCTTGAGATCGTGTATCCTCCAGCTCACCATAGAGAAGTATCTTTGACAGACGATGGTCTGGCATACGTACCAAATGACCTGCCCAACCTATATAAAGTTGTCTCAATGGCATGCATGTGTTAGGGATAGTTATGGATGCATGTTTAGTCCCCGATTAATTATATTTCGCTAGTATCCTAGGATTACCAGATTCTGCCAGGAGGACAGTACAAACTTCGGTGCCAAATAATTCATCACTCTTCTATATCATTTGTTGACCCTTCCGCAGTGATGGCACATCTAGTATTCACGTCACCAAGGAGTCTGCTATAAAAAGACAAAGATACAATCTACTAAGACCTGCATCTCACCTTCATCCATGGAGATTTTTTAGTAGAAAACAAAAGTAAGAAATTGAGATAAAATGTGACAATGATGATTGTTTTTAGAGATGACAGATTGTCAGCTTATCTCTCAGCTTATCTCTTAGTAGCTTCCGACGATGTGCCACGAAATATGACAGTGGCAGTATTCTTTGCACCATGAACTATAGACGCCCAGTCCTTGTTTGTCACACAGTCGGTACTTTAGATATAAAGTTGGAAGTTTCGCAGGTACACTATAATAACTAATTTAAATAGTAAAAATAATAGCGACCAAAAAAAGATGTAAGAAGCAGAGGGAACAGTTAAATTTATAAGAAGCGGTGGAAACAGCTGAAGAAGAAAGAAGCAGAGGGAACCGGTGAAGATGGAAAAAGCAGAGGACGGAATAAAATACTTAGCTTGCACACATCATAGAGTGGACAGGTCAGGACTTTTTCACACTCACCAAATTATTATAAAGAAATATCACTGGAAGACTTTGTGTGTTTACTCAGTCAATATAGTTCCCTTTCGACCCTGACGAGTTACGGGTATATTGATGGATCGATGAAAAGTTAATCTCATAACCAAAATGTATCGAGTTCAAACCACAGTTGGGACTGGATTTATGTCTTTCTGAGGCAATACAAATGCTTCCTATATAATGATCATATCTGTATTGTATGTTGTCCAGTACTTGTCGTGTGCTATGTTGAGTTCTTGAAAATGTCATGTGGGTGAAACTCCATGATAGCTCATAAATGCAGTAAAACTGTAATCCAACAGACGACACTAGGAAACATGATTAAGTTTTGCTATTAACTGGAAACATACATGATGATAACACACTAAAAACTACGTTACAATCAAAAGGTCTTCACTAAGAAGACGAGTAGAATTGCACTCTCGACGTTCACACGACAGAAAAAAAATGTACTTTTTTTTATTTCTAATAAATATTTCAACATTAATCTACAATTTACATACTTACTGGGTAGCTCTGTCGTGTGAATGTGGACAGTGCCGTTCTTACTCATCACATAATGTTGTGAGCGTATTCTTGATAAAGGCCTTTTCGTGTGTGTAGTCATGTGTGTTTCCAGTGATTACAAAAACTTAATAACCATGTTTGTTAGTTTCTCCTTTTCATCAAAACGCAAAACTGTGTATTTTTATTTGTGTTTCCAGGGATTGTCATTCTTATTCAGCATTCATTCTCAACCTCCCATTGGATCTCTCTTGCAGCACGACAATGGTCCTACTAGATTTCTAGCAGGATATAGTCCAGAGAATGGAAATGCGTTGTGTCGCCTTTTTATTTGCGCCAATGTCCTGACACATCCGTCTTCGGCAGAGGGATTATCAAAACTATAATACTGTCTTTTCGCCTATTGGATCATAGTTTTGTTGCAGTTGATACCCATTATCTGAAGTATACTCTTTTACTTCTCCTTTTTTTGCACTCCTTCTCAAACTCCTTCAAAATTCTGAAGATTGGCAAGATGTACTCTGGAAAAGCGAAAGAGTTGTGTCCTAATTTACAGCTTAGCTGCGATCTCCTTGCCCTTCAACCTGACACATCCCATCACAATACCCTGTACTATGGCGTATAATGTCCTTCAGCATGGAGTCTGGGTCACTTTTGCTCTATATGATATGGGACAGCCAACCCCATCCCAAAATTGTCTTAGTCGCCTCCTGCGACATGCATAGAAGGTCCACAGTGTTGCTATTCTTTGTTTCCCTTTCGTACCACGGCAACTAGGGGCAAAGTACCCAATAGATTAAATTGACCCATTAGTTGTGTTTTCCTGGACACAGTGGTTGCTTGTTACACATGTACTATAGTGTAACATTTATTGTTATCTGAGCATCTCAACTTACCTGCCTTCTGAACTGATAACTACCTCATGAGTTGTGGCCCACAAATCCTCATTTTTTAATGTTACTTCCGGTCTCGAATGTCGATGTTCAATTTGTAGATGCCTGCAAATCTAGAGTGGAAAAAAATATTACTAATTGTGTAATTTTACTGATTTAGGAAGAAATAATCACTGGAAAATAAGGTTACTGAGGGGCGGGGTGTGAAAAACAATATACATAGCATTACTAGGCATACATGTGCGTGCACATACCTTAAAATTAATGCTGCAGCTTGTCAAGTAGACCATAGCAATGGTGGTTAATACAGTTGTTGACGGTGAATTTTCGTGTGATTTAATACTGGGAACCTGAAGTACGTTGTGGTACCGTTTAGGTTGCGCCATATGGGCATAGACAATCTATAATCGGCATACATATAAATGGCAAGAGATGACAATGAAATAAACTAAAATAAACTGTTCAATGAAACAATGTAACCACACAGATTACGACATAGCCTAGAAAGCCGGCTTATGTGGCAAATGAGATAGTTTCACATTTCAAAATCTCACGGACCAGGTCACTGGAAGTCGTGCAGTTCACGTAGCACTAGCGACGCTATTTAACGTATTGGTGATGCTTAAAACTCAATAGTACTTACGTAGAACACAAGTTTTGTAGTTTTACTTAGGCATATCAAACATTTCCTAATTCACAGGTTTGTCGCTAATACATTTATTCGTCATGTTCTGCAAGCTATGATTCTTCTTCTACCTAACCTACGGAGTCCCCGCCCGTGATGGTAAATGGCTAGAATTTACAACCCGAGATCCTTATATCACAATACTTGTTTATTAGAAATGTCCGTGTCGCGATAGTAACGGCAATCGTTATATCCTCTCTGCCCGTAGAAGATGCGCAAATTCTCTAATTGCAAGTCCCACGACTTGTGTGATGCTATTTGAAGTCCTAGAATTTTAGGTTTCCATTATTGGATAAACTCCTTGAATAGTCTGTTCTGATTATCCGCTATATATCGAGAAATCCAGCTTATTGCCTCCCAACTTAGAGCTATGCAGGCCCTCTTAATAATTTCTCGTTAAAAACCTGTCACTAAACTTATAAATACCCGGGAAACTTTCCCGACCTACACTACGGCTTTGCAGCCCACTTTGCGACCTACCTCGTCGTTGTCAACTTCTCGACTCCCTGAATATCGAATCGAAACTGAATTTGCCAAGTTCTCCTCAACTTAGTAAAAAATTTCAACCAATCCAAATGCTTCATACATCTCACATACATCTGTTCTCATCACCGCCCTCTTTGTTCATTATACAAAAAAGTGTGGTACGTCATTACATCAACACTTGTTCACACATTCATAATTTGAATGGGAATATTATTTTTCCCTAGACATAAGTCTATAGTTCATTTGTGCGCGGTTAAGGAATGTCTGTTATGCGAAAAAACATTATTATTAGGTCCGACCAACGTGAACAATGCCTATTAGTCTGGCTGTCAACCTGGTCGCTTGTTCTCACAACAGGATCCGGTGAACAATGACTTTGTCTCCCTCTTCCGTCTTTTCACATTCTATCGCCTGTATTCATCTGTACTGACTATGTATACCTGAGGCGGGTGTATGACTATATTACATGAGCGAAAAAAGGACTGGTCATGCAACGTTTTGTCGTGGTATTTCTTACCGTCAATTTCTCGATGTCTGTGAAGGGCTCTCACTATCTAATGAGATGCCCTTAGCTTGTGAATGGTTCCCTTCTTGCTGAGATGTGCCTACCCAACTATGGCACAATAATAATAATAATAATAAATTGTGTATACCATGCAGCAGATGATGTTCTTGTAGATATTTTCATGTTGAACTCTTGATTTCTTATGAATTAGAAAGACATGGGAGCTGTTCATAAATTACTTCCACAATTGTTTGCCAATTTCTTATCCGCTCTCCAACTGTTTGTCAGCAATAGTTATGAATCCAGGGACCCCCGGCTTAATTATGCCACTAACACCCCCTCCCTCCAACTATAAATATTATCATAAAAAGAACGATGAAATACATGTTTTCTTTCAAAGATTTTTATAAACTTTTTTTTCAAATTCTAACATTTTAATTATATTAAAACAATATTATTGACGTTAACTTTGTTAACATCTTCCCATTGTCAACAACTGTTAGATTTTTTTTTTATACCACGTTCCTTCCCGCCTCCCCCTTTAATTGTTGAGGCTATTTCTGGACAACCCCCATATAAAATATTTAAATCACGTCATCTCAGAAAACAGAATTTCATCTGCAGGTGTTTAGAAAATAACTTACTGTGTTTTGTTGAATGATTAAGTCTTTGGCTGTGTCCTTCTCTGGGTGCCAAGAGTCAGTGGATTTCATTACAGAGACTGAACTAGTCGGTGACGAGCACGCAGCATGGTCGTTAAGCTCTCTATGTCGTATGTTAGCTGGGTTGATGTAGTTGTGGTAGGAAACAGCTTCAAACCCTGATGATGTACTAGTACTGTTGTTACAGCCAGAGACTGCAACGTTAGAGCTTGACACTTGTTTACCGTGTCCTGTAGTTGAGTCATCTTGTCTTGTTTTCATCTCAACAACATCCTGTTTAGCTGCATGTTTCCCCCGCAAACCCACAGTCCCGGCACCACTAACTTTATACTTTTTTTGATAACTCTCATCTCTGGCTGAGTTCCCTAAGTCTTTCACAGACTTGCGACTTGACATTGAACGTTCTATGAAACACTTATTTGCTATCAGGTTACTTTCCGTGACTGTTTTCTCCTTCACTAAAGAAAGTGGCTGTTCCATGCCTGAACACCGATTTAATTCACCAAATTGTCGAACTTGAGCTAAAGGATTTGTTTCACCAAAAGGAAACATGAAGCTTTCTTTATTCGATGTCCCTGAAAAATCCAACGAATCGTTATACATTCTAAAAGCTGCAACACGTTGTGGCATGACAGAAGTCGTCCAGCTACCCAGCTGAAAGTTTCTAGATGGATCCTGCTGCAAACTTTCCATTTTCAACTGATCCAAAAGAGGCGGCAAAAGACTTTCGAAGACCTTCCGTTTTTTCTCTAAATACATTTCCAGTTTCACAGCTTTAGCTAATTCTGTCTTAGACTTCGCTATATTCAATAAACTCTGTACATTTGGTAAACAATCAATGGAGCTTGATTCATCCGGTTTACTTTCATCCTCAGATTCTGTGAAGATAATTAACAAATTTTCTGTATACTTACTCATTTGCAATGTTTTTTTTAAATGAAATATATGTCTTGCTGACGCTAGTAAATGAATGTTTCTCTATAGCTAGTAAATAAATGTTTTTCTATAGCTAGTAAATAAATGTTTTTCTATAGCTAGTAAATAAATGTCTTTCTAAAACTAGTAAATGAATGTTTTTCTAGAGTTAGGAAGCGAATTTCTTTCAAAAGCTAGTAAATATTTTTCTACGGCTAATAAATGTTTTTCTATGTTTAGTAAATAAATGTTTTTCTATAGCTAGTAAATAAAATTTTTCTAAAGCAAGGAGATGCATGTTTTTCTATAACAATGAAATAAATGTCTTTGAATACGATTTGTACGAAAGTAAAAAATGCATAACCTATGCTCGTGTGCTTATATATGAACTACTACTTGAATAGAAAGAGTTTCACTTCATCCCAAAGGAGGAAAGCTAGAAGTTAAGTCAAACCTATACTTAATTTCTCTATGTACAGTGTATATCATATGAAAGCCCAATGTATCGCTCAAGTAATTAGTGTGGAAATTCATCAGTTTTTAAAGAACAATCTTGATTTATTATTCATTACAAAGAATGCACTTTACAGAACTGTATTTAAGTTATCTATATTAGTTCAGCAATACATTTGACAGAGTCGAACATGACAAATTAATAAAATATCTTAAAGGAATTGGCATAGATGGAAAAGACATCAGACTGATTAGAAATATATATTGGGAACTGCATCAATAAGGTGTGAAAACAGCTACTCACAAAACATAGAAATAAAAAGAGGGGTAATACAAGGATGAATCTTATCACCCAGCAGACCGCCGAAAACGGACCTTCAGGGCCATTGGCGCAAATAAAATGGAGGCACGACGCATTTTCGTTCCCTAAATTACACCCTGCTGGAAATCTAGTAGGACCATTGCCCTGTTGCAAGAGAGGTTCAGTGGGAGTTTGAGAATGAACGATGAAGAAGATCACACAGTCAATTTAACATCTACACAGAGAATACCTTTAAACATGTAGATGGAATGTTAGGAATCAAGTTGTGGGAAAATAATAAACAACCTGCGATATGCAGAGGACCCTGTCCTTTCAGCTGAAAGTGACCTTAAAGATAAATAGATCAAGTCGATAAATCAATTAAAGAATGTGGCCTAGATATACACATACCAAAAAAAATGATAATCTGCACAGTCACAGAGGAACAGGAGCTACACATAAAATATATGGAGAGGTATATAGTTCAGAAACATGCACAAAGAACAAACAACTAGAAGATAGAGCTGTGCCTTTTAGATGCAGGATATATAGAATAATAGGGAGGCGGAAAGAAAAGAAAATTCTAAGAACATTTCGTATGAAAAAAAAACTATTAAAGGAAATAAACATCAAACAAATAAGGTAATTTGGACATATTAAAAGACATGACACCTTGTTGAAGACTTTACTTGAGGAAAGAGTCGAGGGTGAGCAAGAAGTAGGCAGAGATACAAGTGGGAGAGACACATCACGAGATGGACAGGTCACAGTCTAAAGAATGCACCATCAAAACAAGAGATATAGGTCGTTAAAGGTCCGTTTCTGCCAACCTTGGTTGCGGAGAAGACACTTGATGATGATGAACACTAACTACGCTGTTCTCTTTTACTACAGGTTGGGGGGGGGGAGTTCACATTCTCCCAAACACACATCCCCCTTCCCGAATCTACTGCCTCGATTCCACTACCACAATAATTCAAAAGCTATCAAGCGCTTACCTGTGTCGTGAGAACATTGTCTTTTATGCTTCTCCCTGTTAAAGAATGGCATATATGTATATATGATTGGACATAATAAATACATAGAAGTACACACATTTATCAAATATATTCCTTCAATAATGAAGACATATACTCATATCTCAGAATGTTTAGCTTTAATGTCATTTTCTGCAACACATAAGCAATACACAGTAATGATGTTCGTCCGTCGTGATCGACGATGACCAAAAACTCAACCATAATAATAATAACAATAAATAATAAAAATAATAAAGTTAATAGTGCGTTTTTAAATGACTAGCAAGTCCAATGCGCGCACAAAATGTTCTTTTACAGAATTGACAACAATGGAAGGTATCTGTGTGAGGTTGAGATGTTTTTTCTTTTCTACGTGTCCGCTTATGTCTTGCAATTTCTTTTCTGAATTCTTCCGCCGTTAGTGCTCCCGTTCTAATGCTGTAACGCCATGCTGTTCTATCCTGAGCGAGGCTCTCCCAAGCGCCTACGTCAATGTTAAGATGTTTCAATGTTAAGATGTTTCAATGTTAAGATGTTTCAATGTTAAGATGTTTCAATGTTAAGATGTTTCAATGTTAAGATGTTTCAATGTTAAGATGTTTCAATCACACAAAAATAACATAATAATAAAACCCATAACTCGTCATTATTGTAAGAGTGACACCACACAATGGAAACATAAGTACAAAAAGCTCTCCAAATACCTCTGTCCTCGGCCATTCGGACAAATGTAGACAAAAATCATGCCCAACCCATTCCTTCATGTTGTCAATGTGGAATTTTCTTTCCCACCTTTTCTCCTACCTACCTCGACTGCTTCTTAAAAAATGGTTTTAGAAAGTGAGTCGTGTCTCGTTACATGTCCAAAGCAACAAGTTTACTCATTTTCACCACTGCCAAAGGTGGTTCTTAATAACCTGGAAGTTTGTGTATTTGCTGTCGGACAAATATATTTGTCTTGTATTCTATATAACTAATTTTTAACCATCCTATGTATCATTTATATTCAAAAACCTGAACATTTCTTTTGTTATCTTCATTGAGTCTCAAAACTTTCACATCCGTATACAAGTATAATTAACGCTATCAAATGTATAAATTGAACAAATTGATTTTTACTGTAATGCTGATCTTACTTTTCTAAATTGTATTCAGCCTTGTTATGGATGTCATTGCCATTTCGAGGCATTGATGTATTTCCCGAGTTGCCATCATGACATATTTGGAACCGGGATATATGAAGGTGGTAACGTCGTCAAATTTGTGACGTTTAACCATATGTTTGTTGGGATCTTGCTATCAATGCTAATTTCCATTGTCATATTTCCTAATAACGTCTTCGAACTTTGAGGTGAGTTCCTGGAGTTCATATTCGGAACCAGCCAAGAAATTGATATCATCGACTTAACGTAATTTACAAAGTACTCTGCCGCCAACAGTTATTGATGTTTGGTTATCTTGTAGTGTCTCAAGTTGTATATATTTCAGATAAATGCTAACTAGTACTGGGGAAAGTCCGCAACCATGACGCACTCCTATATCCGTCTTGAATATCTCGCCATTGTCATTATTTATGAAAATATCACTGATTGTACCTTTTTACAGCGTGTCAATAACATCCATGATATGTGTATCACATTTTTATTGTCTCAATATCTGCCACAGATTATGATGCCACACACGATCAAATGCCAGAGTTAGATTAATATGATTCTGTAGAATCTTCATGCGGTGCATAATCAAAACAGGAATGGTCTCGCTATTTACAAGATCAACGGTTTTAGATGTAATTCGGACTGTCTATGTTATACATTGAGTGAACTTTGATTACGTCTAATGAAAAAAATTGTCAATGAATATATACTAACATAAGGACCGAACGGAATCATCCTTCTAAAGTGACTCATATAACATTTCCGTGAATTTCATTGGTCACTGTGTCCGGAGAGCTAAAGAAAATCACGGGAATAGTCAAATGAGTCACTTAGAAGGATGTTTTCCAATGAGATCACATGTCATAGTGTGGATTGGTCACAGTTGAGCGCTACTCCTAACTAATAATATCCTCTCCTTCTTTCTTTCACTCCTTTTTTTGTTTCAATCCCAGCCCTGCCTCATTCAATATTGTATCTGGCACACTCTCTCGAAAACATACACCTTGATTATTTCACTATGGCACGCTGCAGCACTCCTTGACATGATCATGTGTACAGTCTGGTACAGCATTTGAGTACACTAATGTACCACACACGGATTCATCTTATGTTGCAAAGTAGTATATGTCCATTTTTCTTCATCACCAATTTTCATATTCCTAACAGAGGGGTGCGATTTATTTTACAACGCCCCCCCCCCCCCCGTTATCTACGGGCTTGCTAATATCGTATCTCCTGGTCATTACACATGCTCCCTTATTCAACATAAATTCATCTTGCCTCTGCTGATCTCATTATTCACTGGACCCTATCTCTCCTCTCGGCATCCTTACCCATCTATCTACTCCTGTCTGCTGTTCTTACTCAGTACGCAGACCTTATCACACAATATATACAAACATATATATATATATATATATACAAACATATATATATTTATATATATATATATATATATACATATGTATATATACCCTTTGTTGCATTTCAGCGTCATGGGTAAAAGAGTTTTCTTGAGATGGCCCTCATGTGTGCTGAGTATATTGTGGAAATTTTGCCTCTTTTATTTCGGTGGTTCATCGTTTTCGTGGTCGACCTCTATATATATTCCTTATCCCGCATCCATTGTACACTACTTAGTTTTCCTTCCTTTACTCTTCCCTTCTATTAGCATATCCTGCCCCCCCCCCCCACACATACACACATCGTCTTGTGCGTTCATGGCTCACTTTTTCCTCTTGAACGACATACTATTTTCACCTTTCTCTCCATCGTTATTTTTTCCATGACCGTGTACATTTATCATTTCATCTGTGGTCGGTTGTGGCTGTGTCTAGTTCACGTGGCTACATAGTTATGTGCTCTTTCATAGCCTCCGCTGTATAGAAGACCTAAGCACAGAATTCATGACTGCTTCATTGGTTACGCTTTTGATTATTGCGTGGTGTTTATTGGTCACTGTTTATATACTTAAAGTCGCATGCAAAAATAGCCACGGCGATTCCAAGTTTATAAATAGTTACCAACGAAATTCACGACAGTAATAAAAAATAGAACGAATGAAGTCATACTTAATTTTGTCCAGAAGTCTTCTATACGGCAGACGATCAAGGTTCAATTATATATATATATATATATCCCCAGGTCCATATATAAGCCCCAGGTCCAGACAATATCACATTAGAAGAATTAGCAGCTTTAGATGACTTTGGAGTTGAAATAATCACAAAATTGCTGAATGACATATATAACAGCGGAAACATACCCGATGACTTAATGAGATCCATATTCATAGCATTACCTAAGAAACCAGGGACCACTGAATGTGAAGAACACCATACAATCAGCCTCATGAGCCAAATAACCAAAATACTGCTCAGAATCATCATGAAGAGAGTGAGAAACAAAATAAAACCAGAAATAAGTCCAGAACAATGTGGATTTGTAGAAGGCAAAGGCACCAACAATGCGATTTATATATTGAGAACACTAATAGAGAGGTCTATAGAGGTAAAAACAGATCTGTACCTCTGTTTTATAGACTACACTAAAGCTTTTGACAAAGTTAAACATAGCGAAATTATACACATGCTAGAGAATCTGAACATTGACAGCAAGGATTTAAGAATAATCAAGAACATGTACTGGCAACAAACAGCATCAATAAGAGTAGGAAAGCAATTTGGCCCTTTTCAACAAATAAAACATGGAGTCAGACAGGGATGCGTGCTTTCACCAGACCTGTTCTCTCTATACAGTGAAAACATATTGCGTGCAATAGTAGATATCCCAGGAATATCAGTGGGAGGACATAACATAAATAATTTGAGATATGCGGATGACACTGTTCTGATTGCAAAAAGTGAGGAAGACCTTCAAAAATTAATTAAAGTAGTAGTCACAGAAAGCAAAGAGAAAGGCCTCTTCCTAAATATCAAGAAAACAGAAGTAATGGTTATTTCAAAGAAAGAAAATAACACACCTTGCAAGATCATAGTGAATGATATAGTATTAAAACAGGTCCACCAATTCAAATATCTAGGTACAATTATAACAGCAGATGGAAGAAGTTCAACAGAAATAAGATGCAGAATAGGACAGGCAAAAACAACATTCAGAAAAATGAAAAATATACTGTGTAATATGACCTTGTCATTAGAGGTGAGAAAGAGAGTTCTGCAGTGCTATATAACCCCTATACTAACATATGGGTGCGAGTCTTGGACAATAAACAAACTGGAAAGTGGGAGATTGGAGGCAACGGAGATGTGGTTCTACAGAAGAATGCTGAGAATACCATGGACTGCCAGAAAAACTAATGTAGAGGTGTTAAAGGAGTTAAATGCGAAACGGACCTTAATCAACAATATAAGAAAAAGGCAATCTTCTTTTTTTGGCCACTTCATGAGACAGGCAGGTTTAGAGAACATAATCACAACAGGCAAGATTGAAGGCACCAGAGACAGAGGGCGACAACGTGAGAAAATATTAGACAGTTTGACAACCTGGCACGGCAAAGAAACAACAACGACTTTGATACATAATACTGTGGACAGAGAGCTGTGGAGAGCCATGACCGCCTACGCCACCCGGCATGGCACCTGATGATGATGATATATATCATTTTATTACAAACATATTTGAATATATATATATATATATATATATATATATATATATATATAATGACCTCCTTGTCATTAGAGGTGAGAAAGAGAGTTCTGCAGCGCTATTTAACCCCTATACAAAATATGGGTGCGAGTTATGTACAATAAACAAACTGGAAAGTGGGAAATTAGAGGCAACAGAGATGTGGTTCTATAGAAGAATGCTGAGAATACCATGGACTGCCAAAAAATCTAATGTGGAGGTGTTGAAAGATTCAAATGCGAAACGGACCTTAATCAACAATATAAGAAAAAGGCAATCTTCTTTGTTTGGTAACTTCATGAGACAGGCAGGTTTAGAGAACATAGTCAAGACAGGCACAATTGAAGGCAACAGAGACAGTGCGACAACTTGAGAAAATATTAGACAGTTTGACAACCTGGCACGGCAGGGAAACAACAACGACATTGATACATAATGTGGACAGAGAGCTGTGGAGAAACATGACCGCCTACGCCAGCCGGCATGGCACCTGATGATATATATATATAATTGTAACAAACGTAAAATGTCGACCTAAAATAGAAATCAATTGTTTTGACATATTTCACAGCACATTCAATTATTAAGCCAGAATGACACTAAAGTTATTATTACCTTTTGTTTGTGTTGAATCGAAATCCGTTAGCGAAAGGGTTGTTCTCAATTTTCATTTGAGTGATTTGTGGATTTTGATACTGAGTAACTGCAACGAATATTGTTTCTGGCTGATGCATTGCGATCTTCATTGATCCGTTCAGTTCAGAAATAATTAAACTCATGAAGTACTTTCTCATTGACTGCAGAACTACCTGGTAGATGTTGACAGTAAATAAAAAACAATTTCTCGTGTTTGAACACTTGTGGAATATTTCGTAATAAAAATACATTCATGTCAAAGAGTACGTACAATATACTGTTCGTTTTCACGTTTTGGCCTATAAGGGGAAATTCCTGGATTGACGTATATGGGAGTATTTTCTATTTACGTATATGAGAAAAGTCGTGTATTGACGTATATGAGAACACAGGACTGTCATTCTTCTTCTTCTTCTTCTGCGTTCATTCTCTCAAACTCCTGCAGATCAGCAGGATGTAGTCCGGAGAACGGAATGCGTTGTCTCATGGTTTACAGCATTGCTGCGATATCTGCGCCTTTCGGCCTGACACATCCGACTTCAGCATGGCTTTGGGTCACTGACCTATATCGGATGGGACAGCCAACTTCATCCCATAACCTCCTTAGTCGCCTTTTACGACATGCATGGAAGGTAAACAGTGTTGCTATTCTTTGCTCCCCTTTCGGGTCCCGACAACACACGGGAGAGGAGTGTCATGTTTTAAGGTGTGTGAGGGAATGTCTTGTATTGACGTACATGGGGAGTGTCCTATATTGAAGTGTATGGGAAGAGACCTGTACTATGGTGTATGACAAATGTCATGTATTTACGTTATAAGGAGAGTGTCCTTGTATTGACGTGTTTGAGGAGTGTCCTGTATTGACATATATGGGAGATATCATGTATTAAGGTATATGGGGGTTTGCTTAATATTGGAGAATATAAGAGGAATGTACTGTATTAACGTATGTGAGGAGTGTCTTATTGGTGTGCATGAGAAATGTCCTGTATTAGGTGTGTATGGAGAATGTCCTTTATTGATATGTACAGAATGGGCTGTATTGGGTATATTGAAAATGGCATGCATTTAGGTAGGTGTGGAATGCCCTATATTTAGGTGTACGAGAGATGTCCTGTATTTATATATATGGAGAAATTTGAAATCTCAAGGAATGTGCATAAATTCAATCAAGCACTTTCTCAGACTTCAAAAGCCATATCTCCCACACACTCATCAATAATGATAGTCATTTCATGGTTTTCAATTCATATAATTAATTTCTCACCGTTCCAAGTGCGTCCAGATTGTTAGATATCTTCAAGCCAGAAAACGTAATTAGTTCCTTCATCCAATGAAGTCCAGTGTTTGGGGAAAATGGATGCAGAAACGTACTTCTACCTGGCACTGGGGTAGGATATAAGAGAGAACGTTCTTTCGATGGAAGCCATTCTCCGTTGCTGAATTTGTGTAACTGAAAATGAAGATACTTCTTTGTGTTAAGTGATGACAATTGATAGAATGCGATGAGAATTTGCTAACAATATAATCAATAACATTACAAATATCATCATTACCGACCTTTCAACTTTCTGTGGAGATCAGGTCTAAACAATTTTCATGTGTGTGTGTATATATATATATATATATATATATATATATATATATATATATATATATATATATATATATATATATATATATAGAAGCTACTTACATTATGATCCGCAGAATTTATTTCCATCGTGACATTGTAAAGCTTCTCTGGGTCAAGGCCGTTAAGGGCATACGAAGGAGCAGGAAACACTCTCCTGTAGATTTAAAGAGAATTATTAGAAAGAAGAACAGTTTCCTGTTATTATTATTTTTCTATTAATTTTCATCCTATCAGCATGGACACTACAAGATTCACTGCTGATTTTTTCTATACAACTATCGACTGTTGTTTAACTTACATAAACTGTTGACTTTACTCAACAAGAATAATAAGCAGATTCTGCGTTATTTTTCTACTTTTGCATCCAAAAATTAATCACTCAGTTCAATATTGGTTATGTATAGAGCAATGTGTTTAGATCATCTTGTGTGCCCTACAAATTGTTCTGCAGAGAAGCTACTATGGAACAGGTTGCCCGTTTCCGTTCTGAGAACTGCGAAAATGGGAGAATCATGTAGTGAGATCTTGTGTCTCTGCATATGCAGACTGCAGAGACGTTCATCCCGTTACCGTGTTCTTTTAGACGGCAGTGTCCTGTTCTAAGTTGAAATATTGTGACTTCATTTCTGTTCAATTTGTTAATGTTGTCTTGTTCGGGGCTATAGTTTCTTCGGGGCTTTTGTTTCCACTGAAGTCGCATTAATTCTTTTAGCAGAGATTTTACCTCCGTGAAGCTTTGAGGTGCGCTGATCTGAGGGAGTTTGCCTCCCGCACATTTGCAGAGATTTTACCTTCGTGAAGATTTGAGGTGCGCTGATCTGAGGGAGTTTGCCTCCCGCACATTTGCAGAGATTTTACCTTCGTGAAGATTTGAGGTGCGCTGATCTGAGGGAGTTTGCCTCCTGCACATTTGTCTGTTTTTCGTTACCGGTGATACCATGTGAGCTGGTATCCATTGCAATACTAGTGTAGTTTTTCTGGACAATTCAGAGATATTCTGCTCAAATTATTGTTGGTGTAAATATGTTGGTATAATGGTGTGAAAATGTTGGTATATAAGAATGCGAAAATGTTGGTATAATAGTGTGAAAATGTTGGTCTAAGAGTGTAAAAATACAAAACTGATGGGGAAATTGGAATAAAGGGATGCAGATTTGTATAATTCAACGCAGTCTTCTGAGATCTTAGTGACTGGATTACAAGAACCGCGACTTCCAATATTTTATGATCGTTAAAAGCTATAACATATCCTAAATGAACTAACGTTCTCAGTTGAAAAAAAATGTGTACCATAAGCTGTGGATTTTTATTTAAACAAATTCATGAAACAAGATTAAATATTTAAATGTTTGAAACTAATATTTTAATAAAATACAAATTTACTGACTATGATAAGCCACATTCATTTCAATCGTAGGCGTGAATCTAATTAATATGAAAATTGTCTGTGACTGCTCGCCTTGATAGTGCATTTACTATTCTGTTATTGATAAAACTGCACATTACTTCTGACTGAGACGTTATCTAATGACAAGGGAAACAATTCAAGTAAATCCAAGCACTTATGAGTCAGAATGCTTATTCTAATTACCTTCCCTTCTTGGTTATGATCATTTCAGTACCTTGTTGCCTAAACTTCTGCCATAGATCAGCGTCCATTAGATAAACTGTGATATCCTTGTGGTGTTTGCGAATACATCCACTGGGGACGAACGTACAAACTCACGATAAGTAACGGTTGTTGCAATATATGAGACAATAACATGAAAAAAAATAAAGTTTTATTATGAATCTACTGTGTTCGTTCTCAAACTTTCGCAGACTTGCATAATGTAGTCCGGAGAAAGAATGCGTTTATGATGGTTCACAGTTTTGCTGCGATATCTGCACTTTTCGACCTGACCTGCCACATCCGACTTCAGCATGGTTTCTGTGTCATGTAACCCTCTATTGGATGCGATAGTCAACTCCACACCCAAAAACTTTCTTAATCGTCTCTTATAACGTGCATGGCAGGTAACAATATCATTTTTTGTTTCCCTTCCGGGCCAGGCAACACATGGAAGTTTAACGTGGAATTAATGATTTATGCAACATTTTGGTTTTAAAATAGCGATATTAGATATAGTCTAGACAGGTATTAATTGCTCCGATGTTTATACTCAGGATTATCCTTAGGAAACTAGACTACGGAATCATAGTGCAAATTTAATGACTTTTCTATGTGCTTGTTCATTTCTAAATATCAACTATAGTCCGTTTCCAAATCCATGCACAACTTGTGAAAAATACAGTGTAATATCGCATCTATTTTACAGATGTCAAGGTCATGCACGAGAATGAAAATAAAGGCAGAAGCAGCTTGACTGACGGCAACTAACACCCACAGTAGTGATAATCAAATTTCCAGAGTATGCTTAGAAAGTTAGAAATTATGAGAATTGAGTGGGTCACATCACAACAGCGTCCATGCCATCGCATAGATCTACTATCCAGGTCATGCGGGAGTCATAGACAACGACTAGCTGATTCATTGGCGGGTAAAGCTATAGTGGGTGGCAAATCGGTGAGAAGAGACAGAGCTAACTTAATTAGGGCAGTCATGGTTATCATGTGACGTAACCTCTCCAGAAAGTTGTCTTCCCAATGAACTTCCTGAATCCCTCTGTGTCTTGGGCCATGAATCTTGCATTTTTCAACGACGTATTCATGTTATCAACGACAAGTTCCCCGTACAGGCATATAACCAAATGATATCAGGGTACAAAGCCAGAGGTAGACTACGAAAAAGATGGATAGAAAACTTTAGGGACATCTTGAACAAATTCGGTCATAGCACATCTGAGGCCTTGGAACACAAACTCTAGCTCCCATCACCACCACGCTTAACGGCAAAAGTGGATAACAAACCATCTGGGGAAAGACAATAGACAACATAAAAGCATCGCAATAGCTGGAGTGGCATCTCACAGTGACGCCGAGCTGAGGCCTATATAACGATGATCATGTTTTAAAACAAACACTAGGGGACACTAACTGAAAATAAAATTATAACACTTTTCAGATATTGGTTTCAAAACACTTTCGTCCACACTCTTGGTAGATTATGGTATACGCCTACAAATCAAAAATATGATGACATAGACTTAATTTTTAGTAGACCTACTGTCGAAATGTAATACTTGAACCATGTATCTTTCTGATATTCAAAGAGATTAAAGAAATTCGTTATTTTTACAAATTGAATTTACTTGAGACCTTATGTATATCATTTTTGTTACATCACCAGAAATCTATGAATTCTTGAAAAGAATTATTGTTATACAATTAATCGTTGGGTGCAGGGACGTAGACACGCTTCAGCAAGAGGGAGAGGGTTTACCTAAAACAAAGTGGTCATTTGCCATTTGTGTGTAATCTCTACTTCTTTTTTTTCATGAAAAATTAACCTGCAAAAAATAAAAAGGGGTTTTTATCTACCTTTTGGCTACATTTATAGTACTCAGTCATGATCTGATTTCTTAAATGTAGTGAGGGGAGGTTGAAAACCCCAAATCCCCACCGCTTATATACGGGCTTCGCTAACTGGTTATTGCACCATCAGTCCATGGTGCCCATGCCCTTTTATCCACATACGCATAATAGTTTGCAAGATAATGAATGTTCTAATTTCGGAACAAACTCTAGAAACGGTTTCCGTAAGACTAGCAATTGAAATTAATTTTATGAACAAAACTGCATTGCAGTAAACAATTGTTGTCTTGAGATGGCTGATTTTCTGTTGTTTTCTCCAATTATTTTGTTGTGAAACAGTCAAGGGTGGAGGAAAAAGAAGCGGTAAACTAAATCCTGGATAGACAACATCAAGGAATGGTCTGGGCATGATTTTTCAACACATCTCCAATTGACTGAGGCCAGAGCTGTATGGAGAGGTTTTTGTGCTTATGTCTCCAGTGTGGCACCCTTACGACCCACGGGCTATGGGTCTTATAATTATTATTATTATTATCGTCATTGTTAATTATATAAAACAGAAAAGGACAAAGATTAATAAGAAAAATAACTGACGCAAGCTAAGACGTTGATGAAATAAATTGAGATTTGACCGCTATAAAAGGCATTAAATACATTTCGGATCATTTATGATAAAGATTACCTGTGTAACCGTTTCCCCATGGACATGTGCGCCTGTACAGACGACGGTAGTTCATGAAGATATTCTGATGTGACTTCAGAGTCGTCTTTTATTAGTAGTTCTGGTTCTGAAAACGTTATATCTCTATCTTCCTGTGTTGGATGATGTAGCTGTCCATTAGTAGTTCTCAAATCCGAAGAATGGGTATCTATTCATAAAACGTAAATCATCTATCATGTATGTCAAGTTGTATTAATTTACATGACACGATAAGAAATGTGTTCATTCTATGCGATAACATTTTATACCTCCCTCATATCATTTCTTCTTGCGTGTGAGAATTCCTTCGTTATATTCTCAAAATGTGATAAGAAGCATTCCAACAACTCTTGTCTTAATTTTAACGCTGTCTAAAAACTACCACTTCAACAATTTGTTGCCCATTTTTGACCACCTCCAATCCCTAAGGAAAGTGTTGCGAACATATACGCTATAGAGCAGTGTTTCTCAACTTTTTTGTACCATGCCCCACCTAAGTCTTTCTAAAATGCTGATGCCTTCATATGTAGCATATTCATACTTTTTGCATATTCAAAAATTGAATTATTCCTTAAATGAAGCATAAACTTTGTTAACTTTAAGAATGAAGTGTGTCAAAACATATCCCTATATTACTCCGCGACAACAGGTGATTTTTAAATAGCTAATGACGGTAAAAGGAATCAAATGGATAAATAAAACAACATTAGAAGACCTGAATTTTGCAGATGACCATGCACTATTGAGTGAAAACCATCAAGATGCACAAACAAAAACTGATAGATTAAAACTCATCGCAGGACAAATAGATCTCCAAATCAATTCATCATAAAACAAAAATTATGGAGTTCACCAATTCACCAAATTACTTTAAATGGCCAACAAATTGAAAAAGTACACAAATTCTCCTATCTAGGAAGCAAATTAACACTCGGCGGGGATGTCATGACAGAAATTACAACTCACATTGCCCTAGCATCAAGTGCATTTAACAGACTGTCTAATATCTGGAAGTCAAAGTCAATCAGCACACGCACGGAAATGCGCTTATTTAATTCCTGCGTTATTCTGGTGCTATCATATGGAGGTGAGAGCTGGAAAAGCTCTTTATCTTCAGAAAATAAATTACTGAGTTTCGAGAACAAATGTCTTCGTAGGATGACTAACGCCAATTGGAGTGAGTTCAAATCGAATGATAAAATCAGAGACAATAATAAAAATTATAATAATTATGTTAATAATAATATTAATATAACTAAGATACATAACCCATCAGGGCCGTCACACTGGAGATATTACAAAAAGTCATCGAATTACATTTCTTCTTCTTCTTCTGAGTTCGTTCTCAAACTCCTGCAGATTAGCAGGATGTTGTCCGGAGAACGGAATGCGTTGTGTCATGGTTTACAGCATTGCTGCGATATCTGTGCATTTCAGCCTGACACATCCGACTTCAGCATCGCTTTGGGTCATTTACCCTATATGGGATGGGACAGCCAACTCCATCCCATAACCTACTTTACGACATACGTAGAAGGTAAACTGTTGCTATTCTTAGCTCCCCTTTCGGGCCCCGGCAACACACGGGAGCGAATTACATTTGTCTTCAGCCATTCGGACTATCTTTTATCTATAAACTATATTTCTCTATTACTGGTACAATATAAATATATATAACACATCAAAATTTCATCCCAGATGTTATCAGAAATCGCCGTTGGTCCTACATTGGGCATGTCCTACGCGCAGACACCAACAGAATACACCACCAATCTCTTGAATGGATACTTACAGGCAAAAGAGCCAGGGTTAGCCCAAAAGAAACACTCAAAAGAACAATACTTAGAGAAAGTAAAACAACCAATATTCATATTATTCAAGAACTGCACAGAATAGCTTTGAACAGACAGAATTGGAGAGATCTGACCTCTGCCCTATGCATTAACTTCAGCGCAAAAGGAAAATGAATGACGGTAAAAGTAAAGATTAGTTCTTCACTGTGCTATAAATAGCACTCTGTTGACAATTTTAACTATACAACGTCACAGATTTCCGTGTAACACCAATGAAAATAATGGCTGCCGTGACGTCACATCCGACAATCACAAAGTTCAATTCTAGACATAGATGAACTTATGCATAACCTGTTTGTTTTCCAATTTACAAATTTTTACAATTTCCTATTATTTGTGCTGAGCGATCAGTATTCCTGCCCGCTACACACGGAGTGAGATGCGCGTACACATTAGAAATATTGGTTTCTAGTTTCTATTTCTAGTCCTAACCGTCCTCTAAGTATTTAACCTTGCCAAATCACACAACAAAGGTTAGGTTATACCTCGAACTAGAACATAGGTCACTATGAAGAACTATACTTTACTTGCGCCGCTAAGGACATATAAAAACATTTTTAAAACAATATTTAAACAACATTTAAAAACCAAATTTAAAAACAATATTATTGAGCACTTAACAATTGACTATAATGCGTTCTGCATCCAACAACCAATCAGAAGCACTGACCCACTTCATTCTTAGAGTGAACAGGGTATAATTACAACTTGTTCGAATTGCCCCCCTGAACAATCAAATTGCCCCTCTGTGGGGCATGGACCCCACGTTGGAAAACACTTCTATAGAGGGAGTACACTTGTACTATGCCTAAATTTGTATAACATTACACAATTATTCTTACCTAAAACCTGGTCAACTTTATCTGGAAGAGTATCCTGCATTGTGAAGACCGCCTCGTTAATGTTTTCTTTTATCTTTCAGATCACAAAATCAATGCTCCTTAGCGTGTCTTAGTGCTAAATAAAATGCTGCGGTAACACTCTTCATTATGACAACCTACAGCTGACTGCTAACATAGTTGGTGTGATTGTTGTGCTGGAAGTATGACAACGAACGATACTTAATTAGAAACGAATAAATAATGAAAGAGATTAAAGCACGAAGATTATTGTGCGGTGAATAGATATGCTACACATTTATAGTGTTATAATAACAATATTAATATAATTAAGATTCATAACCCATCAGGGCCGTCACACTGGAGATATTACAAAAAGCCATCGAATTACATTTGTTTTAAGCTATTCGGATTATCTTTTATCTATAAACTATATTTATATTACTGGTACAATATAAATATGAACTAGGAAATCGTGTCCTACAACCAAGTATATGTCCTACAAGTGAGTATGTCCTACAACCAAGTATATGTCCTACAAATGAGTGTATATTCAACAACACAGTGTGTGTCCAGCAACAAAGTGTGTGTCCTACAAATAGTGTGTCCTACAACAAAGTGCATGTCCTACAACACAGTGTATGTACAAAGCATATAATTTAATACGAATCCAAAGAGACTAATATATAACATTCTCTATCGCTTGAACATGATGCAGACTACTGAAAACAAACGGTTAGCTAATAAGAAAAAAGTATCCACTGTTAACCATAACATAACTTGACCACTTGGCGTCTGTGTGTCCGAGATTCGTGGTTTGGTGTTATACACTAGCGCTATGGGTAGCGAGATCTCACCTCAGATGGATTAAGCCCAAGGGCCATGTGTGACTTCCGTACTTACGTCATGTGCGATCATTTTCATTCAAAGTGGACGTTGTTATCTTAAAGATACCGGTGTATACTTACTTTAAAACCTTCAGTTTCTAAGGATATTTTAACCAGACCATCGGTATATTTTTTCATATAAGCTAACCGTTTTCAGTCTTCTATGTGACTCTGTCCCAACAGTCTTTGACAACTATGGATCAATCTATACAGTGTACATTGGTATTAAGAAGTTAGAAGGAACATTATTTTGTCACTCTTTGCGTTTAAAATTTGACATCGAAATCTCAGCATATAAATTTCAGTTATGTCAGTGCTCCAAAACAGTGTAAAATAATCAAGAATGTTAGATATAAGGATGACAAAAATATTGTCAGCAAAAAGTCTACGGTGATTAGTGGAATAATTAGGGAATTGCATGAAATATGAATTTAAGACTAATAAAACAAGCTAAAATAAATAATGGTGATTGTGAAGCAAATGAAAAGATAAAATATAATGTTAAAATTTCAATGGAAGATAATGTGACATAAAGAAGAACTGGACATATTTAGTTCATCAAATTCACAAGACATTAGATAGTGGATGTTCGAGATTTTTGTGTGGTCAGTTTTCAATGAAGAAGCGACACTTAATCAATGTTATAAGAGTATTTCCACATACTAAGATCTAGTGTGGTCAGGAGAACGGTAAGCTGTGCACCGTGTTTTACGGCATCCCTGAGATAAGTACATCTTTCTGCCACACATACGACTTCAGTTCAATCGAGTTAACATATTCATTTACAGTATAGCTGAAAGCTGCGGTTTATAATTAAATAATTCCATTGGTTGCTGTTAAATGTTTTACAAGCGTTTCCTTATCATTGTAGATCAAAGTGAGGATAGTGGAAAATTAGAGTTCGTGGATATTTACCTATATGTCGTGTATTTTGTTCTTTATAGAGATAATTTGGTTGAAACGTCGTATTTGTGTTGTTTTCAGTGACTCGTAAAATTGTATTACATCATGCTTTCATTTCTAGCAGATTTGATCATATTTTTACTACAGTCGTTCAACTGCTAGAATTCGCTATTATAACTGCTAGAAAAACTGCAATTATTATCCTTAGCAGTGAAATCAATGCTACTAGTGCATTCTTCTCATTCTTCTTCTGCGTTCGTTCTCAAACTCCTGCAGATTAGCAGGATGTAGTCCGGAGAACGGAATGCGTTGTGTTATGGTTTATAGCATTGCTGTGATATCTGCGCCTTTCAGCCTGACACATCCTACTTCAGCATGGCTTTGGGTCACTTACTATATGGGATGGGACAGCCAACTCCATCCCATAACCTCATTAGTTGCCTTTTACGACATGCATGTAAGATAAACAGTGTTGCTATTCTGTGCTCCCCTTTTGGGCCCCGGCAACACACGTGCATTCTATTTGTTTAATCATTTGTTTTGCTGTTATTCAGTTTGATAGAGTTATTTGACTTATTTTATATTGAGTTATTAGAGTTATTTTTCTACATCTCAGGTGGTGGAGTTTTACTTTCCACATACCAGGTGGTGGAGTTTTACTTTCCACATACCAGGTGGTGGAGTTTTACTTCCACATACCAGGTGGTGGAGTTTTACTTTCCACATACCAGGTGGTGGAGTTTTACTTTCCACATACTAGGTGGTGGAGTTTTACTTTTCACATATCAGGTGGTGGAGTGTTACTTTCCACATACCAGGTGGTGGAGTTTTACTTTCAGCTCCATGTTGGTTATTGGTTAAGTAAAATGTGCCTGGTGAGGTACTCACTTTTCAACCGCGGACGTTAGTCAGATTTAGTTATATTAGAGCTTTACAATGTTTCTATGGCATGCATTTTTATGGTGATATTTTCCAGAGATTCGACAAGTCCCAGATAACTATTTCACGCCGGTATAGATATATTGTTCAATGACATCAGATGGACAGTTTTCTACTCCCGAAGGGACTTTGCTTTGACTGTTCTTGAAATCTCGAGACATGCAGTAGATTTCCTCTTATTTTGTTCGCTTGGGATATATTTATATCTGAAATTATTTTTCTTGTATAAACTTGACTGTGTTTTGTAGCTATTAATCAATCAAGTGTCATGTCTAGTTGCATAGGAGATCACGTTTCTCCACAACTCTCTGCCTCTTGTATTGTTAATAAGTTCAGTTGGTGACAGTTTTTTGTGCCACAGTGACAACCCAACTCTCGTGTATTCATTTATCTCTTCTCCACTTAATCTTTCAGGTGGTTACTAAAACACTATGCTGCAGATACACGGATTAATTTCTTCCCAGCATTCTAGGCATGAGCCTTGAGCAGACTTTCAGAGAAGATCATAGTAAGATAGTAAAACCTAACCACTTTAGTCGTCTTCTACGACTTGGACGACAGGCAGCATTGTTACTATTTTCTTGCTCCCCTTTCGGGTCTGTACATCAACCGGGTAAATACATTGGTGTAGAAAGTTTCAATATACACCGTATTCTCACACCTAACTCGAGCATTGTCCTCACCTGCCGATTCAGAGTACTTCAGATTGCAATAGTGTCTCTTGGTCAGGTGAGACTTGTTTTATTCGCTTTCTCCACGTGAGAGTTGGGCTGTTTGATACTAGAAAGTGGGAGAAGAAGGGTAGGTTATCTTTGTGTCCAACTGTTGGAGTGAACGTTACGTCATTTTTATTGACTACCTGGCAGATAACGGTTATAAGTTGGGGGGACGCGCTACCGAAAGCGGTTAGCGATAACCTGACACTTTTAGTGATTGAACTACCAGTATTAATTAGAGTGGAAATGAGGAAAGGGGTGAGTATGGTGTAAGATCTCGAATGATTTGAACAACATAATTGAATGCAGACATGAAATGTATACCTCTTGACACCAAGCCTGAAGCTAGGGAGTGGATGTTCAAACCCCACCCTCCTTACGACATCAGAACATGACATTTAGTACTTTCTAGTACAAAACACGTCCATAAAAAGCTGGTAAACTCTCTCCCCCCTCCCTAACACTGTTCCCAAAAAGTCACGAAAACGAAGAAATAACATTTTGTGTACATAAAGCTCCTTCCCATACCTACGGCCCTCTTGACATACGCAATAGGCAGCTACCATTATTCACCAACAGTTCATCACCTTTTTTTTACTCTTTGAATTATTGTTTTGATTAATCTTGAAATTTAAACAACTTAGTTTCCAGTTTCTTCTTCCAATAAAATCGCGAACCAATCTCGACATTTTTTAATTGCAGTTTGATACAGATACATGGTCATACATCTTTTCTCAGCACCGAAACTAGACATTTCATTATCGTGACCTTGGTAAGCTCTAGCTTCTGCGCTTACATAAAGTCAATTCGTTTCGACTGTGACTTCCCTGGGGAATGTTTTCGGCATCCCAACCCAACAGTGGCGACTGCCCCGATCATTCGTACTTAGTTTGGCCCCTGCTAATTATAGTGACAACTGTCGTACTTCTGTTCATATCGACTGGTGTTTATTTTTCAATAGTGGTTGGACATCGAAAAAGTTGAACTCGAAAAAGTAGGACTGAGTCACAAGACCACATGGAAAACCAGGGTATAGTGCCATGGAGGTGATATTTAGACATGAACGTCTGAAGTATAGAAGACCTCTGTTCAGAACTAATAATGACTTCATCCGTTACTTTTTTAATTATTGTCGTGATTCTCATTGGCCACTATTTATATACTTGGAGTCGCATGTCAAAAATAACCAAGATCGACCAATGAAAATCACGGAAAGAATCAAAATGAACCTTTTAGGTCATATTTACATTTTTTGTTGAAATGTTTTATAGTATATCGAAGGTCACGATTTAGCCTAACTAAATATCGACTTGAATCTGAAATAATTTAGTTTGGGATATAGGAGGCATCTACAATTACATGAGAGCTTGTGGCTTTATTTTATTTCCGAGCCGCGTAGACGTTCTAGTCGTGACTCTCGCCATTAGAAGACCTGTTGGCTATAGGGAAATTCATTATTTTTTTTTAATGACTCGTTTGACTATTCCCTTGATTTTCATTGGCATCAACA
Organism: Meghimatium bilineatum; assembly: GCA_034231615.1. Taxonomy (NCBI): domain Eukaryota; kingdom Metazoa; phylum Mollusca; class Gastropoda; order Stylommatophora; family Philomycidae; genus Meghimatium; species Meghimatium bilineatum. The sequence goes on along the minus strand of CM067298.1, from coordinate 111,238,409 downwards.
CAAAGTATAATCATAGTAACCAATGGAACAAAAATAAAACTAGCGTAGTCTATACAGAATGCGTAGCTCTCTACAGTAAAGGCATTTTAGCTGAGTTAATGAGGCCTTCATTCGGTACGTTTTTTATTATTGTAACGCTTTCCATTGGTTACTATTTAAATACTTGGAGTAGCCGTTGATATTTTTGGCATGTGATTCAAAGTATTTAAATATTGGCGAATGGAAAACACGAGGATAATACAGAAAAGAAACGAATGGAGGTCTCATTAATTCAGCTAGAATGCCTGTACCTTCAAGAGCCACGACCGGATGTAGCCATCAACCCATAATCTTTTGGCTGTAGAGATTTTATTGACAGTATTTTTCTAGTTCAGTAGTTTGTCATTGTTTTCTGAACGGCCCGGATGTACGGTGTTTGAGACGGGTTTCGAACTCTGTACATTGGTCGTCACATGCGCGCTCTGTAACACACAGTGAAACCAGACGGGGCCGTGACCAATGAAAAACACGAAAATATTCCAAGCTGTGCTTCATATTTACTATAGATTTTTCTATTGGTGTCGTCAGCAATATAATACCTCTGCACATAATTAATTAGGTCTTCATTCGATCATTAAAATAAAATTAGTTTGGTACTTTCCGTTCATCACTATATACTTGCAAACACATGCCAAAAAATAGCCATGGCGACTCCAAATATATAAGTAGTGACCAACGGGAAACAGGACAACAATAAAAAAAGTAACGAATATAGTCCTGACTAATTATTTGCACATCTTTTCTTATACTCTCGAAGGTCACGGCTCTAGTCTACTGGTTAAAATGTTCAGTGACCTTGAAGAATATTGAAATTTGAACACAAGAGCCGTGAAATAGATTGATGAATGTGATTACTACCAAAAATAATTAACCATGAGATATTGATTCAGCTACAGTAAATACTCGGAAAGAATGTTGATTAACAAGTAAAAACGTTAATCTAGCACCGTGACCGAAGAGAGCTATAGGACACCTGTCCACTACAACGTAAACACGAACTAGTTTCCGATTTACGAGAAATCTATTGGTTGGACTTGGCTATTTTTGGCATGCGACTCCAAGTAAGTAAATAGCGACTAATCTAAATCCAACAATAATCAAAAACGTAACGAACGGGGTCCAAATTACTTCAGCTAGAAGGCATGTAGCACTGTTAATAGCCATAATAGAACGAACAGCAGTGGACAATAACATTGGGCAACGGGCAGAAATTGCGCTTCTTTGGTGCAGTATGTGGCCAAACATTGTTCTATTTATGTTTAAAACTATATTTTTTACTGAATATGTGAGTTCTATTCCATGATTATGTAGCTTGTAATGATGGACTTCATTCCTGGAAATGACATATCGATCTAATGTATATGTTCTGTTGTTGTTGGTAGTAACTTCCAGTTTTTGCTAGCTGAACTATCTTATTTCCCCTGATTTGTGAGTAGTTTGGAATCCACCAGAGAACGTGCTTGGTTGTTTAGTTGATACAGTGGCGATTTTAATTATTGATTCTTGATTAGGAACACGCGTCACGGCACTGGGGGCATTCCCATATATGCTCTGCTTGCCGTACCGTCAGACAAAAGTGTATAAGCTCAGTGTCCCAGTTAGTTGCTGATTACGCGTTCTTCTGATCTGTCCGGAGAGGAAGCACTTTCTCCCATCACCTCTAGTCACTCCCATTTCTACCATTCTCTGAATATGTACATTGTCCCGTTCGACTTCGTCCTCGTCTTCTCGTAGGGTATCCATGACTGCTCTAATCAAGACAATCGTGTCTCTTCTTATCTCGGTGTCGTGCACTAAAGCTTTACCAGTAAACACATCGGATTTCCCCTGACCCTAGCATGACCAGGACAGTAAATCCATGTAATACTCTGCGCATTGTCGAGATGAGTGACCTATTCAGTTCTGATCATACACTTTTCTATCTTGCGCAGCATACTTAGAGTTTGATAGAATAACTGAGTCTGTTGGTGGTTGCGTCGCCAGCCAAGTGAGAGCTGTTGTCACCGCTTCTATTTCCATTCTCATTCTCTATGTTATAGTGGGGTTGGCAGCTGACTTCTCAGCTAATTTCTTGCTATTTTGGTAGGCCACGAAACCCCAACCACACCTGTTTGTTTCTTGCGTTACTGAGCCGTCTGTGTAAATTATTGTATCGTGTGGCTTGGAGTGATGCAGTATGAGTTCTTGGATCATTTCCTCTGTTCTTTTGGTAGCCCAGTCGCGGCACTCTCTTCCAATCTGTATCACAACTGTTGTCTATAATTTTTCTCTGCCAAATGTTACCCATTCACAGTCTCTTCCCACTTCCTCCAGCTCCCAAACTCTGAGTAGGGTATCTTCTTCTTCTGCCATCCAGACCTTCCTCTCTTGATTCGCTTACCTTTTGTGCTGTCTAGAGATTGGTGTAAGACGTGATGATCATTATTGGCGACCTTGACGTATTCTTTAACCTGGGCTATTTTATGTCTTGATTTGATGATTGGTAGGTCTAGGAGAAACCTCATGGCCACGATAGATGTATCTCTTGTACCTCATTTTGAACTCTCTCCAATCTATCCACCTGTGTTTGCGACAATGTCAATAAACCTAAACCATAGTCCAACACAGATAATACCACTGCCAGCATCATCTGAAAAAGGGTTCGCTGCGGCATCTCTGCAGATGCCATGATTTTTAATTCAATCAGGTGGAATGTATTTGGGTTCGAAGGAAAAGGGATTTACACAGCAGATTTGCCAACAACCTGGGTCACTATCCTTTCGCCCTCCATGTGAGTTGACCCCAGCAGCAAAAGAATTGCTTCTGTGATTGCTTCATACTCTGCCTTGAAATTTGTTGGGTGAACACATGTGGCTATTCATTTATCAAGCCTGCTTCCATTGGACCACTTTATATAGATGCCTCCACCACTATTACTCACTGCCTCCTCCTTTGAGACATCTGTATACAGTATACTTTGGCCCAAGAGAGTTTCCGGTCACTGAGGAGCGTCATCAATACTATTAGTTTTAGGAGCATTTAGATCTAGATCAGTTTTCTATTCTTGGTACGGGTTTGTGAGTCCTAGTGACATAGGTACATGGGTTATCTGTCTACAATGGTGCAGCTGTTCGCCACTTGATTATCAGTATTTACCTTTAATTTCAGTTTTGAAGAATACTTCACATCTAAAATCCTAAATTTAGATGAATAATATTGACGATCAGAAATGTGACTTATCAGGGCCGTCGATAAGTACTCGGTAAGCAGGGGGAGGTTAACTTAAAAACAGTCATTCTTTTTTTTCCGTGGGTTTTCGGTGATTTGTGTTTGGAAAATTATTTACAGGAGAGGGGTTGCTCCTTTTTGCACCTGCTTTCTATTGTTAATGTTATGTTCAACTACCTACGGTTATGGGGAGCTAAAACCCCCACCTCCTCCTTATCTACAAGTTTACAACTCATATTTTATGTAGCTATCATGATACTATGAGTGTAAAGAGAATTTAGCGCCTCTTTTACTGAAGTTGTGACACAGTGCGACGGCGTGACTTTTGAGATTGTCTCTTATCTACAGCATGTGCCAGATTTCACACTGAAGTCGCGGCCTTTAACTTGACTCTCACGGGTCTTGTACCATTGGTGAGAAGTTTCCAAATCACGAGTCTGTTATCAAGTCCAACCACGATGTACAAAAAACGGTTAACAAACACGTGTCTATACTGCGTTTCAAAATACAAGCCCATGTTTAATATTTGTAACTCCGCAACTATTTTACAGATATGCAGGAAATTTTCAAAAGTGTTTTAAAACCTTATCGACATAATAAAGAAATATTTGCATCACAAACTAAACCAAAATGTGCAATTTGTCTATATAATGTATGTTCACAAACACTAAAGAGGTTTGTGTTAAAATAATGAAGCTACCGTACATGGCCATTTGGTGTTAATTTGGAATACAAGCAAACCTGTTTGTGTCTCGATTTGAACACTGCGCATGATTTTAACGTAAATTTGAGTCAAATGCAACGATGATCATTGCAAGACTTGTGTCTGTTATTATGTGCCTCATTACGTATTTTGATAAATTACTGTAAAAAATTAATTTCTGTCACTATAGTAGCATTCATAAACATCAAAGGAATATGACGGCACGTGCAAATGGCAACACCTGGTGACATGAAATTTATAAATTCCTTATGTGTTGAATAATTAAAACTGTTATACAAAATCTCATTAAATTCCGCTTATTGGTTATGAAGATATTAAAGGGAATGTGAGAGCAACTATTTTGAAACGCACTGTAGCAAGGGAAGTGCTGATGGCAGTTTTGTATTTTTAAATACGAGTGTATGGATGTGAAGCAGGGGATTAAATCAGAAAATCACTGGTTGCATAAACAGATCAGGAGTGGTTGCCGCACAGAAGGCACTATGTGTGGCAGCACGATCATTCATGTAGTGCCGTTTGACGCCACAATGTTCTCACAGCAGCAGCCATAGATTAACCAATAAGCACTTGTTTAGGGCATCAGGGGAATATGGGGCACCCCAGCAAATGTCTCTAGGGAAGTCACTTTTTTAAATTTACAAATTCTAATACAAGCTACACACGAAAGCGCAAAATTGAGATGTAAGCTAAGTAAATAGTAATTTATATCACTATATAGAATAAGATGTAAGCAAGTAATTAGTAACTTGTATCACTGTGTAGATTGAGATATTCTTCTTATTCATCGTTCATTCTCAAACTCCCACTGGATCTCTCTTATAGTAGGACAATGACCAAACTAGATTTCCAGCAGGTTATAATCTAGAAAATGGAAATTCTTTGTGTCGCCGGTTTATTTGTGCCAATGGCCCGACACATCCGTATTCGGCGGAAGATTGAGATATAAGCCATGTAAATAGTAATGTGTATCACTGTGTAGATTGAGATGTAAGCCATGTAAATAGTAACTTGTATCACTGTGTAGATTGAGATGTAAGCCATGTAAATAGTAACTTGTATCACTGTGTAGATTGAGGTATGTAAATAGTGATAAATACCAATGTCAAACATGATCATTGACAAAGACACTAGCGAAAAAGATCACAGTTTGCAAAATGAGATGTTTGAGGAAAGCTATAAATGTCACAAGAAGAGACCGCCGGACAAATAAAGATATCAAGAAAGAAGTAAAGACTATCTCAAGTAAAAGCTATATCGAGAAGGCAGCAAACCAGATGGTTCGGTCATACCATGAGAATGGAACCTGCACAACCAGCCCTTCGTGCACACATCAGAAGACCGGGCTACAAGGCACGAGAAATACCAAGAACTAGATGGGCAGAGACAATAAAAAAACACATTAAATAGGCACGGGCCTGTCATGGCAAGTTCAACTTAAATGGCTAAATACAAAAAAACTCGACAAATAAAGATATCAAGAAAGAAGTAAAGACTATCTCAAGTAAAAGCTATATCGAGAAGGCAGCAAACCAGATGGTTCGGTCATACCATGAGAATGGAACCTGCACAACCAGCCCTTCGTGCACACATCAGAAGACCGGGCTACAAGGCACGAGAAATACCAAGAACTAGATGGGCAGAGACAATAAAAAAACACATTAAATAGGCACGGGCCTGTCATGGCAAGTTCAACTTAAATGGCTAAATACAAAAAAACTCGAACCCCTCCCCCCCCCCCCCCCCCCCCCGACGCTTAACGGCACAAATGGAAACGGCAATAGATAAAAATAGTGATTTGTATTGTATCACTGTCTTAGATTGAGCTACTTTTAATGATAGTTTCTATATTTTGGGATGTTTAGATAATTATTTTGCTTGTATAATAATTCTTGTGCTTGTATATTGCCAGGGTCCAAAAAGGAGCAAAGAATAACAACACTGTTTTTCTTCCATGCATGCCATAAGAGGTGATTATAGAGGTTATGGGTGGGTTTGCTCATCCAAAATAGAGTCAAAATGACCCAGAATCCAAGCTGAAATGGATATGTCATGCGAATGGTGCAGCTACGAGTATATCGCAGCAGAGCTGTAAACAGTGCCACAACAGATTCCATTCTCATGGCTACACCCTGCTAATCTGCAGGTGTTTGAGAACGAACACATAACACAATTCGTTATTTGGTTCCCTCTTCAGTTTGTTAAGATTATGTGCATTTTCAACAGCTTGTATAGCAGATAGGCAATTTTGCTGATATCCGAAGCTATGTTACTGTATTACTGTATATAATGTTGTGACTTTTTCTATAAGCTTGGCTGTGATCTCCGAAGATATTTTACTGTGCAGAATATTGTGACGATTTCAATAAGCTGTGATAATAACGAGGCAAATAGACATTTTTGGGAAAGGGGAACGACAATGTGTAAAATGTGTAGGTCCAAAATAAAGGTGTTAATGTTGGTGTCAAAATACCCTGGCTCACATTGTATCTTTTATGAACATGTTTTGGACAATTTTCTCAATCCCAGTAAGAAGATCAATGTCTTTCCTATTAGTTTCTCTTGTCAGTATTCTTTTTATTTTGTTTGACCTATTTTTTATCCCTTATTGTTTCCCATCCAAGAACTTGTCTGGCAATTCATTTTCATAATGTATTCTGCACATGTCAACTGTCTTTTTTTTTATTCTTGATAAAACTATTTGTTTCGTGTGTTAATTATCTATGCAATATTTTTCTTTTGTGCCTTGCAGCATCATGTAGTAGAAGAGGAGCTCCGGAGATGTCTTTATTATTTACTTCATATATGCTTGTTTCTGTGGCTTCCTTTATTTCTCTAATCTATCTTTTAGAAGGTGTGCCTCTGGTTTTGTATCCGTTGTGTGTGTGTGTGTCCGAGCAGCAATGCTTTTTGGGATCACTATCTGATGGTAATCTGGAAGTGTTGACAAACCACTTAATCTGTTGTCTTCTCATGTAATATAAAACAGAGGTTGTATTAGTCTTCTGCTGTTTCTATTTCTGAACTTATTTCTGTATTAGTCTTGCACACATTAATTACATTTTATAAAAAGTATCTTTCTTAAACATTTCCTTTAGAATGCATCTAATGTTATTAATATAGTTTCGATTAATTTTCAGCTTTCGCATGCATAATAAGGATGGACAGTATATTTGTGTTGTCCATCCTAAGTTTTGCTCTTAGGATTCAAATTTTTTATTTAGATATTTTTTTCAAGATTTTTGAAAGGTGGCCTACCCAGCACAAGAGATGACTAATGAGGTATTAGTGTCCCACACGATAGAGAGTCAAAGTAACTTAAATATCAAGCTGGTTGGATTGAAAGGCACAGAAAATGCAGTCAAGCTGTATAGTGTAAACCATGACATACATCATTATATTCTCTTGACTATTCCTCTTAATCTTCAGGAGTTCAGAAAGAAGATACTAGTGCTGCCTTTACAATTCTGATTTAAACTTCTTTACTAGCAAACTAATTCATTCATTGCTTCTAACAAACAAAAACATAAAACTAAAGACAAGAACTGACAAAGATACTTCTAATAGTAGTAAAATACATAATAAACATAACACCACATGTTAACATTCAAAAATAACATTTTATTTGAGATAACAATAATAAAATATAAAATAAGAATTTCTTTTACAGACAATGTTAATTCAATGGCAACACAATTGAATGACAAAAATTTGAACCATCTCAGATAATCACCATGCCCTCTGATGGCACATCGAGCTCATAGTGTATCGTGATAATCATTGATGTTTTTGGGCACACTAATACACAAAGTGTGATCAAATGCATGTTAGATGGTTGTATACCACATGACATTATACTTGAACACTCTTTAGATGCTTGTACACCAGCATTATAGTTACACCCTTTAGATGGTTCTATACCAGCATGACAGTTACACCCTTTAGATGGTTCTATACCAGCATGACAGTTATACCATTTAGATGGTTCTATACCAGCATGACAGTTATACCCTTTAGATGGTTCTATACCAGCATGACAGTTACACCCTTTAGATGGTTCTATACCAGCATGACAGTTACACCCTTTAAATGGTTCTATACCAGCATGACAGTTACACCCTTTAGATGGTTCTATACCAGTAGTAACCATTACACCAATTAGTAGGTTCTATACCAGCATGACAGTTACACCCTTTAGATGGTTCTATACCAGTAGTAACCGTTACACCCTTTAGATGGTTCTCTACCAGTAGTAACCATTACACCCTTTAGATGGTTCTATACCAGCATGACAGTTATACCCTTTAGATCGTTCTATACCAGTAGTAATCATTACACCCTTTAGATGGTTCTATACCAGCTTGACAGTTACACCCTTTAGATGGTTCTATATCAGTAGTGACTATACCCTTTAGATGGTTCTATACCAGTAGTAACCATTACACCTTTTAGATGGTTCTATATCAGCATGACTGTTATCCCCTTTAAATTGTTGTATACCACTATGAAGTTACATGCTTGAGATGGTTTTATACCAATATCCCAAGACATATCTGCACTGTGTTTGTTTGTTTTGCTTTAGCTTCTTGATAAATAACACAAAACCTCTAGTGATTTCCACTGGGAGCTTGAAGTACATTATGCGCCATGTATGCCTAGCACAACCAATTTCGGCATGTCTTTACTTCGGGTGGGCTTCCCTAGCCTGTGACAGTCTTCCTATTTGTCACCAGTCTGCGCATGTGTATTGACTCTATGCCGTGACAGTTTATCACCCACAGTGCCCTTGGACTTTACAAGTCAAAACATGTCCATCAGCGGCAGTCTCCAAGGAGGCGGCAATCAGGGATTTAGAATTAAGTCGATTGCATCTATCTCACCCGAGGTATTCCGCTGCTTGTGAACTTGACTCACGTTTGACTAAATAAACTAAATTTATTTTATTTAGTTTGTGCCCATCAGGTGCTGAACCTTTTCTCATCTACAAGCATTATTCCAGTATAGGAAAAACTTGACAGTAGAGTTGGGCCCTGGCTCATTCACTCTCTTAGCCGATTCAATGCCATCGTGAACACTCATCCAAGTCTCTACAAATATTTAGGAGCATCAAGAACTAGAAGCTTGTTCTCAAGCTGAACAGTGCTTTAGTTCTGATTTCCATGTAGCGTTTCTCATTCTATTTATGCATTGTGATGCCCTCTAGCATTGTGCTGCCCTCTCATTGTACTCAATATGTTATTCTTATGAAGACTATTGCACAATTTTCAATATTCGTGATGACATCTGCCCATACCAGAATATTGACATTGGCCACCCCTCCAATGCATTTTTGTTCTGGCTGAAAGTCTGAATGCCTTGTATCACTGTGTGTCGACAGTGCCGCTTGTGTGTGTTGGCACAGAGAGATACTCGCCGTGCGCCAAGCATCTACCTTTTTGTTTTCATTAGCTGCCTCTCCACTGCTCGAATCGGACTGACTAGTGTCACCGTGTGTTGACAGTGCCACTGCATGTGTTGGTGCAGTGGTATCAGAGATATTGACTGTCTCTTCTGCAGCCAATTCTTTTTCCATCTGCTGCCTCCACATTCATGGACTTGATCCTCAAAAGTGTTGGCCAGGAACACAGTACGAGCTGCTATATTTGTTTTTCCAAGGTGCACCACATGGAGGTGTTTTTTTAGATCTTGGTTATCTGCTAAGCCTGGGACTGCATGAGAGCAATGCAGTACTCTTTTCATCCTCTGCACTTTGATTGGCTGGGTCTATATTCCCATAGTTGTGAAAGAATACATGAATAGCAACACTGTTTACCTTTCATGCATGTCATAAGAGGAGACTAAAGAGGTTATGGGGTGAAGTTGTACGTTGGCTGTCCTCATTTCCATATAGGGTCTAAGTGACCCAAAGCCATGCTGAAGTCAGATGTGTCACACCGTAAAGCGCAGATATCGCAGCAATGCTGTAAACCATAACACAACCAACACATTCCGTTCTCAGGACTACATCATGCTAATCTGCAGAAGTTTCAGAACAAACGCAGAAGAAGAAGATAAAATAGCATCCATTTAAACTCATTAACAAGTGTACTGCTGGGGGTTCAAAAGAGAAGCAAAGAATAGCAATACTGTGACAGGCCATGCATGTTGTAAAGAGACAACTAAGGAGGTTTTAAGGTGTAGCTGGCTGTTCCATCCCATAGTTTAAAAGCAAGACAAAAGTCATACTGAAGTCAGATGTTTCATGCTGAAAGGTGCGGTGCAGCTAAGATTTAGACCATGATACAATACATTCTGTTGTCTGGACTAAATCTCTGCTAACCAGCAAGAGTTTGAGAATTAGCACAGAAGAACTCCTATTATATATAGATTCAAAACATTTTTGTTCACTGCTTTATGAGAGACTATTATTGAAAAGTTTCTCATAAAGCAGTGAATAAAAATATGTTTATTTGGTACAATACAGGCAACTGAGCCTACCTTATTTCGCGGGAAAACAAAATATTATAATATTAAAAAGTTGGACTGTAGCGAAAAACAAAATATGGGTAGATAAGCAGTGTTAGCATAAATATTGATATAAAGATGCAGTACGCATGTTACAGTTGCAAGGACTCCTGCCAGATGCAAAGATGTGTGCTCTGCCCACTGAGAGCATTCCCACTCCCTTTGGATGACCCTGACCACACATCTTTTCATTTTGTAGCACTCCGTAAGTTTGTACAAATATACCGCAACTTTATCTGGATAACTCAGTGAACAGACATCACCGATTAAATTAGCTATTGTGTTTCTGTAACAAGTTTGCTAGTGAGGCAATTTCAGTGACAAAAACACGAAAGCTACACATACTATAACAAAGTTGGAATAAAGCTGCGCGTAATATTAAAAAGTTGGAATGTAGGCTCAGTTGCCGTAATTGAACCATTTATTTAAATAGATACAACTGTTTAAAAGTGTGGTGCGCAATCGAGATGTTAAGAGCTTTGGTTTCACACCTGTGAGGTCCAGGGTTCAATCCCTGGCAAGTACTGGGTTTTTTTTTCTGTCAGAGTGTAACTTAAAAAAACCTACCCTGAACATGATGTGGCGACAGTCTGGGTTTAAAACTGTCAGGGTTTATTGGGGCCCAGTTCTTGCCACAAGAACATTAATTCTCTCCATTTTTTGGTCACAATCAAGCAGCTGATTTTCTTTTTCTTCTTCTGCGTTCGCTCTCTTATAACCACAACAAATAAATTGTGTGATTTTCACCAGGGAGCGTGAAGTACGTAGTACTGCTAATTCCACAGTTGAAAAGTGTTATTTGCACCTCGGTTGGCCAACTCTGTTGCCCGGACATCTGAGGCCCAGCACATCCATTTTTGTCATGCTTTTAATTCGGATAGTGGACTTCCCTAGCCTGTGACAGCCTGCCTATCTGTTGACGAACGCGCAGGTGTGTAATAACTCTTCACCAAGACGATTGTCATTTACATCTACTCGCACGAGGTGTTCCACAGTCAGTGAACTTGCCTCGTGTAATTAGATATTCTGTGCCCATCGGATACTGAGCTTTTTCTCATCCACAAGCCTGGTTCCGGTTAAGGAATAACTCGACAGAAGAGTTCAACGTTGGACTCTGGCTCTTTCGCTTTCTTAGCTGAGGTGTCATCAACTCCTTGTCCAAGTCTGAGTCTTATCACAAGTTTGGGAGCAAAGCATGTTCTCGAACCGAATGACCATGTCCCGTTTGTGCCTGAGCGCATCGGGTACGGAACTCATTCTCTCCGCAAGCATGTTTCCAGTATAGGAAAGCTTAACCTTCACCGAGCCGATATCATATCCAGCCGCCGAAAAACAAAATGGCCGTGCGCGCTTTTGGTGGTCCGGCCCTCCCAACGATAATATCGTGAGATTTACACGTACCATAGTCCGTGCACATAGCTGGGGACATGCGCAATCGAAGCCGGTACATCCACCACTTCCGACATGATCGTTTTTAAGAATGGCTAGCTATTCGTAAAAGTTTAAGAGCAATTAATCTGACCACATCTGTACACCGGTACGATGCCATGATGATGGATCGGTTTTACAGACCTTTATTTCATCGTATTTTGAATAAAATAACATTGAATCGTGGCTTGAATCATGGATTATTAGGTTATTTAGTTTCACATCAGTGAATATACAGAATGCCGTGCTGGTTTGGGGACTTGTACGTTTGATATCGAATATTTTGAAGTGGCAGAAAAAATAACTCTAGGCCTAAGCTCAAAGAACGATTTTACTGCAAATCTACATGTTTTATACAGTTCCCCCGGCTATATTTTGATAATTTCGCAGTGAAAGAACATAAATACAACAGATTTGCGTGATTTAGTTGACAGTGTTGCCAAGGAATTCGATATGTAAGGTAAGTTATTTTTTTTCCTTATTTTTTCCCTCTTTATTTGTTATAAAATATATGTTTTTTGTGAAAAACGTCTTTACCACTTTCTCATACGTCTGGTATCACACACACACGTACATAAATTACACCAATATATGCACAATTCAATTCTTTATTTATATGTGCAAATATTATTTAAATATCTCTAACAACCAAAAAATTATCACATTTTCAAAACAGTCACCATCAATAACGCAAATTTTCAAAAAAGAATCCAGTGGCAGGGAGACGTTTCGTATTTTTTAATCTGGCTTGCTAAAGGTTAACAATAGAGTTGGGCCAGGGCTGCTTTCTTTGCCGGGTGTCCATGATTGGAACTCAGCCCGTAAGGAGCACCGGTAACTAAAAGCTTGTCTCAAGCTAACAGAACATGCAGCTCGACTTCCATGGAAAGTTTTCCCTTTCTATTTGCACTTGGCGCTGCCTTTGGATCTTGCTGTTTTGGGATCTTAGTTATCTGCTAACCCTGAGTCCGCAGAGTTGTGATGCCATTTGAGTAGTTTTTCCATGATGACAGCTATTTTTATTATGGTCCCCCATTTCTTAACACCTGGATTGGCAAATTTTAAAAATATGTCTATATAATGAAAGAATGATTCAATGCACATCATTCAAATAATGACAAAATTAAAATGAAAAGAGGGAGATAGTTAAGGCACAGTAGTAGTAATACATCAATAGTACATTCTCAGTTTTGTAATAAAAACATAGTGATTTAATAATCCTTGGAGTAGTGGTGACAGGATTACCTGAACCTTGACCTTCATTATCTTTTTTATAGTTAAAAGCTCCAATTTAACCACATCGGACTAACATTCACAGTTGAACAAAGCATACCTGACCAAAAGAGATAAATTTTACATGGTAATAAAATTAGTGATGAGAATTGGAAAGCAGAGATACAAATGAAGACGACAGAACTATATATAAGACAGTAAAGATAAAGATTGATTTACACAACATAAACACAAAATGTGATTTATTTATAAATATCTTATTATTAGATTACACAAAGAGAACAAACAATATTATGAAGTTCTTTAATGAAACAATTCACACAAATGTGATGAATCCAATGTTTTTCTTTAATGAAACATTTCACATAAATGTGATATTTTTATCAAAGATTCAATACATGCACTGCTCCTGGTGATATAATACACCATTAACATTACACAATTACGACCACAGCTTCACAAATGAAAGAAACAGGAATTGCATCACATGCTCAGCTCACATGCTTCAGCCAAGAAAGTAGTACACAGCTCCTGACTCCTGGAGTTAGGCAAATTAAATAATTTATGAAGGATAGCTAACCATCTCACCTTTAGATACTAAACTTTAGTACCACAACACTTCAGCATTTCACAGTCATACATCAGACTGACACGGATTTATTTCTTTTACAAAAAAACATACAAATCTTGTGACCTGTATTCAAATTGTTGTATAAATATCATACATTGTAAGAACAATATTCCTGTATTCAATTTGTTGTATAGACATCATACATTATATGAAGGATACAGACGTGTATTCAAATTGTTATGTAAACATCATACATTGTATGAAGGACACAGTATCAACTAAAATGACTTAAATGTTATGAAAATTTATCCACTTTAATTGTTAATGGCACCTCTCGACGTCGATTCACTGGAAAACCATCCATCAAATTAGTCTTTTTCTTCTCTTCTCGACTGAAATCATAGAAGTGAAACATATCATCTAAGAACTTCAAATATCATCATTTATGAACAAAAACATATGAACATCTGCACTGATAGTGTTAACATGCAAAGAATATGTTTTACAATTTTCTTAAAAAAAACTGAATATTGCTAATAAATTGACTATTTCTCAACTTTATTAAAAATTAAGACAAAATAGTCAAATGTAATATAGCATTATGGAGTGGAAAGATAGCGAACAGAGGCGAATAAATAGCATCCTGCTAGTATATACTAACTACTGAGTATGCTTCTTAATTGAATTTAATAGAATATACTAATATGGTAAGAGAAAATAAATATTGGAAACATATCAAATATATAGTTTGTTCTTAAATTTGCGTTGAATCTCTCTTGAAAAGAATTGCTTGTTCTTTCCTAGTAGACGACAATACATTGTTTAGGTTTTTAATCCTACTTTTTACATAGTCACTGTGTATGACAATTTGCAGGTATTTGTTGCTACATACAATAACAAACATGGCTGCTGCTAACTCAAACATGATGGTTTGAATCTCCCCAGAAATGAGCAGAAATCGGTTGTGCTTCTACAAAGCAGAAAAAGTAGTACCTGTTTATAATATCTCTACTCTACATTCCTTCAGCATGCTACAAACTGGGGTGGGGGGGCTCTCAGTATGTAGTGTGCAGAAATGATGAGCAAGCAGTACACATGATTGCTGTTTTACTATCTGCATGTTCCAGAAGCACAATGACAATAATGGCGCTCTGCACATTGTACGAGTGTGGGCGGTAGCATGGAATGGAAAAACAATACACACTGTGTCACATTTCTATAGCATCTTAAAAGTTATCATGCAGAATTTATGTGGACATCAAGGACAACCACCACAGACACCACATTTCATGCTACTCTCGTTCTTATACAAGATCACATATCCCAAAAAAACAACTTGTTGCAATATTTATGATTGTCTCCCTTGTATAAGTTTTTTATGTCCCTTTTTACCCTAGTAATGGTAAATTTCGTTGCACTAAAAGTTTGTTCCATTTAATGTGTTGCTCTCTACTAGGACAGTATCAACCTGCCCTACTAGATTTCCAGCAGGATGTAATCCAGAGAACAGAAATGCATTGTGCCATCGTTTTATTTGCCCCAATGGTCTGACACATCTGGATTTGGTGGGAACCTCATACATAATTACCAAAAAGTCAGATAAGATACAACAATCTGAAATGGGTCGTAATATCACGAATACAAAAATAAATATTTATAGATAAGTATGGACCTGTTATACAATAAAATACTACTGATAAGAGAATGGAAGAAATGATGATATTAAACAAGTACAACCAAACTTTTGGTCTAATCATTTCTCAAGCTTCTGCAGATTAGCAGGATGTAGTGCAGAGAATGGAATGCATTGTACCATAGGATACAGCTTGCCTGTGATATCTGAGCCTTTCTACCCAACAAATTTGAGTTTAGTATAGCTTCTTGGTCACTCTGCCCTCTATATAATGGGACAGCCAGCTCCATCTCAAAACCTCTTCAGTTGCCTATTACAACATGAATGACAAGTCATGGTGTTTCTATTCTTTACTCACTTCTACCCTACTCTCTCAATCCTACTTCGCTTCATCCTACTTCCTCTAATTTGCAAACTCGGGGCAACATGTCCTCTGCGCCTGTCATCCATGACACTCTACGCTTAAATCATCTTCCTTATCTTTTATCTAGGTGTTAGTGTAAAGAGTGATGGTCACTGTTGGCTACACTAAGGTATGCCTTTATATACACAGCTCAACACCACAATTAACTTCTTCATCTGCAAATTTGGTACCCATTTATACTGTTGCACAAACCTCTTTTATCTGTATGGAATTTGGGCAGGCCAAAGTGAAACTATTGAACATTTTTACAAATAGTAAATATTTGGAAAACAAAATAACATTTAAACAACACATATAAAGTGTCAAATGTGATACAACTAAACTATTTCATAAAGTAATTACTTTAGATGAAAATAGCACAAACTTACATTCTCTTCTTTTCTTCAGCAACCTGTAGTAACAGCTGTCTGTTGTCAATATCCTCTTGTGTAGAGAAATCATCAGGGTCTAAAATACCTTTATCAGCAGAAAGAAGCTGCAAACAAGAAGCAAACGTCATCAAACTCTGATGAGCTCAAACTGACAAACTAAATCCTACAGCATCTTTGTATTCTAAGTGAAAAATATATTACTGCAACTTTCACTCTCTACTGATTTCTTTATTTGACCGTTCTCTTTAACTTAGGCAATAGGCCTCTAAACTCTCCGACCTGGGCTTCTACTGCACTCTTCGAGGTATATTTGTCTCCATAATTATCTCTTCATTTATTGGTTGAACTCAGGTGCATTCTGTGGCAAAATAGTCACGTGACTTGTCTAATGTCAAAGTTACAGTTCCTTTTACATAACATGCTTATTATCTATCCATGTATTCTTAACATTCTCCTATAAAACCAAATCTCTACTACTTCCACATAATTTATACTATTATGCTGATTGTCCATGATTCACTTCCACACTTTGTTAACTGGTAGGTTTGCCTCAGTTGGCCAAGGCAAGCCCCTATACACCTAGGAAAGAGTTCCTTCTCAGTTATATCAGGGCATAAAACTTCCAAACATCAATATTGGTTCAATATACGGGTACGCTGTGTTATGAACGAGCATCATATCACACAGTTTCCCATAAGTGCTTAACTCTTTCAGGAGGAAATTATTCTGGGATTTGGACGTAATTAATTTTAGGTTTAATTTTCCGACCGCAACATGATTTAGGCGAAAGCTTCCTGAAAAGTAATAGATATGGAAAGTTATATAAGGTATCAAAAGAAAGTTAATTGAATGTGGAATCCATACACAATATAAAAATATAAGAACTATAACAATAAAATGGAAAATTACACTACAAACAGGGATGTTAAATGAACATAAATATTTTTGGCACGCATTATGATCACCTCCAATTTTCCTTGTCTTGAAATGTTGCTATCATTTTTACTAAGGTGTCTTGGACTATCCATTTACTGATCATAATTTGTTTATTTGAAGTAAATCTATCAACTGCCTAGTGTTTTATGTCATTTTTTGTGTTTCATGTCAAATTTCAGAACTGAACAAAATATTGCAAAACCAGAGCCAGTCAATCTAAACAGAGATGACCCAATACAAACATTCTTTTGAACCTTACTCCACTCAATATTATCAGCAGGCCTAACTCTATTTTCTGTATAATGTAATGCAAGATTATAATTGCTGTCACTAGGCCTATCTGATTCTTCAGAAACAATAGCAGTGGGAACAGTTTTAGTATTGTTTAGCTGTCATTTTCCATTACCAATATTATTAAGTCTATTTCATGTCTGATTTTCAACAAGTCCATAATCTCCACTGTCAAAATCTAAAACACTTGTTTTCTGACACATCACTTGAAATAATATCTCCAGCTATAAAACTCTAACAGAATAATAAATCCCGATGTTTGTTAAATCTTTGAGCTTTCTTACTAGTGGAAGATGAAGCCATTTTGCTAATTTTAGAAAAGCTGAACCCACCTTGTTCGAATTTTAATTTAAAATAAATACTCGCGCCAAATCACACAGTACCACAAGGGTTTTGTTTCGTTAGCCAGATTTCTAAACTTTAAACAGCTAAGTAGGTTAATACTAATTCATTTAAGATAAAAAAGAAACAAATTTTGAAGGCATATCTGCAAGAACGATTTATTGTGGATACGTTGTGATTTCTATCTGCAACAATTAATCGTTTTTATGTGCAGAAAGAGTTAATTGCCTAGTCAGTCATTGACCAGAAACCACCTTACTAACGCCTCCTACAACCCCTGCTCAGTATTGATAGGGCCATTCCTCAATGTTCCCAGAGCATAAGTCCTTGTACCCTATTTCCCAGTGATTATATGAACCACAAGAGCAATTTTTATTTCTTCTTCCTCATCGTTCATTCTCAAATTCCTTCTGGATCTCCCTTGTAGAAGGACTATGGTTCTACTAGATTTCCAGCAGGATGTAGTCCAGAGAATGGAAATGCGTTGTGTTGCCATTTCATGGTAAGAGATAGTACTTTATTTTTTTTGCGCCAATGGCCAGACACATTCGACTTCAGCAAAATTGTAATTTCAAACCACAAATAACAAGTGGACTCAAAATCTGGGCTTGCTGGTCAGCAGGCGAATGACATAACATCATACTACCACAGTTCCCCAATATAACTTTTAACAACTTTCATTCACTTCTTAATTGATGCAGATACGAGTACATTACATGAAATGTTATTCTACTCGTGAAATGTATGATCTATAAAAGCTTTAAGTGCTAAAAGACCCCACTAATAGTACTGTAGTTTTTCTTCTACAAGGAACAACATCGCCCGAAGAACCATAGGCCAAGTTTTTGCATAGAGGAGACATAGCATATGACCACCAACATTTCTTTGTATAAAACTTGTGTGTGTAAAATGTCCTCTACGGCAGTGAAATGTGTATTAGATGTAAGAAACAATATAATCATTAAAAATAATTAATTGAAGCATACCCTATAAAGGACATTGTTTTTTATAAATTACAAAGTGCTTTTTAACAATCTCTTGAATAGAATATTCCCATCTTGTTCTTGGTCTTCCTTTTGCTTATTGCCATTCTTTCTGCTGTTTTATGCCTGAATGGCTAGTTCTGGTGGTTCTATTTGCAAAATGTGGCCAAACCACTTGATCTGTTGTCTCTCTATATATTGTTTGCATGATATGGTCTTTACTATCTTTCTGATGTCTTCATTTCTCATTCAGTCTCTTCTGGTGACACTTTTAAAAGCGCACAAAAATTATGTAATATTGTTGGCACCTAAAATTATATTATATTTAGAATGTGCTTATGTGCAATCATGCTATATTTAGAAAAGGGGAGACCTTTTATTGTCAGAACTAATAGTGCACAATTTTCTTCAAAGGTACTTTCTTTCAAGTGCTATTAATTTAGTGTCTATTCCGTGTGTTAATTTCCAGCTTTCACATCCTGTATTGTCAATACATGTAGAATACACACATTAAACAGTGTCAATTTGTTACATTCTTGGGAGTATCACATACTTATCTAAGGATATTATATATATGGTGTAATGGCAAATGTAAGAATGTTTTTGTCTTGCAACAAGGACATCCACATCTTGATTCTTCTCTTGATTCTTGATTAGAAAACTTGCCTCACAGCACGTGGGGCATTCTCATAAGTGCTCCACTCTCTGTTCCAGCAACCATTCAACTCGATGGGTTCCGAGTTCAATGCTGCCAAAACAGACGTTGACATCAGGGCACAACTCTGGCCCTTGCGACAGGTTTCTTTGTTGATCCGCCCACCCACTCCGTGCCCGTAACTAGTTCAAGCACAACATCAGCCTGTCGGAACAACATGGTAACTGTTATCGAAGGTTACGACTACAGGACATCCACATCTGAAACTTGATAGCATCAGGGAGAAATACTCTAAATTTGCCATGGTCAGAGTACAGCTGGTTCTGAAATATGATGGTGAGAACTTGTGAAGTCAAAGACAAGAATTTGATACAAGGCATGTCAGCAAGAAGCAGCATACCATATTCATATTTGAGGCAGCAGGAATTTTAAACATAAAAAACTAGGGCAGGTCAATGATATTTCTACACATATAGCATTATTACAAAAGAAAACTACCACTGAAAACTAAAAATGTTCACAATAACCGGGTTTCATAACCAGAGATAAAAGTAATTAAACTTTACACTACATACCCACTGACAAATTAGAAATAATAATTTTAAATGATATAAAATCCGTACCTTAACTCCTATAAGATCACCATCCTGTACATAATATGGAGCCTGACGTACATTTGTTTTGTAAGCACTCGATTTCCTCTTTCCCTTATTCTTTGGTGTTTTCTGCAATAAGTCATATTAAATAAAACAGCTACAAAATATATTAACCTTTAGCATGACCCGGTCATGTATACTCGACACCGGTTTTCTATTTACAAATAACCGATGTCGATTATTTGGTGGCAGGAGGGATGTTGCATAATTTTAATGTAGTTTACTAAAGGTTAAAGATTCACAGTACTACAAAATAATGTGTAGGAAGTGAATCATTTACTAGAAAAAATTATCCCAAAGATGTCATAGCATGAATGCAAAACAAATAATTAAGTGGATTGTCTATTCTTCTCCTTCTGCATTTGGTCTTCAACACCTGAAGATTAGCAGGATGTAGTCCAGAGAATGGAATGTGCTGTCATGGTTTACATCTTAGCTGTGACATTTGCATCTTTTAGCCTGACACATTCAACTACAGCATGGCTTCTCAATCACTCTGACTGTATATGGGATGGGACAGCTAACTCTACCCAAAGACCTCCTTTGTCACCTCTTACAACATGCACAGCAGGTAAACAGTATTGCTATTCTTTAGCTTCCCTTTTGGGCCCCATGGGCGAGATTTTCTATTATCTATATTTAAATGTACACATCACCATACTCACATGTCCAAAATATACTTATTCTAATAGTTTTATAGCCTTATATAGATATACATTTATATATTCTGTATAGTTAGCTCGCAGGCATTTATAAAACAAATTTTCTGTTCAGTTTATTTAGAACTGGTTATCAGGTTATCTCAAAAACCACTGTTGGTGTGGTGAAACGGCATAAACTTGCCTTGTTTGGACATGCAACGAGTCATGACTCACTTTCTAAAACTATTTTGCAGGAACAGTTGAGGAGTAATGGAGGTGGAATGGTCTGGGCACAATTTTTCTATACTCATCCAAATGGATGAGGATATAAGTGTTTGGAGGGCTTTTTGTACTAATATCTCCAGTGTAGCACTGCTACAACTTGCTTTATGGGTTTAATTAATATTAAGTTGAGGACAAAACACCTGCTATGTCTATCAACATGCATTTTGAAGGTTTAGCATGTCATTTTATTTATAAAAGAAAAAACTGTAGTGGGGTCAGAATCCACACCTTCATAATTATGAGTTGACTGTCCACTTTTCATACAACATGTTTTACATTAAAATGAGTATTCACTTTATCAAAATTCATTAATACATACATTCAATGTTCACTATTACATACATTCAATGTTCACTATTACATACATTCAATGTTTACTAATACAATGTTCACTAGTACATACATTCAATGTTCAGTAACACATACATTCTATGTTCAAAGAAGCAGATGAGGGCAGATAAAGGCATGGACAGATAACATCAAAGAATGGACAGGACAAGATATTTCCACACTCATTCGCATCGCTGAGGATAGAATTCGCTGGAGGACTCTGTGTGTTGAAGCATCCAATATGGTACCTCTACAGCCCTGAAGGGTTACAGGTTTATTGAATATTGGAAGTTCAATGTTCACTAACACATACATTCAAAGTTTACTAGTACAAACATTCTATTAATCACTAATGTAAAGGTAAAATCTGATCACACTCAAACATGTTAAACTAATTACATTTAATATTCTTCAGTAATGCTCTTTTGGCAGCTGCAGTAGCACAATAGTTAGTGCATTTGTTTCCTAGCTCTGTGGTTCATGGTATAACT
This sequence comes from Meghimatium bilineatum, assembly GCA_034231615.1. Lineage (NCBI taxonomy): Eukaryota > Metazoa > Mollusca > Gastropoda > Stylommatophora > Philomycidae > Meghimatium > Meghimatium bilineatum. Next base: position 111,216,668 of record CM067298.1, on the reverse strand, counting down.
CAGTAAAGCAAGAATCATTTAGGCCAGGAACCTTTTTGTCTGAGAGCCAAGGACAGCACATATTTTGAAAAGTAATTCTGTGAGAGCCATACATTATGTTTAAAACTGTTTACAATGAATGCAGGGTTGCTATTTTTATGTCCTTTATGTCAGCGGAGTGTATCTCCTTTACCACTTCTGATGCTGAGCTGCAGTAGACTTTAGCTCCTGAGCTGCAGTAGACTTTAGCTCCTGAGCTGCAGTAGACTTTAGCTCCTGAGCTGCAGTAGAATTTAGCTCATTTGTGGAATGAAATATTTATATGCAATTAATATGTAGTTCAAAGGAGTCTAAAGAAACATTTTTTAATAATCAAACATTTGTCTGCGAGCCAGCTGCAGCCATCAATAGAGCCAGGTTCCCGACCCCTGATTTAGGCCATTCATGGTCCCAGACACGCCAAACCTCAGGAAATTGGTACCACAGCATAGTTAAGGTAAACAAATGCAGTGTGATACTAACCACATCATCTGAAGAATACAATTGTGAATACTTCACAGACAGACTGTATTCTCAATAGTCTCCAGAGTTTTAAAACTATGTATAAATACCCGTGTACACAGTAATAAAGTGAAAACTGGGGTCTTTGTTACCTCTAATATTTTATGGTAATGTGTCCTGATGTAACCTAATTGGACTTTGTTGTCCGCTGGTTGAAAGGGGCACGCCTCTCCAAAAGAGAGGTAAACTTGTTAACTACCTACCTACCATAAAGTGAAAAATGAATTTCATATCTTCTCAGAGCTCATTGTCCAGAATTATGCAAACTTCGACATTTAAAATCTTTTCATGGTTATACATCCCAATATAACCAAAATGAACTCACATCTGCGGTTGAAAAATATGTGCATTACTGAAAAAGATTTTAATCCCCAAACCACCACCAACCAATCAAGTTTACCTGAGGCTGGTCACGCAATACTGTCCATTCATATGTGTCTGGGTTGTATTTAGCAATTAACACATCATGTAATGGTAGAGAGAGTCGAGTTGCTATCACTCTTTTAAGGTCCCCAGCGCCTACTCCACTTGATGTGTTCCATATAAATTCTTTAGCAGGCATATAAATGCGTGTGCCGCCAATCTTTCGTGCCAACATCAGTAGCGTTTCATGTATTCTGAAAATAAGCAAAAACATTGCTGACACCAAGAGTATGAGAAACAAATGAAACACATCAGAAATGGTGATGTAGAAGACAACAATTGAAGCATCAACAGTTACCATTATAACAAAAGAATAGGGATGAGTGAAACGACAAAGAAATGGTGTAATGGTGACTAACAAAAAACTTTCATTTCATTACCTGATGGTCAGTACTATATCTGGACAGGAGTATTATACCTTGACAAGAATATATAAATATACACTCACACTATCTCTCTCTCCAACTCCTGAGATACAAAGATATATACAAGGCTTCATTGAAGACTTTTCTCTATTGATTACAGTAGCTGGGAAAATGTAGCTGAACACCACGGTGCTTGGATGGAGGTCGACATTACACAAAGGTGTAGAAACTTTTGAAACACTTCTGAGAAACAAATTTTAACACAAACAATGCATGTGTAAAGCAAAGGTCATTGTGCATCTTTGCACTGACTGATTCATTCTACAACAAACATCACCTAAACATGTGAACCTACTAAATATACCAACTGATATATAACAAGGGCCATAGATAGATATATAGATTCTATCAATAACAACAAAAATACAGTGAGTTTCAGAACTTGTTCTTAAAGAAAAATCATGATGTAGCAATCAAGATTTGAACCAGGTCCACTGAGATGGCACCCACTGGCTTCGCAACTTGAGTCACATATTTCCGTCTTCGACCACACAAGCCGAATTCTGAGGCTAACCACTCAGAGAGATAGCAGACACACAAACAAATCATGTATTACACATACTTACCCCATATTTTCTTCCACATGTAAGACTTGTACCGCAAGATTCATGATATCTTTAGAGTTAGCATGTCTAGAAAGATCATAAAATGTTCATTTTTCTGCTAACATCAAATCATATGCTTATATAAATACAGTATTTTAGCATACCAGTTTGATACAAGCAATATGCAGTAGTTACAGATGATAGTATTAATTTTGTGCTTTATAAGAATTCCAATCTACGATCAAAAGCAATGACTCACAAGACTAATCTGAGCCACATAGTCTTTGACAGTATGTACAAGGAATGGCAGGTCCATTTGTACCATGGAATGCTGTTGTATGTGCTTTTAGAAGTGCAGCACTTGAATTATCTTCCTTTAATTTTATACTCTTCCTAATCTTTCTCCTCCATGCAACATGATCCATGACATCCTGTTCCCATAATTCCATATCAATATATAATGCACATTGCATACATCTTTGTATGAATTAGAGGTTGACCCTGAAATCTTTTCCCAGACTGTAATTCTCCAAAAGTAGATCCTTCTGTATTCCTGTATTCTGCCATCTTCCATACTATGAGTGTGTCCCAGCCATTTGAGTGTGTGCAGACTGCAAGCAATATAAATATAACAAAACCTATGTCATGACTAAAGGATCTTCAACAAAGACAAAGAATAATACAAATAAATATAGTAATCTAATTTATTTAAAATACAAAGAACAACAAATGAATTGGGAGGAAGCAAGTTTTATAACAAAAAATGTCACCAACTAAAGAGGAGATCTACATAATTGACAATGGATCTGTAAGTAGAGAGGACATATTAACACCAGCAACAAACACGAAATGGACAAAGTACTAGACCATATTCTTTAACTCATTCAATTTCTTAGCGGCCACGATCATTGGCTATATATACACTACCGTAGCGACCGTTCTTGTCGGATTGACACACAATCATTTCCATTGATGTCTGTTACTGATTCCATGCGAATAGACATGATAAATTTAGCGCTGATATGATTGCCGGTAATGGCGGCTTTCTGTGCCATTTTCCTTTTGTTTTTAACGTGTGTGCTATAGGAACTGTGATCATTTGAAAATGGTCTTTAATTTTCTTCAAAACTTGGTGTAGAATTGACCTAATTATGATTCAGATGATGATGTGGATTGTTTGGATGGAACTTTAGAGAACGAGAATGAATCAGACATTGATGAAGAATTAGTACAGGATTTGGAAGAGGTAAGTCTAACTAGTAGCAATGATGAATTTTCTGTAGATGTTGAAGTCACGCACCCTACTGCTCCACCCTGCCCAAGTAGTAATAGAGAATGGTCAAAACAGCTGGGTAATGTAAACATTGAGCAGTTTTGTGAGGAATCAGGTCCTGCAAACGACATCAATCGAGATTACTCTGTTTTTGACAAAATTAGGCCCAGTTTTCACTATTTCTACATGAGTCATTCTTTGGGGGTACTTGAAGAATGTTGGGTATGCAGGTATCAAAATTTTCTAAAAAAATGAGAACCTATTTTGGAAAGCTGTTTCATAATATATCTAAGGCATTCTTTATGTGAACTAAAACTATATATTTAGAGTAGTTAACAGTTACAGAATGTTGTTGTCATACTGTGTAAAGTAGACTGCTTCGCAGCTTTCATTTGAACATTTATCACCAAACAAATTGACACAAGTAAATGAAGCCAACATGAAACTGGTGTCCATTTCTCTATCTCTCACATGTTACATGGTAAGTAAACTTATCTTACATACATTCAAACAGGTATATCCAGAAATAGGGTGATGAAGTTTTGCTAATAACTAAAGATACACATAATAACATACACAAATCGATGTTTTAGGTGAGTCTCTTGTATACACATTATCTCAATCTGGGTTTTCCTCAGGAATTCTTGTAGCACAAGCTTTTTGTTTCATACTCCTTGCATATTCCCCTGAGCAGTTCCGAGGCATTTGTTTTGGTCAGTAGCACTACTCTGCTTTCCCATGACCTCTTGGTTAGCAGAGGCACCAGTTGTTTGAGTGGGCCCTTACGCTGCAAGGTACCCAGCTTCACTCCTTCCTGATTTTAACTGATAGGAGCAACATGATGATGATGACAGGGTTGATTGTAATACAGCATTTCTGTAATAGCGTGTGTGCCCTAATTTATCCCAGAATCTACACAATCGCTGGTTAACACACTCTGTCTTCGGCAAGCTGGGTTGTGTTTTTTCTGTCTGGGATGTCTCCCATAGCCTTTCCATCTCCCAATTATCATCTACATGTAACACACAAAATGATGTACCATCTACACATATAACAAACTATATCACGTATTATCTACACATATAACTATTATCTAAACATATAGTAAACTAAATCATGTATTATCTACACATATAACTATTATCTAAACATATAACAAACTAAATCATGTATTATCTACACATATAACTATCTACAGATATAACAAACTAAAAATGCACATCACATTTAACAAACTAAATCTTATCATTTCATCTACTTATTATGCTTCTTATTGCAACTATTAACTTTCGTAATATTTACAAAATTTAGATATGTTATTTACCTGAATACTTGTGAGTTACTCCTAATGACACCTTTTAATTTGGTACCCTCCATCAAACGTAACCTCATAAAGTTAGATGTGGGAATTCTCAAGGTTTGAAACTCATCTGTACTCATCAAAGCCTGCTTCAATTCCTCCACATTCATGGATTTTGATATCACAAACTATTATGGAAAGAAAATTAAAATAATTTTAGATCTAATTATCTACCTTTCTACTCCATATGGAGCACAGATCTTCAAAATATCTCTATGTTTCTTTATTTAGCTAGTCCATCCAGTTCTTTCCATCTTACACGTTTTAGTTGGTTGCGGATCCAGCTGTCCATGGACTCATGGTCTTTGACCCAATGTCATTTTGTGATATATTAATGTGTTTGCGAGCTGTTGATTTGTTCCATATAATGTGTTCCATTTATCAGGCCTCGGAGGGAGAAGCATTTTCCTGACATCATCCAGCGCTGGACATTCAAAAAGGTGGTGGTCAACAGTTTCATAGTATACATGATTAAACAAAGTTTAATGGAATAAGAGCAGAAAGAATTGTGCATTAATAAAATGCTTTCTGCTGGTCTCTGCAGTGTTCTGGTATTCCAATAACCAAGACTAGATGCTATCCAAGAAGAAAAAATGTGTGTTGTATCACAATTCATTTGTACTAATGACCTAGCACATCAGACTTCTGTGATGATCTATATGTTCAGTGTTTTACCAAATTCAACTGAACATGGAAGATGTCTGCGACTTTATTCCAAGTAGGCAAGCCTATGTGTCGCAACCTGTTTATCAGTGTTGTTCTCACAGATGCTAACATTTTATTTTTTGGCCACGTTATCATTGCTTGGCCATTTTGTCAGTGTCTGGGTCACTATCAACATGACCCCAGACATGGTCACTCTATTTTCTTTAAAATCACAACAGACAACAAATTTGAAATCTTCATTACCGATGTGTCAAACAGCCGTTTCATATCCGGGCAGAGAAAACTATTCAATGGATTCAAGTCACTGGTAGTAACAGAGTCACACAAGGACAATTTTGCAGCCAATTCAACTGAAAATAAAACATGCCATATTTTTCAGCCACGCAAGAGAAAAACAAATGGTTGCAAAAAAAATATGTAATTTAGACATCTGGATATAACATATTATAAAATATGTAATTTATTTAGACATCTGGATATAACGTATAAAATATGTAATTTATTTAGACATCTGGATATAACATATTATAAAATATGCAATTTATTTAGACATCTGAATATAACATATAAAATATGTAATTTATTTAGACATCTGGATATAACATATTATAAAATATGTAATTTATTTAGACATCTGGATATAACATATATAAAATATGTAATTTATTTAGACATCTGGATATAACATATATAAAATATGTAATTTATTTAGACATCTGGATATAACATATATAAAATATGTAATTTATTTAGACATCTGGATATAACATATTATAAAATATGTAATTTATTTAGACATCTGGATATAACATATATAAAATATGTAATTTATTTAGACATCTGGATATAACATATATAAAATATGCAAATATCACTTCACTGTTGAATATTTATATCAGATGATTTCTTTAGGCCCACTTTCAATCAAATGAAATTAATGTATTTATATACATCAAATGTGGACACTATAAACTCACACATAACTTTATCCTCCTCATCCTGTAGCTGTGAAACATCCCCACCTCCTGTTACAAGCCTGTCATCTGGCGAGTTTGCTTGATGATCTGATGATCAGGAGCAAGCCATATATGCAAACAGATCTGATCCTGCAAGAAGGAAATTGAATGCACATTACTTACTCATCCATAGCTTACTGAACTAAATGCCATAAAGATTTGAATTTAAAAAATACTTCACTACTTGATAAGTTTTCGTATTATAATTTTTGTGAGGTATGCTTATAAATCAGTGTTGGGGGGGGGTGTCAATCCAAGACTGACCAGACGAGATAACTATGTTTGTGATTCTTTATAGTTTCAACATAGTTGTTCCAGGAAATAAATTATCTATTTACCAGTTTCACCATCTGCCATCCTGTAACTCTAGAACATTCCAGGTATGTCTATAGACATCATTTCCCTGGTTTTCTTTCCAGCATATTATCTTGACCATTTGTGTTACCATACTCTTACATAATACGACACATGGCATGACGTCCAGAATATTCAATTTCTAGGAGTGTGATCACTGGCATTAAGTCGGATATTTATGTCTGGATTTGTGTGGTTTTCAGAACATTACCAAATAGAGCTTGAATAAATACTTGGCTCAGTAGTGACATTGGTTACACAGACTATACTTTATGCAATGCTAATCAGATTGCACTATCAATGCAGACCCAAATTTTAGTGGAACAACAAAGAAACCTGTCACAAGGGCCAGAGTTGTGCCCTGATGTCGACATCTGTTTCAGTGGCATTAGACTTGAAACACCATCGAGTCGGATGGCTGCTGGAACAGAGGGCAGAGCACTTATGGGAATGCCCCACGTGCTGTGAGGCCAGTTTCTAATCAAGAAGTTCCAAAATCAGTATGTACACGAACCCATTAGCAAGAACTCCTTCATCCATTCATACCTAAGGAAAAATTTCCTCACTTGGTACTGATGGCATGAAGCTGCTACAATCGTCAGTCACACGTCACAAGTCAACAATGTTGAACAGTACAAGGCAAATAATGAAAGTTGAACAACACTAAGAACTATGTGTATCAGGTGAGAGCTACACCAATGTGAACAAATATATAGTTTCAAACATCTTTTGCGTTCATTCCCGAACATCTGCATATTAACAGTATATAGTCCAGAGAACAGAATGCTATGTGTTAAGGTTTATAACTCAGCTGCAATAGACCTTTTGACTTCACACATCTGAATTCAGCATGGTTTTAGATCACTTTTACCCTCCATGGGATGGAACAGCCAACTCCACCCCCTTAGTCGTCTCTTACATCACACATGATAGTTAACAGTATCACTATTCTTTGCTCCTCTTTCAAACCCAAGAAACATATATCAGACGATATTCATGCAGAATTCAAGTGCAAGACGTATGGTAGCAACTCTTGTAAAAACAATAACAGAGAAGTCCTACCTTCTTCAGGATGGATCCTTGTTGTAAGACAAGTGTGTCACCATCATTTACAAGTAGATCCATGAGAGTGGCAGCATTGTCATCTAAAGGATCAGCTGGGTCACCATATGCATCAGTTTTGCTAAGATACCATTGATTTCCTGTGGGAACAGATAAAGAATATAATACTTATTACTCGCACAGCACAAAAGCGTGGGAAAACCAATCAAATGCCACAAACCTCAATAAGAGTTTTCCATTGTACTGTCATGTCCTTAACCATATCCCCTTTACAGTCTCGTCACATGTCGCTTCTACTGGTAGACCATTACAGTCACCGCCGGGCGCTTTTAAAAATACTTGTTTCATTGTGATCAATATTATATTTTTAGTGTTTGCGCTGAGTTAATACCTGGCTGTGACCTTTGCATAGGTCACAGCTCAAGCTTTCTTTGCGTATTTACAGTGTGGAAATATTAATCAGACTAATTTTTGAGTAGAAGTTGAGAATTTTTACAAAATGTTGGGTATGTACATAAGCTTGATGAGATTGCCACACGTTATGAATACTTTAGCATCATTGTCAATGAGGAGTTTACCAATTTGCAGCCGATTGAACAAATTTGTATGTAACATAACGCAAAGAACAAACAAGGAAAGAAGACGTGCTGGACATCTGTAACTGCCATTGAAATAAAACTTCTTTTTTATATTTATATTATGTTGGACCTGTGTATTCTGCTTGAGTATGGCATGTACTGGAGTCCAATGTTTCGGGCATATCACCCTGTTTGGGGAAAAGAAGATTTGAGAATATATCTCAATATTTTCATCTCAATATGACTCCTCTACTCAGCGACCCCAAGGTAAAATAAAATTTTCTCCACATTATGTTGAGTTTAACAGTTTATTATTTAAAACAAATATATGTATTAAATTCTCTTTGATGTAGGTTTATGCAAGGCTATTCATTTTTCTGTTGATCTGCTAAGTCTGAATGTGATATAATGAATAGTTTGAAAGAAAATGTATTTTTAACATCAACATATTCATAATTTGGAGTTGTGCCCCATATTATACATTATATATATATTATATATATTAATTATATATATTATATATATATATGGGGCACAACTCCAAATTATGAATATGTTGATGTTAAAATACATTTACATATATATATATATATATATAGAGAGAGAGAGAGAGGGAGAGAGAGAGAGAGAGAGAGAGAGAGAGAGAGTTTCCATTATTCGTAAAACATTCTTACTCATGCTTGAACTTTCACAAATACTACTTGATCCCAAGAAGATACCAGGCTATAATTTGTCTACCCACTGAAAGATAAATCCCTGAAGTTAAAAAAAATTGAAATTTCTCACCTTCACAATTCATTTGTCTACATGCTGTTTGTAGCATGTCTAAGACTGTCAATTGTCTGTCCACCAAAAACTCCTGCACTGATAAGAGCTTCCCACTCATTAACTGGTTCACACAAACTGTCATCTGTTACCAATACAGAAAAAATGTATTCAAGAAGGTTAGAGCATTCTGAGTTTCCATTCAAGGTGACTGCATCTTGTATTACAAATTTAACTTCATTATCAGTTATGTATTTGTTGATTATCTCTTCGCACGCCGGACATGTCCATATGTGCTCAGATGTCCAATTCAGTAAATCTCTCTTAAATAGAAAATATAACGGTTATAATGGAGGGTATAACAGTTGATCATTCCAGTTCTATGTTGGTTCACTATTATTTTCTAAATCTTTGTCAGGTGTTCTTTACGGGCCACACCCATCTCCATTTATTACAGACTTTACAGATGTTCTAAGACATCACAATATTTCTGCATATCAGCGATAGAATATGACATAGCCTGAAAACCAGTCGTTATTTAATCCTGTGACGTCTTACAGCAGAAGTAGAGAAAAGACAATAGATAGATTATGAAAGATGCTCTTTGCAAAAGCACATGATGTGATCTGTGAAAGATGTTCTTTGCAAGAGCACATCATGTTTTGATCTATGAAAGATGTTCTTTGCAAGAGTACACAATGCCTTGATCTATGACACGTTCTTTGCAAGAGTACACAATGTCTTGATCTATGACACGTTCTTTGCAAGAGTACACAATGTCTTGATCTATGACACGTTCTTTGCAAGAGCACATGATGTCTTGATCTATGACACGTTCTTTGCAAGAGCACACAATGTCTTGATCTATGACACGTTCTTTGCAAGAGTACACAATGTCTTGATCTATGACACGTTCCTTGCAAGAGCACATGATGTCTTAATCTATGAAAATGTTCTTTGCAAGAGTACACAATGTCGTGATCTATAAAAGACAAAATGGGATATTATTTATGCCAGAAACAATATACTTTTTCAATGCAGAGTGTATTACTAGGTACAAAAGGAAAGATAAGAATAGCAACAATGCAACCAGCATCATCAGACACAGCTATGAAAATTGGGTTTGCTACCTCAACAAATGGTATATGCAATTTAAAAATCTGCTGAAAACCATAATGGTTTTTTTCCCCACCATTTTTATCTATGTCGTGCTTCAAGATTGCTAGAAAGAAATAGCCCTCTCTGAAGCAGAAAGAACTGCCAATTCATGAAAAATGCACCCTAACAGTCACAGTGAATAAAACAATTCATGACAATGCACCCTAACAGTCACAGTGAATAAAACAAAAAACAATCATCTGGGACTTGTAGATGTAGAAAAAAATGGTCAGACACATCTAACTTTGACATTGTGAACTAATACATTAAGTATTTCTACAATTGTCACTGATCCGTGGACATCTGTAATAATATGGTTAGTATAATAAGAAAACCGTACGAGAGAACTGGTTCTCGTAATTACAAGTCAGTCACCAAGTTCACAGCTAACCGTCACACATGCTTGGCATTTTTGTCACTATCTTGTTCCGCAATCAACATATCCCCACTTAACTTTTTCAAAAACATTACTCCTGAAATAGTCAGGAGAAAGAAATAGAATAGAAATTATATAATTTCCTATTTTATAAAAACAGAAGTTCTTATATATAAACAACTGTTCTTACAGAAATCCAATCTGACATACTCCATAGCCAAAAACACACATAATAAACAACAGTCTGATGTTTATCCTCATTTTAGAAGCAAAGCTGGAAATGTAAGCATCATATCCCCTTTGAACTCAATCATGACACAAAGGAAAGATAAGACACAACTATCTGCTTTGTGGCTGAAGTGAGAATAAGTACTAGCAATTTATAGAATTCTAAATGTAACCAAGGCAACGGACTCTGCATTAACTGAACTACAAATATAATATCAGAACCAAAAGATACTATTTAAAACTTAATGATGGTTGGGTTACTATTAAAACTGATATACCCACCAAAATACTTGGTTACTGAACTTTATCACCTGTGACATTATGCCTATTCAAACAAATATTGTTAACCAATGTAAAAAAGCATACCTCAGAGTCTTGAGGTGGTCTACCAGTCTCTAGCACTAATAAAACACCATTTGAAAGTCCAGCATCCACTAATGTCAAGCCTTCCCGTACTAAACAAAAAAATATTTAGTCTAATCAGTTCGACATTGAAATAAAATATTTGTACAAATTGATCATTTTCTTATACAATTGGAAATGATGCTCTATTGGATTCAGATAAAAAAATATATTCAACAAACAATAGGTTGAGAAATGTCATGCATTGGCAGAATACTCTGATTAATGAGATGAAATAGGATCATGAAGGAAACAGACAGGAGGTTAGTGGTGTTTAGCACCACTGTCAAACTTCACTAGGAACAGTAGATCAAATGGTTCAGCAAAGTCAGAAGACTGTAGTTTAGCGATGGGCAATATACAGCATGTCAATCCATTTTTTATGACACCAAGACTGATTTAAAATTATTTTATACACATATCCCTGAGTTCACAAAATATCATATAACATGCTATTGCAGCTAAGTTGTAAACCATGTCACCAACAATGATTACATTTAATTAAACTGACATCCATGTACATCCTCTCATATCTTTGATCAAGACAGCTTAGTAAATACATATTTATAACTGAGACTAAGACTCAGTACTGACAATGAAAACATGAAGTCACACATATTTTCCATTTTGTCCGAAAATTTTGCATTGGATTTTATTCTTTTCTTTCATTCTAAACAAGTTTGCCACAATACTCAATGATTTGTAACTTAATAGTAATAAGATTAATCAGGTCTTACAACACACCAGGGTTGTAAGGGTGCTTGTAACTTAGTGTTTGTACAAAACTGAACATCATATTGCTAACTATTACAAGGTCATATTACACAATATATTTTTCATTTTTCAGAATGTTATTTTTGTCTGCCCTATTCTGCTTATTTCTGTTGAACTTTTTCCATCTGCTGTAATCGTTGTACCCTAAATATTTGAATTGGTGGACCTGTTTTAATACTATATCATTCACTTTGATCTTGCAAGGTGTGGTATTTTGTTTCTTTGAAATCACCATTACTTCTGTTTTCTTGATATTTAGGAAGAGGTCTGTCTCTTTACTTTCTGTGAATTAATTAATTCTTGAAGGTCTTCCTCACTTTTAACTATCAGAATAATGGCATCCGCATATCTCAAATTATTTATGTTATGTCCTCCCACTGATATTCCAGGGATATCAACTACTGCACATATTATGTTTTCACTGTATAAAGAGTACACGTCTGTTGAAAGAACACATCCTTGTCTAACTCCTTATTTTATTTGTTGAAAAGGCCAAATTGATTTCCTACTCTTATTTCTGCTATTTGTTGCCAGTACATGTGCATGATGATTCTTAAATCCTTACTGTCGATGGTAAAATTCTCTAGCATGTGTATAACTTCACTATGTTTAATTTTATCAAATAGTTAGTTAGTTAGTCGTTGGATCATTGTCACTGCACTCCGGACAAGTCTATAGGTGCTCAGATCTCTCCTTGAGAGTAGCTGCCATTACACGTTGACTGACGATCCCAGTACGCAGTTGATTGACCATCACTCTTTCCTGCTCACAAAACTGCTCCTGTCTAGCAAAACATTTCAAACCAAATTCCTTTATTCTAGTCATGGAATAAGAGTCATCGTCACTTGTACAGTCATTTATTCGTGCGTTTTCCCATAGGGCGTTCAAAATGTCTGCTCTATCCATCGCTCCACCAATAGCCGTAGCAGCAGTGTGTGCAGTCAACCTATCTGCTCTCTCATTACCCCGGACTCCCTCATGTCCCTGCACAAAAATGAAAGTCACTTTACACATACAGGAATTCTTCACTGCATCCAGCCACTGTTCCCGAATGTATCCCACCTGAACTTTCACAATCATGCTCATCGAGTCACTGAGAATGCAGGCATGCTCGCAGACAGTCTATGAGCACACCCATTTCAAAGCTTTGGTTACTGCCAACATCTCCCTTGTCATGCTGCTTGTCATCTGAGCGAATGTACCACTTCCCTCTCTGATGGTCTCCCCCCACCTTTGAGCCATGAAGGCTTAGGCACTCCTGATGTGTTTCTCAACTGACCCATCTGTATATATAATTATATCACATTCCCTAGAATTTTCACAGATCAGAGTGATACCTCCGACTTCACCACTGTCTGACACTATTTCCTGCATTCTCTATTGAGTGTTATTATTACTGTGAAGACTGTCGGACAATCTAAGGGCACACACCTCCATTCTGCACCAGGTAGCACATCTTCCAATCTGTACACATTCTGTATAATATCCTCTGCACGTCCCATCAATGAATTTCCTCTCTTAAGTCAACTGCCTTTCACTTTGAGAATTTCAGGGTGTAGAGGATGTTCTTTATCAGCGATGATTTGTAGGTAGTCCCACGCCCTGCAGATTTGTATTCTTTGCTCTGCAGTTGGGCAATCCAATAAGTATCGCATAGCCCATGCCAACGTATCTCTCGTACACTCCAAAATGATTTGCATTGCCTCATTCTGGATTCTATCCAATCTTTCTGTTTGAGTCTGACTCTGTGTCAGAATCGCCAGTGCGTACTCTACCACAGCAACCACCAATCCCTGATACAGCAGAAATAGCAGCCTCTGTTCACATTGAGCAGCAGCCATAATTTTCATCACCGCAAAACCTTTATATGCCTTTGTTGTTCGTCCATCACAAGTGATGATGACCATTTGTTACATCCACTTTTGAAAATTCAATTTTAGTTATGTCCTTGATTATGAGTTCGTAGATGGCTAATGAGCCCTATTCGAGCTGTAAATGTCCTTGGACAGTTCGGACATGGAATGACAACAGTAGACGGATCTTGGTCCATCCGTGACTTTCTAGCTGCTCTCCGCTGTTGAGCTGCTGCATTTTTCCTCTTTTCACAAGATGATGCGTTCTAATTGATTTTAGAACGCCATGTAGATCTATTTTGTGCAAGTTTTTCCCATGTATCGTGGTCTATTTCAAAGGCTTTTAGTGATTTCTTTAACGAGTCTTTGTAACGCTTTTGGCCACCTTGAGATCGTGTGCCCTTCTCCAGCTTACCCTAGACAAGTATCTTTGACAGACGATGGTCTGGCATACGCACCAAATAACCTGCCAAACGAATCTGTGTCTGCATCAGGATCGTGTCAGGATAAGCCTTTACAATTATGTGGTCAACATGATCTTTGAAACTCAGACTGTGGTCCAACATAACCCCTAAGTACTTCATTGTGCTGGTTCTCTCAAAGACATTCCCTCTCAAAGTAACCGATGGCGTGGGTGTGTTTACTATATGATTATTTAGGGAAAACCATGTTATTGATGTTTTTGACAATATCTCCAGAATTACTGCACCAATCCCCTATACGATCAAGCTCCCTCTCCAAATTCCTGGCGATAGTTTTTAATCAAATGCTTTTGTGTAGTCTATAAAACAAAGGTACAGATCTGTTTTTACCTATATAGACCTCTCCATTAGTGTCCTCAAAATATATATAGCATTGTTGTTACTTTGCCTTCTACGAAGCCATATTGTTCTAGATTTATTTCTGTTTTTATTTTGTTTCTCACTCTCTTCATGATGATTCTGAGAAGTATTTTTGTTATTTGGCTCATGAGGCTGATTGTACGATGTTATTCCAAGGATATATGGAAAAGATTCAGCTTTTTGTTGGATCCTCTTTTTTTCCGCATTCTAGTTAAACATGTTTACACAGTAAGTCCAGTTTTCCTGATAAATTTTGTTCTTTCATGTTGCATGGTACCACGGCTGCTGCTGGTGCACCTCTTATCCTGGTAAATTCAACTTCAGCACCTGTGTTTGCTTAGGCAAGACTGTGGTCCTGCTCGATATAAGGGATGGCCTGATCAGTCTTAGTTTCCAGCCTCTGTTGACTGGACAGATTGGATGTCTTGGGCCATACTGTACTTAAATTTCATAAATTTGATGTTCAGTAATTAAAGATGCAGGACAACTTGCTCAAGACCGCGGAGAATTCACGAATTCATAGGAAAGACTATGTTCTGGAAAAAATATGTCACTTGATGATGATGAATTAAAATATACAATAGTGAAGAAATTATACATAATGACTAGAGAAACAATATGCATTTTTATTCTTACATGGAGGCTGGAGTCCCATGGTTTTGTGATATTCTCGAAGCCGTGTTATTTCAGGTGAAATGCTCTCAACATTGAACAAACTCAAAGCTTGCAACTTTAAATTCTTCACTGTCTGACCATGAAGAAAACAATTTTAAAGCATTTTCAGACAGCACTCATTGATTTTGCTTTTAATGCAAAGTTCATTATGGGAAGGAAACAAAAAGCGACAAAGAAAATACTATAAATGTTAAAATTTTCCTCATTGAAACAATAATGACAAAGAAAACATATTTGAAAATTCTACTCATACAATAAGTAAACAGTAAACATTTTAGAGTACATTACTGTGACCAAAAAATAATTAGACCTTTTTACTCTACTGAGATTGTCAGAAGGTGATACACTACAGTTTTCATGAAAAATTACCAAAATAAAACCACAAGTTTTCAGAAATAAATCTCAACACAGAGTCTACTATTGCCCATGTGGCAACCAGAACCTGAACTTCTAGTTCAAGGTCCAAAGAATAGGGCCACTGTCTTCTTCCGGGCACATCATAGGAGCAACTAAGGAATGTTGGGAAATGGAGTGACATGTCACCTGTAAAAAAGTCATCATCACTGCATGTTTCCTCAATTTCTTATTTTTGTTATCTGTCAAATGATCTCCACGGATGAGAGGTGAAGCCAGTGAATATTGCAGCTTTGTCCTGTGTCAGACTCCTAGGTGATGGGGAAAGCTAGGTGTCCCATCAGTGCTGATGGGTAAACAGATCTGACAGAAGAATGATGAACAAGTTGACCTAGATCTATATGCTGCACTCCTGGCAGGACATGATGATCCTAGGATACTGCTGCGCTGGAATACCTTCCTTCAACGACTAAACATACATCCATAAACTCCATCTTAACAACACATGCCTTTGAGATAGAAAACTGTATGCATGCCACCTCAGTTACTCAAATGAGATATACCTTAACTTTTATCAGAAAGCTAAAAGCTTTAGACCTTAACTTTTATCAGAAAGCTAAGAGCTACCCGCTCACTGCTAAAGGGATTATTTCATCATAATCATCATCATAATCACACATAATCTACAAGTAATTGACAGAATTTCTTACATATGATTATGATAAAAATAAAACAAACTCGGACTGCTCTTCATCTAGTTCTATTTCTTCTGATTGATGTATTTTATAACTGCTCTTCATCTAGTTCTATTTCTTCTGATTAATGTATTTTATAACAATCTACATTATAATCTATTTATTTTTAAAATATTATGTTGTCATGGTAGAAATATATCTATATTTTCAAAACTAGTCAAAGTAAAGTAACACTCCTTGCTAGATTCCCTCCCTCATCAGTCTTTTCTTCTTCTGTGTTAGTTCTCAAAATCCTGCAGATTATTAAGATGTAGTCTGGAGAACGGAATGCGTTTTATCATGGTTTACAGCTTTGTTGTGATATATGTGCCTTCTGTCCGATACATCCATCTTAAGTATGGCTTCTGGATCACTTTGACACAATGTGGGATGGGACAGCCAACTCACCCCCACCTAGTCGTCTCTTATGATATGCATGAAAGGTAAACAGTATTGATATTATTTGCTTTTCTTTCAGACCCTGACAACATACAGGAACAGCTAGTTTTATTTTTTGTGATTACTGTCATTTATAACTTTCTATATTAAAAAATCCTTTTTTAATATAATGTTGTCATAGTAGAAAATTCATCTATATTTCTATAACTTTTGAAATTAGTTCAACTACAAAAATATTTCTTAGCAAATTCTCTCAATCACAGTTTGTTAGTTAGATCCTGGTGGGCCAAATATGGCATGTAGGACAGCAACAATTTCCTTCCATGTTGAATGCATCATTACAAGTTTCTGTAGTTCTTGTGTACTAATTATACTCAATATTGTGCTTTCTCTGTTGATTGTTCTGTGTAGAATTTTTAATTTGGCAACCTACTTTTGCCCTCTGCCTTCCAAATAAAGTTTTGTTTCGGATACCTATTCTAAGTACAGATATACTTAGATCAATGTAATTCCACTGTCTTCCTCTTATAAAACTTGACGCAAACTCTTGATTTGTTTCTTTCCTCAAGGAATTGCTTATTTTAATCACAGCAAAACTAACAATAATTGCTATGAAACTAAAACAATACTCCTAAAACAAGCAATAAGTTCTAGTGTATAACGTAAGATAGCCACTTACTGCACATGAAGATGTTCGAAAATCAATAGTTTTGCATGTATGAGGATTGCCATTCTGTAAACATGGTAATAAATTTGTGGTGTCAGCAATAAAACTAATAAAAGTTAGATTAACATGATGAAACCAAACTACAACATAACAAACAAAAACATAAGTCAAAATATAAAGTTTAAAATTACACAAACCATTTTTTTAAATTGTGGAGTGAATGGTTGGAATAGGTTTGTGTTGTTTTAAAGTAAAGTCTCTAATTCATTGCTTGGATGCTCTTTTTGGGGGGATTCAAGTGTATGGGCTGTAGTCATCAAAGAAACACAGCTTACTACTATCATCTATACCAGTAAGACAGGGATGTCCAATTTCCAAGATTTCAAAAGATAAGGTAACTTGGTACCAAAACATTGAAGTGCTGGTTGAAATCAAATGTCAGAAAACACAACCAAGATTGAAACTCTGACATAAAACATTAAATTCTCTGGATTTCTGCAAAAAGGTAGCAATTTGACAGTGAGTGTTGAGGAAGAAAAAACTTTTTGGGGGTGGAGGGAGAGGCACACTATTAGAACATTATTTGAGAAAGTAACAAACATGACTAGGAAAATTTGCATCAGCGTTTTCTACAACACAAATATGGGCCATTAATAACAGTTCATTAATAACAACTGTAAGAACTCCTGACAAATACATACTTTATTTTCAATCATATCTGTAATTTTTTGAGAGTGTTACAGCAGAAGTTTGTTCTAGAAATTTGTTCATTTTGCCATCTGTGATTTTATGTTCAACATCAATTTTTTTTAAATATGAATCTCATCAATTTCTGGAGTAATGTAAATATTTTCAACAAGTTGGTTTCAATCAAGTACATATGAATATAATAAAACAGAAACAAATGTATCATAGAGATACAAGCTATATAAAGACTCAAGCACACTATTTGTAGTCAAATATTAGTGTTCTTGTGAGAGATCATCAATACATCAGTCCCATTCATAATTCCAAGCAAGGAATAAATAACTTCTGGTTCCCTATTGTTATTTTCCCAGAAATGTTCACAATGAGTGCCATAATCTGTTTTCTTCAGTTACTCAGATCTGGCTGGCTATATTTATTCAGTCTCTCATTTGTTTCCTGGATAAGTTGACGTGTGATTGGTTGATACAGTGTCATATGCATATCCCAGGTCTTCAAATATATAAAACACTAATCTAACTTTTCTTTGACTGCACTCTATTTTCTAGAACATATATAACAGTCTATAACTGTAAATAGCAATTGATTTAAATGGAACATCTGTGTATTACTTTTACATTCTTCAAAAATTATGTTACATCAACATTATATTTAAACTTTGATTTTAAGCATAAATACAATATCTCTGAGAATTACATAAATCCTCAAGTTTCTCCATGGACTGGTCTTGTGTATGCAGTGAAACATCCTCTTAAAATTAACAGAGCTAATGTACACTTGACTCTAAATTCAGGTTACTCTTTCCTGAATTTTATTTCATAAATCGTCAATATAATTATACTGCCCAGTATTTTATTGGAAATCGAGAAGAGTATCATAATCTGTTATTTTAAATATTTGTAAAGGTTCAAAATAATAAATGATGAATAATATTGAATTGAAACAATGAAGATAAAAGGTTCAGGGCTCCTTGAAAAGAAATCACATTTGAAAATCCTTGCCATTCATAGATGTATGCCAGTCATATAGAAACACATTTGAAAATTATAGATAGTGAAAGAAGAATCTAAAGCAATCAAGATAACAGGTAGTAGTGAAGAAGGAAGTCAAATAAAAGTTAGTGAGCACATAGAATTTAAACCATATCTGTTTTTTTTAAACAAAATTGAATGACAATACTATAGATAATAAACACTTCTCACCCCAGACAACCTGTTTTGCAATGAGATAGACCACTCTGGGACACACAAAACATCAGAACTTAATTTCCTATAATCTGAGTTTTCTGGAGACTGATTGGAATCTCTGAAATCATGAAAATCAACAAAAAAAAAATAAATAAAATACAACAATCACAGATATGAATATACAAATATGCAGAACAAAATAATTTTAACAGAGTAAGAACAATGCACTGACTAATAAAATGGTTATATGAAATATGATAATAGCTATTTTTTTAAAAATAGCAAGGTGTTGTCAAGTTGTTCTACAACATTGCCTGAAAACAGAACAAAGAATAGCACTACTGTGGCTTGATATGCATTCCGTAAGAGATGTGTAGGGTATTGGATGCAGATTTGGCTGTTCCATCCAAAGAGGGTCAAAGTGATCAAGAAAAAATGCTGAAATAAAATGTATCAGGTCACAGGGAGCAGACATTGCTGTCAAGCTGCAAGCCATGACATAATGCTTTCTGTTCTTCGGCTACACCTGTTAATTTCAGTTTAAAAATCACAATTTTTATTGGTAAAAGTTGAGAAATCACAAAGTTTATTAATATCACCTGTTAATTGATAAAAACTAATCCATTGCAAAGTAAAACAAAAAATGCAAATTATAACTACATTCCTGTTGAGTGTATTGATCAAACAAGTAGGTACTTGGGCAAAATTTTCTAAATAATACAGCAGCATTAAAAATACTGTAGTTAGATAGCCGATCAAAATTGAATTCAACGATACCGCAACCAAATATGTACGTCAATCCTGAAAAACGTTATTAATAATTTTTCAAATTAATTTAACATTTTTAAAATTTACACAGTACATATAGGAAAATATAAATAAAACTTGTGACCACAAAATGTAGTCGAACTGATGATTTCTAAATGATCTTTGTTATTTTCAATAATACAACACACAAACTATACATTTTTTTTCACGAAGACAAGACGCATCTGTTGATCCCATTTATGTAATTCTCAGATGCATGCACAACTAATTAATATTAAAAAATGGCAGATAATTAGCATATTTAAAAAACAAAAATTAATTATATAACTATTAAATATATTTAAATACTGCATAATATATATATATATATAAATTGTGTTCACATCGGCAAGAAGCATTTGTTGATCACATTACTGCAATTTTCAAATGGCACAGAACTAATTTATGTTCAAAATGGCAGCTAATTAACATAATTAAAATGAAAATAAATTATATAACTACTGAATATAATAAAATACCACAGAAACTATATTTTTTCCCCGCAAAGGCAAGATGTATGTGTTGATTACATTGTGCTAATTTTCAGATGAAATTAGAGTTCATAAAAATTCAAAATGGAAGCTAATTTGCATAATTAACAGTGAATTGAGTAGTCTAATTATAAAATATTTATGTTATTTATCATAAATAATCTACAAACTATACAATTTTGTGTTTGGGAAAACTAGATGAATCTGAGGATTACATTGCCATAATTTCTAGATATTTGATGATAAATAGAACAGCCATATGACCGATGATAATAACTTGTTGAACAAGGTTGCGAGCAAAAAATTTAGATGTTCTACAAAATTATTTGCATCTTCCTGCAATGTCTAACATTTGTAAAAGTTACACATATCAACATAAAATCATTAAAGTAATTAATAACACTTAAAACAAACTGTTTCAATCAAATTAAAACAGATTATAATGTTTGTAACTTACCTATAATAATAAACAGAAGAACTGTATGGCCGATGTGAGCCAAAAATGTAAATATCTTGAAAAATAAATGTTAATTTTCCTGCAATATCTAACACTCGTAAAAGTTACACATATCAACATAAAAATAGTCCAAGAACTTCATGACAGATTCTGAATAACAAAGTATTTTATAAAAAAAGGCCCAATTACTACCAATATTTCTAAAAAATGACCTATATAAGAATTCCCTCCCCATTGGGAGAACCTGATTACAAGCTATATATAGCCTAAGCGAAGAATTCTGACCTGGGTGTCCAAGTACCTAAAACAAGCTTTAAAATATCAGATTTCTCCTTGCGAGACTCAAATCAAATTACATATTTCTTTTTAAATTACTCCACGTTTTCAAAATAAAACTTTAACAATACAAATCAAGGATTTATAACAAACTGGTATGTAATATCACAATAACCTGGTGTAGACTTAACACATACTTATGAGGTAATACCAGTATCACAGTTTCTCCATCTTTGAGTCCAGCAGATGTCAGAGTGATGTCACATGAATTTTGCAGATTCACTGGAATGCTGGTGTCATTTTCTCCAGTCTTAAAAACACATAAATACATTTCAATCATTAACAGCAAATGTTATGTGATTGAAAATGAGAAGTCATATTTAGCACATACAATTAATTTATTCAACAACATGATATTTAGGACATATAATCTGACTGACATTATCTAATTTTTTACCTTCCAATACCAAAGTTATCAATTATATGTTCTGTACAGATGAAAAAAGTTGGTAGCATATCCTATTCAAGATGCAGCAATCAATTCAGCATTTTTAGTTGTCGTGATTTTCTAAGCAATATTTTGTGTTCAGTAGGTTGCCATAGCTTTACTAATACTGATAGCAGTAAGCTATCATGGGTGGAATTAGCACAGTCACTAGCTCCCATGCATCAACTCAAAAGAAAACTTATGTTTGAGACAAAATGTACCTTACAGTTTTGGCATAACACTTTATGTGACTATTGTTACCATTGATGTACAGCTCAAACAAATTTGTCTACAAGTGTGGGTGTAGCAAGAAAGAATAAAATAGAAATCACATTTCGGCTGTAAGTTTTGCTTTAACAAAATGTTATGTACATAGTTAAACAATGTTGCATCTACAAAGAAATATGGCCTAATCCCTGCATTTAGGACTAAGTCACATGCAATTTTACATACATCAAATTATACAATACAATAATGGCACATCATACAATAGAGTACAACAATGGCAGATCAAACGATACAATACAGCAACAGCACATCAAATGATACAATGTAGCAATGGAACATCAAAACATACAATACAACAATGGCATATCAAAATTATTCAATACAACATTATTAACACATGAAATGATATGATACAACAATGGTCATCAAACAATACAACACAAGAAAGGCAAAACAAGCAATACAACAATGACACATCAAATCATACAATACAACAATGGCACATCAAGCATACAGCACAACAATGGCACATCAAACTATACGACACAACAATGGCACATCAAACTATACCACACAACAATGGCACATCAAACTATACAACACAATAATGACATACCAAACTATACAATACAACAATGCTTGAGACTAATGGGAATTGAACCAGTCCATTCAACGAGACAATTTAAAAATTCTTGAGACTAACGGGAATTGAGCCAGTCCGTTCAACAATTCCCGTTAGTCTCAAGAATTTTTACATCGTCCTCTGGCTTCCTACTTAAATTTACTTGTATAATACAACAATGGCACATCAAACTATATAACACAACAATGGCATACCAGACTATACAATACAACAATGGCACATCAAACTATACAACACAATAATGGCATACCAAACTATACAATACAGCAATGGCACATCAAACTATACAGAACAAAAGTGGCACTATAAAAATCAAATTCTCATAAGATTAAAGAAAGTGCCATATGTATACTGAAGGCAGACATTAATAAATAGCTCAATGTTCTGCCTCTTGTCAAGATGCTGTATTCTTCTAAAAATGTTCCTTATCGATATCTTAATATTGTTCATACTCTTGCTTGATTGAAACCCAAATAGCAGATGGAGTCAGAGAAATAAATCAAAGCATCAAGGACAGACAGAAGATGGCCAAAATAGAATTCTGTGAGCGACACTGGGAACAAGAAAACATTACAATATGTTGTCCAGGATCAACAGCAGAGATAGAGTAAGGACTTGGTAGTTCTGGGTCATTGATCTGATTCAAGTAGTCAGCTCTCAGTTGCTGACTTTAAAAACACATGCTAATCATTTTGATCTCCAATTAACTATGAGCAACTTTAAACTAAAAAATAAACAGCTGAAAAGGAGTAGAGGATTTACTTTATTGTACCTGGACTACCCCATAAGAACTACATCACTCTCAATGAAGCGGCATACTACCTACCAAGAGTACCACTTATAGCACATAACTCCATAGCTTAAAGTGATAATCCCTAAAATCTTCAAAAAAACCACTTTGTAAACAAGACGCCAAGAGCAGAATTCAAACCCACAATCCCTTCAGTATAAAGGGAACGGCTTAATCAAGGAGATCCCCTAACTGTAAATGACAAACTAAACTAACCATTACATCAAGGAGATCCCACAACTGTAAATGGCAAACTAATAAACTAACCACTACAGCAAGGAGATCTCGCAACTGTAAATGGCAAACTAATTAACTATTCACTACAGCAGGGAGATCCCCCAACTGTAAATGACAAACTAATAGATTACCTTGTAAAATAATAACTTAAATGACTGTAAACCTGTTGTTTCCATCAACAGTTCATACAGCTCAGAGATCATCTTGTTCTTTGATAGAGTAACTAATTCTAATGTGTTGTCATCTTGATCTTTGATCACAAACTGGTATGGTTCACATTGTTCGCCAACATCCACAAACCTGTCATTCACCTGTAGACAAATGTACTATGTCAGTTATATGACAATCAATACAAGGTAACTGCGTGAAACGTAACATCAATTAGACTTACGTAAAACACAGGTTTATATTTCGTTTCAATGGGACACCACAGACTATATCTAAAACTAGTGGGTAATGATGGGCAATGATGAGCACACAAGAAATCATAAAAAAAACAATACACAAATCACATTCAACGTTTGAACCAAAAGGTCTTTATCAAGACACAAACAAAACATAAAAAGACGACGAATGGAAAAATTATCACAACGTTGTTAACTAAGTCTACATCAGTTGTTAACTAAGTTGTTAACTAAGTCTACATCAGTTGTTAACTTAGTTGTTAACTAAGTCTGGAAACTAAGTCTACATCATGAGCTCAGCATCAGAAGTCGCATTAATGGTAAGAAATACACATTATTGATTAGCAACAACATAACAATGTTATTAAAAAGAATTCAGAGACATAATTATTGTACTTTTAGTGTTGAAATTACAAAAATGCATACATTTACCTGAATTTTTAGTTTAAACATAATGTATGGCTCTCACAGAATTACTTTTCAAAATATGTGGTGTCCATGGCTCTCTCAGACAAAAAGGTTCAAGATCCCTGATCCAACAGGACCATTTTTTGCTACAAGAGAGATTCAGCAGGAGTTTGAGAATGAACAATGAAGAAGAATGATGACAGAAGAGGCCAGATATTTTCAAAATGTGAGAGCCTAATTTTGAAGAAATACTTTTTATATTTCTAATTATACTAAAAAAATGGATACAATTAAGTTTGAAAATAAAATCATATCAGACATACATTTGATGTCAAGAGCCGGACAAATCCAGATACATGATCACCTTTCTTTAAAGTCACTGACATATATGCTAACACTTACCACTGCTCCATTCCACACAAAAAGAAGTGTTTCTGATGTCAGTTTCATATCTTGCAGCTGTCTATTTTCATCTAGATGTTAGAATAATAATGTTTCTTGAAGAGTTCATATTCCTAATCACACACAGTTAAATATTTGTATATGTAATATTTAATTAGTAATATGAAATATTCTCTTTCCAGAGGTAAGTCTTGGAAAGCAGCACGAGTATTAGGCCTCTGGTTGCCTATAGGTGTGACAAAAATCCGAAGGACATCTTCGTCCACAGCCATCTGAGGTCTTCTGTTCCTGACCATTTTGTTACTGTTTGTTGCTCACGCAGTTGTTCCTACACATGTCCTTATGTGGGACAGATGCACTCTGTTTCATTTCCCAATGTCACTTTCACCATCTATGAGGCTTTTACATGTGAATCCCGTAATGTCATTTACATGATCATATGTAAACTCTGCAGCAAGCAGTACATCGGGGAAACTGGCTTAAGATTGAGCAACTGCTTCTGTAACCATTTTCATGCCATCAAGCACAGAACACCTACACCTGTTGCCACACATTTCAACAGCGATGGCAACCATGGTGTTCTTGATATTCAGGTCACTGCCATCAGATCCTGCAACACCGACAATAGATCTAGGCACCCTCTAGAAAATCATCTTAATTTTGAGTTGGGTATCCTCAAGCCATTTGGACTCAATTCCTACCACTTTTGTCTAGTTCTTGGTTAGTGCAGTTATTATTCATTTTGTTTCATCATTTATGTCATCTTTTGTTCATTTCGTTTCCATCTATATTTACATTTTTATGTACTTCCTGTTCCTATCCTTCCAGCATCTCACATCCACATTTCGCTTGGACACGTTTGTATGTTGTCGTTATTTCTACTAATCTTCTTTTGATGTTGTGTGCTTGATAAAGGCCTTTTTGGTCGAAATGTCTATTATGTCAAATGTATTGTTATTTGTATGATTATATCCTGAGTATTGTTGTGTGTATTATTTCACATGAGCATCCGTCAGTGATAGTTGTTAGTCATTGTTAGTAAGACTTCATTATCTGTTTTCAGTTTCCAATGGTCCATCCATCATTATCTATTATCTTCATTATCTATTTTCCACTTAAGTACTATTTTCATACAGTTTTACTAGCAGTATTACCTTTTACTGATTGTCTAGTTGATAGTGAGCTTGTTTACTATCACCGGATTACAGCGTGCCAGGTTCTAACCTAGTTGATAGTGAGCTTGTGATCTGTAAGTGTTTGCAAGTTTTTCTTTTTTTTCATATACTGCGGACCATTAATTTTGGGGGTTTTGGGGTGAAATTGGCTATCCCATCCCTTATAGGATCAAAGTGAGCCAGAAGCCATGCTGAAGTCAGATGTCTCAGGCTGAATGGCACAGATATCGCAGTAAAACTGTAAACCATGATACAGCGCATCATGACCTAGCCCTTTTGAGCACAAACCACACAGATGCTCAATCTAAGCTTCACAATCTCCAACACTACTCAAATCAGATAGGGTTGAAAATCAACACATCAAAAACTCATATACTAGATTTTACGAGATCCAACGACAACATAGAAATTCAAAATGTTCCATTATTAAAAGTCAACAATTTTACATATTTAGGCACCAATCTAGCATTGGATGGAGACTTATCAAAAGAAATTTACACCGTATTGCCCTTGCAGCGGGTGCTTTCAATAAACTACATAACATCTGGACGTCAAACACACTAAGAAACACAACAAAACTCAGGTTGTTTAACTCCAACATCATCCCTATTCTATCATATGGATGCGAAAGTTGGAAAGCCACAAAAGCCACAGATAATAGATTCAACTCCTTTGAAAACAAATGCCTACATACCATTCTGATAGTTAAGTGGAGTGACTTTAAATCTAACACTACTATAAGAGAGGAAAGCAAACAAACCTATATATCTTCCTTCATTAGACAAAGGCGTTGGACTTACATCGGCCATGTTCTCAGAATGAACAGCCTAAGAATTCCCCAGCAGTCTCTAAATTGGGTGCCACCTGGAGTAAGAAGAAGAGGGAGACCTAGAGAAACTCTACGAAGAACCATCAATAGAGAAGGTATGTCAATTAACCTAAACAACACGCAACAATTGAAAGACCTGGCAACACAAAGACAGAAATGGAAAGCTATGGTTTCTGCCCTATGCGCCGCCTATGGCCCTGGAGGAACATAACATAACATAACATAACATGATACAGCGCATTCCTTTCTCCAGGGACTACATCCTGCTAATCTGCAGGAGTTTAACAATGAACGTAGAATAAAAAGAAATTTATGAGCTTGTGGACATAGCTGATGCTCTGGAGTTTGTTATTGCTGTTGGATTTTGTGCATATGATTACTACAGGTTATGTACTGAATTTGAAGTACAAATATGGTAATCCTATTATTTTTTGTAATATTATTGATGTTGTCTATATGGCACATGTTGTTTTGTTTCTGTAAACCTTTTTTTCTTTCAGTTTCCAATGGCCCATTCATCATTCCATATTTATTTGTTGTTTTTAGGAGTCTTGTATTTGTGAAAGATTGCTGCTGTGAATGGCAGTTCATGTTTTGATCTTTTTTTTTGGTCAACATGTCTGTTTTATCATTTCCTTTGGTCATATCATTGATTTAATATTTTATTACTTACATACAAAATCTGTTTTAAAAAATGCTTAATTTTTGACTAGGGAGTAATTTATTTACCTGGTGGTCCGAAATAAATTTTCACAATATTTTCCTTGGAGCTAATCACTCCTCATGGGAGTTGCACAATTTTTGGAAACACTTCTGAAAGGCCTTTTTTTTTGGGAATAGAAGTAAAGTTGGACCATAAATTTCTTTATAATGTCCTCTTATAACTCAATTAAGGTCCTTTTCAGTAGCACTTTCACAAGAGGCATTGGGAGAATATACAGCATGATAAACTAATGTCATTTTTTAATCTTATTTCAAGAATGGGCCGAAGGGATATCATGATGGAGCTGCCATGTCTCAGTTAAATTTCACAGACATTTTCCACATCGTGAAATCCTCCATCAAAATGAGTGCACCAAACTAATATTTATCCCATTGTATTAGCACATTCTTGACACCTGGTTGAAGGCCTTACTTTAGGGTAAAGTCGAGGAGAGGTGAGCAAGAGTTAGGCAGAGATGGGTAGAAAGTAATATCATAAGATGGAGAAGTGCCATCTCCGCAATGAAGGTCAACTGCAACAGACCTCCAACATCCCGTCTCGTCTCGGTGCTGCACTCTGCTAGACTGTAACATGTTCATCTCGATGTTACTCTCCCACTTGTATCTGTGTTACCTCTTGCTCACCTCCCCTCGACTTTACCCTCAAGTAAAAAAGGTGTCATGTCTTTTAATATGTTCAAAATATGTTATTTGCTTGATCTTTATTTCCTTTCATAATTCTTATTTCATATTAAGTGTTGTTAGAACCTCTTTGTTTGTTCTCTTCTCTTTCTATTTTTCTATATATCCATATCTCCAAGGCATCAAAAAGTGTTGAATACCTTTAAATAGATTTCATGCTTTGCCTCTCCCATACTATCATGGGGTTTACTCTATAAATCTACTTTGTCAGGTGTTTCAGTATTTAACAATTTGGCATACAGATTCACTGCAGTGTTATCTATTATCTTCATTTGGTGCACAGCTATTTCTAGTGAATGATTCTTCTGATCCCACAGTAAGCAACATTGTTTAGCTATTAGTAATGAAACTTTTATAAAGTTTAAAACAGAGATGGACAAAATTCCGCTGCCCAAATCTAGTACACCAAATCATTTTTACCAGATCACTAAGCTGACTTAAAATTATTATATGCAATTGCCCCTGGAGTTTATAAAATATCACATCACAAGCTGTCGCAGGCAAGAAGTAAACCATGATGTTAGACAATGATAAAGAGGAAATGATTACTTAAAATCTGTTACAAGTGCAAACATGCTCAGAGAACAAACAGGCTTTGGTAGAGTGTTCTTTTGACAACCTTTGGTGATTGACATCACAAGCAACAAAAGCTTTAACTTTGATCTCAGGGTGATAATTTTGATCACAGGATTTTAACACCTCTGAAAGCTCCAGTCCAGATGTGGCAGTATTCTAGCCTGAATGTGGACCACCTACCCAAAAAATATTGCCTCCTTCTGGTCTAAAGTCTGGTACTTCTTGAAAAAAATGCTTACGTAAGAGAAACTGAGATATGTACTAACCTTCAACTTCATCGTACAAATGATAGCCTCCATATTTTGCCTTCATGCGATGAACAGAGAAGTTGTGAACACCATTATCCACCATAACCTGGTCAGAACAAATATGTTGGTTAACAAACCTTTATTAGACGTGTATGCAGGTCAGTATTTTCACAACTTACTTTTCAAAATTATGAAAAATTAAAAAGGAAAAGGATTTTTGAAGTCACAATTTTTGTAGCATCTCTTGATATCAGCAAATTCTCAGGGAAGATGATAAAATATGGACTGCAGTGTGTTCACTGTCACAATACCTGTACAACAGTTCCTTCCTCTTCTGTATTCATTCTCAAACTCCTGCAGATTAGTAGGATGTAGTCCGGAGAATCTATTGTGCTGTGTTGTTGGTTTACAGCTTTACTGTGACATCTGCGCCTTTTGGCTTGACACTTGCGACTTCAGCATGACTTCTGGATCACTTTGGCACTATATGGGATGGGACAGTCAGCTTCACCTTATAACCTCCTTAGTTGCCTCTTATGACATGCATAGACGACAAACAGTTTTGCTATTATTTGGTCCCCTTTCAGGCCCTGGTATTACACACTTGGGAGACTAGTTTCAAATTTGCTAATTGTTGGAGCCCAAAAATAAAACAAAGAATAGTTATATTCCCAACTGCATTGCAGTTAAGAGGTGACTATGGAGAACATTACCAATATCTCAGACACATAATCACAAATGATTCAGATGTGAAGATTCAGATGTGAAACAGAAGTTAAAAGGAGAATAGGAATGGCTAAAAGTACTTTCAATGACATGAGGAAAATATTGACATCTAAACAAATTACAAACTAAAAATGAGAATTATAAATTGCTACTTACTTCTATTCTGTATTAATGTATGGCTCAGAAACATGGACAATGAACAAACAAGAAGACAGAAATGTCTTTGAGATGTGGATATATGGAGGAAAACTTCAAATAAGTAAAGAGAAGACAGCGAACATAGAGGTTCTAACAACACTTCGTTTTTTTAAAAAACTATTAAAGGAAATAAAGACCAAATAAATAAGTATTTTGGACATTAAAATATATGATACCTTACTTAATACTTGATGGTAGTCGAGGGGAGGTGAGCAAAAGGTAGGCAGAAATACAAGTGGGAGAGAAACACCATGAGATGGACAGGTTACAGTCTAGGAGAGTGCATCACCAAGGCAAGAGACCAAAGATGTTGGAGGTTCGTTGCAGCCAACCTGTGTTGCAAAGATGGTCCTATAACTTTTACATAAAAGTCTGCTAAAGTCGGGATGTGCCAAGGCATTGATACAAATAAAAGGACACAATGTATTTTAGTTCTCTGGACTACAACCTGCTGGAAATCTAGTAGGAAAATTGTCCTGCTACAAGAGAGATAAGGTGGGAAGAGAACAAACGCAAACAACTATTGTCTATCCCCAGGTGATGCTATCGTAACTTCCACTCTTGCCATTAAGCGTAGAGGTTTGTGAAGGAGTTGTAGTCTATGTTCCAGAGCCAAATGTGTTGCTCTGGTTGAGATGTAATCATGTTTATTCAGAATGGTCTTGATGTTGTCTAGCCACCTCTTCCTAGGTCTGCCCTTGACTCTGTATCCTGATTCCATCTTGTTATAAGCTCTTAAGGGAAGTTGATTGTTCATCCTCATAAGATGTCCAAACCATTGTATTGTTGTTTCTCTATATATTCGATGCATGATGTTATACCTATTACCTTTCTGATATTTTTTTACTGTGCTTTTTGTCAAGTCTGGTGACTCCAATAGCCTTCCTTAGACACTTCATTTCACAAGTCTCAATCTTTGTCTTATGTGTAGATGTCAGTTGCCAGGTCTGACATTGGTAGCATATTGTTGGTATAAAGATGATCTTAATCACTTGTTTCTTTACTTTAATTCTTACAACTGACGGAAATTTAACATTATTTACTTTAATGTTGATTTTTGGGTGCCATAGCAAATATGGCAGCTGGTATGTCACAGTATTTGCCTTTTGATATCTTGTTTCTATCTCTCTATCAAGTAGTCCATTTTCTGTGAAGATACTTCCTTGGCACATGAACTCTTTGATTTGCTTTATTTTTGTGTTCTCTATTTGGACACAAACAACAAAATTCTAAATAGTATAAAAGCTATAAAAAAAGAAAATATTGATTTATTCTTACTTCTTTAATCTTTGTTCTCAGATGTTGAAATGTGCTTCTCTTGTCAATGTCGACTAAGGAGTGTGCAGTTTCCACAGAAACACCAGGTTTGATCTGAAGCAGGCCATTGTAGGTGAAATACTCTGCCCAGAACACTTTAATTGTGATATTGTTGATGGTTTTGTCATAATCTTGTCTGACATGAAACAAAAATACAAGTACATATATTTATATTTGACAAACACTAACAGCTCTAATTGTCACCCCACTCCTTTCAAAAATCCATTATACCAGTTTTCTTATCATCTTCTGACCAATGCAATACTAATTTAACTTTTCCTGAAAGTCCACAGAAAAACTTCTTTGATATTTTTGGTTCTTTATTCTTTATTTGTTTTTTATCATTAAATGCTAAATGATATTTAAAAGCTATCTCCCAACATAGAAATGGAACAGTCAGCTACTATGTGCTGCAAGACATATTGAATAAGATATTGGAACATTTATAGATGTGCCCATAATGCAATGAGGATGATATAATGACTAACTGATTTTATGATTTTAACAAGTTACTTCCAACATTCAGTTGCAGCCAACTCAATGTGTTTTGTATCTTCCTATCTATAACACCAGCAGCTAATACTATTCAAATATATGTAGTACTCAGTAGAAAGTGCAGTGAACATAGCTCTGTGAGTGTGGATGTTGAGGTCAAGGCACTCATCTGCAAACGTGCCGTGCCGTGATCAGATACTGTGATTTACAGGGATAGGTCATCATCCCCAACAAGCGGTGCACATGGGACTTCATGTGCCGAATCATGCGCATGAACAATTCACAAAGACAGTGGGGGTTTTACCAGCAACAATAAGCAGTCTAATGATTGAGGTGTTTGCCATAAGGCTGGAAACTAAACTGGCTGGAATTGCAAGCCTAATCCCATACACGCATACTAAGTGAATTAATGAATATGATTCAGAAAGTCAAAACAGGTGATGTTCATAGGCGATGGGTGGAGTCATTGGCTAGGGCTAACAAGTGGGCATCACTGCTGAAAATAACTAATCTTTTTTTCCAGGACACAGGTGTGGAGAGAAGTGAAAAAGCTGATAAATTAGCCAGCCTCAACACTATAACAGCCCATGTACCGAGCTGACATACTCAATGCTCTTCACGTAAACAAAACACAAAGTAACTTTTAAAATTTAAAATAGACATGCCCACATTGTGCTCCATCCTAAGCTGCCATTCATTCTGTAGGAAAGATCAGAGAGTCTCTCTGGAAGAAAATGAGTTCATGTTTCTCAACCTTCACACAAAAAGACTATCCATTATTTCATCACTTTAGTGTTCATCAAATTTATAACTTGACTCTTTTTCAACACTTTGTCCATTGCATCAATACATGTGATCAGTGATATTGGTATGTAAAACCTAGCATCCAGTTTCGATTCTTCATTATAAACCAGCATCATGGCACACAAGACATTCCTGTAAGTGCGGAAGATTTCATCCCAGCAGCCATCCAAAGAAATGTAGACTCAAAGTCCCAGTCAGATATTGATTATGTGGTCTTCAGATGTTTCCAGAGATGACAAACTTTCTCCTCTCCTCCCTGGTCTCTCCCCCATTTCTATCATTCTTTGTATGTACAAATAATCGCCTCCAGTATTGTCTTCTTCCCTCTGTAGTAAATGAATGACTACCATTATCATGTCTGCCCAATCTCTTTGCAGTACTGTGCCATCAATCACAGCATTGCCTGCCAACAACTCTGCTCTTTCATTATGTCTGATCCCTGCATGACCAGGTCTGTATATCCATATGATAATTTGGACAACAGGCTGTTCAGTAATATGACCCATTATTTTCTTAACATGCACCTTTTTATTTCACATAGTCTGCTTTGGGAGTCTGAGAATATTCAGTCTATCTTAGCATGCTTTAAACCTTGCTAAGTTTCATATTTGTCCATAACTGCATTGAAATAAAAATATCCCGCAGAAAATGGATGTGTCAGCCCATTGAGGCAAATAAAACAGTGAAAACGCATTTCCATTCTCTGGACTACATTCTGCTGGAAATCTATTGGGACCATCTACAAGAGAGAGACTCTGTGATAGTTTGAGAATGAAAGCAGAAGAATAATAAATAAAATACAGACAAATCATAATTTAATTATAATTTTATCTTTTAAATAAAAAATTAAAAGTTTAAAATTGTTTTAGAATGCTGAAAAATGCAAAATGACTATATGAAATGTTCAGAATGACTGACTGACACATAGATTGTATCTGAATCCATCTTTTGAATCTGTGATAACAGGCTGGCTAAAATAACAGTGAAAACTAAAATAAATTTTAATAACAATTTTCATAAGAAGTGTATTGTGTCCACTTAGAAATTATGGTTTTCAAGCATTTTTATTATATTCATTTTCCTTAAACACTTAAAAAATATTGTAAGATTATGCTATAAGCATAAAATGTGGGTTGTTTTATAAATCAATAAATGTATTTACCTCTGTTTCTCCAAAGCAGCATTTAGATCTTGCACCTCTTGAAACAAATTTTGTGGGATACTGTAGTTAGCTGCATTTTGGGCTAAATTTGTATAGTAGATATAAATTACCACCACAATATTTTTGAGAAGGCATGTATTTTTTGAAATGTAACAAGCGAAATTATCATATCTGTTGTGTGCATTATCTTATATTTTAAAAAAAATAGACTAGTGGTGCAGCTTGTTCACTAAATATAATATGGAAAAATAAGATAACCCTATGAGTTATAGGCCTCTTCTTAAAGTATTGCAGACAGTTGAGTCTTCTCAAAGCATTGTTCAACACTGAGAATTGAGTCGTCTTTGTTTGAAATAAAGCTCCGGAGAAACCACAGCACCCAAAAATGCACAAAAAGATATTTCTTCTTCACCCATTATCAAATTCCTGCAGATCAGCAGGATGTAGTCAGTAGAACTGAATATGTTGCATCATGGTTTACAGTTTAGTTGCTTTCGACCTGATATATTCATCTTCAGGACGACATTGACCCTGTATAGGATGGGGCTGTCAACTCCATTCCAACATCCCTTTAGTCACCTCTTATGACATACTTGGCAAGTAACAATGTCACTATTCTTTACTCCCCTTCTGACTCTTTCAATACACTGTAACAAAGAATACAAAAGCTATATTGCTCTTACAAATTGGGTATTGAAACAGCAAGCAAAATCACACTAACAAGATTACAATAAAGTATGGGCAAATGTTATTATGGTTTAAATTATGAAGGCAATATTCTGCAAATTTTAATAAAAATTTTGACCAATGTCAATTTCTTTTTACAACTTTCAATAAGAATATTCACTCCAATAACTCTAGTAATAATACTAAAAGTACAGAAAGGTGTTGTTTATCAAACACTTATTCTGTCCTATCCACAAATGATTAGAATTGATTTAAAAATATGTAATCTAACCATTTTCAGGTCTTTGAAGATCTTTCCTTCTGTAGAACAGCATGTATGCACTTTCTTTTCCAGAAAACTGTCTCTCAATATCTCTGGTCTGAATTGAGGTCACTGTTGAGTCATTGAAACAAAACCAATGATGGCCAGGTTCTGCAACTGGAGTCTGAGACCTTGTGAATGACAACATAAAAGATGACCTCACAATGCAAGATAACTGCAACAAAATGTATAATAATGCATTAGGGAGTTGACTTAATGGTGTGGATCAGCACTTGTTTTTGCCCCAAATGTCCTAATTTTGATTCACTAGTCGCCGTATGTTGTTGAGGCTCTAAAGGGAAGCAAAGAATAGGTGACATTAACATGCCAGACATTGCATAAGAGATAATCAGAATAAACATTCTCCAGCTTGCCCAACTACTAGATTGCAATCAAAATATCAGCACTCATGTATCCTTCTAGAATGTACAAACTACGACACATTAAGGTGCACATACTGGCCTTCTGATAGACATTTGAATGTTAAACTCTATGGTAGCTTCCCCCAACGTGGAACCCACGTCCCATAGTGTGGCAATTTGACTGTTCAGGGGGGGGGCAATTCGAACAAGTTGTAATTTAGCTTAATTTAGGGAATAATAAAAAATATGTATATGTTATAAGGGGGGGGGGGGGCATCAGAATTTTATAAAGTCTTAGGTGGGGCATGGTAAAAAAAGGTTTGGAAACATTGCTCTAAGGTGATCTGCCTATGAGTCCAATGACTCTTGTGGTGAAAATTGCTCAAATTATGAAGCAGAAGCTGAGGCCATCTAGACAGCCATTGAGTTAATACACCAACACTTTGATATCACGGAAAAATAACCATCAGATATAATTTTTTACAGACTCTATGTCAGTTTTGAAAGCATTTAAACATACTCCATATGAAAATCTAGATATTCTATACATACTAAGGTTATCTCTGCACAACCAATCAGTGTAACCATGCAATGGATCCTTGGACATAGCGGCATAGCAGAAA
Organism: Meghimatium bilineatum; assembly: GCA_034231615.1. Taxonomy (NCBI): domain Eukaryota; kingdom Metazoa; phylum Mollusca; class Gastropoda; order Stylommatophora; family Philomycidae; genus Meghimatium; species Meghimatium bilineatum. The sequence goes on along the minus strand of CM067298.1, from coordinate 111,180,770 downwards.
ATGAAGTAGAGGACAGACTTCCAAAAACCACAAAAGCAAAGACCTTGTAGTATGGGAACAGTCAAACAGATTCACAGAAACAACACCAAGAAAATCTGGCTGAACAGATGGGCTGACTGGTCAAAATGTATTTAGTGAAATGACACGGCCAAAGGCCAATGACAACATAAACAAACTCTGCAGGAGAAACCAATCCCATATCTTTCAGTTTTAAACAGGACATGCAAGGGTCAATAGCCATTTGAAAACTGTATCAAACCCCAGTAACTACCCACTTCTAAACACTGCTCGCATCCCAATGAAACAGTGGAACACCTCCTTATTGACTGCTCTTATCTTTCAACTGCAAAAAAATGTTCTATGAGCACCCTTAGCAGTCACTAACTTACTGTATGGATCACTAAGTCAACTTCAGAATATCTGCACTTTTTTAAGAATGGCATTGTGCTGACAAGAGTAGAATTACTCATCTCTCTCTCATGTGACATATTCTTTCCAGAATGTGGTCTTTCTTATTGATCTCTGAATATGCCACGATTCTGGACAAGTTGACCTGCCGCAACTAGAGACATATTTAAGCAATCTGATATATCACTGCAGCATCGTCATCTTGGTGGCCCTCTTTCCCTGTTGCCGCTAACTCTGCTTTCAACTAGTAATCTTTCCATGCTGTTATGTCTATTTGACCAAAAAAGCAAAAAGTTTTCTTGTTAGGATATTAAGGAGCCAGCTCTCTTCTATATTTATTGATCTTAGCACTTCTTGATTTGTCTTTTTAGCTATCCATGTATACATAAAATTCTTTTGTAGTATCTCATTTCGAAAGCAGTATCCAGCAATTCTCTTTGCTATTGTTTTATTCAATGTCCATGCCTCACAACCGTATATTGCCACTGGAAATATGCATGTTCTGATCATACATAGTTTGGCTGTGTTGCTGATACCTTGCCAAAGATTTTTCATTTGCACACGTTTCAATGTCTCCATTGCAATTCTTCTCTTGATTTTGACAGTGCAGTTTCCTGAGCTATTGATGTCTGTGCCCAAATACTGGAAATTTGTTAAGTCCTCTAGTTCTAAATTGTTATTTATTATCTTTGGTTGTACTTTAACTTTATCTGTTGTCATAATTTTTGTTTTCTTCTGAATTACTAATGAGCATTTGGATATTGACAACAACAACAAACTCTATGGTACAAAACAAGAAATTGAACCAATGTCCAATTTATACAGGAAACAACACAGCGGATATAGACATTATTAGTAAACAAAAGCAGAAGAAGCATTCATGCTAAAAACAGATGTGCTGGACTGCAGGCATAAAATAACGGTCCACTGTGAAACCAACAGCGCAACATATTTCACACTCGCTGGCGGAGATGACATGAGCTTTCATATTGGTTATCAGAGATCGAATGCAGAAGATGATATCAGCACAGTTCTTTGAACTACCAATTCTCACGCAGCAATGCTGGCAAGTCTGACTTCTCTTTCATTTCCCCTAACACTCACATGTCCAGACACAAAAATGATTGTAACTCTCTTCAGCACAGACTTCATCATCGACAGTCAACACCCAAGGATAAATATAAAGAATCTGAGTTGTCGTTTGTCCATTATCATTTTAGGTGGCTTCTATCTGTTACCAAATATGGATAGAGAGCACCATTGTCTTGCTCCTTTCTGTGCATTGAACCAATCCAATCTTTCACCATTATCTTTTACCACTGCTTCTTATTCATGATACAACACTGCAATTAGGTGTATGAGATGTTTTGGGAATCTCATGTTTTCCATAACATAAAACAATATTTAGAATTACAAACATTATAAGCAGTATAACAATCATATACAAAACATAAATAATTTGAAATCTAAAGTAAACATGACAGGGTAAACTATAAGAAAACCATAACATAAGAATTAAATATTCATAATCTATTTAACATCTGATAAAATCAAATACACAACACTTACCTCTTAACGTTGTTGTCTGATACTAGATGAGGTTTCTCGGAATCATCAGTCTTAACCTCACTACCATTATGCAAAGCATGTAATGATGATTTTTCTTGGTTTGTGTCTGGTTCTTGAGTTACGTGCTGCCCAGGAATTTGGAGACTCACCCAACTTGAGTCTGGGTTGTACTCGAATAAGTCACATGACTTTAGAAACTGAAGGTTAAGAAGGAAATAAATAACTTTTTTAAAGGCAAAGGTACGTTGAAGCATCAATGCCACTTCATGCAGTTTTAATAAAGTTCTCAGTGCCCTGCCAGTGGTTAACCAAAATTGTTTCTAATTATTAAAATAAATAAACAATGTTCATTATAATATATTCCCAGCTAGGAAGTGTGTTGGACTCTCAGTGCATGATAAAAAAATTTGAATTTTCTGTCATAAAAAAGAAAGCTAATGCCTATTATCTAGATTTAAAAATAACTTTTGCTGTTTACAGCAGCATAACAATGGACTTGTATAAGTATATTATTAAGTAGCCTGCTACATGTCAACCAGTGGTAGAGCAAATAAAGAAGATCACTGAATCACTAAAACTAGTGAACACCTTTACACATATATGAACAATAGGCATACCCACGGGAGAGTACGTACGAGTTGCCGGTCACATATCAAGTGTTATATCTTAACTGTGCCCCATGAAAGGACATAAAGACTGTTGGCTCAAGGCTGCACAGACTATCTGAAGTTGATAAATCAAGTGCTAATCCTTTGAGGAATAATGCTTCTACTACCAAAAAGACGGAGCCATTCACAGTGGGAAAAAAAGGATATGGGTCCGACTTTGAAAATCCTTTTAAAACATCAAAACTAGGTTTAAACGTAGTAGAAGTATATAAGTATATATATTCTTGGAGGGAATATATTGAGGTACCTTTCTATGAACTTCTGAAGGTTGAAAATACACATATGGTCATCTAATTTGCATATGGTAATAATTTTTGTACATGTCCAACCTGTGACACATAGTTAGTTAGTTAGTTAGTTAGTTAGTTAGTCGTCGGATCATCATCACTGCAAACTGGACACATCCATAGTTGCTCCGATCTCTCCTTGAGTGTATCTGCCATCACACTTCTGCTGACAGTACCGGTCCTATGCTGGTTGACCATCAATCTTCTGCGCCCTCCAAAATGTTCACCTCTAGCAACACCGCATCTCAATCCCTGATCTTTAATCCTAGCCATCTCCCCTAGGATCTTCCAACCCTGAAGATCAATGCTCGTGTTGCAGGCATACACATTTACAATCATGATTGGGTGCTGGACCCTCTGGACCCTCACTGCCTGTAACTGGATATTGTCACTATCCCACTTGGACATATCAACCTCGCATACACTAAAACCCTCGCGTACTAAGATTGCCTGTCCAAGATGTCGCCTGTTGTAGAAACACTGAAATCCGGCTATCCTGATATTACCACTTTCACCTAGCTGTGTTTCTTGCAATGCAATGACGTCAGCCTCATAACACATCTTTTCTAGCTCTGTTCTACGCGTGTGTACACTGGCCACATTCCAAAACAGCACACGCACGTTTTTAATTCCTAGCATAGCTGTTTTCGATCTCGTTCTTCTAGCACCCGCCCGGTGACTTTTCCTTTTTGAGCCACCTCGTTTAGGCCGCTTGATATTGGCCGCCATTTTTCAAACAGTGTGACAACGAATACACTCACGAAGACTTCAGCTCAGATGCACGCACTCCGTTAGCACCGGCGAAGATCTTAATGAGTGGACCTCCTGGTCAGAGAATAACAACACATCACCACACAATCTCCTAAATGAAAACAATGAATATATCCATTGTTCAAGTGAAACTGTAGGCGACACACAAAACACTTGCGTTGCTATCCACCATTGTGACACATATACACATAAAATAAATTAATTATTTTGTCTCAACAATACAAACAAAATATATCTACATTTATGTTTTGGAGGATATGGGATTGGCAATGTACTCTCTTCTGTTATTTGCTATGCATCTTGAGGCTTCATTTTCTTCTCTAGAACTTTCCTGTTGCTGCAAAAATACAGCAATCTTTCTCTTTATTATTTGGGATGTCTGATACTCCTGCATATGCATCAACTATCTGGATTGATCTGTCATTTATGTTTCTTTGACAAACAGTTCAATTAAAGCTACTGTAAATAAAAACCCCTCTAAATATGTTATATGCCACAGGAGGTCTGTTATCTGTGGACATATGCTTAAGTCCAGTTATTTTCATGAGTGAATAGAGGTCACCTCTATCCAGTTCAGTTCCATGTAACTCTAAACCATGGAAAAACGTGTTCGTTATTTCCCCCTAATTCTTCCATAGTATTACAATCTTCACTGACATCTAGGTCACTATCAGTAGCATCTGACACATAAATCTCGGTCCCATCTGAATCACTGGACACCATCTCACTTTCAAAACCACTTGCAGACATTTCTGAAAAGTACACACTTGAGAGCGCAAAAATATTCGAAACAATGACCACACACGCATGTAAACTATCCAGGTAGCTTCTATTGATATGCTAGAATGCACAGCAAACGAAAGCGATCATTTGATTGGTCAATGTTATTCATAGTTAGTAATATAGAAACATTCTTTCACTGGGCCGATGGATTTCATCTTTCTCAATAAGTAAGCATGGGCCGATAATCTGTCCGGATTGTCACAAGGAGGTTAAGTGGGAAGGTTCATTCTGCTCAATGCATGAGACACCCAGTAGTTGATTAGATTCTTGGATCATTGAAAATTTTTTGGATCATTCTAGTTTTCAGACTTTTACCTGTATGTTCGGTTTAATAGATTGTTCTTTCAATTCATTAATTCCAATATGAGTGTATTAGAAAGAATCACAAGTTATTCTAAGTAGTGATCATTTATTCTCATTAGTTAGATGAATTTAATTGCTAGTGAAATGTTCATCAGAATCAATGTGGACAGTTGATTAACTTTCTTGTTTGGTTTTCTCGCTCACTAATTTACTTCTTTCAAAGTCTTTACATTTTATGTTCAGTAATCTTTCACTGCATTTTTTTACAAATATGATTAATATCACATTTATATGATTAATATTATTATTAACTTTGAGTAAAGGGAACAGTAATCACAGTGCGGCGTACCCCCTACTACTTCCTGTTCAGTTTTTAAGAATTTTGCGCCCGTAAAAGTTTTTATTGTTTTGGAATACCACTGGAGAGACGCAACTTTTGTGTTACTAGCGCTAGATTTATTGTAAACACTATACCTGGCAGTGGTTAGTGCACTGGTTTCACATATGAGTGGTCCTGGGTTCATTCCCCAGTTGCGGTGGAAATTTATTTCAGATCACAATGGCTCCTGGGTCGACTCAGCTTTAAATGGGTACTGGATTAATCCGGGAAGTAAAGACTGCGAGGGAGAGGAGATGGCTACCGCACTCATATAGCAGAGCCACTGAAATGTGAGATTGCTAACATCTCACACCCCTATGGCATTAATAAATGCTATGGGTAACTTTACTTTTATATGCCTAAACCTGCCCCCCTCCCCCTCTCAGGGTCCTAAAATTTAGCACTATCCTACCAATCAACATGTGCATTGAATCTTGTTTCGTTCACATCCCACTATAATAACAAAATATAGGTGGTATGCTTTGTGATTATAGAACCGAGTAAATTTATCATGTAATTTTTCTATCAGTTTACTCTGGTTTCACCAAAACTTCAGTATTTCAAACTGGTGCCAAAAATTGTACTTGAATAGAGATAAATGACCACTTCTGCTCATCATATGAGTTCTTCAAACTATACATAAATTCCCAGAACTAACAGAAACCATAAAACTCACTTTGTTTATAGGACCATGTGTTTTCTTGAAACGTTTGTTCCATGAAACACCTGTGACTTTGGTTATTTCCTATGAATAGAATCAAATACATAACTTGCTATTAAATTTTTTTTAAGTACATTAAAATCAATGCAAAACACAGAACTTCCTCTTCCTCATTCTCCTGTACGAGTTAGATATTGAAATGGATTTATTAAAGACCTAACATCATCAATATTCATACCACTACCTAAGAAGCCCAGGGCTGTGGACTGTACAGAATATAGAACAATAAGTCTAATGAGTCATATAAGTAAAACAAAAGACTGAAGATAATACATGAAAGAATTAAAATCAATTCGGTTTTAGGAAAAACAAAGGAACTAAAGAAGATATACTTAGTATCTGACTAGTGATAGATAAATATATAGAAGTCCAAAAAAAGTATCTATATTTGCTTCATAGTCTACAGCAAGGCTTTCGACAGAGTCCAACATGAGAAAATCATCAAATGTCTTCAAGAAATAGGCATAGATGAAAAATACATCAGATTAATTAGAAATATAGAAGATATCCATCCATGGATCATATGCTGGATAGCAAATGTATCTTCTTCTTCTTCGGAGTTTGTTCTCAAACTCCCGCTTGATCTCCCTTGTATAGGACCATTGTCCTACTAGATTTCCAGCAGGATGTAGTCCAGGGAATGGAAATGTGTTGTCGCCATTTTATTTGCGTCAATGGCCCGACACATCCGTCTTCGGCAGTAGCAAAGGTGTTAATCTGTAGAAAAGTTGCTCTGAGGTGTGGATCCTGGACGTCTGAGATCAGAACAATAGCACCTGGTCTGCCACAAGGATCTCCTTTGTCCCCAGTGCTGTTAATGTGTATATGTTATAGGGACACAGCATATAGATATAGATAAAACAGTGTGTAATTTTGCCACAAATTACTATGTTCACAACATTAATCAAATGTCACCAATAAAAACAGTAGCTTGACATAGTATTGTGCTTAATAATTTAAAAATACAATATATATTACAGGTTAAACATGTAAACAAACATGACAGTAATGATAACAGCAGAAAATTACATCATGAACATTACAAAATTAATTTACCTGATGGCTCAAAAATGAAATGTCCTTGAGAGATTAAATTTTATTGTGTGACAGAATAGAATGTTAGCACCTGACACAGTCATGTGGTTTGCAAGGAAAACCCATAGAATAAAAAAAAAACCTGCTATATAGTCTTGCCGTGTACATTTTTTTTTCCAGGCTACCCTAGATTTCATCATCACCATTTCTCACTGCTTCCTTTGCTGGGTCATCTGTAAATGCTCAGGTCCAAGAGGATTTCAGGTAGTCATTATGTAATATCTTTAATACTTTTTCTTCTTTTACATTCTCAAAATCCTGCAGATTAGCAGAATATAGTCCAGAGAATGGAATGTGATGTGTCATGGTTTACAGCAGTGCTGCGATATCTGCGCAATTCGGCCTGACACATCCAACTTCAGCGAGGCTTTGGGTCACTTAGGCCTTATATGGGATGGGACAACCAACTTCCCCACCATAACCTCCTTAGTCAGCTCTTATGACATGCTTGGAATGTAAACAGTGTTGTGGAATGCAAACAGTGTTGTTATTCTTCGCTCCCCTCTCAGGCCCGGAAACACTGGTGTCTTTAACATTTAAGTCTTCTTCTGTGCTTGTTCTTAACTCCTGCAGGAAATTAGAAGGATGTAGTCTGGAGAATGCAATGCCCTGTGTCATGGTTTACAGGCTGCAATATCTGAGCCTGACACATACAACTTCAGCATGATTTCTTAGTCACTTTAACCGTATAATGGGATGGAACAGCCAACTCAATCATTACTTGCCTCTTATGACATGCATGGAAGGTCAACAGTGTTGTTATTATTTACTCTCATTTTATCCTTTTTTTGCAACACACAGCTGCAAAACAGATATGAGCCCAAGATTTTTTTTTCTATCTTTGATATAATTTCTATTCAAATGCCTGGCAATAATATTTTACCACAACTGTTAATCTCTCACTAATCAATTCCAGCATGTTCGATACCAATATTTACCACTATAGTGGTTAATATAGTTACAGTTATCATATTAAAGAACACTTGTTCAAATTAACTTACAGCACAAAGCCTTGTAATAGACATAGCAAAGTGAGATTCTTTCCCCAGAATGTTTTCAATTAAATCTACTGGAGACTGACACTCAATCACATCCAAACCTGTTGCACTTGGATCCACTTTTTGTTTAACATCTGAACTGTCCTGAAACAAAGTATATATTTTATACTCAAGTCATTTTATATTTATTTGAATTTTTGTGAGTTTATACATCAACCAAATATTTTCTGTTGATGCTCCTATCATCTGAAGATCATTGCAACTGTTATTGGCAGTACATAATGAGTATTTACACATCACACAGATTTATTGAGTACATGAATATGATGTCTTAAAGTAATTCACATGGAATCATTAAGGACACAAAATGATGACACTGAACGTATTAGTTACCAATGACAAAGACAGATGTGTCAGGCCATTGGCACAAATAAAAAGGGTGACAAAGCATTTTCATTGTCTGGGCTACATTCTGCTCAAAATCTAGTAAGACTATTGTCCTTCTATAAGTGAGCTATATGGTAGGAGTTTGAGAATGAACGCAAAAAGACAACAAAATTCAGATCTTAGTCTTATATAAGAAAAAAGTGTTGCCAGTTACTCAGTACAACTGAGACAAGTATGGTATATATCAACAGGTATATTCATTAGTCTACTCTTCCTTGAAGATCACGGTGACAGGATTACATGAACTGCTGCCTTCATTAATTTATATGGTTAAAAGTTCTGAAATAACCAAACTAAACTAACATCAGTAGTTGATGTATCGCACATCATTATAAAAGGTATTTATATTTTACTACCAATCTACTCTTGCACATACAACTAACACGTTTCTAGATTCAAATTCACAACTTTCAGAAAACTCAACCGGAATATGTTCATGTTTTATTCACATTTGTTCAAATTCTCAGAGAATTACTTTGAGAGCAATGACTTATTTCAGTACTTTCTCAACCGGTATAACACGGTACACCAGTGTGCCATGAACAGATGCTAGATGTACTACTATAAAGAATAAATATTTTGTGGGTATCACATTCATTAGTCATTATTTTATAATTATTATATGTCATATTGATGAAATGGTATGGGATTCTAAAATAATACCTGACTTTTAAAATGTGTGAAAATGAGTTTCTGTAAAATATGCTGGTTAAGTGCAGATGACATAATATTTTTCTGTAGTTTTTTGGTGCTTCTTTGTGTAGAACACAAATTATACAATGCAAATTATTCAAGCAATGCTGGATCCAGAAATATAAAGAAATGCATTAAAAAATTTGTCACTGAACAAAATTAATACTCATAACAATGTCAATAGAGTTACTAACCCTAATCCTAACTAGTAGCAGAACAGACACAGAAAACAATGACACATACATATTAAGAGTACCCATGCTTATTTATGTGTATTCACACCACCAATCACAGCACGGCACTTAGCACTATGGAAACCCATGTACACACATTTTCAAAGTCTGGTATTAATTTATAATTCCATAAGGATGAAAATAAGTAACTGCATGTAAAAAGTGATTATATAAAACTTACATAAAAGTAAAAATGTGGGCATAATTCTTATGTTATGTATGAATATTTATCAAATAAAAAAACTAATGTAAAATTTATTTATCCAATATTTATACTATATATATATATATATTTACTTTTTATGTGTGGTGAAAGTCTGAGAATAACTTTGATGTATTCTGGGAGAAAAAAATGTTGAGCACTGATTTATTTTACTAATAGAATAAGTAGAAAAAAAATGGATTATTTAATTATCAGAACTACTATAGTACACAAAATTGAGATGAATGATTCAACTGTCAGAACAAAGTTGAGATGAACTATTCAACTGTCAGAACAAAGTTGAGATGAATGATTTAACTATTAGAACAAACAAAGTTGAGATGAATTAATTCTCTATTACAATAAATTAAAAGCAGTTCTGAAACAAGGAACTTCATAAATATGTGCTAAAAAGTTACCTTTATATAAAAACCTAAATGACAAAATATTAGTAAGAAAAGTGTTCTCACTAAAGTACACATATTGATGGAATTAACACCTGCAAATTGGAATTAACACCTGTATGTTGATCTGAAAGGTGAGCAAAGAAGAGCAACACTATGATCTGACACTCATACCGTAATATTGTAAGAGGTGAATGAGGAGGTTTGGTGATGGGGTTGCAGTCTCATCTCATTAGTTAAAGTTACCCAAAAGTCATAATGAAACTGGACATATTAGGCTCCAAGGCACAGATATTGCAACGAAGATGTTAAATGATGACACAACAATTTCATTTTCTAGACTAAATCCTAGAGAATTTGGAATTTGGGAATGAATGCTGCAGAATAAATTGTTAATATGTTTGTTTATAATAATAATCTACAATATTCATCTTCTTTGTTCATTCTTAAACTCCTGCAGATTCGCAGGATGTAGTCCAGATAACGGAATGTATTGTGCCATGATTTACAGCTTAACTGTCATATCTGCACTTTTCAGCCTGACACATCTGACTTCAGCATGGCTTCTGGGTCACTGACTCTCTATAGGATGGGACAGCCAACTAGCACCAATCAACCTCCTTAGTCGCCTTCTACGACATACGTGGCAGGTAACAATGTTGCTATTTTCTATTCCTCTCTCTGGCCTTGCTAGCACATGGGTGATCTACAATATTAACGTGTGTTCTTACTGGATGTACCCAATGTCCCAAGTTGTCTATGTCCCTGATGTATGCAAAATAGTGGCCACCAAAAGCACTTCCTCTATGTACAACAACTGAAAATAGTTCATACAAGTTTTCATTCTCTTCTGATTTGCCCTGTTCAAATATAAAACAAAAAGTGTTACATTAAACACTGGTAGCCATAAAATATAATAATTAAAAGTTAACTATTCCCTAATAAGAAGAAATTAACCCAAAATACTGCAATAAAAATATATCTATGTAACTCTATATCTATGTCCTTTACAGAATGTTGCCCTCACTACCACTCTATAAACCTTTTTGTTCTGTACATGTTGCCAGGGAACTTTAATACACATTTATATACATACGTTGTGTGCACCAAGCCCAAACTCTGTGCGGTAAGCGATAAAAATGTGCGAGCTGGCACACAGTAGCACAGCTTAGTTTCTCACATTATAAACAGTTTCAACCTCTTAATATCAGAGGACATGAGATTTCAGAAATTAGGTATGCAGGTGGCACCACTCTAATATCAAGGAGCCTCAGAGGTTTATAATACACGATTATATTGTCAGTTGAACATCATAATGAGGCTCAAAATCATTTGCTCAATGCAAGAACGGACAAAAACAATGCATTTTGACAGAAATGAACTCACACCAACAATAGTCATTGGCATAGAACAACTAGAACATTTCAGAAACTTTGCATATCTCGGGTCAACTATGAACACCACAGCAGATTGCTCAGCAGAGATCAAAAAGATATTAGTAATGGTCCTACAAAAAACATTACAAATGAGAAATCTATGGCAAGGGGCAAACAGAAAAATAAAGTTACAACTATAAAGAAGTTATATTTTTCAAGTGGCAACATATGGTTATGAGACGTGGGCAATGACATGCGCAATGGAAAAGAAAATATCAGCATTCGAAATGAAATGTTATAGAAAGGTCCTAAGATTATCATGGACAGAAAAACGAACCCACATACTTGTCTGTAAAAACTTGAACATATAAGAAGACAGGCTACCCAAAACTTTAAAAATATGCAAGCTAACATATTTTGAGCATATAAAAAGGCCGAATGATTTAGAAAGATTAATCATAGAGGAAATAGTTCCAGGAAAAAGACAACAAGAGGCAGGCCAAGACTATGATGGACACAGGATATAGAAGATCTGAACATGACACTGGAAATATGAACAAGAAAAATCGGAATTTCGAATGCCGATATTTTCTTTTCTATTGCGCATGTCATTTGCCCACGTCTCATAACCATATGTTGCCACTTGAAAAATATAACTTCTTTATAGTTGTAACTTTATTTTTCTGTTTGCCCCTTGCCATAGATTTCTCATTTGTAATATTTTTGTAGGACCATTACTAATATCTTTTTTATCTCTGCTGAGCAATCTGCCGTGGAGTTGATATTTGACCCGAGATATGCAAAGTTTCTGAAATGTTCTAGTTGTTCTATGCCAATGACTATTGTTGGTGTGAGTTCATTTCTGTCAATATACATTATTTTTGCCCTTTTTTGCATTGAGTAAATGATTTTGAGCCTCATTATGATGTTCAACTGACAATCGTGTGTTCTAAATCTGTGGGGCTCCTTGATATTAGGGTGGTGTCACCTGCATACCTAATTTCTGAAATCTCATGTCCTCCGATATTAAGAGGTTGAAACTGTTCATAATGTGAGCACTGTTCCCTCTAAGCTGTGCTACCGTGCGCCAGCTCACACATTTTTATCACATCACTTGGCGCACAATATATGTTTATAAATATGTGTTAAAGTTCCTATAATAAAAAGTAGAACTGGTTTAAATAGAATATGCCACGATGATTAGCAATTTTATTTTAGGTAGGTGGTTTACTCAGAAAAGGTGATGTTCGAAATATATCATCTCATGGATATATTAGTGTTCTCCAAGGCACTCGCGTTAGAGGGAACATTGAATGTGGGTTCTCTCATACATTTCTCATGTTTTCTGCATTATGTGTTGAACAGCTGTGGTGAGAGGATGAATCACTGTCTGATTCATTTTTGGACCTCAAACTAGTTAGATGTTACCAATAAAAATATATTTAATAAATATTTTATATTTAAAATATAATGCATCCTTCAAAATTGCAAAATGTCAAACCTTTTCAGAGTAAGGGCTCATGTCTAAATGCATTGGGAATGTAAATCTTCCAGATTCCTGCAGATGATAATTCATAAAATCTATAGCATTGACAATTCAGAAAATGTTTTATTTTCTTTAAAAGTTTTAACTACAATTCCAGGAAAAAATCTACGGAATAAAAAAAAATTGTAATAACAAAAACTCTTGATAAAGTCATTAAACAGCTAGAAAACACTTGCAGATTAATGAACTTAGCATGCAATGGATACGATCACATAGTAGCATAACCGAAATTAGGAAGCAGATTGGCTAAGGAAAGTTAGTTTGTTAGTTAGTCGTCAGATCATCATCACTGCACTCCGGACAAGTCCATAGGTGCTCAGATCTCTCCTTGAGTGTATCCACCATTACATGTTGACTGACTGGCCCGGTACATCATTCTTTCCTTCCCCACGAAACCTTTCCTTTCTATCAACACCACATTTCAAACCAAGATCCCTTATTCTAGTCATGGAACAAGAGTCATTGCCACTTATAATGTCATTTGTTCGTCTTTTTCCATAAGGTATTCAAAATGTATGCCCAATTCAGCTACTCCACCAACAGCCATAGTAGCCGCATATTCTACTAAATTATCTGCTCTCTCATTACCCTGGACTCTCGCATGTCCCGGAGTCCTGGTGATTATCAATCAGATGTGCCAATGACATACCGTCAAAAGAAACAAATATCAAAGAAATGTGAAAGCCAACCCAAACACAGCATGACTACCAAATTATGAACAGACCAGAACAAGTTGTCATTCTATGCCCCAGAACAGAACATAACTGACCCCATAATCACATGTATACAAAGTTCAAGATTGTTAAAATGTCATGCTAAACAAATTATTTGAATTTAGCTACGATCAATATTATTCATCACGCAAACTTCTCAATAAAAATATAGTAACGGGTAAAACACAAATTGATAAGACCTACTTTGTAGCGAGACATCTTGACAAAATCATAGCTAAATCTCAATAATGAAACAGTCAACAGTGGGGGGAGATTTCTCAGTTTTGCACCCTGGAGAAAATATAGTAATGAACAGGTATACAAACAAATTAAATACATACCAAAATTGTAAAAATTTGGAAACAAAATTAATTATTTTAGCCCTGTATGTTAACATATAAAATAAAATGTAGTATTTTTTATTTGCAATAGATTTTTATAAATGTTATGTTGCACATACATAACCTTTGTTAAAAAAGCTACATGAATAATAGGCTCAGACATTCTAGCAAATATTTATAATAATTCAATATTTTTACAAACTAAACTGATGTTAAAAAATTTCAGTCTACCATACAATGTTCCTGTTCTTACATATTCATGCCTTTATTCAGACTATTCTCTGATAGTATATCTAATAATAAACTTGTAAAGCACAAGATATTCAGAGGAAGTTTGTGCAAAATGGGCAAGGTACATTCTCCACATAAGCTGTCCAGGAATAGCAGGAAACGATTGAAAATTTCTAAGATATAGAAAGATCTTTCCACTAAAACATGAGAGCCAGTAAACATTTGATGGCAGCACATATAATGACATTGAAGCCAATGGTGGGGTTAAGCAGGGTTGTTGACTCACCCCTCTTCAGATCATCTTTGTTGTCCTTCTAGGATACAATTTCAAGGATTCCTATTGTGATGTTTCTATCCAAATTAGACCTGATGGCTCACTCTTCAATGTAGCTCGATTAAGAGTCAAAACAAAATTCAAACAGGTTCTTCTCAAGGAACTCCTCTTTGCTGATGATGCTACCATAGTTTCACATTCTGAGGTTGCCCTGCAATCGCTCATTACTGGCTTAGCAAAAGATATGTTCAACTTTCAGCCTAACAAATCCTAATTCTGCATGGCTATTTGTTGGACTTCTTTAATCTATGGAATTAAATAACCTCCCCCCCCCCCCCCCTCAACTTCATTAGATGCCTCCTATGACATTCATTGCAGGTCACATTGCTGCTATTCTTTGCTCCCCTTTTGTGCCTTAGCCACACAAGGATGTATATCTGACAATAAATAAAGTAGGAAAACAAATATTCATCAAAGACAAAAAATACTTCACATTTGAAAATATTTAATGGACATGTAACAGGTCAATTTAGTTCTTACCTTAATGGCATCTGTATACATTTTACAATTCTCACAACGGTATTGATTGCGACCATCCATTACCTCAACATCACAATAGTATTGCTTCAAAGTTGCTTCCAGTCCTGACATACCTGCTACAGCGACCGTCAAGTCTAGAAAATCCTCCTATGAATAAAAGAAATTATAGATTATATAAAAACTTTACATTAATAACAATGCACCACAATTCATCACTTCCAATCTAATTATCTATTTGTCTGGCAAAATTTCTCTTCTCAGAAATGGATTCAGTGCATGATAGTCAAACAACAACACAATATTTGAAATGCACTTTGAGTTCATTATGGAAATCAATAGCCATATCACATGTCAACATTCCAACTTTTTAATATTATAAGTAATTTCATACAGCTTCCGTGACTCAGAGATTAAAAAGGTGCAACTTCTACTGCTGATGAATCGATCTGTGGGCAGTGCACTCAAAGCCTTCCCCTCCTCTCCGGTTTATGTGGCAATTTATGCGTCTTTAGTGAAAACTTGCTTTGTTAAACAATATATGATTTGTTCCGTTAAAATGTGGCCACTGATTCGTGTAATGAACCACAATTTGTGTAAATGTAACAGTCACTGCATACAAAAAAGTTGACTTTCTTTAGTAGCTGAACTCATTATATCCATAAGGATTGTTCTCCAGTTCATACCACAATATATTTAAGTCTCTGTACAAATGGAGGATTTATTGACTTATACATCAGGTGGTCTTAAGTAACACTTTTAAGTCTCCTGAAAATAAAGAGCTTAGTCTTCTTCTTCTTCTGCGTTTGTTGTAAAACTCTTGCAGATTAGCAGGATGTAGCCCAGAGAATAGAATGTGTTGTGTCAAGGTTTACAGCAGTGCTGCAATTGCTGCACCTTTCAGCCTGAAACATCAGACTTCAGCATGGCTTTTGGTCACTTTAACCCTATATAGGATGAGACAGCCAACTCCACCCCATAACCTCCCTAGTCGCCTCTTACAATATGCATGGAGGGTAAACAGTATTGCTATTCCTTGCTCCCCTCTTGGACCCCGGCACAACATGGGCAAACGAGAGCTCAGTGATATTGGTCTCAATTACTAACACTGAGTAGGAAACTTTCTCTTAAAGTATTTCACACTCTCCAAGAAGTGGAGTTTTCAGGGCATTGAAGTGAGCTCTGGAGAACACTTCTCCATTAAATACAAAAATAAACGCTTGAAATTCCTTGGGATTGAAACAAATATTAACATAATACCACTTCATAAATAGCAACTCTCAAGGCTGTTTCGAATATGCATCAATAATGCTTTTAGCATTTTGTGCATATCTCATATTTATTCTCATTTCTTTCATTTGGTTTCCACAGATCAGTCTTCTTCTGTGTGTGTTGTTTCCATAATATAATAAATATACCATCTGTAAAGTTAGGGCCCTCTTGTTTACCATCCATCCATCCATAAACTTTTAGAGTCGTTAAACTACTATATTGAATACTGTGAGTCAATACAGAGTCAGTCCTCCAGCGATTTCTATCCTCAGCAATGTGGATGAATGTGAAAAGATACTGACATGTCCAGTCTTTGATATTGTCGCCTTATGATTTTCTTGTTCCTTCTCTGCTTCTTCCACTTTTAACTGTACCCTGCAATATTGTTTTTGAAAAACTTTTTAACCAAAGATCTATTAAACTGCAAATTTGTTTGTATCTATTGATGAGACAATTTTTCTTGTGTGTGCCTCACTGATGCCTAAAACAAAAGGTTATTGACTTTCTTTGCAAATCATAACGACTTTTTAAGGTTTTTCGACATCTGACATTCAAATGGTTACATTTATGTGGACTCTCCACAGGTATGTGATCCTACAAATTTCAATTTTTTTGTCGGAAGCCCCCGTAAACTGATCAAGTCCATAATCATGAGGATGATTGTCAGAATAGTACAAATATTGTACAAAAGCAACATGCACCTACCATCACCTGGCACAGGGATGAAAGAGTGAAAGCTCACATCGTCGAGGATCGGATAAGTAAGTAAATGTACAAAAACAGTGCTAGCTACTACATACAACCAAATAGCCTTTCTTTGATCAGTGAATCAAGTATAGAGACAAACATATTTTATTTCTGAATGAAACATTACCTCACGCTCACTAATCTTCTTGCACTTTGAACACGTAATCTGAAAATACAAGCAAAATAATAATTAATTCAAGTAATTAGGAACAACAATAATAGCAAATGGACGATGTTCAACAGAGATAAGAAGAATAGGGCAGGCAAAGACAGCAATCCTAAAAATGAAGAATAGACTTGTAATATGCCCCTATTAGAAATGTGAGGTGACGAAGAGAGTTCTTCAGAACTATACAACACTGATTCTAACTGATGAATGCAAGTCTTGGACAATAAATAAAAAAGAAAGTAGAAGATTAGAGGAAATAAAGAAGTGGATCTGAAGAACAATGCTGAGAGTACCATTTACAGCTTTAAAAAACTAATAAGAAGGTATTATAAAGAGTCAAACAGAAAATGGGGGTTACTAATATCAGAAACATAAAGTTTTCCATTTGTTTGCCATGTTATGTTATGAAGCAGAGGGGTTTGGAGAACATAATTTAATATGAATTGATAGTTGAAATGATCAATCTTGATACAAGAGCAACAATCTTGATACAAGATACCACTGATATACCATCTGTAAAGTTAGGACCCTCTTGTTTACCATCCATCCACCCATAAACTTTTAGAGTCGTTAAAGTACTATATTGGATACTGTGATCAAATGAGTTGTGAAGATCCATGATAGCCTACACCATCCAGAATGACACTTGATGATATAAAGGTAAAAGTAGGTCCCATGGCAGCAACTTGCCATCGGGAATGAAGATAACTCTTCATTCACTAAGCCATAGCAACTACTAAAGTCAAATTCCCTTCCTTGTTGTATTTACCTACCCCAATCCATGCATTTGGCACCCATTTACAGATGGGTCGATCAGTGGAATGGTTGTATCAGGTGATAAATCATGACCCTAATCTTTTTTTATCTGGACATGGTTTAAAACCTGACACGCTGTAACCCGGTGATAGTAAGCAAGCTCACTATCAACTAGGCTACGGAGTCCTCAACTTCTAGGTAAAAGAGGGAAATAGCAGTCACCATAGTGGACTGTGGAAAATGAGGTTCACCAAAAGATGTTCACCATTCAGTTTGTCATTTGGCAATCAAAATGACACAGAGAGCAGTTGCTGTCTGAATACATCAAGACTTTAATTTGAGACATGACAGACATTTTCAAAGAAACTAACACGCTTTTTTATAACACATTGTACTCTGACATCTCCATCCAAACATTTCTCTGGGAAAGGAACAATATTATGAAGTCATTTACTACTTACATAATGAATTATCACAATCTCAAACAATAGCAACTAAGTAATGCCACAAACCTTGTTAACAATAGTTCCATGGTAAAGTTCATTTATAATATTCTGGGCTGGTGTGCCGACTAATGATTCCTCTATGGCACTGAACAGTATACGATTTAGCTCCTGCACATCATGCTGTTGAAACTCCTAAACATTGAACAAAGACGTACACAAAATAATTGAACACTGTTCATATGATTTTATAAGGTGTTTATTTGTTATTGTTATTTGCTTGTGTTATTTTAAAGATGCTATTTATTTTTATCAAATCTATCATGAACCAGCAGATTTGGCCATGAGAAAGCATGTTCTACTCATACCCCCTCAACTTTTTAGATTTTCAAAACACAAATAGTCATATAATATGTGTGTGTGTGTGTGTGTGTATACATATATATATATATATATATATATATATATATATATATATATATATATATATATATATATATATAATTTTGTTTGAAACACTAAATTGTGGTAACAAGTACTTCTGTATTTAGTGACCAGGTATCTATAATTGTACGTTAATGTAATAAAGCTAAATTAACCAAATTACACCTGATTTTCACAATAAACAATAAAAAACAAATACATGAACCTATAAGAATGATAAAACAGTATCAAATGTTCAGATCACATACCACCTGTATAATGCCCGAGGCCTAAAGGGGAGCAAAGAATAGTGACACTGTCACCTATCAAGCATGACATAAGAGGCGGCTAAGGTTGTTATGGGGCGGAGTTGGCTGTCCCATCTGATATAGGGTCAAAGTGACACAGAAGCATGCCGAAATTGGATATCAGACCAAAAAGTGCAGATATCACAGAAAAGCTGTAAACTATGAGACAACACATTCCAATCTCTGGACTAAATTATGCAGATCTACAGGAGTTTGAGAATGAACACAGAAGATCATACATCAACTATATCATATTACAAATAACATATGTTGCCTGTGACTACTTTGTCACAAATATTCTTCTTCTTTTACTGATAAGCAGAATTTCTTGTTTTATGTTATTCTTTATTTCTATTTCTCATTTCTTCCTTTCAATTTTATTATGAGTTATGAACTGATAGCACTGCACCCCTGGCAGACCCATGGCTGCTTAATCTTCTCAAGCACATATCAAAGGATATGCATGCTAATGGTTACTGTTGTTCACTAGCTGAACATGCTTCTCACAGTGCGCGAACTGTGAACATGGATGCTGAGATCAAGGCACTCATCTGCAAACATGTCGACGAAACAGATGTGATTTACATGGACGGCTTGGTCATTTTCCACCAGCGGTATACATAGGCCTTTACTGCCAGATCACAAGAAAGAACAGTACACGAAGCCAGTGGAGCCTTTATCACAATAACAAGCAGTCTTACAATAGAAGTATTTGCCGTAATGCAGACACTTAACTGGCTGGAATCACAAGCCTATTCCCATGCATGCATACTAAGTGACTCAATTAATATGATTCAGAAAGTCAAAACAGATGATGTATGTAGGGGATGGCTGGAGTCATTAGAGAGAGCTAAATGCGGACTTCACTGCAAAAAACTCATGCTTATCTTTGTCCCAGGACATGCAGGTGTGGAGGGAAACAAATGGGTCAACCAATTATCCGACCTCGCCACCATAACAGATGTTCAGCCTATGGACCAAGGAGACATACTCATTGCTCTTCGTGAGTCCACATGATTAGATGATTTAGAGATAAATGAGCATGCGTCAATATCGAGAATGCACGAATTGGGAGTGATAGGTGCAGCCCGTAAAGAACACCCAACACAGATTTAAAAAAGTGCAGTGAACCAACATAGAACCGGAACCATCAACCGTTACACCCTAAGAGATGTACTAAAGTGGGGATATGGGCACCTATGGAATTGTCTGGTGTGCGAAGAGGATGATCAACATACCTAATACATGCTTCTCATTCTGCCTCTTATATGTCCAGTTCTACATTTAATACTAAATCCTCCTAATATCTGCCTTGATGTAACATCAATCACAGTACCCGCCATCCAACATGTGTTCGTGAAGTGGCTTCAGTAAGTCTCCCTTATCCATTGTCAACTCCCATCTATTGATGCATTGGATACAAGCCGTTCAATTTTTGTTTTGTGTAAAATAAAATGGTATTAATAGCACACTGTAGTAGCAGTGGCAGCAGCAGTAGCAGTAATAATTATGATGATGGTGGCAGTAGCAGTAGTCCCTTTTTCACATATTGGGAAATAACATAACATGTTACGCCTATATCTTTCATTAACCAAGGCATACTAAGGCATGATATGGTCAACATAACACCTCCACACATTAATATCATGTGATTGTCACAAACTTCATAAAATGTATGAAATCACAACAATTCATGAGATTAATTTGTTTGTCTTTAGCATTCATTCTAAAATTTCAGCTAGATCTCTCTTGTAGCAGGACAATGAACCTACTAGGTTTTCAGGAGAATATAGTCCAAAGAATGGAAATGTGTTACTATTTTATTTGCACCAATGTTACATTTTCAGAAGAATGTACTCCAAAGAATGGAAATGTGTTGTGTCTGTTTTATTTGCACCAATGCTACATTTTCAGAAGAATGTAGTCCAAAGAATGGAAATGTGTTGTCTCTCTGTTTTCTTTGCGCCAATGGTCTGATGCATCAGACTTCAGCAGTATGTAATTAACTTGTAAAAGTAAAGCAAATATTTGAGAAATACTTACTTCCTGGTTTGTCCAGCCAAAACTGTTAGTGAGATCAGTTGTGCTAACACTCTGTTGATCACTCAGAAGTAATTGTGCAAAAAGACGCTGTAACTGTAAGGGTATAACACGCACCTGTCAATGAGAATACAACTCAAAATGAGAAGCAAATCTTAACTGTAGTCAGAACTTATGTTACTAATTCTAAAGCTGTCTGAAATGTATTTTATTTAAAGAAAAACTATTGCATCAATATAAACCATCCATCGTCTTCTTATGATCTATGCAGTGGTGTTGGTTATCATGTGTTTATGAAGTCTTCTGTTTCGTGTGCTGTCAATCATTTCTGATACCGATGTTCTTCTATACCAGATTGTCAAACATCTTCTCTTGGTCTTTCTTCCCCTACCCGGTACTCCTTTTGCTCTTCAAGTTGTCAATTGTCATGATGTGTTCCATCTTTCCTCCTCTCATGATGTGTCCAAGAAATGTGAACTGTCTCTTTCTGATGAGGGTTAGTAGCTCTCTTTTTGAATTAACTCCTTTCAAGACATCTTCATTAAGTTTTTTATCTGTCCATGATTTTCTTAACATTTCTGTATAAAACCACATTTCTGTTGCTTCTATATAATTCTTGACTATTTTGCTGATTGTTCAAGATTCACTTCCATACATTACACCTCTCTCAGCTGTCTAGTCGCATTGGTGATAACATCATCTGCATCCTTCAATCGCTGTCCTTTCAATGGTGTGAACATGAAAAAATTAGCCACTTCAAGGTCAGAAGAATATGGTGGCTGTTTCACAGTAATCACATTGTGCATTGCAAGGTACTGCTTTACCAGTAGAAATTGACTTGCCAGCTCATTGTCATGCAGCAAAATCCAACTGTTTGTTCTTCAATTTTTCTTATCATTTTCTTCCGATTGAATTTTTTCATTGCATTCAGCTATGCTGTATTAAGCAATGTTAGTGTCTCAATTTGACAGAATTTAACATTTGTATGTTGTTCATTCAAGAACATGTTAACTCTGATGATGCAACTAGCACAACACACAGACATCTGTATCTTCTCTTCGAAAGTGTATGTGAAGATTGCCATGTCTTTTCATTGAGGTCATTACCAACTTCCAAACATATAATCTCCATAATATCATCTTTTATTCATTTATTCAAACACTAGTCAACTATTCTGGGAACTTTCAAAGCTATTTTGTATATAACTTCTAAGAACTATCTCACCTCAACTGATAAACATATATTACATAGGATTATCTTGTGAAATGTTGCCTTTTCCTGTGCAATTCTACATTTAACTTCCATCCGATATTATTAAAGTAGAATACCCCTCAAATATTGATACAAAATTATGACATTTGGCATTTTTAGTTTGTTTGTTTGTTTTTCGTTCGCTCCATTGTAACCATCACGGATATCCGTGCGATTTCCGCCGGGAGCGTGATTACGTTGTGCCACCGTTATGCGCCTTGTAGGCCTAGCACATCCGATTTCGGCATGAGGCATTTTTAGTAAATAGTATATTTAGAAACTACAAATCTAACTATTAATTTAACATATAACTCATATTTTCTGATTATTGCATGTTAACATACCGCCCCATGATGTAATTTTCCTTAGAAACAATTGTTTACACTTGGTTGCTAAGGCCCTAAATCAGTTCTATTAAATAGTTATCTACAAAAATGTGAATCAATTAAATCACAATCCTCCTAGCAGTAATAAATAACTGCACTTTTAGGGAAGATCACGCTAATGTGGTTTATATGTGTATCAAAGCAATCTGCTTGTTTCAGTTTTAAAATGTCTTCAAATCTTGACTTCATGTGATTTTATATACAGATAAGTATTATTTCTGAAGTTATAAGTATAAAAGTAGTGACTATTTAGTTCTTTTAAACATGGAAAATAGTAAAGAAAAAACTCTAGTAGACCAGTCAAACACAAATTTCGGGTAACCAGTATGCTTTTTTTATATTATTGGTTGAGAAAATTTCAGAATAACCTGTTATCAATAACAATAATAGTTGCCCGTCTACTCCGAAAATAAAATTTCAGGAACAGTATATTGACAAGATACACAGCACAAACTCTCACAATGCAATTATTTTAATGGATTTTAATCTATGGGAGACTCCTGGAGGACATTAACAGTTGTTTACTAAGTAAAATTATGTAAATAAAAATTATGTTTTTTCTATACTTCTCTAGACTATTTTTGCTAGAGTTATCAAAAATCAAAACATCTTATTTCTACCAGTTATTGTTGGATTACTATGAAATTTGGCATGACTATTCGTGTGTATATATATATATATATATATATATATATATATATATATATATATATATATATATATATATATATATATAACACAAATCCTGTAGCAGAATGGTTGCTGTACAATGAAGGTAACCTTTTCTTTCTATGTGTATAAGATTTTACAAGTAAATTTGTGAATTTTTGGAATGTTCCAAATTAATTTAGGACCCTATAGGCGCAATATTGCACCAATGAGTATACATTGCTGGGGGCCTATGGGCGCAACTATGCGCCAAACGATATCGCCCAAGTCGCGAGTGCAAAACTTCACGAAGTAAAGCTCATATGACGTAGAATTACCGCCACAAGAAGCTAGGAATACGTCACAGATTAAAGGTCAAATTCCTTTACACATTATGATTGTAAGAAGGAGAAATCCGGCTGGTTTTGTCAACGCATTTCTGGAACGACTTTGGCAATTTTCGGTGCCATATTTTACTATCAAATTGAGTACCGCTTGACATGGGTAAGTGATTGTGATTACATGTTTTAATTGTTGTTTTTGTGTTTAATTTATTATTATATTATAAGAATTTTTGTGTATTCATTCAAAAAAACAATATGTATCAGTGTGTGCATGGAAAATAATTATGTTGTGTCGGCCTAGACCTAGTGTTGACCGGACGGACATTACATGCGATTTCTTCACGTTTTATTAGTTTTTTTCAATCCATATTATATTAGTTTGGATATGAAACTATATATATATATATATATATACAATGCAACAAATATAGGTATTTAGGAGGATTTTATCAATGTTACCACAAATTGCTCAAGTATTAGAGTCGGCAAGAAGTTACATTTGCGATTTTTTAAATGCCGTTTTGAGATTTTCCCCCCAATTTTTAACTTCACAACTTGCTCACAACTGTCATATCACACATACAAAAACATGATTATATTCACTATTCACTCCTTTATTTATATGTGCAAAATTTATTTTGATATCTTTTAAAACAAAAAATTTATTGCATTTTCAAAACACCCACCATAAATAAGGCAAATTTTCCAAAAAGAATTCAGACCCACAGGGGATCGCGTAATTTTAATTCAGGGCTCTTAAGGGTTAAAAAATTCACACAAAAAACAATTTTTTCAATACAATCCAACATATCTGTTACAGTACCTCACAGCGTCTGTTATGAATACATATGTCAAATATGAACATCATCAGTAAATTAAGTAATGAGCTATTGTGTTTAGAAACTATACGCTATTTTTAATATCATGATGGCCATATTGGTATCTAATTTTCATTAAAAAACTGTATTTCTCCACAAGTAATAATCTTTAATCCCATACAGTCTAACAATGTGGTTAAAATTATTCTTGATGTAAACATTTAAAATTAGGGTCGCAGAGGAGTATTCTACCTTAAGGTACCTAAATATTTGAATATATTGACTTGATCCACATTGATACTATCTACTTTGATGTTAAATTCTGGAGGACATTTATTCTTTGATATTACCAGTACTTCAATTTTTCTACTATTAACTCTTTCAGGACTTGATTATTTTTAGGTTTGGACCAAATTAATTTTATATATGTGTTTTTTATTGTATTACTTGACATACTAATATTGATAAATAGTGTATGTGTAATACATCATTGGAAAGGGGAATGGATACAGAATATGAATATATAAGTACATTGATGATATTTGATTGCTTCACAAAGTTACAGTTAGCCTTGTGAAGTAATCAAATATCAAATCAAAGCCAGTAAAGTGGTGAAAAGTCCTGTAGACCCATGCCATAAAGCCAGTATAGTGGTGATTGGTCCGGAAAGAGTTAAGACCAAATCGTTTGTTTTTATTTACTATTGTAACGATATTAATCATTTCTTATAACTGTGTTTCATTTACACCATCAAAACTGTATCATCAGCGTATCGCATGTTGTTTATATTATCTCAACACAGCCTTATCTAACCCCTTATAAACCTTTCATTGTAGCTATTACTGGAGCATGGAATACCACTGTGCTAGTATATTTCATGCAAATAATGTAAAAGAGCAGTTATGTACTCCTAAAATGGTGATTTTTTAATAGCAATTTGTCTTATCTACTTTCATAATAATCCATACATAACTTTTCTCAGCATTCCATGGCATGCAGAGTAGTGGGATCTACATTGCATAGTGGTTAAGTCATTTGTCTTCTGTTCAAAGGGTCATATGTTCAAATACAAGGCAGCAACATATTGTTTACAAGTGCATTTTTCAGAGATCTCTTAGAATTAACACTTGAAGCTACAGAAGTATTAGTAATGCTACTCAGCAGATCCCATCCATGCAGTACATAGTTTCTCGTGTAAAAAAAAGCCAGTATTTTGGGTTCTCTTATTTTTTTTATATGACAAGATAAGGAATCGGCACATGAGGAAAGAATTTAACACAGCTGAGATTGGTTACTGAGATAATGTAGCAGCTAAATGGTTAAGTGCCATTGAGCAGAGATTAGCCCTTTTTCTTGATATATGGCTAAACTTACTGTTTATAGGCTATATCAAACACATTTATATAAATACCCATATTACCACTTCAAAACTGAGTAAATCTACTATGCAAAGAAACTGTTACAGATAATTAAACATGAAAAGCAATTTTATCAAACTAGTTTCCAATTATAATATAATGAGTGGAATTGCAGTAAATCTGTATAAAAGCTGTAAATAGTTGTCCAAATGTATTGTGCTAGAAGCTCGTTACCTTATACTGACTAATTCCACCTTTAGGTTTTCTGTTAAGAAGTAAGGAAAGAATTTTAGCTGCAGTGATAAAGGCATTATTGCTATTACACCCCATAATTTGTACAAGTTGAATTGTCATTTTACCCCCAAAAGATAAAAAACCACACCTTAATGTGATTTGAACCCAAGTTAACATGGTTCAGCTATGTATAAAACCCCACTATTTATCTGTTTCGTCTTACGTGTTCATTCTCAACTCCTGCTGTTATTTATGTAGTCCAGAGAATAGAATATGTTGTGTCATGGTTTACAGCTTGACTGCTATATCAGCACCTTTTGACATGACACATCTGACCTCAGAATGGTTTTTGGGTCACTTTGACCTATGGAATGGAACAGTCAATTCCACTCCCAGATCTCATTAATTAACTCCTTCGACATACATGGCAGCTTATAGTGTTGCTCTTTTTTCTCTCCTTTTGAGCCTTGGCAGCATACAATCTGTATATTTTAAACACTATTTTATATTAAGATAATATTCTTACTTCTGCTGATTTCTTGTAACTCTTACAGATATTGTCTTATTTTTATTTATAACTACAAAACTTAACATTTTAATGTTTACAGCTAATGTCTTATTTGTATTTATAACTACAAAACTTATCATTTTAATGTTTAGAAAATACAATCTTCACTGGCATTATGAAACAATATATTTTCTGTCACATTTTAAACAACCTACTTTTGTACCAGGATGATCCCTACTTTCAAGACTGCCTAGATCTTTCTCTGTTAATGTAAATAATTTTTCTGAAATAAAACACAAACAAAATAAATATGTAAATAATGATGAACATGCATGAGTAAGTAAGCAATCAGAGAGCTAATGTAATCATTCAACAAAAATATTTTGATGAGGATACTGTAATTTAAAGTGTGTAAGTAAAGTAAAGTAAAGTAACCCATAGCATTTATTAATGCCGTAGGGGTGTGAGATGGTAGCGATCTCACATTTCACAGGCTCTGCAAATGAGGGCGGTAGCCATCTCCTCTCCCTCGCAGTCTTTACTTCCCGGATTAATCCGGTACCCATTTAAGGCTTGGTCGACCTGGGAGCCGTTGCGATCTGAAAACATTTCCGCCTCAACTGGGGAATGAACCCAAGACCACTCATATGCGAAGCCAGTGCGCTAACCACTGCGCTACCGCAGCGAAGTGTGTACATGAATTGGAATCATATTACGCACAAGAAGGCAACAGCACCTGAGATTATAGATAAAAAGTGTAAAGAACAAGTGCTCATGTTGGTGCTTGTGTCACCAATGGAATTTACATAACTGTGCAATTTATGTGTGTCTGTATTTCAATCTACAATCAACATTCATAGTAACAAGAGAATACACCATTTTGATTGACTTGGTCAGTCTCATCTTTTGTTTTTTTCTGAATGCAGATTGACTAATGTAGTTAATCAGTGAAACAAAGTGATATCAGCTGAATGATACAGAATTAAATCTCAATTGCTACCTTTCTGATTTAACTTCTATTAATCATCTTAAATATTGACTGATACATTTTTCTGCAAAACAACTGAGATTAATAATATTGCTTAGATAATCAGGAATTGTGAGCAATAGAGCTCTTGTACAATTTTGTGAAATTGGGAAGGAGGTTACTTCATACCCAGAAGACTACAAATCTCAGCCATGTGCAATGATGTGAGAAAGAGCCTCCTAATCAGAGGGAGTAAACACTCCAAGCATGTGGGGCTTCCACAGCAGAGAAGACTCACAATATAGGCATGACGTCTACTTTACTGCTATATTGTGATTAGTCTGAGAGGCCAATGGTGAGAACTTCTGATGTACCAGATGTGGAGCTGAAATAATTATATATACTTAACTTTTAGAAACCTGAATTAAAATAACACAATTTCCCCCCTGGGTCTGGTTTCTTTTTTGACAATGTGCATTATTTTTGGAGAGTGTTTTGAAACGCAATAACTTTTTTGTTTTTATAGATTTTTAAATAATTGTTTACATGTAAATAAAGAAACAAATAGTGCATATAACTGTGCTTTTTTTTGTTTTAAGTGTGATATATGTGAGAAAGTTGTGAAATTGAAAATTGAGGGGGGGGGAGGGAGGATCACATTAAAAATCTAATAAAATATAAAAAAATAATTTCTTGATGCACCTATACTTGAGAAATGTGTGGCAACACTGACAAAATCCTCCTAAATACCAATGCTTGTTGTTTATATGTTCTTTCTTAACCAAACTTATATAATATGGACTGAACACAAATAAAACATGTAGATATCACATACAATGATGGTCTGTTCAAGACTAGACCTAGGCCGACATAAAACATAATTTTATTTAGTGCCGATGCATAAATATTGTCCTATGTTATTGCAATAAATAAACAAACATTCTCATAATATTCCCACAATTAAACCACTAAGAAAAGAAAAAACAAATAATGAAACATGGAGATGTCACTTACCTACCACGCAGATCATGTTCTGCATGAAATATGGTGTCAAAATTCAACATAATTCATAGCAAACCCGCTGTCAAATATTAAGCATAACTTTTCCATTTTACAGCGTATCCTTTAAAAGAATGAACGTGGGAGAAGTGTGACGTATTCATAGCTTTGAATTGCACAAATCATCCATCACGTGAGCCTAACTTCATGTAGCTTCGTACTGATGAATTGCAGCATAGCAACGATACACACATGAACCCATAGTGACGTATACCCATCGGCGTATCCACATTCTGATAGAGTCCTAAAGGTTAATCTTCTTTCTGACCAACATACAATAAAATTATTGGTTCTTGGTTATAAACAAACATCTTTGCACTCCAGGCAGCCCATAGATGCTCAGTCTCCCTAAGATATTGAAGAGTATGTACGCTGATGGTTCTAGTAGCTCACTGACTTAACATGTTCCTAATTCTACCAAGTAGGCATCCAGTTCTTCAAATATCAAATTCTTCTAATTATTACCTTTATGTATCATCAATTTCAATGTCAGCCTCCAGCAGATGTCCATGAAGCAGCTTTAGTAAGTCCCATTTCTTCATCATCAATTTTCCATCCGTAGTTATATTTAATGCAAGCCCTATTCTTTCTTATTACAGTAAACACCTGCATCTCCCAGACAGCAAATCCATGTTGTAATGAGTTTAGAATAATGTATATTTGTCATCCATTCATATCAATTTGGCACTCTTAAACCCTTCAGCATCAATGAGCACCAGTCGTATGGATGATATCTTGTTCCATTATTTCTCTATCTTGTTTCACATGCATTAGCTGTGTTTTGTATATTCTTTGTATGTGTTGTTTCACTTCTGACCTAGTTTCAACCCTTTCAATCCATCTTCACATTACATTAAACTCTGCAATGTGAACATCTATAGTATCATTCTTATTCATAATTTTTGTTGTTGTGTATGTAGTCTTGATAAAGGCCTTTTGGTAGAAACGTTAATTTGTGTGTTTCCAGTGATTAGCAAAACTTCATTAACCTGTTCCTAGTTTTATCTATTGAATCTTTTGAAGTATAGAAAGCATGAAGCATAATATACAATTAATAAACAAGATGTGCAAGCTGACAACACAGTACCTCTAAACTCTGGTGTCAAAAGTAGAGTTTGCAATAACGAGTTCAGATAACAGGTGGCCCCTTGGTTGTCTATTCCAGCTAAGCCACAATCCAGCCTGTGACTAGGAGGGGACGGACTATCACATACAGTTGATGCTGCTCCATTTTGAGCAGTGTCTTCATTAAACAGATTTCCAAACATAGTGCTTCTTACACAACAAAGTCCACTTTCTATAAATTTAAAAAATGAAACAGACATAACATTTATTAAAATCAGACTGTCCAGCTTCGTGACTGAGAGCTTAGCAATCTTGAACAGTTAAGATATCTGGTTCAATTTCAGCTGCAGTTATTTGGCCATTCAGACTGTTCAGAAAGCAATAGCACCATACTAAATGTAAATATCGCCCGTGTGTTGCCGGGGGCCCGAGAGGGGAGCAAAGAATAGCAACACTGTTTACCTTCCACGCATGTCGTAAAAGGTGACTAAGGAGGTTATGGGATGGAGTTGGCTGTCCCATCCCATATAGGGTCAGTGACCCAAAGCCATGCTGAAGTCGGATGTGTCAGGCCGAAAGGCGCAGATATCGCAGCAATGCTGTAAACCATGACACAACGCATTCCGTTCTCCGGACTACATCCTGCTAATCTGCAAGAGTTTGAGAATGAACACAGAAGAAGAAGAAGAATGTAAATATTTTCTAGAAAATCACTATAACAAACAATGCTTGCACGATTGCTATATCCTGAATAGGACATGCTACTAGCTAAAACAGCAAACCAGAACTGTCTATGTTATTCTCACTTTCATCACAGTATCTTAGCAAATGTTTGATGTAACCGATAACATCTTAGATAAGAAGTCATCAATGCATGTTATCATAAGTACATACTGGACAAGTCCACATTTGTTCAGATCCGTCTCAATAAATCCAGAGGGTAGTGACTCACAGTTCCAGAAATTCTTTGTCAATCTTCTGCCTGTCATTAGATACAGCATTAACTCAATTCCTACGTATGTCCGTTTTAACGTAGCAAAGTCTCCCCCCTTTGACTACGTATGCACAGTATAACGGGACTCCATATATACCCTCCGTTTTGGCCTTGTTTGGTTCGTAAATGACAACCATTAACTTATTTAGCCATTTAACATTTAGAAATCTGGCTAACAAACGGATACCATCAGCTTGATCAGCAATCTGAAGCATGGTACAATTATTTCAAATTACAATTCAAACAAGTTAGGTTCTGGTTTTCAAAATGAGCAAAATGACTTCATGTTGCACTAGCAAGAGAGCTGAAACCTTCAGCAAACATCAGGCTTTATTATTCTTGAGTATTATAATTGGAGATGTTATTTCAAGTGATTTCAAGGTAAACAACAGTGCTTTCGATTTTCACAGTGGAGATTGCCGACTTCTTGAAAATCGGAAAAGAAATAGACCTACACCTAGTAGATTAGAGGTAAGAGCTCAAAAATTATAAAACTGTTCCCACTGCTATTGTTTCTGAAGAATCAGATAGGCCTAGTGACATCAATGATAATCTTGTATTATGTTATACAGAAAATATAGCTAGACCTAACAATAATATTGAGTGGAATAAAAAGAACATCTTTGAAAATTAAATACTTGGAAATATTTCCTGAATTTTCACAATATTTTTGTTCTGTTCTGAAATTGGACATTGCGCACTAAAAATGGAATAACACACTAGCCAGTTGATAGATTTACTTCAAATAAACTAATTATGATTAGTAAATGGGCTGTCAATGCATCTACTTTAGTAAGATTGGATATCAACATTTCAAGACAAGTAAAATTGAGGGTGTGTAGAAGAAAATATCTGTTCAAAAAATGTCTATCCAGCTAACATTCCTGTTTGTGGTGCAATTTTTGTATGTTGTTCTTACAATTCTTATATTTTTATATTGTATTTGAATTCCACATTCAATTATCTTTCTTTTGATATCTTATATGACTTTCCATAGCTAATACTTTGTCTACAGGAAGCTTGCGCCTAAATCATGATGCGGTCCAAAAAGTTAGCCTAAAATTAATTACGTAAAAACCCCGGGTATAATTACATGCTGAAAGAGTTAAAAGCTTCAATAATCTGTGTGACAGAATTATGTATAGGCCTAGTGACCCAGAATATTGGCTTTTAAGAGAGTGTTAACAGAGATATCAAAGATTTGATCTTGTTTGCAGGTCACAGAAATTTATTTTTTTGAAAACTGCTTTTATTTTTATATCAATTTGGAGAAGACATGACGGATGTGTTAGGCCATTGACGCAAGTAAAATGGCAACACAATGCATTTCCATTTTCTGGACTACATTCAACTGGAAATCTTGTAGGATCATTGTCCTGGTACAAGAGAAATCCAGTGGGAGTTTGAGAATAACGCTTAAGAAGATTGGTAATGAGATATTTTGAACTCAAAATAGAGCGAGGTTACATCAATGTTAAGGTGTAGCAAAAGAGAATTTATGAGAATGGTAAGCCATGCCATGTGTATATCCAGATTTAGAATTGATAGCTTCTTGTCTTATCCTATTCAGTATGTTGCAATCAACCCAGCATTTTTGGCTGCAGTGACTTTATTAGGTAAATATGTTCTGTAGCTTGCCATTTCTTTCTGAACACTGAGAACAATCTGAATGTACAATTGCCTATGATTGTGACGAGATTCAAACACGGTACCTTGGTCATCATAATATATAGGCCTAGCTTTCTTCTGCCTTCAGCTCAAACTAGTAAGCTTATTTATAATTAATATAAAATTTGTTATTTTTGAGCTGAAGCCTATAGTATATATTAAATATAGGCTATAGTCTATCATATCCCTGGTTATTCTTTTCCCTCTAGTTTCACTTTAGTTCTAATTCTGAACAGACTTGCGCTGACGTATCGTATCTAAATAATTAATAAAAGGAAGTCTCCTAAATAATACCATTTTAATTTAAAATATTTAAACTTAGGTACTTGGACATCTGGGATTAGCGTGTTTAGAAAATTTTGCTTAGGCTATAAATTTCTTGTGACAGGGTTTCATTTAGTGATGGCATCACTTTACTTGTTTGAAACTACATTTATTAAGCTCTGTAACCATTTTTCTTTTTATATATATAACTTTTAAGAGGGTAAAACAATGCCCAAACAAGCAGTTAATTTTTTAAAACATCAACATTTGTTTACATTAAAATGAGCCAACATTTTGAATATTAATTAGTTGTACTTGCATCTGATCAACACATGCGTCTTGTCTTTGCGAATACAGAAATATATAGTTTCTGTGGTATTATAGTATGTTTAATAGATATATATTTATTTTCATTATAATCATGATAATTAGTCGCCATTTTGAATATTAATTAGGTCTTTGTCCATCTGAAAATTCCAGAAATATGATAAACATAAGCGTCTTGTCTCCGCAAACACAAAAATGTATAGTTTGTGTATTGTATTATTGAAAATAACTAAGATAATTTAGAAATTATCAACTTGGCTAGATTTTGTGATCACAAGTTTTATTTATATTTTCCTATATGTTTCATGTAAATTATTTTGATGTCAAATTAATTAGAAAAAATTCATAACTTTATTAAGGATTGATGTGCAGACTTGGTTGAGGTATCGTTGAATTGCAATTTTTCAGGACTATCTAACTATATTATTTGTAATTACAGTGTATGTAGCATTATTTTGAAAATGTTGTCCAAGTACCTAACTTAGTAGGCCCTATGCCAGTAAGTTTTTTTTTATTTGAATTTGATTATATTTTTAGTCATTTTTTATTTTATTTTAGTTTACAATCACAGTACTGATGATTACTGATTACATAGCGAACGCCTCTGTGGGGAAAATCTTCCAATTCTGAATAAGTTCATTCCATAATATAAACAAGTGTATTTCTACTGTTCAATAAAGCAAAAGCTACCTTTCACTTTCACTTTAATATTGTTGATTCCCCACCATAAGATAAATAACAACTTGTGTTTTATCACGTTGCCTTGTTATATTTTTAGCAGGTGATCGTGAAAACCTACACGAATTATTTAAGGAAACAAAACAATACATTAATATAGTCTTTCTATCTCTTGGATATGATAGTTGACTGCAACTTGATCTTCTACAATTGTTTTTTTATGATACGATTTGATCATCTTTGTCTCTTTAATAAGTTAATTACGAATAATTTTCCTTTAATCGTGTAGCATGCACTTCCATAGGATTAACGGTACGGGTCTATTAGAGTGTGCGTACAGGGTTCCCGCAGAATGTGCGCGCATTTCAGTCAGTCAGGGCTGGGAGACTGTTCATGATAGTAGATGTCATTAAAAGCTAAAGGATTCATATTTGGGGGGGGGGGCTGACTTTCCTTGACATGCTGTGGGAGATCATGTGTTTGCGTACTAAATGACAGGCCTATACGCTTTGCATACGGAATTCAAACTGCATCCACTCCCCTTAGGCCCACTCATCAAGCTGGGGCTTCTTTGCCATTCTAGAATAGGCTTGAAGCTACAGAGGTACGTGCTATGAGTGGTACTCTCGGCAGACGGCATGCCGCTTCGTTGAGTGACAGAGTACTATGTGAAACCAAATACAGTGAAATCAATCCTCTATTACTTTTGAACTTTTTTCCCATTCTAGGTAAGTTATGAACTGACATCATTCCACTCCAGGCAGACCCATGTGTGTTCATATTTCCCTAGCAAATGTCAAAGGATACGCTACTAATTGCTCCTGTGGCTCACTGATTGAATACGCTCCTCATTCTACACGGTAGACATCGAATAGAACTAGTTCTGTGTTTAATATCAAATTCTCCGAATTTAAGCCTTTATGCCTCCTAAAATACACGTTTTCACACTCAGCATGCGTACGTGAAGCATTTTCAGTATACCTCTCATTA
The DNA here is from genome assembly GCA_034231615.1 of Meghimatium bilineatum. Taxonomy (NCBI): domain Eukaryota; kingdom Metazoa; phylum Mollusca; class Gastropoda; order Stylommatophora; family Philomycidae; genus Meghimatium; species Meghimatium bilineatum. The sequence continues at coordinate 111,146,074 of CM067298.1, read as the reverse complement.
TCCATTGTCAACTCCCTGTCAATTGATGCATTGAATGAAGGTAGGTTTATGCCTGCTCTCATCATTGCTTCTAACACCTGCCTTTACCATTACACTTAAAGTCTTATACTCTGCGAATGCACGCGTATGAGACACGATAATTTATCGGCCCACCTGGTTTGTAGGCGAACTCCAGCAACGTTGTGTGGGCCGTATAGACACTTAAAAAACCGTGGTCATCCACTGTATAGAATTTCACGTCCAGTCGTCTCGATTCACATTGCCACTGCTTTGAAGTGAAGTTCGACAAGATCAATGCTTTGCACAACTCCTCCACACTTAAGTAAAAATCCCAAGTGCATGTCATTTTCACACCCACCAAAATCCGCATGCATATCCACGAATGTTGGAAACAGATATATATGGCAGTCGCTCATATCGGCATCAGCAATTGTGTATCTTTAAAAGCATGGATTCTTCTTCTCCAGCGTTAATTTTCAAACTCTCGCTGAATCTCCCTTATAGCAAGACTATGGTCACATTATATTTCCAGCAGGATATAGTCCAGAGAATGAAAATGCGTTGTGTCACCGTTTTTGCGCCAACGGCCTGACACATCCGTCTTCTGCGGGGAAGCATGGATTGAGAGTCTAACACATCTTTGATTCTTGATTAGAAACTGGCTTCATCGCACGTGAGGCATTCCCATAAATGCTCCGCTCTCCGTTCCAGCAGCCATCTCAGTGTATGTAGACTCAGAGTCCCTGTCAGGTGATCTTCTGGACTTTCCAAATAAATTTATTTTTCATTCCCTCCACTCTAGATACTCCCATTTCTGGCATTTTCTGTATGCGTACGCTCTCAGCCTCATTGACATCATCTTCATCTTGAAATGAATTTATTACTGCCTTGATCAAGTCTGCTTTATTTCTTCTCAGCTTTGTGCCGTCTATCGACGCATTGCCTGCCAATAAGTCGGCTCTCTCATTTCCTCTGACCTCAGCATAACCAGGGCAGTATATCCATGTAGTTCTCTGGACAATTGAGTTGCTAATTGAGTCAAATGGATAATTGAGTCTAACACAATAACTGCCTAGGTAAAGAGCCACTTTATGGGAACTGTTACTGCCTCTGCTTTATCCGCATGATGGGTGTGGTTGTCCTGTATGATCTATTCAGTTCAACAATTATTGTACACCTTAAACGGCAATAAAACTTCAGCCAGATTTTTCGCTTAGACACAAACAATATAGGTTAACACAACGACATCGTCATGCCAGAAGCGTAACAATCATTGTAACAATCACGGATATCCGTGCGATTTCCGCCGGGAGCGTGATTACGTTGTGCCACCGTTATGCGCCTTGTAGGCCTAGCACATCCGATTTCGGCATGCCTTGACAATTCGGGTGGGCTACCCTTAGCCTGTGACAGCCTCTATATCTGTCTCCAGGCACGCGTAGTGACGACTCTTCGCCCAGACGATTTTTGCTCTCGTCTGACTCGCACGAGCTGTTCCACTGTCTATGAACTTGCCTCGTGTAATTGGACGTGCTGTGCCTGTGCCCATTGGGTACTGAGCCGTTTCTCATCCTTGAGCCTGGTACCTTAAGGGGAAGAACTCAACAGAGGAGTTGGACCCTGGCTCTTTCGCCCTCTTAGCCGAGGTGTCATTCACCGACATCGTGTACCCCTTGTCCGAGTTCGAGTCTCACACCACGAGTTTGAGAGCAAGGCGTTCTTGAGCTGAGCGTCCTTGTCCCAATAGCGCCTGAGCCCATCAGGTACTGAACCCTTTCTCTCTTCAAGTGTATTTCCGGTGTAGGATAACCTGACAGTAGAGTTGGGCCAGGGCTAAATCGTTGTCCCTTTTGTGCCTGAGCCCATCGGGTACAGAACCCTTTCTCTTCGCGAGCATATTTCTGGTTTAGGAAGGCTCGACATTAGAGTTGGATTAGGTCTTCTTGCTTTACCAGACGCCAATGAATGGGTCTGGGTCTCTGCCTGTAAGGAACACAGGTAACTAGATGCTCGTCTCGAGCTGACGGAGCTTATAGTTCCCCTTTCCTAGAGACTTTTCACTTTCTATTTGCAGTTCGCGCTGCCCTCTAGCGCTGTTCTGCCCTTTCATTGTTTCATTGTACTCGGTATGAAATCTATTTATCTCTCGCCATGCATCTACCTTTACGTGCATTTTACATTGGCCGCCCCTCCAATGTTCGGACTGGACTGACTAGCTTCACTGTATGTCGACAGTGTCGCTATATGTGGTGATGCTGGTGGTGTCGGAGATATTGTCTGTCTCTTGTGCAGTCAAATCTCTTTACATCTGCTACCTCCACATTCTCGGACACGATCCCCAAATGATTTGGCCAGAATCAGCTCGAGCTGCTGTATTTCTATTTCCAGGGTGCACCGCGTGGAGGTACATTTGGGATCTTGGTTATCTGCTAACCCTGGTTTCGCCTAGAGCAATGCGTTCCCTTTGCACCCCACCTTAGTAGATGACTTGCTGTTATATTGAGGTTATCTTCTTATAGAAGCTTCATGGCACGTCATCTATACAATTACGCCTCTCATGCTTTTATTTTGTTGTTGCAATGTGTTTTTGTTGTTTGTATATATGTATGCACCCTCTGTGGTTGGGAGGGAGCTAGAGATGTACTGTGCAGTACTGTGGAGGAGAAAACTGACAGCACTGTTTTTTTCCTATGGTTGAGGCCCATCATAGAGGCACAGTGACTCAGGACATGACAATCCTTTTGACTTATTGGTTGCATGCCTGGAGCAATAGAGAAGTTCGGCATAACCAGTAGTAAATTGGTGGTGGGGAATGGGTACAGTGAACCCTATCTTGGCTGCAGTGGCTCGGAGCTGTGCATAGGTTGAGACTTACCATCCTGGTGTTGTGATAGTTGTTCTCTGGCTCTGCTGAAAATCCAGACCTCCCAGCAATATAATATCATTTTAATGGCATATGACATTGGGTCAAAGGGCAAGAGCCTATTGACAGCTGGATTAGCAACCAACAGGACTTTCAAGCTTCGCTATTCACAGAACAATTTAGCCTACATGAGCGTCTCTATAAAACTAACTTCGGGGAACTATCTACATAAAGACCAATCTAAATTTAAAAAATATATTAAAAAAAACTCTCTATACACGATCAATATCAGACTAGAAGTATAAGAACTGATCTCTATTGTATCAGTATCAATACACTGTAGAGGATTCACTTAATTGTAGTCGGGTTAGGGTTGTCCATAAATTGCGGCAACAGGGAGGAGGGGATCTGAAAAAGTTTGGCAGTTGTTGACAGGGGGAGGGGGTGAGAGTGACAACAGTTGACATCACCAAAACTGTTTTTATGCAGCAATTAAATAGATCTAAAATATTATAGGCCTAAATATCTGAATAATTATGTTTTTTTTTCTCATTTTCAAAAAGTAATTGGGGTGGTGGGCACGTTTTTTGACCTAATAAAAAAGAGTGGTCCATTAGTTTTGGCAGGGGGTGAGGGCGTAGAAAAAAATACCCCAAAAATATTGATGTAATGTATGGACAGCCCCTTACCCCATATGTACTCTACTTGCAACCTGTTGAGCACAAAGCGAATAATTTAACCAGTGTGCAAGGGAGATCTTAAAAAAATGTGACAAATGCTGAGATTGAAACATGACCGTTAAGATGTTTTTTAGCCGAGCTCACTACCCATTGAAGTTAAGGAGTTGCATGCTATAAGGGGTACTCTCAGCAGGCGCTGCGCCACTTTGTTAAGAGGGACGGAGCATATATGGGGTAACTTGAGTACATGAAGTCAATCATCTACTTTTGAAGAGTCACTGAAAGAACTTATCTCACTTTACCAAGTCGTGATGATATCCTTACTAAGCCACACAGGGACATTTTAAAACAAAATATTATGTGTTCGTCCATCATAAATGATGATGACCATTTTTTTACATCCACTTTTGAAAATTCAGTTTGAATTATGACCATACCTAATAGTTCGTAGATGCTAATGAGCTCTATTCGAGCTGTATATGTCCTTGGACGGTTCGGACATGGAATGATCACTGTAGGCGGATCTTGGTCTATCCAGGGCTTTCTTGCTACTCTCCGCTGTTGAGCTGCTGCATTTCTCCTCTTTTCACAAGATGATGCGCTCTTTTTGACTGTAGAGCGCCATGTAGATATATTTTGTGCTAGTCCTTCCCATGTATATTGGTCTATTTCAAAGGCTTTCATTAAGGTCTTTAATGAGTCATTGTAGCGCTTCTTTTGGCCACCTTGAGATCGTTTACCCTTCTCCAGCTAACCATAGATAAGTATCTTTGGCAGGCGATGGTCTGGCATACACACCAAATGACATGCCCAACGAATCTGTGTCTGTATCAGGAAAATGTCAATGTTGGGGATACCAGCTCTGTAAAGGACAGTGGTATCTTGAATCTTTGCCATCTGATGTTCATAACTTTTCTGAGATAAGTTGTGTGAAAGTGATTGAGTTTCTTCACATGAAGTCTATACACAGCCCATGTTTCAGCTTAGTCTGTAGGTTAATGCTATTTCTACGCCAAACATTTGCGTAAAATCTGCCGAAGTGCTGCTTGCCTTGGCAATCCATGTATACACTTCATCATCAACGTTGGCATTTTGTGATAAAGTACTACCTAGTATGTGAATCTGTTCACAACTTTCAGTACTACACCATTTACCTTTATGCAGGGCTCGAGATAGCTTTTGCCAGGTGCTGGTTGTAACATGACTTCAGTTTTCTCTGTGTTCATAGTAAGTCCAAAGTTGGTACAGGATTTGTATATTAGAGAATAATATTGTATATTATTAACAAAATATTAGAACAACGTCTACGATCATACATTGAACCACAACTTAAAATCAGCCAAATGGGCTTCCATAAGAATAAACGCTGTAAGGATGCTATCTTTACACTTAGACAACTAACAGAGAGCCACAGAAAAAAAAAAATTATACATCACATTCCTCGACCAAGAAAAGGCTTTCGACAGAGTAGACAGACAACAACTATGGAAAACACTATCAATATATGCAATGGCATTTATACTAATAGCCAATGCGAAGTAAGAGCAAATTCAGGTGTGTCCAATAAGTTCCAAATCCAATCAGAAGTTCGCAAGGTGTGTGTCCTATCCCCTAATTTTATAATATATACTGACCACATCTGTAAACTAACAAGTACCAACGAAGAAGATAACATGAAAGACAAATTGAACAAATTACTTTCTGCAGACGACCAAATACTAATAGATAGATAGACCAAATCGTTTTCAGCTTTACCATATATGTCATCATTATTTCAAATCTTACCTGGATCTCATTCTTAAAACTGTCATCATTACCGGTACACATTTGGGACCCTGGTGTATTTGAAAATGGTCATTTATTCCAGTTACTAACCATTTATCCAGATGTACCTAGTATCTTCCTTGATATTACTACTTAATACTCATCAATATCTTGCTTCTATTTTGATTTTATTTACATTAAAATCTTTTGATCTCCACGAATTATAAGCAATTAGCTCTTGTTTCCTATATACAATGGGCTGGTTTCTCCAGAACTTTATCTCATACTCCAACTTGTGATCTTTGCTAGATATGCCTTGTGAAATGCTTTGAGACTAAGTCTCCAACTCGGAGAAGGTAAATTCTATGGGCTTTAAGGCTGTTCTGCCTTTCCACAACATACAGTTGGAGTTAAGCGGCAGCTCCAATGCAAAACTGATTATCTGCCAGAGTTGTCCATAGCAACCCAGCTTTGGGCCATAGTCATTAGGATGGGAGGGGCAATCTTTTATGAATTTCACGCTATCCAAGGTGGGCTCTCCAATTATACAGGGCTAAAATGTTTGCCTAATTCTGGGTTCACGTCATTGCTGGAAATTATCACGTCCAGCACAGATTTTCTGTTCACTACACTCCATGTGTCACCTGTTCATAGCTGGGGCACCAAGTATATGAAGTTGGCAGCTAGGACCATGGTCAAGGCTGGAGCTCGTCTGGTTCCACCAGCATCATGTGCAATGTTTGATGTGAAGTTTTCTTTAATATCGAAATCACAAGTTGGTAACAGGCAACACTGTTTTCAGCTAGTAACATCAAAGGTTTGATAATTTTCTCATGACCACCGTCCGGGCTCTGTGGCAGTGAGTGTCTTAGACGAGTAAAGTACAAGGTTTAATCCCCACTGCAGGCAATTATGAATCCAGAACATTCCATTAATAAAACAATGAAAATCTACTGAACATAAAATAATGCCTAGAAAATCTCTACATCCAAATAGTACTGGGCTAATGGCTATGCCCTGAATAGAATATACTACCAACTTATATCATATTTTACAGGTTGGATATGATAGGTTGTGGTTTAGTATTTTCTGGTCAGAGGGTCAGCTTGTATTAAATCAGTTAGGCAGGCCAGTAAAATGGTTTGGCATGACGCATTTTTACCCATCGCTGGATTAGGATCTGATAAACTAGGAACCTGTTCAAGGAAGATACATACTCATGCAGAGTGTGTCAAATTAAAAGGTGGAAACAATAGTCAAGCTGTAAACCCTAATGCAACTGTTTCTCTCTTCCAGACTATATCCTGCTAATTTGCTAAAAGTTTGAGAATAAATGCCAAAGAAGACATTCAAGGTAAGAAACTTCAAGGATTTTATGATGCTGGTTGTTGCTTATGACTGTTTTCAATATACAGATGTGACTGAAATCATTATATGCTGAAGTGAAGAGGTCCGCGACTGAAATCATTATATGCTGAAGTGAAGAGGTCAGTGACTGAAATCATTATATGCTGAAGTGAAGAGGTCCGTGACTGAAATCATTATATGCTGAAGTGAAGAGGTCCGTGACTGAAATCATTATATGCTGAAGTGAAGAGGTCAGTGACTGAAATCATTATATGCTGAAGTGAAGAGGTACGTGACTGAAATCATTATATGCTGAAGTGAAGAGGTCCGTGACTGAAATCATTATATGCTAAAGTGAAGAGGTCCATGCTTTCCTGCATACTGGTAATGCTCAGCACATAGTTGTCCACAAATTAGAGGTCACAAACAAAGAATGTCTGTCTGGATTTTCGCCTTTACACTTCAGTCTGTGAAAATTGACCTGTCCACCATGAGTCTATCTTTCTATTCGCTATGGCCCTTGTTTGCCTTGCTGCGTCAGGAATGGAAGAGTTCTCTGGACAGCAAATAAAAGCACCCCAACCCCCATTCTAGAAGGACTAAAACATAAACCAATACATTAATAAATAAAACATTTTGCTGTTTGTTAATGTGATCATACATACATTTAATAAATTCAACAATAAAATACTGGAACTGACTTCTTTTCACAAATGATAATGTATTTACTTAAAGGCACAAATAACTATGATTTAGTACAATTCAAAATTATACTTAGTTAACAACACAAATATCTCCACATTGAAAAGGAATTAAAATAAAATCAAGAATAATGTATAAGAATAGTGTTAGGTGTAATTTTTTGCAAAAAGAAATAGATTTTGACTTGTAATGATACTACACTGACTTAGGCCAGATGATTTATTTCAAGTTAATTTTCTCCCCTGCACATTACTGATTGTATATTCTAAATAAGGAATGCGATGATCTAAGAATTTTTTGACTGTGATTTCCAAGACAATATTTGAATTCAGAAAGTTGTCACTGTTTTTTTATTGTGCGGGCTGTCCAACTACTTCATTTCAAGCATGTTTAATTTGAATTTTTAGTAACATTAACTTTCAGTTACAGCAGAAGACATAGGTGCAAGACATCCGAAAAGAATCTGAGTAGCGTACACATAGCCAGGTTTATGCTGACCATATCTCCAGTAGCTTGCACATAAACACATGTCTAACATTGTACATCTCATACTACTGTAAAATTTGGAAAAATTATTTTACATGCTACTAATTCAGTAAACAGAGTGTGATTAGCTTGGTCATTGGCTTATCTAAAGCTTCTGAGTTCAAGTTCCAGGATAGCCACTCTCCAGTTAACCCAACAGTAAGAATCAGTACTGAACTTACATACTTGGAGAAGTTACTGGTTCCCTCACTTCAAAGAACGCTGAGGTTTAGCACAGTAAATTACAATGTACCTAACGCCTCTGTTGAAGTCAATGGGTGTGACATTTATTTTTATGCCTGTTATTCAGGTGTTCAAGGCAATCACAGAGCAGATAGAGTGCCAGATTTTGCCATTGTATCCAATAGCAGGGCAATTGATTGACCCGACATATTGGACTCTTTGAGAGAAACTATACGATCAAACACAATTAATGCAGATGATGATTCATTTTCCATATCTAGAATAAAGGAGCTGGATTTGAAATGTGGCAAGAAATGAACATTCTTGTGATCAGCAATGAATGTTTGTTAACTAACAAAGAATCAGAACTGTCAGGTGTCATGTAATTACGGATATATGCAGGGCGAGATCGGTGCACTTAATGGAGTGTTCTATGTGCAGTGATGATTAACTAACACACACCTCTGTAGCATTAATTCCTATGGGACTTGCCAGGCAAGGGCAGTAGATATGACTTTGCTAACTAAGGAGGGGGGGGGGGGGGTTCCAATTAAAATAAATAATAATGATAATATAAATAATATAAAATAAGGTGTGTGCTTCCATAAAAATACATGAAAACTTGTTACTTTCCTTTTGGAGGAATTTTTTCAATTTATTTGCTAAACCAACCCCAAACCACCCTTCTCCCCAATGGTTTGAGACTAGCTTCACCTATTTCATTTCTGTAATAAAAGTTATGTACAATCTTATATATCATAAAGGCAGATATAGAAACATTTTTATCCAACATTATCATTTGTGTTTTTAAAAAAAACCTATTTATGGACACTTGTGAATGGTAGCCAACGTTGACACACACTTTAGCTAAATTCTATTTCTTGGTCTTAAAAATATATTTAAACAGTGAAAGGGTAAATATAGCCAACTGTCTGTTACAATTGTTCATTTTGTGTAGCATGAATATTTGTGCAATATTTTGTGTACATATAGCATATCGTATCCATAACTAGAGAATGTGGATATTTTTTTTATTAAAACCAGTCATAATGACTACCATCAATGCATTCACACCCACACAAAGTATCTTAAGCAGCATTCTAATAGTTCCAGTGACAGAGCATATAATCAGCAGCTTACACAGCTGTGATAAGAATACTTTTAAAAAAGCTTCAGACACAATAAAGCTAAAAAAATAAAATGGGGTCTAAGATGAAAATGATAGAAATCAGAATCAGCAAACCAGAATTGATCAACATGTTGCTCCACCTGAAAGTGGTGTCCTTCCAAATGTTACTCGACCTGAAAGTGGTGTCCTTCCAAACATGTTACTCCACCTGAAAGTGGTGTCCTTGTAAACATATTACTCCACCTGCAAGTGGTGGCTTTGCAAACATGTTACTCCACCTAAAAATGATGTCCTTGCAAACATGTTACTCCACCTGAAAGTGGTGGCCTTGCAAACATATTACTCCACCTGAAAGTGGTATCCTTGCAAACATGTTACTCCATCTGAAAGTGATGGCCTTGCAAACATGTTTACTCCACTTGAAATTGGTGGCCTTGCAAACATGTTTACTCCACCTGAAAGTGGAGGCCTTGCAAACATGTTTACTCCACCTGAAAGTGGTAACCTTGCAAACATGTTTACTCCACCTGAAAGTGGTAGCCTTGCAAACATGTTTACTCCACCTGAAAGTGGTAGCCTTGCAAACATGTTTACTCCACCTGAAAGTGGTAGCCTTGCAAACAGACTGAATCAATATAATATGGCTAATAAAGATTCTCTCCCCCCTTTTTTCATTGAGTAGAAGGCTTCTCAATGCATTGTATACAACTGAAATTTGGAGTCTTGTCGGTATGAAAGAAAGCAGTGCAGAACTCCCTATTGCACACAGGAAATAAGAGCACACCACTTATAATTCCTGGAGAATGAAACAAATATAGCTAAGCAAGTAAAGAACACAAACCAGTCCCAAATAAATTAACATGAAAATGGATGCATCAGGCTGAAATATGCAGATAGTGTAGCCTTAAACACAATATAACAACACCATTTTGTTTATAACATAAAAGAATAATATAAAATATGTCTTTTTCATATATGCAGATTTAACCAAAACCAGAATAATACAAATTGTATCTGCTGATTGTCGTAAACTAAAATGTTAAGAACAAAGAAACATAGAATAGTTGAATTTCAGTTCAATTCAAAACTATGAAACAACTGATAGACATATAATATATACAATTAAAAAAATGTTGAGTTCTATAAGCTAGTGCGTGTAGACACATGAACACAACCTCGAATATCTAAATAAAAATTTCTGCCAATGATAAAAGAGAGATTCTGCATATATTTAAAACAAGATGAAATATGTGCTAGTGTATACAAAAACACATTTGTTCACTGATATGGTACGTTTATCCTAAACAGTTTAAGATGTAAAGCTTTATACACAGAGAAAAATATATATATATATAAGAGGAGAAATGTCAAATAGTGATAGTTAATCTTTCTAGATAAAAATACAGACTTTAGAATTTATCTTCATGTAGCTAAATCACAGTTAATTAATAATACTATTAGGAAGCACATGAGAATTATTGAAAAGATCAGAAGGTGGTAATGAGATTTGAACCAGGTTCATTTAGGTGACATCAATTCGGATAGCAATTTGAGTCAACATGCTGTATCAATTCAGTCGATTGACATCCCTAAAAAGAAATCTGATTTTAATTAAGACATCCACACGCATATAATGACTAAGAACATGAATACACAATTTGGGGCACATGTTAAGCAAATGTGGCCTTATCACATGATAATAGTCCAACTTTTGTAATGTTATGTACACAACAATGGTTTCTCTGTTATAGTTTGTGCATATTTCGTGTTGTCACAGAAATCTCACATGATTACCAGATGATTCAAGGATAAACAAACAAGTTCTGTGTGCAGATTACTTTATTAAATTGAATGGGAGACAGTAACAGTTCTCAAGATATGAGAGAAGACTGACTGTCAAGTGACAACACAAATGGAATCACAGATTTCTGTTTACTGAGTTTGTCAGCTAAAGAGAAAGATGTTGTATGTTTGTTACAGACTCAAATTTGTTACACAACTAAAAATCAAACACTAATTCTTCCTAACACCACTCCTCCCCCTCTGACACCCCACCCCCAGCAACTAACTAATCCTCCCCCTTGCAGAGTTTTGTATACTAATGCTGGGTTTTTAAAATGTTTTTTCCATAAAAAAATAGACCACATCTCCTTAACATGAACCCAATTTGGCTAAGGCATACACAACTTACTGTGTTTGATAAAGACTGAATGTGGTCAAGTAACTATGCCACCAAGAAACATCACTTTGATAGGCAACCACAATGTATCAATACAATTTTGCTATCTTAAGTCTACTATTATAGCCACCTGCTCTCTCAAAGAAATAAAATCCCAAATAATGACACTGAAAACTGCAATTACTAAACAATAAAAACAATAATGTTGGAAAAAAAGAGTAACAGCATAAGAAAATATTCAATTGTATCAGTTCTGTGTGCTCAGTACTTTATTAAATTGAATGGGAGACAGTAACAGTTCTCAAGATATGAGAGAAGACTGACTGTCAAGTGACAACACAAAACCCAACACATAAGTATTGCAACATACATAAAATTCTTCCATTTTGGGAATTCTAAGCTGTAGAATAGGTATGCTGTGGTGCTTATTTACAGCCAAGTCTCAGAGCTAATGTTCTTTTCATTAATCCCATCACATGCATTATCCTTAGTCTTCTCTTACAATGTTCAATGCAAATACAAGTGTCACTATTTTTTCTCAAATTTTAAACATAATAACATATAAGATTGGAATTAAGATTTTGTACTCAAAAATGTATTATTTAGTACTCTTAGAACACTTTTGGGCAGAACACTGTTAAGACAAAGATTTCTGCAAGGCCAATGACAGACATTTACATCTGTCTTAATGACAGAGGAGTTGGTCAAAGATTGAGCAGTAGTATTACAAATTATATACCTATGAAGAACAAGTGAACAACAAAAGTTATAACATGCTTCAAACCTGTTCCTTCAACACAAGACTACAGATTATCATCTAGCAGGATCAGATATAGAAAAAGCTGCTTCAGGGACACATCCTTGCTTTAGTTTGTAATGAAGTAAAAAGCCATTAAAATAAAAGCTTCTATGACCCAATATATGATGAGATGACACAAGAAACAGCAAATAAATATTATATTCAATCCATATTCATTATTCAATCCATATTCATTACTCAATACATATTCATTACTCAATACATATTCATTACTCAATACATATCCTGATCGGCATAAATAACTATTACATCATACTTAGAAACATAATTATGTGCTATGTACACAATATTCAACAAGAAAATAAATCATTGGTACAGGACAATGAAATCTATTCATAGTCAGTTAATTATACTGTTGACTAAATTTTTAATTAAACACAAGAACAGCAGGAGATAAAGTTATTTAATCTCAAAGTTGCTATTCTTTGCTCCCCTTTCACTCCCAGGTAACACACAGGCATATTATTATCTTAGTTGTAAAAGTTATGGGAATAGTGGGCTGTGAAACTCCATTGGTGGAATGACAAAATTACCAGAGTTAATGAACTAGGGAAAAAATCTACTTTCAAGATGTAGCCTGGTAACAGTCAAGTAGTTTGGTTAAACAAGTAAATATTGACAAGGAAAGGCAAAACTAAGTCCAAAAATATGCTGGCCTGAAAATGCATGTTTGAAACTAAAGGGAAAAGAACTTGTGGTACTGTCCTAGTAGAGGTCAATACATATTAAATGGAACAAACTATTAGTGAAACGAAGATTTATCTTTAACTAGGGCACAAAAGGACATTAAAACATATTATACAAGGGAGACAATCAGAAATAATGCAATAAATTTTATTGGGACAAGTAATTTTGCATAAGAACAAGAGTAGCGTGAAATGTGGTGTCTGTGGTTGTTGTCCTTGATGTTCACATAAATTCTGCATGATAACTTTTAAGATGCTATAAAGATGTGATACAGTGTGTATTTTTTCTCCATTCCACGCTACCCCATAATCGTGCAGAGCACCATTATTTTCATTGTGCTGCCATAACACGCACATAGTAAAAAGGCAATCATGTGTACTGCACGCTCATTATTTCTGCACGCTACACACTGAGAGAGAGCCCCCACCCCAGTGTGTAGCATGCTGAAGGAATGTAGAGTATAGATATTATCAACAGGTAGTACATTTTCTGCTTTGTAGAAACACAACAATTCCTGCTTGTTTCTGGGAAGACTCAAACCGTTATGCTTGAGTTAGCAGCAGCAGCCATGTTTGTTATTGTATGTAGCAACAAATACCAGCAAAATGTCATGCGAAGTGACTATCTAAAAAGTGGGATTAAAAACCTAAACAGCGTATTGGCGTCTATTAGGAAAGAACTGAAATTGCATCCAAGCTACTAAGTATGACACTGTGTGATATGAATTTTCTTCAGGATATAAAAACATCTGCGCTAGTAATAATTGCTATAAATTGTTTTAAAAAAATACATTTGAGAGGAGAGGGTGTGGAAATCCATATAAATATGGAAAATCCGTACTAGTTGACAGCTATGATTTTATGTACAAAACATATGCTTTAACTTTATGGATATTGATAATTTATCACTGTATAGTTGTAACTTATAACATTTGAGCAGAAAAACAAAATATTATTGAATACCTTGTAATAATATAATAATCACACCTGAAACTTCTACATATAAAAGTAGACTTTTAGTTAAGTGAGGACCAAATAATTATTTCTCCCTGAGGGCAATTCCTTTATTGTTATCATAGTTGATCCATAGGGGTGTTACTGACCTGACATATTTATTACCCAGCAGCTGATTTAATTATCTCTTGTCCAGGCTTGGGGAATTCCTCTCTGGTGCAAGGAAACTGACTCACAATTCTTCTCCATATTATATGGGACAAGACAGGTGCAATTGTTAAAACTTTCAACTATTTTAATCTTCACAGTATTTCAAACAAAAAACTTCAAAATTCATTTTGGATTTCTGTGCACATTCAACATTTATACAGGTAAGACAATGTCATTATATTTCAAGTTAATTCAGTAATTCACTAGTCTGATTACTTTACAGTGTCAAATTTGTTTGCATAATTGACAAAAAAAATGTGCAAAATAAACTATTATCTAACCATTTACAGTAATGTAGCAATCATCTATAGATGGATCTAATTTTAACTGTTCTAATGTGATTGAAATTTTATATGTACTGTATCAAGATTGTGTAAGAATATTAATTCTTTGTGTTGCATTCACATATTCTGTGTGATGATAATTTATCAATTCGCGGTTGAAAATTATTTGGTTATTATTCAGCTGATAGCCTCCACGATGCAAGAAGGATGAAGTATTAAATGTATATTTTAATTAATATGACTATATGTTTCTGTTGTGATAATGCATTAATTCATAGATCTAGGAATGTATTTTGTCAGTTCTTGTCTACCTGTGGTATTCTCTTGTGCCCCCTGAATCAACCAATGAGAATTGAAAGGTCTCTCTTATCTCCCTTGAATCATACTAATGGCAACTGAATGGTCAGTGGGTGTGACAGCAGGCACAACTCCTTCTGGTTTATTGTCAAGTTAACACAGTGCATTTATAATGCCCTAGGGGTTTATTGTGAAAAACTAAATGTTCACAAAGTTTCAGGTGTGTAATGATAACTTAATGAAACATTTAAAAATAAAATATAAAACAAATAGCTCTACTGAGCTTAACTTTTGTTTTTGCCACTATTGTTCGTCCCCTTTCTTCTTGTCCCGTACTACAACAAATTGTGGGGACACTAATAAAGAAAGATAGTGTTCATTCTCAAACTTTATTCTCAAGCAGGATAATGGTCCTACTATATTTCCAGCAGGATGTATGTAGTCCAGTGAAGGAGACACTCTTTGTGCCAATAACCACACACATCCAAATTCAGCAGTAATGATTTTATCTGTTATGTATTATATTCTATAAATCATTTACATTGAGGTGTGTCAACTCTTTTATGTTATCCATTGATTTATACTTCAGAATATTTCTTTTTCCATGTCAAAAATATGTTAATGGCTAAAAGCAGCATAATGTGTTCATGCGCTCTGACTCCCTACCATGTAGGAAATTGTGCTGGTTAATTAAGAATGTAGAAGAATGGTTTTTCCTTGCATGGTTTCTCAATGAATAGTTTTAACAAAGCCAGGAGTCCATTCCATTCCATTATTTTTTTCTTCCTCACAATTAACAATAGATTCAGATATGTTAATGAGTTGATGGACATCTTAGTTTGCAATGGAATCTATCAGTGTGTTCATTATCTAAATCTTTGTAGAAATATCTCATGAACATGATTTTATTCTCAAAGTTTGCTGTCAATATCAAATTTCACATAAAAATTGATGTTATTAATAGTCCCAGCAGTTTCATTTTGATGCTTGCTGCATGGGATACTTTTCAGTAAAGACTTCAGGTAAGTTAATGCTTTTGTTATTTGGGCAATTTTTCAGTGATCATCACTCCAAGGTATCCCACAATATAATTAAGCATGAAAATAAAGCAGAAATTGTATGTATACATATACACGCAAACAAGCTCACAGTGTAAATGATATCTTGCAGCATGAGAGTAACGTAGAATCAGCCAAAATTTTTCAGGTCAACAGATGTGGATTATCACAACTTCAACATTCTTCAACATAGGTGGAAGGAAAAATGCCTCGGATACCATTCAGTTCTCCTTCCCACCAACCATCTCCTAATTTTTCACAGATGCTGATGATGTCACCTGTAAAAGAATAAAAACTCAAATTTTCACAAATGAAATATAGATATAATAAAACTTAGTGAAATCAGTATGCAGGAGATATGCTAGAATTCATTACCAAAATTGCTGAATTTGTCACCAGCAAAAATTGAAATAGATACAAAATAATAACAGTTTCCTAGGACTATAAATGACTCCAAGAAACTGTATTTGTAGATATTAATCTATTCTACAGTATATGATTGAAAGTATTTATTTTCTCATGACCTGATAACTTTTTTACAATAGTTTCTCTACATTTGTTCTTAAAAAAACAAATAACAGGACTAGTCTAGAGAAACAGAATGCCTTGTAGTGTTGTTTGCAGTGTGGCTATATGTGTCTTTTGGCCCAACACATCAGTGTCTTTTGAACCAACACATCACACGGCTTTGGGTCACTTTGACCTTTTGGGATGGGACAGCCAGCCTCACCCCAAACACTTTCTTAATTATCTCTTAGAAACGTATGCAAGTCACATTATCATTATACATTATTCCCTTTTCAGTCCTGTCATGACCTGCTCTATGTTGTCAACTGCTTACCACTAGAGTTATCTTCTTACATAGATACTGTCAGCAATTAATTATCTGATTGTGCTAGAACAGTGCTGTTGCCTCTGTTGTTAACATTATTGCTGAAATTTATAGACAGCCCAACTGTAACTTTATATCTTCATGATATTGTGTGAACCTACTACCCTGGTCATGCTGGGGTGCAGAGTAAAGAGAGAACTAATAGATTGACTTCAAGGGCACCTATAATCCCAACTTGGATGAGTATACCAGTAATGAGGCTTTTGGCTTGAGGTTTCACACATTGGGAAATATGTGTGGAAAGCAGAAGAAGATAGCTAGTCATCTGATCAACATCATAGCACTTCAGACATGTAGATGCTCTGATCTTCACTTGAGTGTATCCGCCATTATATGACTGACAGTATTAGTTCTCTGTTGGCTAACAAATACTCTTTTTTAAGCACACAGTAGTGTTCATTTCTAGTGATACCTCATTTTAAGTCCAAATCCTTTATTCTGAATATGAAATAGGAATCATTACCTTCATTAATCATATATGTCCATGCTGTTTCTCGCAGTTCTATATGTTCACCAGATCCATTACTGTATTGCTCGACACAGTAGCAGAGCAAGGTAAGCTGATCTTCTCTCTTGTTGCCTTGAATGCACACACCCATGACCAGGTATAAAAATGAATGTGACTAACTTCTAACTTCACTCTCACCATAGTCTCAAGACATAGTTATTGAATGCATCACATTTGTACTTTTCTGATCATGCTCATTGAATCACTGAGGATGCAGACATGAGTTGCATTCTGTGTACTCATCCAGTTCAAGGTTCTGGTCGCTACCTAATCTCCATAGTTGTGCTGCTTGTAATCACAGAAAAAGCAGTACTCTTCTTGATGGTCTTCCCTGTACACAGAACTGTGAATGCCCAAGCACTATGCACGTTTATCACAACCGAACAGTCAATGTATATAATCATGTCACCATCCCTGGAATAATTACTGATCAAGGCCTGCACCGTAAACTATAAAGCAATAGGGCACCATTCTTTGCATTATCTATTGAGAGGTATTATTACTTGGAAGGAGGTCTGTCAATCTATAACAAACTTATCCATTCTGCACTAGGAGCCAAATTTTCCAACAGGCACACACTTTGTTTATCCTCCTCAGTGCAATTTACTTTCCTCTTTTTAATCTACTAACTTTCATGTTCTGGATTTTAGAATGTGATCATTGGTGATCATTGTCAGCTGTGATCTGGAAGTAGACTCATGCTCTGAAAAACTGTATTCTGTGCACTGTAGTTGGACAATCGAGTCAGAACCACATGGTCCGTACTGATATATCTTTAGTGCACCAAAGTATGGTACTCATCACCACATTCTGAATCTTCTCCAATTTTTAGAAGATTAACAGGAAGAGTAATGAGAACATACAGCTAATAGGTCATGGGAACTATCAGTGTGCATACACTTTGTATTCTGTTGAAACAGACTGAGTACCATACCTATGAGTGTGCTAGAGTGTAGTGATGTCGGTTCAGATAATCTCTGTGAAAAATGTATACAACAAACTACTGTAGAAGATATTAGCCAGAAAGGTAATATCCAGAGGCAAATGACACCCATACTGATATTTTGGCAACTATCAGCCAATGGTATACATTGATCAACAAAGTTTTAGACTTGTCTCTAGGAGTATGGTCATAAACAGTCAATTTATAAACTACATACTACATACTAAAAACATTACTGACCTTCTCTAATGGACAGCTCATCTGACTGGACAGCATCATAATCATACAAAACTTTGCAGTGACCAATCTCAGCTGGAGGTGGGAACTCTTCATCAACTATAAAAAAATACAGTTCATTTTTAATAAATTTCACTTGGTACTTATACTTCTAGTTCCTGCCTCCATGAATATTTCACACTACACCATAATCTCTAATTTCATGCGATATATGGATCTGTTTTGCTTTCTTAATTTGTGCAACTATAAAACTGGCAAATGAGCACCCTTTTGTTCTTAGTCGATAGATCCTCCTCACTGAACATTGAACTATTGGCCCATAAGTGTTTGGATCTTCCTTTCAAGATATCCTTTAGTGTATTAGTGATTGACCACACCAACTCTTGAGTTGGATTACTGTTTCCTCTGGTTACCTGCAAAACACTCTTGTTTAGTAATCCCTCTTGATATTATGCTCTTGCAATATCAAGGTTTCAGATTCACAAGCATTAGTTACATCTGTCACTCGTCCAAGCTCAGTAAGTATATTCAGAACATCAGATCAGTGCACTGCTTGTTCAGTCCCCAAGGTCACTGTAGCAGTTAGTCTATCAGGACATTCATGTTCTCAGACACCAGCATGTCCTGACACAAACATGAAGCGGAATCTTGTAAGCTTAGAATCATTATCTAACCACTGCCTGCATGGTCGGTCATTCTTTTCAAATGCTTCAAAGAATAGCATGAAACTTTGATCAGCAAAAGAAAAAATTGTTGCAGGTAAAACTGTAAACCAAAATGAAAGAACGTAGAAAACAATGTGTTACATTCTACAGCTCACAGAACAGACACACAAAAATATATAGTTAATCTTAAGAACATCTTGGTCCAAAATTACATCATGGTCAATGTTACGGCCAATTTGGCAAAACACCTGTTGTTTTTTTTTTTCTCAAACCTCCAGTGTTTCTTGATTAGGAACAAGCGTCACAGTACTGGGGACATTCCCATATATTCTCTGCTTGCCATTTCCTTTTGCTTTCATATATTTCTGCTTGCTTGTCAACCTCCAGCGTACATTTTTGAAACACAAACCTAATCACAGTTTGGATGTTATACAAGTAATATGTCATTAGTGTAAAACTTACTAAATTCATCTTCAGGTGAGTTAAGTTCCTGATAATAATCATTAGGCGGATGCCATGGCATATAATCATTACTGCCCTCCAGTGCCAAGTTCAATGGCAGACGTAAGGTGCTAACAAGAAGACCCTGAAATTGAATGTTTACCACATAAACACAAGTTTTCAAAGAGAATTTGGTGGATAAGAAATTCTACACAGAGTTCGATATAAGAAGTTAATCTCATGTTCCCCTACATCATACACGTTTTATTGTTAAAGTTATATCAACTTACTGATATGAAGATATAAGCAGAAAATCTGGCTAATTTAAGGAATATTTCATATGCTTCAAATAATATACAATATTACAGATGAATATCATACTAGCATTTCATTTTCTATCTATGTGCATTTAGCACTGAATACGGTACTATAAGACAGAAACCAGTGCTCTCCAATTTAAGTGATGTGATACTGCAGTATATAGTTCTTGCATGTTGTAGAGAACCATAGTCATACCCTCTTTGATGGTTGCTTTACAAGTTTTTTTTTTTAGTGTTCCTCTCTTTCTTTTGCCATCTGGTAGCCATTTTAATGCTCATAGTGTCAAGTCTATTTTCAAGTATTCTACATACCAATCAGATATAAGTTCATCATTTTTTTTCTTAATGTTGTAGAAACACATTGCTGTTTAGTGTTTTCTCTTACTTGTTGGACTCGAATTATTCCAAACCAAGTTTTTTAAATCTTCAAACAAATTCATGTTATCTTGTATGAACCAGATTAAAATATATGTGCTAGGAATGAAAATAAGTAAATGATATTGTTCAAGTGACAGAGGGGAAATCATGGAATTATATCTAAAAGGAAAAAATGACTAATATTTCCAATTTTGAAAATCAGGTTGCCAGTATGCTACTTTGTGAGGTGGGGCAATTCCTGCAGTATCAATCTACCTAGTTTTGAAATACAATGAAAATATATTGGTAATTAAGTCTGCCTGATGATTACAATACCTGCTTATCTCTCAGAGTCTCAATGTATTGAGAGAACATGCTAGCTGGTGGAGTCTTGCCTTCACATGTACACAGGTTACTGTTGATCTTATAATGACTGGCTTCCAAGAAATTCAGCATAAATGTTGTCTGGTGACATTAAAAAGAATCAGTACTTACACATCATTTCAAATTATATATACCGGTGTGTGTGTATGTATGTATGTATGTGTGTGTGTGTGTGTGTGTGTATATATATATATATATATATATATATATATATATATATATATATATATATATATATATATATATATATATATATATGCAGTGGAATCTCTATAGTGCACCCTTTTATAACAAATTTCCCTATTTAACTACACTTTTCAAAGTTTTCAATTATATTTATTTTTTCTTGATTGTTCTATATATACTGAATTTTTGCTATTACATAAATATATAGTCGGCTCAGACCAAGTTGTTACAATGGAATTTTACTGTATATATATATATATATATATATATAAATAACGTTATGTTCCTCTAGGACCATAAGCGGCGCATAGGGCACAACAAACCATAGCTTTCCAATTTTTGTCTTTGTGTTGCCAGGTCTTTCAGTTCTTGGGTGTTGTTTAGGTTCATTGACATGACTTCTCTATTAATGGTTCTTCACAGAGTTTCTCTAGGTCTCCCTCTTCTTCTTACGCACCCAATTTAGTGACTGATGAGGAATTCTTAGGCTGTTCATTTTGAGAGCATGACCGATGTAAGTCCATCGTCTTTGTCTAATGAAGGAAGATATATGGGTTTGTTTGTTTTCCTCTCGTATAGTAGTGTTAGATTTAAAGTCACTATACTTATCGTTCAGAATGGCATGTAGGCATTTGTTTTCAAAGGTGTATAGTCTCCTATCTGTGGCTTTCCAACTTTCGCATCCATATGATAGAATAGGCATAATGTTGGAGTTAAACAACCTGAGTTTTGTGGTGTTGCTTAGTGTGTTTGACGGACATCCAGATATTATTACGGAATTTATTGAAAGCACCAGCTGCAAGGGCAATAAAATTGGTGTAAAATAGGTGTAACATTTCTTCTGATGTGTCTTCATCCAGTGCTAGATTGGTGCCTAAATATGTAAAACTGTTGACAATATCAATATATATATATTTGGATCACCACCTCTATTAAATGCCGATTCGTCGAAGCTTCTCACTGATAGAAATGACATCTTAAATCGTTGGGCTGAACATTTTGAAGAAATCCTAAACAAACCATCAGTAATAAATGAAGAAGTCATAAACAGAATGCCACAACTTAGGATAAGAGAAGAACTCGATATACCTCCAAGCAGTCAAGAGGTTATGATAGCGATTA
The DNA here is from genome assembly GCA_034231615.1 of Meghimatium bilineatum. NCBI lineage: Eukaryota > Metazoa > Mollusca > Gastropoda > Stylommatophora > Philomycidae > Meghimatium > Meghimatium bilineatum. The sequence continues at coordinate 111,124,338 of CM067298.1, read as the reverse complement.
AACAAATGTCAAATGATAAAGCTTCAGGTTTGGATGCCTTACCTGCTGAAATTTATAAAATGGCGGACCACTGATGATTAAAAACTAACTGACATTTTTGGTATTTTCTGGAACTCAGGTACATTGCCTCAAGATCTAAAAGATGCTTCTATAGTGCACCTATATAAAGGCAAAGGTACAAACAGTCTTGCGTTAATCACAGGGGCATATCACTTTTGTCTATAGCTGGTAAAATTCTTGCTCGTGTCATACTCAACAGATTAAATAATTCACTATTAAATGAGCTACTCCCAGAGAGTCAGTGCGGTTTTCGTGCAGGTCGTGGTACAGTTGATATGATATTCTCTGCACGACAAATTCAGGAAAAGTCACAAGAGCAACATAGTGAACTCTTAGCAACATTTGTGGACTTAACAAAAGCATTCGATACCGTTAACAGAGAAGGACTGTGGAAGGTGCTTACAAAGTTCGGATGCCCCCCAAAACTTGTCACTGTGATACGACAATTTCATGACGGTATGATGGCTAGTGTTATCTGCGACGGAGGAGTATCTCCTGCATTCCCTGTCACAAATGGTGTAAAGCAGGGATGTGTGCTGGCTCCTACTCTTTTCAGCCTGTTATTTACGGCCAAGCTAACGGAAACACACCATAGTAATGAAACAGCTGGCATAATGATCAATTACAGAACAGATGGTGGTCTTTTTAATTTACGTCGTCTAAAAGCAAACACGAAAACTAAATCTAGTACTGTTAGAGAATTACTTTATGCTGACGACTGCATTGTATGCTGACTCTGTCGTAAACATGCAGAGCACCATAGACCGCTTCTCACAGGCCTGCAACAACTTTGGTCTCACTATTAACACCAAAAAACAAAAGTCATGCATCAAGCAACATCAAATAGCAACATACTGCTACTTCCATCATCGTCAATCAGGAAAAACTGCAGGTAGTCGACAATTTTACTTACCGGTACCTTGGAAGCACTCTCTCTCGCGATGTCAACATTGATGTGGAAATTAACAATAGACTGGCAAAAGCTAGTGCTGCATTTGGCAGATTACGCAACAATGTATGGGACAGAAGAGGTATAAGAACAACCACCAAACTACAAGTATATCATGCTGCTGTTATACCAACCCTACTATACGCCTGCGAAATGTGGACAGTGTATGCTAGACATGCAAGAAAATTAAATCATTTCCATCTTACCTGCCTACGTAAATTACTAAACATCCATTGGTGGGACTAAGTACCAGACTACGAGGTCTTGGAAAAATCAACCTCAATAAGCATCCACACAATACTTATGAAGGCGCAGGCACGCTGGGCATGCCATCTTGTGCGTATGGAGAACTCGCGTTTGCCAAAACAAATATATTATGGAGCACTCAAGGCAGGATTTCGAAAAGCTGGTGGACAGAAAAAGCACTTCAAAGACACGCTCAAGTCATCCTTGAAACATCTTAACATTGACGTAGGCGCTTGGGAGAGCCTCGCTCAGGATAGAACAGCATAGCGTTACAGCATTAGAATGGGAGCACTAGCGGCGGAAGAATTCAGACAAGATACTGCAAGACAGAAGCGGACACGTAGAAAAGAAAAAACATCTCAACCTCACATAGATACCCTCTATTGTTGTTAATTCTGTAAAAGAACATTTTGTGCGCGCATTGGACTTGCTAGTCATTTAAAAACGCACTATTAACTATTATTATTTTTATTATTTATTGTTATTATTATTATGGTTGAGTTTTTGGTCATCGTCGATCACGACGGACGAACATCATCATATATATATAAATATATATATGAGAACAAGCTTAATATATATATAAAATAAAGAGAAATAATAAATATTGGCATTAGTACAATTATCAAAATATTACACAAACAAATGTAGGTTCTTGTTTTCCTTGTTCTTAATTTTACGAATGGGGAGCAGAGTGAGGACATTGTTCAACCAATGAGCCACATGAACCATCTCCTGGGGAAATTGAGTCCTTATGGGTATCTTCAGAGTGTGATGATGTCAGTTAATAACCAATTCTTATATATTTCTTTCAATATTTAAGAAGATAAAGATTACTGTATTGGTTTTCTCATACCTCCTGCAACCTTTGTCTTGTCTCTTCTTGAGTGTCTGCATTAGTAAAACTAGGCTTGTTTTTGTACACCTCAACCAGTTTTTCAACACCTATAGATAAAAACATTATATTAATTTCTTACTTTGAATATGTGTTGCATATGACCTAAAATGTTTTTTGTGGCCAGTTGACAATTTATAAGTAAAATGATTTGCATTACCCATCTATTTCTGACTTGTTCTTGTAGGCAAAGTAGTTATGAAGAAATGGTAAAAATACGAATGTTACTATAAATTAAAAAAATATTTAAAAATTTATTCCAGCACACTAGAAAAAACCATCATCATCAGGTGTCATGCCTGCTGACATAGTCGATCTGTTAAACTGTCTAATATTTTCTCACGTTATCGCCCTCCGTCTCTTTGGCTTCATTCTTGCCTGCTGTGACTATGTTCTCCAAACCTCCTTATCTCATAATGTGGCCAAAAATGAAGATTGCCTTTTTCTTATATTGTTAATAAAGCTGCATTTTGCATTTGACTCTTTCAACACATCTACATTAGTTTTCCTGGCAGTCCTATGTTTTCTCAGCATTCTTCTGTAGAATCACATCTCTACTGCTTCTAATTTCCCACTTTTCTGTTTTGAAAAAAAAACCTTATGGAGACGAAAAGTTAACCTTATTTTGAGCATATCAAGCAACACCCTGTAACAGAATGCACTAGTTCTGCACTGACTGAGGAAGTTTCTTTGTGCTATCAGAGTTATATTAATGTCTAGTAGCATCACACTTTAGTCTGAGTTCAAACAATCAGAACAAAGATGATTCATGAATAATCATAATAGTTTATTATTTTAAACCAATCTTCAATTTTAGTTATCACTAATACATCAAATTTTATTGCAAGTACAGTATGGAATACCGACATTCTAATAATGAGCTTATTCTTCTTTTCTTTTTCTTCAATTTCATTATCAAACTCCAGCTAGATCTCTCTTATAGCAGGACAATGGTCCTAATAGATTTCTAGAAGGATGTAGTCTAGAAGGATGTAGTCCAGAGAATGGAAATGAGTTGTATCGTCGTTTTATTTGCCGCAAAGGCCCAACATTTCCACCTTCGACAGGGAGCTAATTCAACCAAGATTGTTGAGCAGTTTTAATGATAGAATCAATCTTAATGTACAGCTCATCACCAGCATATTTATTGCATATTATTGTATTCATACATTCTTCACACTTTGCCAAGAGCTCTTTGTTAGATATTATTCTTTGCAAGATTACACATGGGATATTTCAATTATTACTCATGTTGTGTGAAAGGTGGACAGTATATCTTACATTGTGATCTAAGCAGTAATGTTGATATCATACATATAATAAATAACAAACTGTCAGAGGATGTCTGACAAAAAGTTTTCAAAAGGACTATCTTGATTATTTCTATGGTTGCAATATTCAGTCATTTTCCAGTTGTCATCAAAATAGCCACTGAATAAGTAGACAAACACTTTGATCTCATGTAATAAAAACTATCAGATATAATTATTTTCACAGGCTTCATATCTATTTTGGAAATGCTTAAACATACCCCCATTGGAAAATAAGACTATTTTCTTCATGAAAAGACCTGTGCACATGTTATTACTGCATATTATATAAGTATAACTGCTATGGATTCCTTAACATAATGATATATCAGGAAATGAGATAGTAGACAAATGTATGGAAAAAAACGATACCTAAGAATAATGAGAGGAAGGATCTTGCTGCATGAGAAGTCAACAGATTCTTAGAAACAACATAAATGAAATCTTGCTGAGCAGTATGGCAAACAGGACAATAAAATCTGGATATTGACAATAAAAATCACATATCTTTCTAACTACACTAGAACATATATAAATCAATCACAAGCAAACTTTCAGATAAATGAATATTACCTTCTTTTCCCTTCCTCTCTTTCTCAATGTACTGATGCAATTGAATAAGATAATTTTTTAGTGCATCTTTCCTTCTCTCATTGTCCATTGACACCTGGCTATCTTCAGCCTGCAAGAAATAATATCTTTTCATTACAATAAGATGTACAATTTATAGTTTTCAAAACACAGTTGTTTTTATTACACATTAGCAATAGTTTCCCCAAGAGAGACACATTCACAAAAAATATAGTTATTTACTCTTTGAGGACAGAATTATTCACTGAGTTTGGATGTAATTAATTTTAAGATAAATTTTTGGACCACATCATGATTTAGGCATAAGCTTCCTGAAGACAAAGTATTAGATATGGAGGCCATATAATGTAGGCTATCAAAATAAAGATAATTGAATGTAGAATCCATATACAATATAAAAATATAAGAATTGTAACAAAATTTAAAAAATACACCACAAACAGAAATTTTAAATGAACATACAATTTTTTACACAAATTTTGTGCTACTCTCCCTCAATTTTACTTGTCTTGAAATGTATATATCCAATCTTACTAAAGGAAATGCCTTGACTGTCAATTTCTTGAACATAATTAGTTTATTTGAAGTTGATCTATTAACTGGCTATTGTTTTATGCCATTGTTTGTATTTCATGTCAAATTTCAGAACTGAACAAAATATTGCAAAACTTTATGAAATATTCTCAAGTATTGGATTTCCAAAGCTGAACTTTATTCCACTCAATACTATTATTATCATTAGGTCAAACTCTATTTTCTGTATAACATAGTGAAAGATTAACATTGCTGTCACTAGGCCTATCTGATTCTTCAGAAAAAATATCAATGGGAACAGTTTGATAATTTTATAGCTGACATTTTTCCCTAACAAATAATATTAGGTTTAGGCCTATTTATTTTCCGATTTTCAACAAGTCGGTAATCTCCACTGTCAAAATAGAAAACACTGTTGTTTTACACCACATCACTTGAAGTAATATCTCCAATTATGAAACTCAAAGAATAATAAAGCCAGATGTTTGCTAAATTGGTGAGCCCTATTACTAGTGGAAGATTTTGCTAATTTTAGAAAAACTGAAAATACCTTTTTCGAATTTTAATTTAAAATAAATATGCCACATGCATCTAATGTTAAACAGCTGAATAGTTTATACTAATTCATTTATGATCCAAACGAAGCAAATGTAGATAGCATATCTACAAGAATAATATAGCGTTTTTACAGGCAGAATGAGTTTATTTTATATATGTGTACACCCCCCCCCAAACCATGTGGCTGCTAGTAGGTATATTTATTTATGTACAAGAAAGAAGAAAAATGGAGAAAATGAACTGAGAATTGTCCATATGTTAAGGTGGCCTGAGTGTAGAGCAAAAAAAATTGCAACACTGTAAGACATAAGAGGTGACAAAGCAGTTCTGGCAGTTGGTTATCCCATTCCATAGGAGATCAAAGTGACCCAAAGCCATATTGAAGTTAGATGTGTCCAGTTTCAATGCTCAGGTATCACAGTCAAATATTAACCATGATACAACTCCACACCTATTAACCTTATTATTAAAAATATCTGTACCAAAAAGAAATAAAAACCTGTAAAAATGTGTAAGCCACGAATCTATTGGAATTAGAAGCGCGTCCATTTTGTCATTAGATTCATCTATAATTTAGAGAGTAAGGTTTTTCTCTACATAGTTTAACAATATACTCTGTTGCTCTTGAAGTAGTCCTTAAATGATTCTCACCGGAGTTTTTTAATGTTTGGATGGAATTCAATTTTGTTTGACAATTTTTTTCTGCACATCCATCACAGGATTAGAAATAGTACTTCTAAATATATTTACATTATAATTTAATATATACATATTTCGAAACAGAAATGGATAGAGAATGTGATTATCACAAGTTCATTTTGAAAAAAAATGTGTTATTATTTAACCTTTAGCACCCTCTGTTTACAATTACATAACTTCTCTCCTGCCGCTGAATTAGTTTTTGGAAATGTTACGTAATCGTTGGTGGCAGTTTTGAAATTGTGATAACTTTTTTGTTGTTAGATATATTTAAATATTTGCACATATAAATAAAGAATTACATTCTGCATATATTGTTGTAAGTTTTGTTTGTATGTGTGTGATATGAGACGTGTGAGAAAGTCATAAAGACAAATTTAGACCTATCTATATCTATACCTATTGTAATTTTGGTCGCTCCAAATCTGTTGAATATTATATATTTTACATAATGAAAACCTTATGGAACCTCATGGTCTATTTTATTTAATCTATTTGAAGAACCTACCTCTCAAGATTTCTACTTTCCAATCAGAATCAATAATGATTTCACTGAATATACGATAAAATAAAAGTATATAAAACTTGATTCACTGACATGTCGCTTCACCTCTATGCCGATGGCTATTTCCACATCATAATCACATGATATAATATCCTGACGCCATTGTACCAACAGAAACAGGAAGTTAAATAATATAGTTGCCATAACATTTTCTCAAAAAAATTACAAAACTGGCTTTTATTTTTGGAATTACGTTCCATGCGCTGGGCAATAGATTTTGCCTCCAAGATTTAAAAATTTGGGTTAAATGTGCCGCTGTAGGGTGCTAAAGGTTAGCAATTGATTTTCCAAATAACATACAATGTTAGAAATTAGAAATGAAAATTATTTGGGACATGAAATTTGAATGTACCAAATTTCTAAACTGATTCCGGCCGGAATATTTTTAGCGTTTAAACGTAATTAAATTTTGTTCCAATTTTTGTGTGTGCACATGCATCACGGAAACAAGAAATACTACTTCTAAATATATTTACATTATAATGTAATATATATATTTCAAAACAGAAATGGACAGAGAATGTGATTATCACAAGATCATTTTGAAAAAAAAATGTGGTTAATATATACAAATTATTTTAGACAGAAAAGAAAATATGTAAATGACACATAAATATTATTTTAGATATGATATTTGACTTTACCGCATTTTTTAATCAATAAATTTCACTCAAACTGTATCATTTCTGTTAGATAATCCAATTACGAACACAATAATGTATAATATATATGGATAGTGCGTCAAAAATTTATTATTTAGAAATAATTTCGACATCTATCAAAAACAGTAGACTTAACTTTACACGAAACTCAAATGAAAATATGGCTAATTTTTCTTACAAAATGGCGTAAATTTGCACACACGATGCTAGAAGCATTTGCCAGGTTGGATTTCATAATACGAGGGGGAGTCAATAAGTAAGTCACAAATTGATGTTGGATGGCAGGAAAATGCAGTAGGTGGTTTCTAAAGCTGTTTATAGTTGATATCATCATAGAACTTTATGTTTATGTTCGCTAGATGGCGCTAGCTGTACCTTGCGCATGCGCAGCACAAAAAACAAAATGGCTACTGTACTTACAGAGTGTACAATCAATGAACAACGTGCTGTTGTGCGTTTTTTATGGGCAAAAGGACTGCCTGCAAAAGACATTCATAAAGAAATGCTTCCTGTTTATGCTGACAATTGTTTGTCCCGTAAAGCGGTGCACAGCTGGGTAAAAAAAATTTCTCAAGGACGCTCTAAAATTGTTGACGAAATCCGATCTGGTCGTGCTGTTGAAATTGCAACAGACGCATCTGTGCAGCGGGTTGAGGAGATGATTCGAGGTGACAGACGAGTAACGATAGACGCTGTAGCAGCTGCAATAGGGTGCTCACATGGTTCAGCATACAGCATCATGCATGACCGATTGAAATTTAAGAAAGTGTGTTCAAGGTGGGTGCCCAGACAATTGACGGACGAACACAAAATGAACCGATTAGGCTTGTCATTGGAGCATCTCTGTCAATACGCAAATGAAGGAGAAGACATGATGAACAGGATTATTACTGGGGACGAATCATGGGTGCATCACTACCAGCCTGAATCAAAGCGTGCTTCAATGCAATGGAAACATCCTTCTTCGCCTTGTGTCAAAAAATTCAAGGTTACACCATCAGCAGGGAAGGTTATGCTGACAGTGTTCTGGGATTGTCAAGGAGTGCTTTTAACCAATTTCAAAAAGAAAGGTGACAATGTGAATTCTGAATCATACTGTGAAGTTCTATCAGTGCTTCGGGATGCAATTCGAAGAAAACGTCCAGGGCTGCTGACTAGAGGAGTGCTACTCCTTCATGACAATGCTAGACCACATACGGCTCGATTAACTCAGGAGAAAATAAAAAATCTTGGTTGGAAAATTCTGGAACATCCTCCTTACAGCCCCGATTTAGCCCCTAGTGATTTTCACCTTTTTGGTCCACTAAAAACCCACCTTGGCGGGAAGCATTTCGCGACTGACGCAGAAGTTGAATGTGAAGTGAAAATGTGGCTTAAAAAGCAGAGCACGCAGTTCTACGCAGCAGGTTTGGGAGGACTCATAAAACGATGGGATAAATGCATCAATGTTGGTGGAAATTATGTTGAGAAGTAAAGGGATAATGTATGTGTAAAAATAAACAGTTTTCAGGTTTTTATCGTCTTCAGTTTTTTTCTAAAGAGCCATTTGTGACTTACTTATTGACTCCCCCTCGTAAATGAGACCAAAGAAAATAAAATTGTTATTATTTAAGAAAATAAGTAAATTGGAAAAAATATATAAAATATATAAGGAAAAATGACGTCACAGACCCCCATTATCAAAACTTATCAATAACTTAACAAAATTGATATCAATACACATAAAAATTATTCAAGAAGTAATGTGGACATATTACACTTTATTTTGGAAACATTCTTATGTTGATATAAATACCGAAAAAAAAAACATGAATGTCATTGGAGTATGACTTATAGAAGTCTTTTTGGCCAGAAGACATAAGGTTTACTGACTTGTATAAGTCTCCCCGGCTGGAATCAGTTAATCAATAACTGCCAATGAAACTGAATCAGCTTTGTAGATAATCCAATTACGAACACAAAAATGTATAGTATATTAGCACAGTGCATCAAAAATGTGTCATTAACAATACAATTCCACATGGACCCATGATGAGAGTATGACTATAATGTCAGCTGAAAATGTGGCTGATTTCTCTCACAAACGGCATAAATTTGCAAACACAAGACTCAATACCAGTTTCCAGTAATTGCCAGGTTAGATTTAAATAATTACTGCAACCAAAGTAAATAAAATAGTTAACCTTTAGGCCCCTATGGTCGCAACATTGCGCCTTGTGTGTGCGTCCCACCTTGCCTGTGGTCGCAATCGTTCGCCATACGATATCGCTCCATTCCCGAGTACGGAACTTCACAAAGTTAAAGCTTATATGACGTAGAATTCCCGCCACACGAAGCTAGGAATACGTCACAGTTTAAAGGTCAAATTACTTTACTCATTATGATTGTAAGAGAGAGAAAGCCGGTTGAATTTGTCAACACATTTCTAGAGTGACTTTAGCCATTTTCGGCCCTATTTTACTATCATATTGAGTACCGCGTATCATGGGTAAGTGATCGTGACTACATGTTCTAATTGGTGTTTTTTGTGTTTAATATGTTGTTATTTGATAAGAATGTGTGTGTATTCATTCAAAAACACAAAAATAATATGTATCAGGGGTGCCACGTGTGTGCATGGACAATAATTACGTTGCATGTCGGGCTAGACCTAGTGTTGACCGGATGGACGTTATATGCAATTTCTTCACGTTTTATTAGTTTTTTTAGTCCATATTATATTAGTTTGGATATAAAACAATATATATATATATATATATTAAGTATAGGTATTTATGAGGATTTTATCAATGTTGCCACACATTGCTCATGTATTAGGGTCGTCACGAAGATATATTTGCGATTTTGAAAATGGCGTTTTGCGTTTTTCATCCGAATTTTCAACTTCACAACTTGCTCACAACTGTCATATCACACATACAACAACAAAAAAACATGATTATATTCACTATTCACTCCTTTATTTAGATGTGCAAAAATTATTTTGATACTTTTAAAACAAAAAAGTTATCACGTTTTCAAAACACCCACCATCAATAACGCAAATTTTACAAAAAAATAAGTCAGGCCCTGGGGGAAGTTTTGTAATTTTAAGCCAGGGCTCTAAAGGTTACACTTTCGCAAAAATAAGGGTCATCACAAATATTTATATATGGAAAATGGAGTAACATACCCCATGTTCAAAACATATCAATAACTTATAAAATTGATGTAATAACACATCAAAATCATGCTAGAAGTTATGTAGCTCTCTAACACTTTCTATCTACTGACACAGTATGGTACAGTCTTGAATGGAGTGTGCATCAGCTGTTTTATATACCAAATTTTAGAAAGTGGTCATAGAATAAAATGGGTGTAACAGTAACAAGGTGTTTCAGTTTCAATGTCATTTTTGCATTGCAAGAAATTCATAATAAAGATTAAAGCTATTGTCATGAAACTTCATAAATATTCTCCTCACTCTCATTTTAAAAGAAAATCAAGAACATCACAAAAATATTGAGCTTAAAAAAATATATAAAAACATGGAAAACATTTGTTTACCTATGGACAACATCAATGTTCCCTCCAGTGATGCCAATAAAAAAAATAAAAGTTAATAATGCTACAAAAATAGCCAGATAAAATGTCTTAACAAAAATAAACATTTCTCAAACCTGTTTCATACTGAAAGGCTTTATACATAGTTCACAGTACTGCAAATTTGATGGGTAGGGGGTGTTGTATGGATTACCATAACAAATGCTGATTAAGCATGGACTGAATTTAAATGAAGAAATTTAAACAAATAATGAGTACAACATAGATTTCTACTTACATAACTATCTACCAACATCTGCTCTGGCTGACGTGGTTCTTTCATGCCTCTGTGTTGGACGATTGTTTTGAGATCTTGTTGGAGATCCACAGAAGTTATAATACCATTGAGGTTGTCAAAATACTGAAGATTATAGAACACAACAGTAAGTCCAAGGAATTCTATAAACTTAGGGTGAAGAAAATTATGCTCAATATATATACATATTGACATTTCAACTAAAAGGTTTTTATCAATATAGGAAGCAAATAAGCAAACACAGAATGGGACAACAAAATTAACAGAAGAATACATGTCAATGATGTAGTAGAAATTGTCAAATTCAGTCTATGAAGTAATCACCCACAGTTTTATTGCTTTCTCCTTTCTTTGTCATTTGTTGCATTTCCAGACCTGCCAGTTTCTACTACATCTTTGACATTTCAGTTGATTCAGTCTTGATTCTGTTGTTCTATTCTGTATTTGCTTGTCCCTAGCTTGTAATGACCTTTTGGTCGAAACATCAATTCTGTGTATTGTTCTACTAACACTGCTATTTAACCCTTTTATATTTTTTAAATACTCACCATATAGTGCACAGTTTTACTGCAGTCTCTAGCTCAATCAATAGTTTATTTTAGGGTAAATTAGTGACTATTTGAGGCAGTGATTGAACTACATTATCCTGGTGTCCATGAGATGTATAATATTTATAGTAAGCAAAGCTTGGAATACTGTAATGAAGTTTTGCTAATCCTGGAAACACACATAATAACACACACAAATAGATGCTTCAACAAAAAGACTTTTATCAAGTTCACATAAACAACAAAAAACGACGAGAAAAAGAACAGCAATATTGACGTGCACACGCAGACATTTAGCTCTGCCATGTGAATATCAATAGTGCTGTTCTTGCTCATCTCTTAAACATATAAATAAATCTAATGCTTGTTTACCTGAGTTAGTTTTGTTGGCAGAACAGAAATAAGGTTATTATACTTGTTAAGATAATCTTGCATAGTTTTCAGTCTCTCCTCCTCTAGTTCCTGCATAGACAAGCTAGCCTAGATGAAAACAAGCCAAAAGAACATTATGAAAAATGGTTAAATATAGTTGGTTACTTAACAATAGATAGGACAGCTTAGGTTCAAATCCTTGCAAGAAGTGATTTTTATCTTTTGAGGTAACATTAAAAATACACCCTTTACACATTGTGGTGATTGGTGTGACAAAGCAACCTTTATTACAATAGTAAAAATCCTCTCTGCACTAAATAACAGGAAAACCTACAGTAACAAAATTAAAGATGAATTGAAAATTGTTACAGTTGTTATATTCTATCTTTTCACAAACAAGTTTGAGTGTAATGCTTCTAGAGATCTGTAATTATATGTCCTACAGTTTTCTAACATTAAGCAGTATCAACATCAATGAGTAAATCTATGGAAACCATTCATTTACAATTAATACTAGTACCTACATTCCACTTATCCAGAAAGGATAGAAAAAGTAAATAAAAATAACACAAAACTAATAGTCCATGTAACGAAAGAAATATTCAATCAAACAAGAACATCGATTAATCCAATTTATAATTGCAAACTTACTTTAGCTACTGTTAGGTCCCAGTCTTGCCTAGCAGACTCAGCCTTGTAACATGCTTCAGCATAATCCTTGTCAGCCTTCTTTAGTAGACCATGTAATTGCTTACTTTTCTTTTCAACCTAACAAAACATGCATAACTGAATATCTTGAGCAGCCCTGAGAATTAACATATGTAATATCATGCAATAAATACATGACAAATGAAGATAAAATGTTTACAAATTTATATTACAAAATATTATGAACCTGAGCTGGACAACATTTTTGTGTGTTGGTGGACCAAAATTAGTACTCTGTTTGGAATGGTAGATCAACAAAGTTTTTTTGAAGTTATTTGAACATCCAAAGACCTTCATAGATCTTGTAAATGAAAGATTTCTCTGTATTAAAGACTTGCTGCAATTGAAATCTCTAATGTTGAACATCAAAAGATGGTGGCATGCAATACTGTTTTCAACTAGCAAAATCTAAGGTTTTACATAATAGTTTCCTCATCATTTTTAGTATCATTTAGCTCAGAGAGCTTGTAATTGGATATTTTCTGAGTTTTGAGTCAGTGCTTATAGTAACTACTGGTGGGCCAGATGAAATGGCTTGGCATATCAGGTTTGGCCTTCAGACTATATTTTTTTCCACCATCATAAACAATGACATTAGGCATTGGTAGAATGTAAAAGGTGTCCGGTGTTTTAAAAAATGTAAAGATAAATTATAGCTTTCATGAACAGAACATACTGGACTCCAATTGTATTAACTCTATCATGCTCTCTAGCTCAGCAGACAAGGTAAGTGACCAATCATATCACATTCATTAGATCTTCACCTACATGTCATCATCTTAATGTTTGTATTAGGAAACTCAAAGCAAAAGCATATGTAGACTTGTCAAGAAGAATATATGCATCAATGCAGCCAGAGATTGGAAAAACAGATGATGGATTAGACAACAACCATGCAAGTCACCTGTGTCTTCATAAGTCCCAAAAGAAGAACAATGAGTAGTAACAATATGGCCTGCCATGCATATTGTAGTAGGCAACTAAGGATGTTGGAGAGGTGTGAGTTTATTGCCTCACACCATAAAAGGTGTAAGTGACCCAAAGACATGGAAATCTGATGCATCAGGCCAAAAGGCACAGATATTGCATCCAAGGAAAAACCATGTAAAAACACATTATGTTCTCTGGAATGCTTCTCTAACAATCAGGAGATTAAGAACAAACGCAGAAGAAGAGGAAAATTGAGAATGAATGCTGAAGAAGAAGAGGAAAACAATGAACCTTAACAATTATAACACACAAGAAAAAGAGACGTAAGAAAATAAAGTGAACAACACTACAAGATGAGGTCAGGGAAGTGAGAACTTTGGCTAAATGATAAGTCATTACATTTATTTTTCTTATATTTTTCACTTGTTCTAATTAGAACTCTCTTTGTAACATAAGTTTCTTCTCTATCTGCATTTGTTCTCAAACTCAGTCTTTGTGACATGTCCTTTACAGGTTCTGCCCCTATGTAAGCCTCTCGGTTCTGTGCAAGCTGTCCAGTCTCTTGTTGAGAAGGTCTTCAATATTATGTGTCCATCATAGTCTTGGTCTACCTCTTGCTTTATTTCTGGAAATAAATAAATATCTTCATATACACTGGTAAAAAAAACAACCCCAGCCAAATGTATATTTAACAAGATGACCATTTATATTCTTACCTTTCCAACATCCTTTCCCTTGCTTGACTTGGCATCACTGACAAGAGATTCTGCTTTCTCATAATCTCGACAACAAGAATACGAAATTTTCTTAAACTGAAACAATAAGAAAACAAGTTAATAAAAAAATAAAACAACTCTATGATCATGCTGATTTTATTGCATAACTAACAACCAATTCTTCTTCAGCGTTTTCTCAAACTCAGGTAGATTAGCAAGATGATGTCAGCAGCATTTAATGCAGTGTCTAACACATCGATTTCATGGTTTCTGGGTCACTTTGACCCTATATGCGACGGGACAGTCAACTCTACCCATAACCCCCTTAATAACCTCTTTTGACATGAAAATGGAAGGTAAACAGAGTTGATATTCCTTGCTCCACTTTTGGGCCTGGCAACACACAATTGAACATAAAATAATTTCATCCATTAGATAGAATACATTTAACTCCAAAAATATCATTGGTTTCAAGAATTAACAACACACAAAAAAAGGCATTTCTGTCAAAATGATCTTGTATTCTGTATTGTCTGTATTTATAATTGCTTCTGTTGAGCCATTATAACTCAAATATAATTTTGCTTAATATCATCATCAAGTGTTGTACTGGCAGGTGTAGGATATCATGGATGATATTTATGGTATCATGTATAAAACTAATTGCAGACTTTCTGCTGTGTCACAATGTTAAACAAATATTTTCTCTTGTTATCATGCTTGATCTCTCTTGTCTTTAATCTTGCCCATTGTAATTATGCTCTAAACCTCCCTGTCTCACAATGCGGTCAAAGAATAAACTGGTCAACATAAAAAACTAAAAATGTAAAATTATAACATTAACTGCATAATCTCCAAGATGTTAATAAATAATACAGGTAATTTATTTCCACATCACTAAACAGAATATTTGACTAAATCAATTAAAAGTTTTCAGGGAAAAAATATTCAAAAATCTCTACTAAAATTCCCTATTTCATTCTGCCCTTGTCAATTCAATGTATATAAGATGAATTTGTGTGTAGTATTTTTTTCTTTGTCACTACTCCTGGAATACATAGCCATCACTGCAACTTACCTCCTTATCTATACCAGTACCATCGTTGCTTTTATATTCCTGTTTCTGTTGGGACTATTTGCTTAGGTTGTTATACTATGTACAACCTACATGTTCTGGATTTTGTGCGTGGAGGGTTAAATTCTGACAATGTGCATATACACACAACTTAAATGGAATGTTGCTTGCAGCTATAAATATGCATCTTTTTTCAGTATGTTTTACAAATATTATCTTTTTTTTTAAACTCCAGATACTCTCTTATCATATATAACACTAACCAAAACATCCTTAATAAAACATTACATAAGTGAAGATGTGGTCCTATTGCTATGTTGTAGTTAACTATATACAATAGACCCCAGATTTGCATTCTCTTATACTATTCTTTGCCAGGTATTTTTTATTCTACATACTATTTTCTTCATGTGTGGTTTTCAGTCCAGTATATGATAGGTTACGTTATGAAGCTGTTTCATGAGGGTAATGCTCAAACTATTAGATTCCCTTTTTTTTTTTTTACTAATGTCTAGTTTACCATAAATTTTTGTCTATCAGCCGATCCATGTATAAGCAGAGAATGTGACTTTAATGTCCAAAATACCAGTGTATAGAAGAGGTAGGAAAAAAATAATAATATCAGTAATAGTACTGTGGAATCCCATAACACTTTATTGACCAATTTCGATGGTTGTTGAATTTCCATTATAGAACCTTGGTGACCAATTCGTCGATCGTCAAAACTGTTATGATAGATCAGAAATATGTTAATACCCATTGCTAAAAATAGCTCGTCCAGGAAAGTACATTGTTCCAAAATAGCAGCACGCATGAAATACAGATATAGATGTTGTTCACGAGTATTTACCATGAAAGTATTGGAGACTTTGAAGGTGCAATTGTATGATATATATATATATATATATATATATATAAAGTAATGTAAATCTTGACCTGGTATTTATAGTAAGATCTTGCACTTGAAATACTCTGGGGCTTTCAAATTCATTCAGAAATTGCAGTCACTATGACAAATAATAAGTTTCGAGGCTCTCTTGCGCAAGATAGATTTTATACAGATTTTGGTACATCACAGGCTTGTGTGTCAACATACATTCAAAATTTTAAGTATTTGGCATGATTGTATTCTTCTTCTTCTTCAGCTTTCAATCTCAAACTCCCGCCAGATCTCTCTTGTAGTAGGACAATTGTCCTCCTAGATTTCCAGCAGGATGTAGTCCAGAGAATGGAAATGCGTTGTGCCGCCATTTTATTTGCGCCAATGGCCCGAATTCCGTCTTCGGCACATGATTGTATTCAGCTTCCATAATTTTCAGATAAAAACATGCAACATCTGCTACCAATCATTTAATCTGCTAGCATCGCACTGAGAGCCCCAACCAAGGGTCTTCCTGGAGAGACCTCTCAGTTCATTGAACGCTTATCGATGGATGCTGCATTGTATGCGCCTTTAGAGAAAGTTTGTTTCGTTAAAAATGTGGACACATTAGTCCATAATGTGCTTAGTTTTTTAACCTTTAGAGCCCTGAATTAAATTGAGAAATTTCTCCCCTAGGCATGGATTCTTTTTGGAAAATTTTCATTGTTGATGGTGTTTTAAAACGCAATAACTTTTTTGTTTTAGAAGATATTTAAATAATTTTTGTACATGTAAATAAAGGAATGAATAGTGAATATAATCGTGTTTTTGTTGTTGTTGTATGTGTGATATGACAGTTGTGAGCAAGTTGTGAAGTTGAAAAAACGGGGAAAAAACAAAAACGCCATTTTCAAAATCGCAAATATATCTACTTGACGACCCTAATACACGAGCAATGTGTGGCAACATTGGTAAAATCCTCATAAATACCTATACTTATTGTATATGTATTGTTTTATATCCAAACTAATATAATATGAACTAAAAAAAGTAATAAAACGTGAAGAAATCGCATATAATGTCCGTCCGGTCAACACTAGGTCTATGCCGACACGCAACGTAATTATTGTCCATGCACCCCTGATACATATTATTTTTGTGTTTTTGAATGAATACACACACATTCTTATCAAATAACAACATATTAAACACAAAAAACAACAATTAGAACATGTAGTCACGATCACTTACCCATGCCACGAGGTACTCAATTTGATAGTAAAATACGGCCGAAAATGGCTAAAGTCGCTCTAGAAATACATTGACAAATTCAACCAGCTTTCTCTCTCTTACAATCGTAATGAGTAAAGGAATTTGACCTTTAAACTGTGAATTATTCCTAGCTTCGTTTGGCGGGCTTTATACGTCATCTGTTCATTACTTCGTGAAGTTTCGTACTTGGGAATCAAGCGATATCGTATGGTGAGTGACCTCGCCCGCAGGCACAAGGAGGCGTGTCCTACGGGTGCGAGACCTTGCCCGCAGAGTCATAAAGGTTAAAGACTGTGATGTCGATGTCTACATTTTTGTGTACACCTCGGTAATGGCAGAGAAGTATGTTCTCGATTTTAAAAATTCTTTGACCACTAGAGTCACCATGAGTTGCTTATTTTTAACTTGTTTCACTAGGATCCATATTATATTTTGAGTCTGCCCAGTATTAATTGAAAACTGTGACCTCTGTGTAGTTCAGAGTTCACACGTCCCCCTCATCAAATTCTTAACTTATACAAGAAAATATACAATAATATTATGTGTATATATTTTATGTAGGTCTATTCCTCATTTTCTGCCACTTTAATATATACTCCACTCTTAAATATAGTTGTCATGATCATTATGATGAAATCTCACTTATTATTGTTATATGTTACTGTAAATTATATATTGCTTTCTCGGTTTGACAAAAATAATTGAAAGATTTTCATACTTTAAACTCTTCGGCACGTCTGTCCATGAGATTTTTATATGATTTGTCAACCACTGCTTCCAACTGAAAAGAAAAAAGAAACAAATTCATAAACTGAGAGTATAATGTTAGCATTTACAGTAAAATAAATAAGTTGTGTTTGAGAGATAGTGACAAGTCATGTGACTCTAAACTTATATTATCTTCTACTATTCTATATCCTTCAATCTTAACCTTGCTTTGTATTAAAACATGCATTGCCTTTTCCACTTATTTTTGTCATTTGTTTATTTTTTCAGTGTATTTAATTAATATTTTTAAAGTGACTCCCTAAAATCATAAAGTACTATTTTGTCAACTTAAGATTGTAATATACACAATATACTTTTTGTAATACATGAAGTATTTAATTAATTAAAATTGAGTTTTAGCTTGGAGAAATCAATTGTAACTGCAATAAGTTTTTAAAAATGTGCTATTTAGAAACTGGAATTTTTTGAAATATGAAAAATAACATCATTTTTAATGCTGATGGCTGGAATATCCTAATGATAGCTGGCACCAACAGAAAGAAAAAAAGTTTATTTCAAAGGTACATTGTGCGACAATACCCACTACGAATGTGTGGTGGGGAGGTACAGAGCACACCTGGGACAGCCAAGGTACAATTTCCACCACAGGCAGATGTCCATCTGAACCATTTAGAAAGAAATGGCAATCTATTATATATAAATTTTATATATAAATATTGTCTATAAAATCACTGGCCAAAAAATACTGAGGTGACCACTACATCCTGAATAGGATATGCTGATGATGTTCCCCCTTCACAAACACAGATGAGCATGGCACGAAAAAACAAAAATGTGATGAACAAATAGAAAAAAAATTTGTGATTGTCTAATTTGGTTTGTGAGTTCGTAGATGCCCAATGAGTCTGATTCATGCCAGAAAAGTTCTATTGCAGTGCATGCAGTAGTGCAGAGGGTTCAGGGAGTTTCCGGATTTGTCCTTCCGCTTCCATTCCTTGTAAATTGCCCGCAGTGATCTGAGTGCCAAGCTGAACAATCAAGGGTTGTAGTCTCCCTACCAGGAGCTAGGAGCGATGCTACAGTGTTTGAGAGGGTTTTTAGGCGATCCTTGAAACGCTTTTTCTGCCCTTCGCTTGAACTCTTATCACTGCACAGCTCCCCATAGAATAATCTCTTTGGAAGGAGCTTGTCAGGCATACGGACGATATGGCCAGTCCAGCAGAGTGGAACCTAGTTAGCAGGGCATAGATGCTTTGCATGCAGGACTTTTAAAGGATTTCCGTGTCTGGTATTCAATCCTGCCAACGTACTCCCAGGTATCGAGGTACCTTAGGCATCGAAGGTGGAAAGAGTTAAGCTGTCGAGCGTGTCTCACATAGACAGTACTGGACTAATGCAACATAAAGCAGTGTTTGTAGAACCACTGTGCAGTACACGTCCAATTTAGTTGTCAAACAGACCATGCCTGATTCCGACATTGGCACGAAGGCTCCCGAATTCAGCACTGGCACGAGCAATATGCAGGGCAACATCACCGTCAATTGTCGCAGTTTGCGATAGGGTGCTGCCAAGATATACAAACTTATTGGCAGCATTGAGTTTTTTGTTCCTTTACTGTGATTACTGGTTCTGTGTAGGGAACACCTGGCACTGCTTGATACATTACTAATGTCTTTGTGATGCTGATGGTGACACCGAATGCATCACAGTCCAAAGAAAAGAGGTCCATGCTGTCGTGTATGCCTTTTAGACTGGTAACGTTTAGTGCACAATCGTCAGCAAATAAGACGGTCGTGAACAATGTCCATCTTAGTTTTGGTTATGGCCTTCAATCTACTAATATTGAATAGCCCTCCATCAGCTCGATAGTGAAAGTAAATTCCTGCACTGATATTCTGGAAGGCATAATTTAATATGGTAGAGAACACCATACTGAAGAGCATTGGATATGGTATAGATCCACTAGAGAAAAAAATGATTTAAAAGAAGAAATACACACATATTTTTACCAAAAAAGAGAAACCAAAGGAAATCATCAGATATGACAAAATAATAGAACAGCGAAGTATTTAGATATCTATTCTTAATCTGTGTTCATTCCCAAACTCCTACACATTAGCAGGACTTAGTCCACAGAACTGAATGTGTTGTGTCATGTTTTAGCTTGGCTTTGATATTAACACATTTCAATATGACATCTCTAATTTCTTGACCTGCTATGGGATGTGACAGCTAGCTTTACCCCTAAATACTTCCTTTTTGCCTCTTATGACATGGATGTCAGGCAACAGTGTCATTATTTTTTTATTCTCATTCAGACTCCAGAAACACACTGACAATTCAGATGCAATAAATTTGATTGATTAATGTGGGAAAATTTTTTTTACAAGAAGTGAAACAGCAGATGTTAGTCATCATACTGGACATAAGAACAATGGAACATGTAAATTGTGTCAGTAAATTTTATAAAACACACCGGCTTTCTAGCCTTGATCTGCATCTCTACAAAACCCTTCAATGGTTTGCTGATGTCTTCCATGAAACCAGAACTCAAAGATCTGGAATATAAGAAATGAATAATCACGATGACTACAATATTATATGGATATACAACATCAATTTAGTTGTACAGAAGCAATCATCCCTAATGACTACAATAACAAATATCCAAAAGGATTTCTTGCATGTAAGATCTATGACAACTCAAGATGCTGTGTTATGACAACAGAGGGCAAAACTGAATAGTTTCATACAGAAACCAAAGTAAAACAGTATTGTATGATGTCACCACAGCCATTAGGATTTCTGGCTGGTGGACTTATTGTACTTTCTTAAAAACAATATGACTTCAGCATGTATTTATTATAATGTGCATGTTCATCTTGGATTCTCTAAAATAAGGCTCTCATTGTGAATTATGAGGTATGAGACAACTTTATATGATTTCCCTTATAACAAAACCTACTTTTTTGAAGGTTTTGAAACATGGATTAAATATACACAAATTGCGGTCAATTTTGGACAGTAGGAATCATTTTGTTGAATGATGACCTTAACATGTATTATAATAAAAAAATCGGATTTATTCACAAGCTGCAGAAGTCCATAAGAATCTTCTTTAACATTACCATCTTTGGCCAGGGTGGTAGATACATCTTCAGTAAAGGCACGGATGTTTTTTAAACAGTCATTTTCTCCTTTTCATGGGAAATTTGTTAATTTTCTTGAAATTTTGTTGTTGTTGAGAGAACCACCTAGTGTTTAACCATTTTTTGTGCGCTCCCTAGCACTAAATGTCATTTTCTGATTTCAAAGAAAGAGAGGTTTGAAATCCCCCTTCCCCCCAAAAAACCCTCCTTATCTACAGGCTTTTCTCTGACTCATAACATTAAGCTATTAGCCGATTCATTGCACTGTCTACTTTCTATTGTCCCAATGTGATAGCAATGAGAAGTATCTGAAGTCGTCAAGTGTCTAATGTTATAAACAATCAGAAACCATTTTTTCTTCTTCTTGATATCATTGTAACTGGTCACTTATCCCCATGCTGTTTCATCTTTTATGTGAAGTGTCCTTTGTTTGTCCTCACTGTCACTTCACAAGCTTCTTGGTTCTGTGTGATATGTCCTGTTTCCTCCAGTGACATATTTTAAAAAAAAATCTCCAATATCTTGTGTCCTTCAGCATCAAGGACAACCTCTCTTTCCTGGAACCATTTCCTCCACAATTATTCTTTTGAATTCTTCATATTTTTGTAACACCCAAAATATGATAAATTTAGTTTTTTTAAATGGTTTTCAGGAACCAAGTTCAGATCTTTACAAAAGTCTGAGATGGATAATCTCTCTGTCCATGATATCCTTAGAACCTTTATAATAGTAAATTTCTTTTATGTTGTTTCTTCATCACATGAAATTTAAAACAAAATACAAAATGACTTACTTGTGTAAGTCTGCCTCCAGCTCCATAGTTGTTCCAATAGATTTCCATCCTTCTGATACAGTGCTAAATTAAAATAAATATAAACTATATAGTTAAACGTTTACTAAGAAAAGAGAAAACATGCAATGACTCTCAGCTCAGATAAGATTACATTCAAATGTGTTTACAGGCATGCATAATGCATATAACAATGGATTCTGTCACAAACAGCTGTAAACATGTACAGATGTTATAAGTAAACAGCAAATATTTTGCCCTCATATAACCAAAACATGGTAGCATTTAGTATAATTATTTGTTATTGAGAATGTTCAAGAGATAGAAAAATATAATTTTTTTTTCTAAACAATGAACAGAATGGATGTCTTTGCACTCTATGCGCAAAATGAGCTCTATTTCATATTTTTTTCATCTGTGTTCATTCTTCTCAAACTCCTGCTAGTCAGCAGTGTGTAGTCCAAAAACAGGAATGTGTTATTTCATGGTATCTTTCAGTATATTCAAAATATTAGCATCAAAGCTCTATCACATTAGCTGACATGAAAACTTAGTGTATGAGGATTTAAACACAAATCAAAGGGAACACAAATCCAGAACTGTTATTCATCTATTCTGACTTGATAATGACAAGTTAAACATTGAATTTACTGGAGTAGGAGGATTGAAGCATCATTTTGATAAGGCATGCCCTTTGAAATGTTGGTTCAATATAGCAGACATTTTTCTGTTTTTCCAAACAATTGTATTATTGCTGTTCAATAAGAAATATAATGAACGATCCATGATGATGATAGATGTAACACAAGATCGATCTGGGCCACAAAGAGTCTACTACAGTATGTATCTTCTTAGATGAGTTTTTGGTCAAAGTTAGGTTTTATGGACAAAGGTGTAAAAGGTCACCCAACTTCCTTAGCCGCCTCCTATGAGTTTTCTGAAAAGAAGACAAGTTGCACCAATTTTTGGCACCCAGAACTAGAAGTCCAGGCTCTGATTGCTACCATGGGAAATTTGTGTAGATAAAGAACACCTAAACCAATCTTTTCTGTGTTTGTTCTCAAACTCCTGCAGACTACCAAGGTGTAGTTGCCCAAAAGGGGAGCAAGAAACTGCAACACTGGCCATGCATGTCCTAAGGAGGTTTAGGGTATGGTTGTCTGTTTCATCCTATAGGTCAAAGTGACCTGTCCAAAAGTCATGCTGAAGTATGGATGTGTTAGGTCAAAAGGCACAGATATTTTAGCCAAGTTAAAAACCATGACACAATGTATTTCGTTCCCTCAATTACATCCTGCTACCCAGCAGAAGGTTGACAACAAATTTAGAAGTAGCTTGATGCAGTCTAGTGAACGAAATGCGGTTTGCTGCAGGTTGCAGCTTAGATCTAATACCTGCGTCTTTCATACTGACACATTCAACTTTAGTATTTATTTTTTGGGAGATGTTGAACTTCTATAGAAGGTGTAGCTAACCCCTACCCAGCCCTGCTTAGTGCTACTTTACATCATTAGTCCAAGTCCACAAGGTTACCATTATCTTCCCTTTCTAAAACCAGAAAACATACACATGATGGTGATCATTATGTGTTCCTACATTTGTCTGTATTAGTATTTTCTATCTTGATATTCTCTATTTCTTATTCATTTCTAAAATATTTGCCCAATTCACCTACATGACATGTGATGACAAGCCTTTCTTTTATAATATATGTTACAAAATCTACAACTACATGCATTAAAGACATTTTCTACAGATGAAGTTGGATATGTTAGGTAACTGGCACAAATAAAATGGCAATACAACAAATTTCTGGACTCTATCCTGCTGGAAATCTAGTAGGACCTTTGTCCTGCCACAAGAAGCTGCAGGAGTTTGATAATAAACACTTTTAAACAAAAAATAAAAACAGCTTCTACCTGCACATATATAAAAGACAGTATAAATAACATACCCAATGCCACTTCCGCATGCTCTTAGTATTTTTGCAGCAATTTTGCTCAAACTTTTTGCATAAATAATTTCAGCTTCAGATCTGAAAAGACAAAACACATACCATTAATTTAATTACAAACAATGAAAAAAATACAAACTACCACTTCAATAACAAATTTAAACAAAGCTTGAAAATGTTTGGAAAAATATTGGTTTGACAGCTTGTTCATTGTGCTGTAAATTATTTTCATAAAATTATTTTCATTTCATAAAATAAATGCATGAAGATATCAAATAGTGAATAATTTACAGCACAGTGAACAAGCTGTCAAACATTTACCATTTGAGCTTCATGCATTTATTTTATGAAATGATAAATGGGTTTAGAAATTTTCTGCAGAGTTCCATTGTTTTAGCTTATTCAGATTATATACCCATACTTTATTTCATTATTCCTTTTTATCCCATTTGGAACATCATGTTTCAAAAGTAGATTTTTTGTTTTTAGAGATCTCTAGGGATTTTTACTTGAAGCTACAGTTACATGCTATAAATCAGTGGTTCTCAAAGTTCTTTATGCCGTGACCCGTTAATATGTCCTCAACCCCAACTATAAAATTATTTTCTGTGCTACTTCATAACTGTAATTTTACTACTGTTATGTCTCGGTTCCTAAGACCATCAGAAATATGTTTTCCGATGGTCTTAGGCAACCCAAAGGGATCGCAACCCATAGGATGCGAACCGCTGCTATAAATGGTACTCTCAGCAGAAGCATACTGCTTCACTGAGAAGTATATATGGCATAATCCAAGTACAATTAAATCAATCCTCTACACCTTTTTAAACACAAAAAACACATACTAATACATTAATTATAAATACAAACAATATACTACTTTAATTATAAATATTTTAAAAATGCATACTACTACTACTACTACTACTACTACTACTACTACTACTACTGTCGTTCTCAATGAAATCAAAAACATTCATATCTGATAGGTTTACAAGCTAATGTTTCCAAATAATGGTCATCATCTTTTGCTTCTCATCTATTGCTACAAAATGAAAAGCTCTTGAGTACTTCATTTTTTATATTTTACACACTATTCTATCTTTCCAGATAGAATTATATATCAGTATAATCCCATTTTACTGTCACTTTCCTGAATTCCCAATGTGATCGGAACTATGCTTAGAATACTAAACGAATATTAAATTAAATGTATGAGTAAGTAGTCATTGCATGTGAAGTGTACTACCTGAAATAGACAGAAGTCATTTTGGAAAAGAAAAACATGCAAATAGAAAATTACGGTATGTGAAATATCAATATACAACCTGCATCGAGGTCACAATGGTGTTGTAATAAGTTATTAATTTGGTGAATGTATTAAATTTGATTTTGTGATATTTTAAGTGTTAATTTAAGATGAAACTATGACAGGTCCAGCAACTCATAGAGGATTTCATTGGTCACAAAATTCTGCTTGAGATATTGTGCAAAAAATTCACAAAATTAGAAGAACAAGAAGAGATCATATTTGAAATGAAAAGATTACATAAACTGTTAGAACATCTCTAGTCAAATATACTGAAAAACAGACACTGAAACATTCAGTGAATTAATGAGAATGAACCCATATTGGCCAGCAGCAAGCTTATACAATATGAGAATGGAAACACCAAGAAGCAGAAGAAGACCAAGAAGAAGAAAATGGATTGAAGACATTATAGTTGTCCTGAAAAGTTACAATATTATTGCATATCAAATGACCAAACGTGTCATAGCCAGAAAACTGATTGTCATTGAACCCTGTAATGCCTAACAGCAAAAACGTAGAAAAGACAATACATAGATCAATATACATATAAAAAGGTGGTGTTTAAAATACACCTTACCAGGACTACAGACCATAGTTATAACTGCAGAGGCCCTAAGATAATTAAAATGTGTGAGTTCCCTATAGTTAAGCCTGTAATTATGCTTAGTTTATGCTGCTAAAGCAATTTTATTTCAAATAGTAAATAAGTTTGCATCTAATGGTTCCTATTTAGTGTCCTGGTATACTATTCAACACATAACCAGGTTTGCCAGAAAGTTAAAAATGATTATAGTCAAATTTCAGGTAAAAATATGGTTTAAAAATTGGCAAACTCATAGCTTCATTTTCATATTGACCAAATATACATAAATAACCAAAATATTAATTTCATGTTCAGTGACATTTAAAAGTGACAACATTTGTGAAATTTTGAAACAAAACATACTGACAACTCTGCTCTGAAGTTGGTCAGGATGTATTTTAAAAAGAGTAAAACCACCAACAAACATGACTATAAAGTAAAACATAAATAAGACAGATGAAATTACCGTAAACATATAAATGCATAGAAAACATACAACACACATATACATAAGTATTTTCCTGAGAGCTATAACACATACCAACACAAAGATTTAACTCTATCAGACTATATTTTACAATTGTTATTTTTGAATCTTTCATATCTGCCAACTTGTGCAGATTTTCCATATATTTTACAGAATATTCTCAAGTTACATACATTCATATTGACATTTAGTACACATTTTAAATATATGGCTACTTTAAATGGCTTTAATTTTACTCAATTTATGGACTAAATACGAGCTGAAGTGGCTTTCAATAATAGTCTCTCATCAATCAATGCCTATAAAATTTGATTTTAGTCCAAGAGTTCTGAAGGCAAATGGTCTGAAGGTTTCACTATTGCCAAAAAGGGCAAATTTTCATGCAACAGCAAATGCATAGTAGATTAAATGTCTATATAGGAGGTTTTTCTCTTATGGAAGCTACAAAGAACTTCATTATACCACTGGTTCTTAACACTGGCAATATAACCCTTCTAGGGTTACAGAGAGCAATTTTTAAATTGTTCATAATTTATGTGAATCCCAACAAACAATGTCTAAGAGTTAAAGAACTTTTATGAATATACTTTGGTTCACGTTAAGCAGATGTGGCCTATTTTTTTGACAGAACTAATATCATACATTATTTAACAAAATGAACTTTCGCTAAAGGTGCATACAACACATCATCCATCAATCTATGCATAATGCACTGAAAGAAGCCCCTCCCACTCCCCTGGAACACCCTTTTTGGGGGGATGAGCTCTCAGTGAATTAGCTCTCTTGAATTAGCACTAGCAAACGCTTTGTGTTTTTATCTCCACGTCACGGAAGCTCAATGAAATTAAACCTACTATTAAAAAGATGGACTGTTATGTGATGAGGCCACATTTGCATAACATGTACCTAAATTTTATTTAAAAAAGTCTCTGAATATTCAAAATATACTCCTCTAATGTCTCTTAATGTTGTAGATGCATACTTCTGAGACATCATTTATACCTGACAATGAAATAAATAAGCATGGACAACTGTCTATCTATGAAGGCTGTAATACAGACAGTACATAACTAGAGAAGGAACTTTCACACTCAGCTACCAGTAGTAATTCTTAAAGGGGAAGAAAATAAAGCCAATGTGGAGAAAAATGGACATGCTTAGAAAGTTTGAATTATGTCAATTGAGTGGGGGGAAGAAGAGATGAAAAGTTTGACAGTTGCTGACAGAATGGGAGAAGGGGGGAGAGGGGAATGTTTGAAAAAACAATACTGTTGATCAGAAATATGTTACATGAAGGTAAACAGGGCTCTTTATTGAGTAAGCATTAAAGAAAAAATGCATAGAGGCTGATTAATTAATTCCATAAACCTGGACTTGATAATATTTTATCAATGTTTTCCCTCCAGAAAAAGTCTTAAAAGGGATAAAGGATTGACTTCATTGTACTCTGATTTCCAAATGCACTCCACTATTCTCAATAGAACAGCATACTGTCTACTGAGAGAACATAATTCTGAATCTGAAGTTACTTTTCCAGGGACCTCTAAATACATACACATGTAAGCAAAATCTTGTGGTCTTATTTTGAAACCACAACCTCGTGGACACAAGTCTGAGCACTTTTCCATGGAGATTCTTTTTGGTCTGAAGTGGCATATGTGCATGAATTATTTATGCCAGACCTTTGGAACCAAATTGAAGGTGATTGAATAAGTGCTTTCTGCATGTAATGTTTGCTGTTTCCTGGTTTTCCTATGAAATTGGGAGTGTTCTCAAAAGCTTTCTTTCATACACAAAAGACTTCCAACTTTTGGCTGGTTTCTTGAGGGGTCTTCTACTTTAAAGAAATCTGTTACAACTATAGTGCATCTCTGAAATTCATGCCCAACTTAAATTATAACACCACTATAAGCCATGAAATTCATGCCCAACTTAAATTATAACAACACTATAAGCCATGAAATTCATGCCCAACTTAAATTATAACAACACTATAAGCCATGAAATTCAGCATGTGCACTACTGTTATCACTGACATTATGAAAAATAAGTTTCCTTGAGAACTATGATATTTTGTAGATGGTTGTTAATTTTCTTATGAAAATTAGAATATGCATTTTCTTTCACATACATATATTTGTTCATGTTTAGCTACTCTATCTCTTGTCATTTTCATATATATATATATACACACACACACCTTCACATACTCAAATCATGCATGCTTACACATACATCTATCAAATATAACCATAACACAGCATCCCAATATATGATAATTAAATCTTCCAAAGTTATGTATTCTCCAGGTCAGAAATGAGTTTCAGTCACTTGCTTTGACAATACTATAGGGCATAGGCCTACAATTGGGTCATAGCTGATATGCACAGTGATATTGATTTTTTACCCCTCATTAAGCAGTCATGTGTGTTCATGTGTGTGTGCCACTTGCATAGGCATGTGTGTATGTGATGTAGGCATGTGTGTATGCGTGAGCATGTGTATTTGTGTAAAGAGTGTGATGTAATATAAAAAAAAACATATCATTTTCATATCCCATGATATAATAATTTGTATCACAAAAGTTCAGATGTGTTGGGTCATTGGTGGAAATAAAACAACAACACTGCATCTCCGCTCTCTGGACTACATTCTGCTAGAAATCAAGTAGAACCATTGTCCTCCTGCAAGAGAGATCCATCAGGATTTTGAGAAAAAGAAAACCTAAAAACAATAATTTCCACCAATCAATATCATTGTAGCATGCCCAAAACTTCACACTCTCAGTATTTATTGTTATACAATCACAGATCCTGCTTTACTCTATATTCCTCTATTGTTTTACCATCCATCTCTCCATTTCTCACTAGTCTTTTTTAGGATGCTGCCAATATATTATATGAACAATGTTTTCTATTTTCTTCCCATATGTCAACAACTTTCATGAATTCTGGGAAGCCCCAACCCACTTAATTATTTCAATGTATCCCTTCCTCTTTTATGCAAACAATCACATGAAAGTAAATATTGTAAATAAGTATATGTGTTACATAAACCTACAAATACCCACACAAAAAAATATAAATAATTACAATAAAAATAATAATGATGAAAATTATCTATTTTTTATCCCCAAAAAAACTAAGAATAATAGTGAGAAAAACATAGTAGGAAAAGAAGAAAAATGTTTCAAATAAATGAAGTGTGTGAAATGGCCAAGAAAAGACCAGGCAGATAATGATGTGTCACTTAAAAATGATGCTATGAGCTGAGGAAGAAAAAAGTGCATACTGTCAGTAAATTTCTCATTATAAAGTCTATGTGATGGGTCCTTTACAGATTGTTGTCCTCTGCCATTCTGTAAGCTTCCAGGTTCTGAGCAAGCTGTCCAAGATTGCCAGAGTGGTGGCACAGCTACACAATATACTAGGACAATATCTATACCACAGATGCAAGAATGAGACAATAGTTAGGGCACATGCCCACCATAGATACAAGATAAAGACAATGGACAGTGAAACCGTGAATACAGCAGATACAATACTGAAATAATAGACTGAGAAAGCACCTATGCATCAGATATAAGACAGACATCAACATCTATACCATTATCACAAGATAGAGGAAGAATTGGATAACATACACATAACTAAACACTGCAGATGCAAATATAAATAACCAAATGGTCAGAGGGTGTCCGACAAAGTGGATGGTGCCGCAGTAACCTAATGAACAAATAGTAACGCAAAATGAGGTAAACAGGTTACTAAAACACTTACCTAGCCTATTAATAAAAATATATTTAAAAAAGTATACATAAAAAAACATACAATAAAACTAAACAGGACAATTCTCCACGTATCGGCTCAAATTGAACCTTTTTCAAGAGACAAACAACAGAAAACGACAAAATAAAAAACAAAATAGATGTCTATATTTCATCAAGCCCCGTCTCAATGAGCCTATATGTGGAGAATTGTCCTGTTTAGTTTTATTGTATGTTTTTTTATATATACTTTTTAAAATTTATTTTTATTAATAGGCTAGGTAAGTGTTTTAGTAACCTGTTTACCTCATTTTGCGTTACTGCAGATGCAAAAGTGAAACAATAGACTGAGACAAAATTTATACCACAGATAGAACAGAGACAATATATAACGGCAATGTTTCTACAGCCCAAACCTGATCATCAGATCTTTCTGACTTTCTAATAATTATACAATCACATAAAGGCATACAAACATTTGGTGGTATGAATGTTAGCCACTTTTGACCATACAGTCCACACGACAGCATGGCTTCAATACAGCCATATATAACACAAACATAGCATCTTAATTCATACTATTTTGCAAGAGTTCAAATTACTTGTTCATGTACATCATGGGGTGGGGGGTGTCTGCAATTACAACTTGGATGAGCTTGGTTTGAATTTTTTTTTGATACCTCAATTCTGTAATAATTCCTCATAGGCTTTACTAATACTTATAATGACACTGTGGTGAATGATTGGAAAAAACCAAGTGATGTATCTTAAACATGTAACATTGTCAATGAAGTACATGACAGAAAAATGGGAAATATTTTATTCAAGTCTCTGTCTCACTGGGTATGTTATGTCATAAGTAAAACACACTGTTACTTAGGCTCTTATCACTTTACTTGTCAGGAAGAAGACATGTCTACATAGTATAGAACTAAACACAGTTAACATCTAGCCACAATGGAAACTAAAATCTAGGGAGTATTAAAGTTAAGAGTATTAATTATTTTTGCAGGGCAAAGAGAAACAGGAAGACTTAACGCATGATAACTGGGAATAATGAAATGATTTTTTTTTTTAAAACAGTAAAAACAAAGTTGGCTGCAGAACAAATAGAAAAATCATTGAAGCATGTCCTTTCAACAGGTTACTAGATAACTTACCTTAACTATGAATAAAAATAAATAAAAAAGAATATATATATAAACATAGTTATACAATAAAACTAAACAGGGCAATTCTCAATGTATTGGTCGAAATGGGACCTTTTTCAAGAAACTAATAATGTATAAACTCAACAAAACCACACAAAATTGATAACTGAATGGACCGAGCCATGTTTCTCAATGTGGACAATTGGCTCTCTTATTATGAGATAATTCAACCAAGTTGGGTTTGAGAGGTGAGTGCATTATCAACTCTACCACCAAGCCTACAGACCAAAGAGAGCTGCTGCAAGTAATATTTGTATTACCGGTATTAATAATAAGACCTTTCACCACAGCTACACTAAATATACAAAAATATCTGATCCAATATAAAAAATAGTTAGGTCATATTTCACCTGAATAAAAGAAGAATTTATCATTGTCTTTGACAAGTGTCAGACAAGTACAAACACTCACCTCTCTTGTAATATGACAGAAATTTCCTTGCTGAATTCACTTCCCTGTTTGATGAACTTTCGTAACTCCTCAAAGCCATCAGAGCCCTAGAAACAAAAAACAACCAGAAAAATATTGAAATATTAAGTTAAAGAAATAATTAAGACACGTCAAACCACCATACTCAGCAAAGTAGATTCAGAAATAATCATGATTGCTTTCATTATAAAGCCAGCCAGTGGTGATGGATCCATATAAGTAATACAACACTGCATATAAATTCATGTGATTATATTTCTTATAAAGTAACAAAATGTAGTATAAAATTATATCAGTCTGCAGTCATTTAAAAGTGTATAAATTGTGTCAAAATTAATATTTGAATAATATGTCAAAAGCACAAAGAAAAGAAAGAAAAGGTATTTCTTTCTAAGGCAAGTTATTGTATTTTGTAAGCATCTTCTTCAGCAGCTTACAGCTTACACATAATGCAATATATCGGTTTCAGATATATCCAAAGCATGAGAGTGGACACACTGAATTATAGAGTCTTTGTAATAAGTTGTCAAATTACTTATACTCGGGGAATGTCATTCTTAATTTGAAAGACTTTCACAGAGAAATTGAAGCTACTTGTTGATTAAATTGTAATATTTGTCATTAGGATAAATGTTATTCACGGCCAAGAGGTTAGATCACTGGTCTCTGAATTGAAAGGTCCAATGACCAACTCTGGTTAGGATTTTTTTTAATTGGACAATCTAGAGAGTGTGCATAGGTAAATTTTGCAAGAAAGTAAAAATTGCACTGTGCAATAAAGCACAGACTTCTAGATAGGCCTATACACACATAAATGTATATATCCATATGTTTATAACAATGTTGGTGTTGGACTCCCAACTATAGTTTACAGATCTGAGGTTCACCACTGCAATCAATCATCTTGTAAACAGATGGTAGTGCTTACTGTACAAATGGTAATGACATATCACAGAACAGGTAAAATAATCAGATATAATAGGGTAGGTGAAATAATCGGATAATCCAGGGCAGGTCGAATAATAAGATATCAGAGGGCAGGTCAAATAATAAGATATCATAGGTCAGGTCAACTAATAAGATAACATAGGGCAGGTAAAATAAAAAAAAATATTATAGGGCAGGTAAAATAAAAAAGATATTATAGGGCAGGTAAAATAAAAAAGATATTATAGGGCAGGTAAAATAAAAAAAGATATTATAGAGCAGGTAGATAAACATTTCTTTTTTATTATTTCTATAATAATAAGACCCATAACCCTTCTGGGTCATAGTGACATAAGCACAAAAATCTCTCTAAACATCTCTATCCTCAGTCATTCGGAGGCGTGTAGTAAAATCATGCCCAAACCATTTCTTAACGGTATCAATCTAGGATTTTCAATGACATCCTTTTTTCCTTCAACCCTTGACTGTTCCTTGCAAAATTATTTTAGAAAGTGAGTCATGTCTCGTTACATACCCAATCCAAATAAGTTTTTGCCGTTTATCCACAGCCAAAAGGGATTCTTGATAACCTGCAAGTTTATTTAATGTCTGACAAATATTTCTGTCTTGTTCTATAGAACTAATTCTTAACAAATGTCTGTAGCACTTGTATTCAAAAGCCTAAATCCTTCTTTCCCTATCTACATTGAGTGTCCAATTTAAAAAAATTTATAAAAGTATACTTAGGACTAGTTATCTGAATAGATTGATCTTTTCTGTAATACTGATCTTACATTTCCAGATCATCTTCAACCATGTTATGGCAGCCATCAAAATTTCCAGTCTTAACTTAATCTAATTTTCTGAGTTGCGATCATCACATATTCAGGACCCAAGATATTTGAAACATCTTCCAGTTTGTGATAATTTAACCAAATGATCGCAAGATTCTGTTTGGTATCACTAGTCACTAATATCTTATTCTTATCTATACTAATTTCCATGTCACATTTCTGGCTAATGTCTTCCAACTTTGAGGCGAGTTCCTGGAGTTTGATTCAGAATCAGCCAAAATATCAATATTATAGACACAACGGAAGTTACAAAGTGGTCTTCCGCCAATAGTTATTGATGTCTGGAGATCTTGTAATACCTACTACATTAAATGTTCAAGATAAATATTAAAAAGTATTTGGGACAGTATGCAACTCTGAAACACTCCTGTATCAGTCTTGAAAAAACTCATGAATGTCATTATTTATGAAAATAGCACTGCTTGTATCTTTATACAACTTTTCAATAACTTCTATATTTGGGTTGAAATTATATTATCTCTGTATCTGGCATAAACCTTGGTGCTTCTATACCATCTTTTGAAACATATGTTGGTATTGGGAAAGAGAAAGACCAAATAAATTATATAACAAATATGGTACACTATATAAAAATGATTTACAATATGGAGGTCATTTTTCTACAATAACTTTATACAATAACTACTCAATGATCTAGTCTTGATCAGCAGTTTGTCTTTTGTTATTTTTAGTCTGCATGCCACCTTTATTATTTGAATTTTGTTTCTGTCTATACTATTATGATGACTCAAAAGTTCATCCATCTTTTGTCATGAAACATTTAATGATACACAAGAGTTTGAAGAGCAGGCATTGTAAAAATCACAATGTTTTGGAATTTTGATGGAAAGCATCAAATATGGTCTTTAGGTGGTACAAGGCAACTTCTAATGGTTATTTCAGCTTCATAGTTAGAGAATATCTACCAACAAGCATAAAACAATCCATTAGATTTTTTTGTGTGGAAACTCTATATACACACCATAACCTGCTTTTAAGGTGGCCTTGAAAGCAGACCCATTAGTATAGGCATGAAATCATTGTTTGGGGTAGGTGTCTATTGTTCGCTGTGTTGCTTTCAGAGGACTTACTGGGTTATAAATGTTCATTATCTCTTGTGTCTTGACATTTTCTTTTTTTAAAAACATTTTGTACATGCTTTCTGTGGGTTAGCTGCTAATCATGTGTGATTCCAAGATATGTGGAATATTCTTCTCTTGGCAATTTCTGTGTAACCTTAGACACTTTCTTTGACTACTATGACCCATGGTGAAGATGGTATAAACAGTTTTCTTGCAGTTTATTTACAGCGTACATATTTGCCAGTATTTGTGTAGTCTTCTCCGAACTCCATTTAGTCTTTGGGCTGTACTTTCCAACATTCTTATGGCTCATATTGTTAGGTGAATGTCCACTGCTGGATGATGTTAAAAATGACTTTCTCCCCAGGGCTAGATAAATGAAATATTATCTAGAACAAAACAGCATTTCATAAACACATACACATATCACACAATGGTATTGGGTCAATGGGCATAAACCCATGGACCACTGGATCAGCAGCATCTAAAAATGAAATACAAAAACCACACAAATGAACTTCACTCTCAAAACAGTTAACCATTTTTTATTGTCTTCTGCCATTGCTCAGCAAATGTGAGGAGTCCTTGTGGTATTGCTCAGGAGGCATAAAACCAAGAAGAACTTCACTCTCCAAAACAGTTAATCACTGTTGATTGTCTTCTGCCATTACTCAACCAATATGAGGAGTCCTAGTGTGTCTTCAAAACCAAGAATAATATCAAACCAGCTTCAACTTCTTCCAAGGAGTTGAATTTCTTAATTGTGACCTTCTTCTGCTGAATCTGAGCTCATGTAGTTTGGAATGATTGCTGATAAAACAAGTACCATGAATTGTCTTGGATTGTCATCAATAATCACAATGAAGTCGCTTGTATAGAGCCTAAAGGCACAGACGTTGTATGCTGTAAATCTGTCAACCATGATGCAAGTATTCTTTACTTTGGCCCATCTAACAGGCACGAGTTTAAGAACGAACACAGGTAAAGAAGTCTTTATCCACATGAAGCAAGCTTCAGCATCAGTGATTAATGGACATCCTGATCTGGACCGGAATTCAATGTTGCCGTTTACAAATCTAAACCTCTGGTACTTCTTGCACTGCTTTTCACACTGACAATTTCCCATGCAGCTTCCATCACATTCAGTCCTTTCATCCAATAATGCTTCAGAATATAGGTTTCAACCTGTTTTGTGTCGCAACTCTATTTTATAGAAGCAAGGTGACACTTGATCCTGATACATTTAAACAAAGATTTGTCAAAAACTGTCAAATATGGCATGTTCCTGTTAGGGAGTTGCAGGGAGAAATTTTGTAGCTGTGTAATAAAGGTCGCGTGATCTTGTTGTCACTACAGATTTGTAATAGGGTAAGCGAGAACAAATAGAAAATAGATTTTTTCAAAATAATATAATTCAATATAATTATAACATATAACATATGTATGGGCTGATTGAAATTGTAACTCATTGACATGCTATAAATTTATGATTTAGTTTTCACTAATGTCACCTCACGCCATTCTCAACATTCAATATGCTTCTTGTTTTGGTTTTCAAATGAAGAAGCATTGAAAATACACTCTCACAGAAATCATCAAGGGTTGCAACACACTTCCAACATCTTCTGTTTCTTGCCTTCATGAAGCACTCTAATATCATGTCCATCTTGTCTATCTCACGATATTTCCTTCTCATTGTATCTCTGCATACCTCGTGATCGCCACTCCACTCTACATTCATGTAAGGTCTTCAACAAGATAGGCCTATGTCTTTTCATATATCCAAAATATTGTTTGTTTTTATTTCATTTAATAACAATGTTTTCATGTGCCGTGTTCCCAGAGCTTTTCGTTTTGTTCTCTCCACAATGTTCTCCTTATTCTACATTTCCATATGTCATTAAAACTGTCATCTAGGTGCTTGTTCATTGTCCATGTAATCAGTAATCTTTTCTTTCAAATTGACATTTATTTCATCTTCATATCCACCAAGAGCACAAAATATAAAGCTTCTCATATTTTTATGAGAGATATCCATGGCAATAGATGTGTCTTCGATCAACCTCACAAATGGCAATTTCTACATTTTCACGAGTTTTTGTGTGACTTTTTGAGAGAAAATCATTAAGATATGGAAAAGGGAGGGGGGGGGGGGGAGTGTTGCTACATTTTGGCTGGCTCCCTAGTGTTACAACTAAATGCAATTATCTGACGTTCCTGCGGGACATGGAGGCGGTGTCTACCTTTATATACACTGCTAGGTAATATTCGATATTTAAAAAAAAAATATATATAATATTATTAATACTTTAAGAGGCTGATTAAAAATAATGTATAATAATTACGTGGTTACGAATAAAGAGACAGCAAGTAAAATGGTTCGGTCACCTTATGAGAATGAACCCAAACCAAATACCAAAAAGAGCATATAACACAAGAATATCCGGGCGTAAAGCCAAAGTTAGACCAAGAAAACGGTGAATAGAAAACATCAAGATAGCCTTGAACAAACATGAACTAAATGCAACCACCACGGCGACATATCTGGTCTTGGAACGACACCTTAAGCTCCCACCCCTACGCTTAACGGCAAGTGTGAATGCGATTAACTATCATTCACCTGGGGACAGACAATAATAGACAACAGACCAACCACACATTATATGCCCTACTGTAACACATCAACATGACATTCAGAGTCAGTAATCAGGGCATCGAAAAAAAAACAGCTCTAACTCTTGACACACAATTACAAGCCACAAGACTAACATAATAATTATGTACGATGTATATGCAACTAATTATTTAGCTAGAAATATTCTCCTCATCCGTGACCGTCTACAGTATCAAGCCTATTGGCAAATGAGAAATCAAGCCTTCTTAAAAAGCTCGTAGATAAGAGGTTTATTTTAATTGGGGGAAGGGGGGGGGGGTTCAATTCCTGCCAAACTACGGACATCAGAACATGACTTGTAGTACTATGAACTTAGCCAAAAGGTGTGTTACCCCACCCATCCCCTCTTCCTCCAACCCCATCGATTTTCTGCAAAGGGGCCATCAAATATAAACTGAAAAAAGAGGAAATTGCATCGAAAAGGTAAACCCTCCCCTCTTACTGAAGACGTGTACTGCCCTGCTTGTTAATGACTCATGTGACTATTCCCGTGATTTTCATTGATCATTCTGATTATACTTTGTGTGACAGCCAATGATAATCAACGAAATAATCAAATGAGTCATTTTGGAAGGCTAATGAACTGTTGTTGAAACAAACATTACTCTATTTCCTAAATGTGTGTTCCTAATTATGTTTCCTTAATTTATTGCTCAAAACAAGTCTATCAGTAAAATACGTCTATAAGTAAAAATACGTCTATCAGTAAAATACGTCTATTAGTAAAACAAGTGCAGGTTACAGTGTACAATCACATCTAGTCTATAACGCACGATCTATTTCCGTACTATTCATTAATAGAAAATTGTTAAACTGGACAGGTGCCAAAAACTAACGAAACATTGAGGGACATAAATCAATTTGAGATTAGTTTATATTCTATTACCTTAGCTATATAATAGAGTTAGTAATGTAGTATCTCAGACGGAGTACGTCTCCGGAAAGTCTTGCGTGTTGAGTCATTCATCTGGGATGACTGAAATGTT
Source organism: Meghimatium bilineatum (assembly GCA_034231615.1). NCBI lineage: Eukaryota > Metazoa > Mollusca > Gastropoda > Stylommatophora > Philomycidae > Meghimatium > Meghimatium bilineatum. The sequence continues at coordinate 111,086,015 of CM067298.1, read as the reverse complement.
CATTTGTCATTTTGCATATCGACAGTCAGTTAAAGGAACAGGGAAAAACACCAATTCTTGATTCTTGATTAGAAACTGGCCTCACAGCACGTGGGACATTCCCATAAGTGCTCCACCCTCTGTTCCAGGACCCATCCAACTCGATGGTGTTTCGAGTCTAATGCCGCCTAAACAAACGTCGACATCAGGGCACAACTCTGGCCCTTGCGACAGGTTTATTTGTTGTACCGTTCACCCACGCCGTGCCCGTAACTAGTTCAAGCACAACGTTGACCTGTCGGAACAACATGGTAACTGTTATCGACGGTTACGACTACGGAAGACAGGGGAAAACACCAATATGTCAATAGGCTGAGCTGATCCTACCTAGATCAGCGCATAGAGCAATCATATATTGCGACTTCCTCCGACAGTCATGGTATCCGGCTGATTTCAGCAGCAGGCAGTTGGGAATACAGATAGTTCTGAGAAACTATAACATACAACCAACTCTAACTTACAAACGGTTTGACTTGCGATAGAAAACTCAATGCTATAAATGCTACTTTCAAAAATGGATAACGGCGTGAACATATACTGACCAACTGGTTTAGGGCTCGGATAACGATACATGATGAAACACGTTCAGTTTAAAGTTTCAGGGAACAGGATATATGAGAAGAATTCTTGGACACAGCAGAGATGAACATTTACACACAATAAATTAAAGACACAAAAAATGATTTATAGGCATATAAACTACCATCCGGTTGGACTATCTTGAAAGCAAAGAGACATATAGTTGGGACATGTAGAAATAATGAGAAAACACATGTTTATTACGAGCATGGGAAAAAATCAAGAGAGTGACCAAGAAGAATATAGATGGACAACATAGAGAAATACGTACAAGAGATAGAGGTAAGAAATTAGTGGGGAAAGATCGGTGACAGGCGGAGACGGATGGTATTTGCAGCAATAAATCTTCGTGGCCTGTAACGCTAAGAAGAAGAAACGAGAACTACGTAGAGACAAGTTTATATGGACAGACTAAAACAGGACTACAATTTAAAAAACACAAAACCTGAGAGAGACATAGACAGGGCAGGACAGACAGGGCAGGACAAACATGGCAGGACAGGACAGACAGATAGATATATAGATAGACCCATTAATGTAGGAATTATTTAATTCTATCACAGTAATCTGTGGCGTCAACGAAGCAATTTATGGGGGTCAATATGACTGAAGATCTATGTGCGGAAATTCGATTCGAACCGGAATCTAAAATGATCCCAATAAGCTGCAATTGATTAGTGCCAACATCTGATTCTTGTACATTTGTAGAAGATTGTGTTTCCTATCTCTATATACACACACAATGACGATGAAATATTTCGCACAGCTCGTGTGTTATCGAGGCCTGGAAGTGAAGAAAAGAGCCAATGTCACCTCATATGTATGGTATAAGCTGCGACTAAGGAAGGTTGGACATGGTATCGACTATCCCATCTCGTCGGTCAAAGTAGCATAACAATTACATGCAGCAGTCGGATGTGCCCGATCGAAATTCCCACAAATAGTTCCCATTAAATCACTATGCAGCATATATTGTTCTCTGGACTACACCCCGCCAACTGGAAGAAGATTGAGGACAAACTCAGAGTGACTTTCTTAAAGTTACCGTTAAATTTGAAAACGATTTTTTTTTTGCTCACGTTTTCTGCTAAAAATGTTTTTGACATAATTAAGCTGGGGAGGGAGACCTGGGTTCGTGACAAGTTGTTGACTGGGGAGGGGGGTTGCAAAGTGGTGGCATAATTTATGGACAATTCATATTTATATTGCTGAAATATATAGTTACATAATTAGAACAAATATAAAAACAAATTTAATATTCTTCCTATTTTTAAAAGACATTAAAACAGAATATTAAAAAACCCACTTCTGCAGATTTAGTAGTCAAGTAAATTAACAGAAAGTTTGAGACATCAGCGACATAATAACCATAGAGATATTTCATTAATTTCTAACTCAAACCGTCTATTTATTATATGGCCGTCTATAAATTACATTTACAATTTTTTTCGCGTCGCCTCTCCCCCCCCCCCCAAAAAAAAACTGTCAAAAATTCTAGGGACACCCTGCTTAATTATGTCAATAATCCTCTCCCCCCCCCCCCCCCTCGCCACTCCACCCAAAAAATGTTAGCAGAAAAAGTACGAAAAACTACAAATTTTTATTTTTTCAGATTTTCAGAAAAATGCTTAAAATTTAAGCAATTTAAGCAACTGTCAAACTGCTTTCAGACCCACCCACCCATCCCCAAAGCTACGTAATTTACGGACAGCCCCTATCTTGACATGTAACTTTCCAGTGTAATATATTTTACTATTTTTGATTATCTTATCTGTAAACCTATTTACATAACTAACAATAGTATGGGTTTCTTTCCGGACATTTTTTCTATGTTTACTTGTTCCTATTTTGATACGGCATTTTGTAAGAAACTACCTTCCCCCTATTTCCGATTTGTTACTATATTAATAATGTAACTTGTGATTGATAAGTAAACTTTTGTGTATTTGTGTACAATTACAAAACTATATTTCAGCTGTTCATTCACCATAAAAACTTTCGTTACGGCATGTTTTCCTGAGAAGGAGTGCAGGGGGGGGGGGGGGGGGGGGGGGGGCTTTTCTATGGGCTGAGAAAATAAAGGCCGATTTGCAATAGCAAACGTCGCGACATGTACAGGAAGGATTTTGATTGTACCCCCGAAAGGAAAAATCCTGTCCCAAACGTGGATTGAACCCAGGACTTCAAGGGTCTGAGAACGGCGTTCTAAACCACACGTCTATGTGCTCCACTCTCACCAAAAATAGGGATGATTAGTAGTGAATATGAAAATCAGTCATAATAGAATAATGGGGACTGGGTCAAAGGGCATGAGCCCATGGACCGCTGGATCAGCAACCAATAATGGGGACTGGGTCAAAGGGCATGAGCCCATGGACCACTGGATCAGCAACCAATAATGGGGACTGGGTCAAAGGGCATGAGCCCATGGACCGCTGGATCAGCAACCAATAATGGGGACTGGGTCAAAGGGAATGAGCCCATGGACCGCTGGATCAGCAACCAATAATAGGGACATTTTAGAGATAGATGTGAAGAGTCAATAAAAGATACATACACTGTGCACGAGTTGTGATGTAAGCAGGAAATGCAAGTATCACTTTATTACTGTAAGAAATTATTACATAGAAACAATATATTTAATGTATGTATGTATGTATGTATGTATGTATGTATGTATGTATGTATGTATGTATGTATGTATGTATGTATGTATGTATGTATGTATGTATGTATGTATGTATGTATGTATGTAAACGTATGTTACTTCCCTGTAATAACTTAGTTGTGCATACATTACGTCAACAGTTAGGGAAGGGTGGAAGGGGGGAGGGGGTTGAGAAAAGTTTACGTCAAAAAAATTGTTTTTATACACCAATTAAATTGTGTGACTTTCTTAAAGTCACCGAAAAATGTGAAAAAAATGTTTTTGCTCACGTTTTCTGCTAAAAATGTTTTTTGACATAATTAAGCTGGGGAGGGAGACCTGGATTCGTGACAAGTTATTGACTGGGGAGGGGGTGGGGGTTGCCATGTGTTGGTATAATTTATGGACAACTCCAAACCAAACCCTAGGACAGCCGAAATTAGAAAACAGTTGAGTCACTAATTAGAAGTAACAAGTTATCAGAAAATGTACAGGTATAGATATGAAAATGTATAGATATGTTTCAAGTGAACGAAAGAAGAAGAATATCTGCTTTGCTAGAGAATTGTTGACAGGTACCCAAATAGTCTACTATAATTATACGAAGAACATAACTGGCAATAAAACCAATGAAGTGGTAATTCTGGCTGATGAGAAAATGTATAAGGAAAGAAACATATAACGCTTGCAGAAATACTATTTCCTGTTACGAGTCGCCGTATTTACTACGTACGTGATCTAACAAAACATGTTCAACTAAATAAATTCAACTGAACATCAATATGCGACGATTTACATTCATGGCAGATAATAAGCGGAGATTAGATAAATATATTGCCAATATTATTCACAGGACATGATAACAACAAGAAACAAAAAAACCCGTTTCAACTAAAACGTCTTCACCAGAAGAGACACCAATGGACAAATAAGAAATGCCACATATAGACAAGCATATAGTATGATGAGGGTAAGAGGAAGTAAGCAAGGGAGAGATAAGAGAAACAAAACAGACAAAAAAGGGAGAGTGGATAAGAAGAGAAAAGAAATACAAGATAAGAACAAAAAAATTCCCCCCAAACAAAAACAGAGCAGACAAAAATGTATGATGAGAAAATGTTCAAACATTAAGAATAATGGGGGAAAAATAAAGATATGCATAGCGCAATATAATATGAAATATATTTCCAGAAAACACATGATTTAAATGCACATTTTATTTTGACACATACTAAAAGTCAGTGTCAGACTTAGCTTACTTAAGAATATAGAAAAGTAAGAAATATTTTGTTTTCTTCTCATTTCGTTCACTTGAAACGCGTCTATATTTGTGATTCGTGTCTACTGAATAAAACGCATGTCTTTCGTAGTTCATACAGTGGCACACAGAGCTTTGATTACAGTGTTGTTTCCTCTGGCCAATGTCTGCCTTATCGTTTCATACTCAGAACACTCATGAAGTATATGTTTGACACTCTGTCCTCTCCACATGGTCGTATTGACAATCTTGAATTTTGTGTACATGTGACTGAGGAGTCGATTTTGTGTCCCGTTCTGAGGCGTAGATTGCAACTTGTTCTGATCTGTTCATAATGTGATAGTCATCTTGTGTTGGTGGCTTTCTTTAAAAATACATGATACTGTCGCTGATAGGGTACAGTGAATAGAACACACATACCATCTGCGACAATTAAACAAGGCGCGCATACATATAACTGTTATCTGATCTGACTGTAATAGTAAGCACATGTTATGTTTTATATTTACTGAATCTAAATAATGACTTACAAAGAAGAACTCCGGGAAAATGGCAGTAGGGTCGGTCAAAGGTCTGTGTTTTGTCACCGTTATTTCTGAATCCATCCCTTGGTTCGACTGAGGCTCATGTATCTCAGAGGCCATCTCGAGAGTAAGTGTACGTAAGCAAACTGTGCTAAAATAAGCGGATGTGTATTGCTGATACCGACAACTACGTGTTAATCCGTGTATAAGAATTACGAAAAAGTATTATATATCCTCTATGAACCTAGGCACTTTGTTTACATCAAAATAATGTACAATAAAATTAAACTTTAGAATATTAACTTATTTTTGCTACATCCACCATTTCAAGAAGATATGACTGAACCTGTGTCTGTTTTACTAACTGAACAATTTATCACCCAATACTAATTTATCCAAAGCATAATATTAATATTAATGCCTGTTCAGCAACAGGTGTGAAGGTTGCTGTGCGTACTGCGTGTTTCATTCGCTTATTCACTAGCTTGTTTTGGTCTGTGCGATGTTAAAAACTATGTGAAAACACACCTCATGTCACAGCCAAATGTGCCCGTAGATTTTAAAAATAAATGCTGTGCTCTATATATAGAAAGATAAAAGACAGACAAACTGCACACAAAGTGAGTGTCAACTTCATGTGTGTATATTTGGTAAAACGACAAGCGTGCGATCGTGTGGGAGTAATCTTAAACATAGAATGTGTTATAACGAGTTTCATAACGACAGGGGTAACATTTCATAAAGGTCATTGTTAATATTTTCTCACGAGCTCTACACCATATAGGCCTAATGACTACACGGTTGTACGCGTTACCACTCTCAATATAAGACGAGAGGGCTCATTCGAAAGCAGCCTTCTTAATTGACTGAAATGTTATGTGTTTTTCATAGGCTGTCGGCACAAAGTAACCAATGAAAACCAAGGGTAAAATGAGTCACTTCAGAAGGTTGTTTTCCAATGAGACTACTGGTCTTATATTCATAATTGGTCATAATTTTCATAATTTATAAAAATACTTGTAACCTCCAAAATCATAGTGGGCGAGTAAGTAAACAAAAAATGAGACGGCAATGACATCTGGCTGAAGCGACACCGTCAGCCGTATAGAAGACATATTTTCTGAATTAATTAGGACCCCATTGGTTACGTTTTTAATTATTGTTTAGATCCAGTTGAAACTATTTACTTGGCTATATTTGGCATGCGATTCCAATTATATAAATATTGACCAATCGGACGCCCAACACGAGGTCCCGTAAGAATTATATATAACAGGTCTGTAAAACTCTGTAGATGGTCACGGCTGAAGGGAGAGACTGGTGATCACAGTAGAGTACAGTAGTCAGGCTTCCATATTAACCAGAGATATTAGAATCGCCTTCCTACATTTAAAAGTCAACACAGAAAGTTTATCACGATATGACAAGAGTTTTCTTGAGTGCTCGTCTCTCTATCCTACTAAGTATAGGTACAAGCATACGGGGATGAAAGATCAAGAAGTAATCAACATTGCAGTTTCTGCTTCCAAATTTATCCTTGCTTGTCTGAAATTACACTGAACAAATGAACTACGTAAAAATGTAAATAAAGGTTTGAAAATTAGAGGAGTTCTATGATATGAAATCTATGATTGTTACTACTGCACACGCATATTGCCATATCATCTGGTTATATTAAATTTGTTTTTTTCTCGGATTCAATGATACGTTTAAGCAACACAATCTTGTAATGAATCTTGGTCTTATTCTAGTTTCTATGCATTATTCGAATGAGCTGGAATTAGTAGACGATATACTATTTTTATGGATGCCTTTTATGTCGGTCAACCACTAGTGATTAGCCAGCTTTTAAATATCACCAGATTAAATGGCGTCTATAATAGCTAACAGAAACGCGTTCTCTATACCAATGTGTGCCAAATAGGATGTAGTTCACTAACAGAGATCATACTAATATAGACAAATTACATATATCTTTCAAGGAAGTTCAAGAACTCAAAAGACCTAAAAATAAATTCAGCTCTGTATGAAATTATCCGTGCTTATCAAGTGAACCTGCTAACAGTTGACATATGCACAAGGAAGAACTATAAAAAGGGACACATGTACGTAATCGTACTTGTTAAGATCCAGCGTTATAGTGTATAGTTAGTTAGTCGTCGGATCATCATCACTGCAAACTGGACACATCCATAGTTGCTCCGATCTCTCATTGAGTGTATCCGCCATCACACTTCTGCTGACAGTACCGGTCCTATGCTATTTGACCATCATTCTTCTGCGCCCTCCAAAATGTTCACCTCTAGCAACACCGCATCTCAATCCCTGATCTTTAATCCTAGCCATTGAAAAGGAATCATCATCCACATTCGTCTCACTCTCGCGTGTTATATCTCTTAAGGAGTTCAAAACGTCAGCGCGATCCATTGCCCCATCGCCCTTTGCCACAATCGCACACGATGCCAGTTGATCCGCTCTTTCATTGCCTCGAACGCCCACATGTCCCGGCACGAAAATAAATGTAACCGCTTTCAAGCTCGCCGTTCTCAAGGCCTCAATCCACTGTTCGCGAACGAGACCCACTTGTACCTTCTTAATCATACTCATAGAGTCACTCAAGATGCAGACCAGCGTTACTTTCTGTGTGCGTAGCCACTCAAATGCCTTGGTCACCGCCATAGTCTCCATGGTCATACTACTCGTAGTGACCGCAAAGGCACCACTTTCCTCCTTGATCGTTTTACCTGCGCACTGAGCTGTAAAGTGTATAGTGTATGTTCCAAGAAATGATCTCGGAATACAAAGTATAAACCATGTTGTTTCTGGTACCACATGAGAGAACCCAACGTTGCGCGATATGAATGAAAAATAATCTAAGTCCCAGCCTTAGTTACTGTTGATCTTCGAGGATTAATAAAGACCTATTTCCCAGAGACATGTCCATTCAGCAAAAGAAGCGAGCTCTAATGGTTATATCAGGGAGTATACCATTAAAACATGTGGGCTACCAGAAATCACTTGTTTATGATACTCCTAACCAAATACCTAACTTACAGCATATTCACACGGGAACTCGACAGATTGAAAGTAAGATTTGAGGAAATGAAAATCGAGAGAAAATAGGATTGCTACGAGTCCAGATAAAACGATTCCTAGTGAGAGATTGGAATTAGACAACCATGTTTGCCATGTATTGCTTAGGTAATACAACCACGTATTGCTTCGGTAATACAATCATGCGGACTCATTCTTCAAAAGTGACAATATTTGACGTTTTCCGTGAATGTAATGGTCACTTCATGTATTTTGTGCCAACAGTCAACGAAAATCACAGGAAACATCAAATCTCGCCACACTAGAAGGATTATTCCCGATGATTCAACAGAAATGTAGTCAAGGCACTCGTTTGGATGTAAATATGAATTTACTGCTCTACGTACAACTCATTGACCGAAGTTCGGATACAGGTATCTCCGAACACTTTTGGTAACAGAAACAGATAGATGTCTGGTAAGGAAACTTTATTATGTATTCGCTCATAACTCTAACATATTACGGAAACTCCAAAAAAGCATTCACAAATTATAGAACCACAATCCTAGAAGCATTTAAAACTGACACCTCACATTCAATTATGAATGAAATATGTTACGAATTACAACAGCAATGAGTAGCAGTACATGTTTGCTTCAGTACAATGTTACACAGCATCATTAAGCGGTTGATGGCGAGATAAGCAATTGTTGTTCCTAGTCAAGTGTACATATTAGGGACCGCATAGTGCAGTGGTCAGATCACAGGCTTCACATATGAGTGGTCCTGGGTTTATTCCCCAGTTGAGGCGGAAATGTTTTTATAGATGGGTCTACAACAGCTCTCGGGTCGACCCAGCCTGAATTGGGTACCGGATTAATACAGAAAGTAAATACTATGAGGGAGAGGAGATGGCTATCACCCTCATATAGCTGAGCCACTAAGATCGCTAACATTACACACCCCCTACGGCGTTAATAAATGATAAAGGTTAACTTTATTCTCTCTCTCATATATATATATATATATATATATATATATGAGGACGGCTGTTATGATATAATGGCGATATATGAAAGATGCCAAAGTTCAGTAAAAAAACAGATGGAATGACTGAACCTTTCGAAACTATATCTGGAGTAAGACAAGGCTGCGTGCTTTCACCTCTACTTTTCAACATATAGATGGTCAGAATAATAATAATAAAAAAAGCTCACATCAACAAAGAGAAAAACGTTGCAATTAAACCTGATGAGGAACTTAATAAACTGCCGACGATCAAAGTGAAGTCTAATATACAATTATGAAGAAAATTTGCAAAAACCACATCAATTCATTGTCATTAGCATGTAAGAAGTACAACATTAAAATTCACGTAAAAAAAACCAGAAGTTATTAAAATTAGCAAATTTGCAGCACCAATAGATATAACAATAACAACACTAAAACAAGCCAAAGAATTTGAATATATAGGCAGCAATTTTTTTCCGAAAATGGAAGACTAGACAGAGAAATAGAAACAAGGTGCCAGTAAGAAAACAGTGACCTACTAACTTTCACCATTATGTCTTCACCCAAAGATCAAGATGGAATCTTCTTCTGCTTCTTCAGCATTCATTCTCAAACTCCTGCTGGATCTCCTTTGTAGCAGGACCATGGTCCTATTAGATTTCCAAAAGGATGTATTCCAAAGAATGAAAATGCACCGTGTCGCCGTTTTATTTGTGCCAGTGGCCCGACACATCCGTCTTCGGCGGAAGATGGAAATCAAAAGGCAGATAATATCTACAATTATTTTACCAACACTCTGCTACCAATACCACACATGGTCTTTATCAGCCTCGCAGAAGAGGAAAATCGTTACATGTGACATAAACTGTCTGAGAAAAGCTGCATTGGTTAAACTAGATAAATAGGAAATGAAGAAATTAGGAAAAGAGTTGGTATATTATCAAGTATTGAACATATCGAAAGATAGCAAGTAAAATGGTTCGGTCACCTTATGAGAATGAACCCAAACCAAATATCAATAAGAACATATAACAAAAGAATATCCGGACGTAGGGCCAAAGGAAGACGCCGTTGGACAAAAGACATTCAGGAATGCCTGCGCATGTCACTGGAAGATGCAGGGCAACTTGCTCAAGACCGCGGAGAATTCAAAAGATCCATAGGAAAGACTACGTTCTGGAAAGAATATGTCACTTGATGATGAGGGCCAAAGGTAGACCCCCCAGCCCAAAAAAAAAAACGGTGGATAAAACATCAAGATGTGAACAAACATAGACTTAATGCAACCAAGGCGACTCATCTGTACTTGTAACGACAGCTGAAGCGCCCACCCCTACGCTTAACGACAAGTGTGTAGGGACAGACAATAGACTATATATGTACATGTTTATTACATTTACCCTGGTACTGTTAACTGCGTTAATCCAGTGGTTCTCGGCTTTTTCCTCAGTGACCTCTTAGTTTATAGGTACTGTAATTTTGATTCTGATGACAATTTATTGCGCATAATCTTGTATATTTTCAATAGGAATTATGTTTAGATATGTTAAAAAAGTATTACGTACTTTCCAAATAGATCATTAAATATGTACCCTTTGAGTGAGGTACGTTCACTTCACCAAGAAGTAAACAGAGACTGTGATTAGAGTTTCTGCGTGCGTCACTTCACTATGAAGTACGACATATGCAATACTACTTGCATTACTTCACCAAGAAGTACAAATAATAAATACGGCGTGCCATTTCAAGGAGTAAAATTAACACGATTATCATACTGTAACTGGATTACCATATCTGTGCCCTCCACTATTTTTTATGCTAGTAAATCTCTGATTTAACCAAACCGGACAAACGGTCAGCGGTTGAAAGAAGCGTACCTACCATAAAAGGTACATTTTACTTAACCAAGATGTCTCAAACCGAAGAAGCTAATATCGCAGCCTAAATCTAAACAATGAAACATCTTTCCTGGACTATGCTCTGCTAACTATGGAGATTTTGAAAACGAACGTATAAAAATATCACGATTGAAACTAAAAACTAATCAACAATAATCAACTTTTATCAAGTGTCGTACATGCATGACGTGTGCAAATTCATAAAATAACTTCCTACATGTACGTTTTGATAAACTATCTCGACACGCTCCAAGAATTATACTTCCTGGTATCTCAGGTAAACATTCGTATACGAGTATTTAGGCACAATGGGAATTTTGTCATATGGAATAATATGACTTGGGTTTATGTGTAGACCACTGAAAATATCGTGCAGTATACTAAACCAGTTACGGGAAGAACATTGGTGGCCCACGGAGATAGATATCAACATAAAGTTGCATGGGAGCACTGAGGAGCTTTCAAATTCAGCAGCATTTATTAAGAAAACCGGACTTGCTGTGTAGACATTTCAAACTATGAACCAGAAGAAGGTTTCTGGAAAGAACTGTGTTACGTCATGACACTTAAGGGTATTTACTGAGAATATACGTCTCAAATGTGTCTCCAACTGAAAAAGAACATTCTTTGGTCCTTTCCTAGTTGTCGGGCCTACATAAAGGAAACGTGAAACGAACTAAATGTTCACAGAAAGGGGAATCCCAAAAAAATGGAGATATCACAGTTCGTTTTATTCATGCTTCTGATTATTTCCCTGGCGTTGAAAACTAAACACTAACCCAGTGTTTATTCTTTAAACCACAATGCTTTTTCGTACCTCCATACCCCTTCGAACAAAAATATCGCGAGTGTAAACAAACGTTATGTTAATCAAACCAAGGAAATGAAAGTAGACATAATTATTAAATTAGCGCCTGTTTACACTAGTGTACACAACTAAATAGAACGCGTTAGAGATCAGTTGTGACCGTGTAAAACTGCCGATACAATCTGTCATATGTTTTTCGAAATTACAACAATTTCCAATAATTTCTTTTCTAAATTCTGATTTCTTTTGAGTAGCCGCTAGTGTTTAACGACGGAGTAATAATCTATGCCTAGTAAGCGACATTCAATCCCGGATTTAATGTACAGGAAGTGTCCACTGAAATTCTAGGCCTAGAATTCCCGCAGATTTAAAAACAAACAAGTTATTGCATTTTCCAAATACCCTCCATAAATAAAACGCGTAAGTAAAGGCAAGGGCAAAAAGAGAATGCAGTGGAAGGTGGAAATTACTGCATTTTAATACACAGTGGTGATAGTTAACAGTTCTGCCCTTACCATGGTCCGTATATGTCATGCTTCTCGTCTCTTTTTGCTTCTTGGAACACTCGTTGCAAAGGTAATGAAGATATTTTCATTCGGAGCCAAATTACCAATCTGATCCCATTTACCACAGGCACGTGTAACTATGAATACAATTATTGAAATTACTACAAACTACGAATCATAGCAGATTTATTAAAAAGTGTGAAATGTAAGCCTGACAACAGAGAAAAGACCCATCCTTTTACTTTGATATCTCCTATACATTTTCTGTTATTATACTTGCTCTATTGCTTTTCCTGTTACTCTCTCTCTCTCCCTCCCTCCTGTTCTTGTCGAATTTGTCTCCCTTCTTCTATTTGCTCTTCCATCTTCTCTCCCATATTATCATCTACTGCTCCTCTCTTAAATTATGAATCTCTAATATTCATTTCATGTTGTTTGTTTTTGTCATAATGAAGAATTTTTTTTGAAGAAACGTCATTTGTTTCTCCTGATGTTAGTGTGTTTTTTGTAATCCCCCCCCCCCCCCCCAATATGCGTAACGGAAAATATTACATACACACACAAATTATATGTTTTCATATTTTTCGAAAAACCATCAAAAATAAACAATTTAAGTGGCGTACAAATAAAAATATTGTGACGTCAACGGGATTTTTTTTCATAACACCCCCCCCCCCTCCCGAGCCTTTCACTTGTCAACGACTATCACACGTTTTCAGACCCCACCTCCTACTCCCCCAAATTGTTGACGTAATATATGGAAATAAGAGACAGAGTCGCGGAGAAACATGACTACGCAATTCGGCATGACACTTGATTGATTGAATATATAGAAAATCCATAAAAGAAAACAATCGACAAAAGCAGAAAGGTTGTTCAAGTAGAGAGACACGTTCAGATTCGTTTGCCAAGATGTTATGATTTATAATTCAAAAAGTTCTTGATGATTTCACATGCATTTTGGCATACGTTGTTAAAATGTCCATGTCGCGAAAACATATGTGTTACTTGATGTCTAGCTGTAACGGTTATTTGAAAGCGGCGAATTCTTTTGATGTTTGCCCATGTAAATATTATTTCGACCATAAACAAAATATTTTACAGTAATCTAGTGCAATGATGACCCATAGGCGTGTCCACAAAATTTTACATGGTGGCAGGTGTAAAAAAATTTAAAATATATCTTTTGTTCGTAGAGTCAATTTGATATTGTTCCATGCTCTTGGTGTGAGTTTCACAAATGTTGTCGCTGCCTTTGAAATAAGTACATATATTTCTTCATGTAAGGAAATTTTGTCTGTAATAGTTGATCCAAGATATCTGAACTTCTGTATTGAATCAAGCGGGCTAATTTTTATAAGTAATGGTTGATGGTTTGCTTATAACATTTTTTTGAATTGCTTGGGTGGTATTGAGCAATGAAATGTTTTACAAATCAACTTGTAAATTTTGCAAATCAAACTTTTTTTAGTGTAGACTTAATCAGAGTAATGATCATTCATAATCAGACGAGTCAAATAGGTCGATTACTGTTTTCGGCTGAACAAACAACAAACCTTCCTTTTTCCAATATTCCTCTTCTTGGCGTAACACATGATCCTCACATTTCACCCAGTAGTCTTTATGTATATTTGATAGAGCCTGATTTGTAAGTGTCTCAATATCACATAATTTGAAAGTTGTATTTGTAGATGCTACGTGTCCTTTAACTTTTGCCCAAATTAGCTCTATAGGATTTAAGTGTGCATGATATGGAGGTAGTCTCAAACATCTATGACCATGTTCTTCAATTAACTTGTCTATTTTAAATATCTTTGTTCGTTGTGTCTGTTTTACAAGGTTAAGCAATTCGGGTTTCAAGTACCTGTCGGTAACTGGTATGTGTTCTTTTATGAGCCACGTTTTGATTGCATCTTTTGTACTTGATGATGTTGGGATTCTATCTTCTACGTTCACTACGTTATGGTATGAAGCATTGTCCATTATCAGACAAGAAGGTCTATCTAATATTGGAAGAATACTTTTTTCGATCCAGTCTTCGAATATGTGCCCATTCATTTCGGAGTGGTAGTCTCTATTGTCAATGGATTTTGAAATGAAAATTAGATGAGCATTCTGCAACAACCCATTATGTCTGCTACCTGCATGTGCAACTATCAAACGTTGCCCTTTACTACTTGGTACTGATCTTTTAATACTTCCATCTGCTAACTGCCATTCCTTTTCATTTGTATGATGAGCGTTGATCCAAGTTTCATCTAAATACACAATATCATAACCATTCTCGCGCATTCCCTTCACTTCACGTAAATACTTGCTTCTAAGAGCTACCAGATGTGGCTTTTCACAAATAATGTTTTTTCCACCAGCATACTTTCTAAAGGTGAAGCCTGCATTTCTTACAGTTTTCCATAATAAAGTTTTTGATATTTCAATGTCGTTATTAGTTTTCAGCCAAATCTTCAACTTTCTAAGTGTCACTTCTTCGTTTTTATCAAACATTCTACATATTTCTCTTTTTACTAGGTCCTTATCGAAACTGTCTATCTTTTCTTTCCTTCCTTGCTTTCGTGAATTTGTTGGCAATAAATATCCGCTTGCTTCCACTATTCGATCAAATGAACGTTTACACAAACCTAAAATATGCATTGTTCTCTTCTCAGGATTTGATAAAGAACAATAAAGATGTCCCTTTTTACGCTCTCTGCAGAAGTATTGATAAATCTTTATAGCAATGTTATGCTCAGTAAAATATTTCGCTTTCAGATTCATTCTCACATAGACTTGCAGAAGGTAATATGCTTAGTGCCGCCTACTTTCTGTAAATATTGAGACGTGCCTCTGACTTGTGACTTGAAATCGAGTCAATAGCCGTTTTTGATTTCACATAATTCTAAGTTCAGGAAAAATAATATTTGGTGCTAAACGGGAATTTCCATATGTAACATTGCTTTATACAAATGTACAGTGGAAACAACTACTTTTAGAACGGTGCACATTCTACCGTGAGGGTCATGCCTTTATATTTAATAATCAGCTGTGAGATGTAAGCATCTACATAATCCAGCGGTTGTTTATAATTTAGATTAACTTTTTTTTAATATAGGTTAAATAAGGTATCTTTGATACTGGATCACATTTCTTTGATAAAAAAATATTTCTATAGCGACATTATTATTCTAAACCTAACTTCAAATGATCAATCCAAATGAACAATAAGTTTTTGATAAAAATAATTTAACATCTCGGCAAACGAATCTGAACGGGGATAGTAATGATTTCTTATATATCGCTCCATCAATGTACACATGCATGCAAAAATGACGGGAAAAATGAAATAAGTAGCTTTAAAACAGCGATTACTTTAATGAGCCAATCTGATCTATAGAGAAGGCAAGAGAGCTATAACTCGGAGGCCTTTCTTGACCTATCGACAAGAACACGCCATACACAACCCAATTTGCGTCAATACTTCGTATTTTCATTGATTGGCGCATGACCGTCTCCAATAAAGACCTTCTAACTAATTTAATTAGGACCCTATTCGTTATGTTTTTTTTATTATTGTTGGCCGTTCGGTTGGTCACTATTTACATTCTTGGAATCGCATGCTAAAAATAGCCACGTCGACTCCAAGTATAAAAATAGTAACCAATCGAAACCCAACATGAGCCCACATCCGGTCACGTGACAATTCTAGATAACAGGTCTTACGGTATGTATTGGCGATACGCGAGTAGTCTTTGGAATTGACGCACAATAGGGCATTATTTTGGACTGATTCTGTTGATAGCCACCCCCCCCCCCAAAAAAAGTAAAAAGGGCCTCCAATGAGCGGATGTTTACGTTCAATGTATCGCCTTCTCTATAGTTAACTGAATATTCATATTGTCTATTGTCGCCCGTGTGTTGCCGGGGCCCCAAAGGGGAGCAAAGAATAGCAACACTGTTTACCTTCCACGCATGTCGTAAAAGGCGACTCTAAGGAGGTTATGGGATGGAGTTGGCTGTCCCATCCCATATAGGGTAAGTGACCCAAATCCATGCTGAAGTCGGATGTGTCTGGCCGAAATGCGCAGATATCGCAGCAATACTGTAACCATGACACAAAAATTCCGTTCTCTGGACTACATCCTGCTGATCTGCAGGAGTATGGGAACGAACGCAGAAGAAGAATATTGTCTATTTTTCACGATTTTATCCTGATTATACAAGCTGTGCTGGTTAACATTCGTAGACGTAGAGGTTATAAGACAATACTCGTGTCGTGATATGAACATCTTCGCTAGATTTAGGATGCTGTATTTTACTCAAAACAATTTACAAATACACAACAAAACTTGCATTGTGTATGGTTGCTACTACTTGTCAACACTAACCGAAAGTCTTATTAACACTTGACAATGAGGAAGTAGCACACAAATTAGTATAAATAACGGAATGAATAAGTGAACAGTAGGAACACAAAAGTATCTACTCGGTGTCACAGTTGACAGTAAGTTCGCTTTGCAAACCCTACTTGTTGAATTATCTCCTGGTTTTAAACCTGTCGCCCACATAAGACTGGCGGTATAAATGGATTCATGGTGTTTATGGCGCCATACAATTAAACAATACTGGCAATTTAATAGCAATAGTCTGTACAGGATAAGCTTCAGGATCACAAAATACAGGACAAAATATATCCACGCTTACTCGCACATACATATACACACTACACAAAATGCATGTTCACTCACACACATAAACACACACCACACAAAATACATGCACGTTCACTCGCACATACATAAACACACAACAATCATGCACATTCACTCACACATATATAAACACACACCACACGAAAACCATGCACGTTCACTCACACATATATAAACACACACAAAATTTAGGAAAGTAAAAGCATACATTCATGAATCATGATGGAAAAAAAAACCAGTGATATAATAAAATGTTACAACTAAAACTGTGTTTCAATATAAGATCATCATCATCATGTGGCATGTTCTGGACATGATATAGCCGTCATCACAGCCTTAACTCCTGCCGATGAACTAATCTTCCTGCCTCTATTTCCTTTTCTGTGCCTTTTGATATGGCCAAAGTATTGTAATTTTCTAGAGAGAACCTTGGTTTTTTTTTTTACCTAGTCTTCATCTACTTTCAATTCTCTCAAAATGTTCTTATTGGTTGTCCATGATATTCAATGATTCTTCTGTAACATTTTATTTCAAACACTGCAATTGTATTTCTCATCTTTCCTGTCAAGCATGTCGTAAAAAACGATTAAGAAGGTTTTGGAGTGAAATTAGCTGTCCCATCCCGTCAGGACCCAGAAGTCATGCTGAAAGTTGGATATCTCAGACTGAAAGGCACATATATCGCATCTATGCTGTAAACCATGACACAACGTACTGTTATCTGGACTACATCCTGCTGATATGCAGAAGTTTGAGAACGAACGCATAAGAAAAAAAGGGTGATTGTACAAGATTCGCGTCCATATATTGCAACTAGGAATACGCATTCTCAGGAAAGTTTGTTCAATAAAAGATAAGAGAATAAAAACCTGCAAACATTTGCATTCATAGCACAGTATCCTCACAGCAGCAATAATTATATTTCATAGTCTATTTCAGTTTTTCTAAAACGTATTTCTGCCACTGCCCCCTTCCATATAAATTGTACAGACCAAACTACAAACCTCCACATACGACAATGCATATTGTTTCCCATTTCGTACACTTTATTCTGCACATACCAAATCCGTACAGTATAAATCATAAAGTAAAAAGTAAAGTAACCCATAGCATTTATTAATGCCGTAGGGGTGTGAGATGTTAGCGATCTCACATTTCACAGGCTCTGCAAATGAGGGCGGTAGCCATCTCCTCTCCCTCGCAGTCTTTACTTCCCGGATTAATCCGGTACCCATTTAAGGCTGGGTCGACCTGGGAGCCGTTTCGATCTGACAACATTTCCGCCTCAACTGGGGAATGAACCCAGGACCACTCATATGCGAAGCCAGTGCGCTAACCACTGCGCTAACGCGGCTCCCAGTATAAATCATGTGAGAAAGTGAAGATGTAAATTAAGAGTGATTTTTCAGAAATATTTTCATTTTTTAAACTTTAATCAAGGAATGTAGAATGTTAATTATTATTCTCATGTGTTCACTCTTTTATAACCCCAACGAATAAATCGTACAAATATATCGTGAGATTTCCGCCGAGGAGCGTGAAGTACGTTGTATTGGTAGTTCCACAGTTGAACTGTTATTTGCACTTCGGCTCACTTTGTGGCCTGGACATCCGAAGTCCAGTACATCCGTTTTTGTCATGTCTTTTTCATGTAATGGACTTCCCTAACCTGTGACAGTCTGCCTATCTGTCGACGGGCGCGTGGGTGTGTAATGACTCTTCGCCAAGGCGATTGTCGTTCACGTCTATCTCGCACAATGTGTTCCACAGTCAGTGAACTGCCCTCATGTCATTAGACGTTCTGTGCCTGTACCCATCAGGTACTGAACCTTTTCTCATCTGCGAGCCTGGTTCCGGTTAAAGAAGAACTCGACAAAAGAGTTGGAGACGGGATCTTTCGCCTTCTTAGCCGAGGTGTTGTTCACCAACATCGTGAACCCCTCGTCTAAGTAAGAGTCTCACCACGCGTTTGGAAGCAATGCGTGTTTTCGAGCTGAATGACCTTTTCACGTTTTTGCCTGAACCCATCGGGTGCTGAACCCTTACTCTCTGCAAGCATGTTTCCGGTATAGGAAAGCTCAACATTAGAGTTGGGCCAGGGTTACTTTCTTTGCCCACGCTTGGGTCTGGGTATCTGCCCGTAAGGAGCACAGGTAACTAGAAGCTTGTCTCCAGCTAACAGCTTGTAGTTCCGATTTCCTATGAACGTTGTCTCTTTCTAATTGTACTTGTCACTGCCCTCTGGTGCTGTGTGGTCTTTTCATTGTACTCAGTATGTTCTTTTTTTTTTTTGTTTCTCGTCATGCATCTATCTTTTCGTGTCTTTTTCATTGGCCGCCCTTCCAATGTTCGGACCGGACTGAACAGCGTCATTGTGTGTCGACAATGCCACTGCATGTGTTGGCGCAGA
Organism: Meghimatium bilineatum; assembly: GCA_034231615.1. Taxonomy (NCBI): domain Eukaryota; kingdom Metazoa; phylum Mollusca; class Gastropoda; order Stylommatophora; family Philomycidae; genus Meghimatium; species Meghimatium bilineatum. Next base: position 111,066,599 of record CM067298.1, on the reverse strand, counting down.
TATTGACTGTCTCTTTTGTAGCCAATTTTCTTTGCATCTGCTACCTCCACATTCACGGACACGATCCCCAAAAGGTTTAGCCAGAATCAGCACGAGCAGCTGTATTTGTTTCCAGGGTGCATCGCGAGGAGGTACATTTGGGATCTTGGTTAGCTGCTAACCCTGGGTCCGCCGAGAGCAGTGCGGTACCCTTTGCAAACAAATTTTTAATTCAAGATGTGACTTAATGGACAGGATACACCTAATGCTTGTAGATGAATTCTTCAACAGTTGGGGGTTCATGTTGATAATGCTTGTAGATGAATTCTTCAACAGTTGGGGGTTCATGTTGATAATGCTTGTAGATGAATTCTTCAACAGTTGGGGGTTCATGTTGATAATGTTTGTAGATGAATTCTTCAACAGTTGGGGGTTCATGTTGATAATGCTTGTAGATGAATTCTTCAACAGTTGGGGGTTCATGTTGATAATGCTTGTAGATGAATTCTTCAACAGTTGGGGGGTTCATGTTGATAATGCTTGTAGATGAATTCTTCAACAGTTGGGGGTTCATGTTGATAATGCTTGTAGATGAATTCTTCAACAGTTGGGGGGTTCATGTTGATAATGCTTGTAGATGAATTCTTCAACAGTTGGGGGGTTCATGTTGATAATGCTTGTAGATGAATTCTTCAACAGTTGGGGGTTCATGTTGATAATGCTTGTAGATTAATTCTTCAACAGTTGGGGGGTTCATGTTGATAATGCTTGTAGATGAATTCTTCAACAGTTGGGGGGTTCATGTTGATAATGCTTGTAGATGAATTCTTCAACAGTTGGGGGTTCATGTTGATAATGCTTGTAGATGAATTCTTCAACAGTTGGGGGTTCATGTTGATAATGCTTGTAGATGAATTCTTCAACAGTTGGGGGTTCATGTTGATAATGCTTGTAGATGAATTCTTCAACAGTTGGGGGGTTCATGTTGATAATGCGTGTAGATGAATTCTTCAACAGTTGGGGGTTCATGTTGATAATGCTTGTAGATGAATTCTTCAACAGTTGGGGGGTTCATGTTGATAATGCTTGTAGATGAATTCTTCAACAGTTGGGGGTTCATGTTGATAATGCTTGTAGATGAATTCTTCAACAGTTGGGGGTTCATGTTGATAATGCTTGTAGATGAATTCTTCAACAGTTGGGGGTTCATGTTGATAATGCTTGTAGATGAATTCTTCAACAGTTGGGGGTTCATGTTGATAATGCTTGTAGATGAGTTCTTCAACAGTTGGGGGTTCATGTTGATAATGCTTGTAGATGAATTCTTCAACAGTTGGGGGTTCATGTTGATAATGCTTGTAGATGAATTCTTCAACAGTTGGGGGTTCATGTTGATAATGCTTGTAGATGAATTCTTCAACAGTTGGGGGTTCATGTTGATAATGCTTGTAGATGAATTCTTCAACAGTTGGGGGTTCATGTTGATAATGCTTGTAGATGAATTCTTCAACAGTTGGGGGTTCATGTTGATAATGCTTGTAGATGAATTCTTCAACAGTTGGGGGTTCATGTTGATAATGCTTGTAGATGAATTCTTCAACAGTTGGGGGTTCATGTTGATAATGCTTGTAGATGAATTCTTCAACAGTTGGGGGTTCATGTTGATAATGCTTGTAGATGAATTCTTCAACAGTTGGGGGGTTCATGTTGATAATGCTTGTAGATGAATTCTTCAACAGTTGGGGGTTCATGTTGATAATGCTTGTAGATGAATTCTTCAACAGTTGGGGGTTCATGTTGATAATGCTTGTAGATGAATTCTTCAACAGTTGGGGGTTCATGTTGATAATGCTTGTAGATGAATTCTTCAACAGTTGGGGGTTCATGTTGATAATGCTTGTAGATGAGTTCTTCAACAGTTGGGGGTTCATGTTGATAATGCTTGTAGATGAATTCTTCAACAGTTGGGGGGTTCATGTTGATAATGCTTGTAGATGAATTCTTCAACAGTTGGGGGGTTCATGTTGATAAGATGTAGACGTAGATCATATCTTAACAATGCACATACGGTTTCTTGTCTTCGTAAGAAGCTGTGATAACAACACTAAATATGATGTGGAGACAGTCAGTGATGATGAATCATTGTGCTTTCTCCGACAATGTAAATGTCTGATTGTAACAGTTTTAATCTTCTTCTTATCGTTCGTTGCTTAACATGTTTACACGGTCAGTTCGGTTTTCTTGATAAATGATGTATTTGAAAGCTCATCAAGGCTTCCATACCGCATTTTATGAATATCTGCCTCTGTGGACCAGTGCTTCTTTCCTCAGCTGGTATGCCGTAATGCAGGATAATTTCCACGGTCAATACATTTTTGGTAAGAACATATTTTAAAGACGGTCTTCATTTCACCGTATTTTATAAAGTGACAAATTCTTCCTGACAACTTGATTCTACTGCAATTCACACCAATCTTGAAATGCACCCATGATCCAATATTTCACTTGTAGTTTAATCAAATCATGGTAGTGTTACTTCATAATTTGCTCCACATTGATCAGATGTTCAGTACATATATGGAGATCGCCATCAGACAGAGATTCTACATGTTGGTGAATACTACTAAATTCGAAAAATCTGTACATTCAATAGTCTGACAAAATATCCGAAGCTTGGAAATAAATGCTGTGACGATTTTTGCCGTGATGAGATGAACTTCAAGAACTTGACGCTGCTTGAATTTTGATAAAATGTTAGTTAAATAACCAACACGCTTTAAATGACCACAGAAGATGAAGTAGAAAATGAAGAAGATCACTCAATTCAAATGTTCCCGAAGTATATATCTAAAATTGTCTTCACACGTTATTTGCACATGTAATTTATTAGTTGTCTTTACCGCTCTCTGTTCCACTCACGCAGGATGCATTTTAGAGGAAAAGTATGCTCAACAAGCTGATGATTTATAGAAGAGTTACTCCTCTTTGGCGTTCTAATGTTTGTCCCTTGCAATCGTTTCTTCATCTGTGCTGTATGATGATGATGTTCGTTCGTCGTGATCGACGATGACCAAAAACTCAACCATAATAATAATAACAATAAATAATAAAAGTTAATAGTGCGTTTTTAAATGACTAGCAAGTCCGATGCGCGCACAAAATGTTCTTTTACAGAATTGACAACAATAGAGGGTATCTATGTGAGGTTGAGGTGTTTTTTCTTTTCTACGTGTCCGCTTGTCTTGCAGTATCTTGTCTGAATACATATTGATAACGACACACATCTGTGCTGTATACATACTGATAACGACACACACCGGTGCTATATACATACTGATAACGACACACATCTGTGCTGTATACATACTGATAACGACACACACCTGTGCTGTATACTTACTGATAACGACACACATCTGTGTTATATACATACTGATAACGACACACATCTGTGCTGTATACATACTGATAACGACACACACCTGTGCTGTATACATACCGATAACGACACATACCTGTGCTATATACATACTGATAACGACACACACCTGTGCTGTATACATACTGATAACGACACACACCTGTGCTATATACATACTGATAACGAAAGGATGACATTACGAATTAACACAAATCTTCATCAAGAGTAAACACGCCGGACAGACTTCGATCAACTTTCTTCACTTCCTATACGGTTTGCCACTCGCCGTACTATATGTGTGGTCCCATGTATATTAGTCGTTGTTTGTCCATTGTTTTTCATTCTGATTAAGGCTTTTTAGTAAAAGCGTCAGCTGCTCGTGTCTCCGTTGTTAGTATGCCATGTTCCTTATTGGTAGCCCTTACATTTCCAGCTTGTTAACTGAAATATATGTGGAAATTTAACTTCTGTCTGGCCCTCCAATGGATATCTGATTCAATTACCTATTTCCGTTCATACTCTTATGGAGAATAGCAGTAATGGCCTCAACCACAATCTGCATACTGTAAGTAGCGATCTTGTACGCCATATTCGCGATGCACTCTTTTACACGCACCAGCTGTAAATATTCCAATCATATTTCTCACGACGACGAACAGAATCCATCATAGATCGCAATAATTGCATCATCCCTGGCGTTATCTGTTACCAGTTGAGTAATTTAGATTTTCCTGTGCTTCAATTTCTTGTCGCATTCTCTGGGGGAAAAGTAATTATAACTTTGTGAAACTGTGATTCATCGATTAGAATCCAATATTCTCTTTTTGGTAAGGTCGACACTGTCTCAATTTCGCCAAAATTGTAAAATAAAAAAGAGATATAAACAACATGGCACAGTTATTCAGCTGACAACACATTTGATGAGAAATTGTATAATTTTACGAATGTTGGCAATAAGATGAGCAAATGTGGCTCAAAGCGAATGGCATATTTTTGAATGTAAAGGCTGCTTTCATATCTCTTCGTAAAATATAAAACTATAGAGCTTTCTCTCCTTATGAAAATATTTGATTGCTAACAAACGTTTTGTTGTTCTGCTCTATGGGTCCATCTTCTTGGTCTTGCCATCTTCGACGATATTTTACTTCGTCGCATATGCAAAGTAATGTCCGACATTATAATAAATACTGACTTGTGGAAAATAAACAAGACCAACTAAAACAACAGAATCAGATCCGTGGATACTTCTTCTATAAGGAGGGTGTGGCGGTTACATAAACAAAAATAATAACCTCTTCGTTTGCGTTTACTTTCGTAGGTAGTTAATGAGTTTGCCTCTCTTTTGGAGAGGCGTGCGCCCTTCAACCAGGGGACAAAGTGCAATCAGGCTATATCAGGACATACTACCATAAAATATTAGAGGTAACAAAGACCCCAAGTATTAAAGAATTGTGATCATCTTTTTTATTTGGAAAAACCATTATTAAGGGAAGGGGGATAACCGTTTTTTACTTGCTCCCTAGCACTAAGTGTCATTCTCTGATTTCATAAAGGGGAAACAGTTTTAAACAGCATTCCCCCCCCCCCCCCCCGGCCATTTTTAAAAATATACAGACTAACATTAATGTGAAATAACGAATCTGACACAAAAGCAATAATATTCCAAGGGAGAGTATGTAAACAATTGCAAATATCTTTAACACAAACTGATATTTTAGAGTTCTGTCCCCTTGTGGAGGTTCGCTGTCGCGTTAAGGAAACTGATACACAAGAAAAACATATGGCTGAGCTGTTGCAAGACAACAAAACTAACATTTCTAAGAGCTTGCATATTCCCAATGGTAATATATTGGTGTGAATCCTTGACAATCACCAACAAAGTGAAACAAAATAACATCTTAAACAAAATGTTACAGAAAAATTATCAGAATACTATGGACCAGAAAGATAACCAATGACAGCCTGACAGAAATGAATGTAAAAGAAAGCTGGCTAAACAGCATGGTTCTTTCCAGAAAATTACAATATTTAGGACATATCAAACGCCATGACAGCCTAGAGAAGACCATAATGGAGGGGATGATGCCAGGAGGATGAAAAAGAAGCAGACCAAGAAGAAGATGGACGCAAGACATCAAAGATCAACTGAACATGACAAGTAACAGAAACAGGAAAACGGGCTCAAGATCGACAGAATTTCGAAAGGCTGTGATGACTGCTACATCCTGTTCAGGATATGCTACCTGATGATGATGCCCACTGGTAATCTGGTAACTAGTTGAGAATGATAATTGCCTGCAAATTTGTTCCTCCATAAGCGTGTTTCTTATTTCTATGTTAGGATGATCACCACTGTACTTCAGTTAATAAACATTTGTGGTACTAGTAGATACTAACTGCAGTAAAACTGTACTCCAACAAGAGAAACTTGAAACAGGGTAATGAAATTTTGCTAATCATCAGGAACACACAAAATCATCATCATGTAACATATTATTTCGAGAACGTGGTCTCCCTTATGGATTCTCTGAACACTTCGCAGTTGACCTGCCGCAGATAAAAACATGTTTAAACAATTTGATACATCACGACACAATCGTCGTATTGGGCGCCCTCTTCCCATGTTACCGTTAAATTCTGCCTTCAGCTAATAATCTTTCCATAGTGTTATGCCTATTATATGACCAAAAAAAACCCTCAGCTTTCTTGTTATGATGTTAAGTAATTAGCCCTCTCCGGCGTTTATTGATCTTAACACTTCTTTGTTTGTCTCTTTCGCTGTTCATTGTATACGTAAAATTCTCTGTAGCATTTATTTCGAAAGCAGCGATTCTCTTTGATACTGTTTCATTTAATGTCCATGCCTCACAACCGTATATTGCCACTGGAAATACGCATGTTGTGATCATGCACAGTTTGGCTATGCTGCTGGAACTTTGTCAAAGATCTTTAATTTGGACAGGTTTCAATGTTGTCATTGCAATTCATCTCTTGACTTCTACTGCGCAGTCTCCTGAGCTATTTATGTTTGTGCCCAAATATTAAAATTTGTTGCGTCCTCTAGTTCGAAATTGTCAATTATTATCTTTGGTTGCACTTTCACTTTATCCGCTATCATAATTTGTTTTCTTAATATTTAAGAATAGGTTTTGGGCTTCAGTGTATTTTTATATTGATGGTAACATTTTTCTTAACACACAAAATAAGACACACAGATTGACGTTTCGACGTAAATGTCTTTAGCAAGAACACATCCACAATATAATACGATTAGTAAGAACGGTATTTTTCAAGTTTAGATGGCAAAGCTAAATATAGATATGCCTACACACCCAAGGAGTAAAAACTAGAAGGTCAGAGGTGAAACAAACAGAAAATTGACAACACACTCAAATATCATTAAAAAAATATTTACAGAACAGGATATCTACCGGTGAAACTGACGGACATTTGCTCAAAGGTCTCTATTGGGTCAAAGTGATGATATAAGGGTTTTCAAGCACGTGTCGAATTCGATCATCTGAGAATCAAGATTTAATGATACTTATATTAATATCAAGGGCACTCCGACGGTCCATGCCATAGATATGTTTTTAATAACAGGAGTACCAGTTTGGTTCTTGATAACTACATACGTTGACAGAAAAGGTCTACGAGACTCCTACCAGTCTCCCTTATGTACGTCATGTTGCAGATGATGGCATAACGTTGTGGACACGCATGTGAATCTCTCTTCAATGGTGAAAGTGGCTGTGGGGAATGTGAAAAATCTGGTCCAGGTGTAGCATTTGCTGAGAAAGCCCTGAGAGACTTCTTTCGATGTCGCCTAAACCCTGACAGCTTCCTCATGTCCGTACTGTTTCGAGTGTGCAGATTCTCCCGCCAGGACATCTTCAGAAACAATCGGAAGACTTACTCCATGAACAGGGTCAAACGTATTCTCAACTTCCACTCCCATAGCTCTGCTATCCGTCATGTCCTATTTCGACACCTTACTTTTCTTCAGTCGGATCATAAGATGTGTGATGTTATCTGCGGCCCCCTCTGGTTGCTTACAGACGTGACAATAACCTCAGGGATATATTGGTATGGACCTCAAACCAATTCAGTTCAGTTATTTTGGCACCACCCGCTGCAATTGTAGTAAATGTTACACCTGTGCCTATGTCACCCAGACCTCACCTTCACCATCCAGCTTCACATGTGTGTACCGTAATGTCATCTATGTCCTCATCTGCAAGGGTTGTATCGTAACGTACATAGGGAGACTTGTAGGAGTCTCGCAAACTGATTTTGTGGACATCTGCACAGAAACTAGGCGTGTACTTATGTTGCTGGTCACTTTAGTAGCACGGACCATCGTGGTATCCGTGATATTCATGTGATTTTCATTAAGTCGTGTTTCTCAGATGATCAGACTCGAAACGCGCTTGAGAACCGTTACATATATCAATATGCCTCAATAGATCCTTTTCGGATCAAATACCCGTCTGTCCAACAGATAGATATTCTTTTATTTATTCATTTTTCTGTGTATTCTGTTTATTGATATTTGACTGTTATATTTTATGTTTGTGCTGTTTCACCTCTGACCTTCTAGTTTTTACTCTTCCGGTGTGTATCTATATTTAGCGTTTTTACTCTTCCGGTGTGTATCTATATTTAGCTATGTCATGTGAAGATAAACGTGAATGGTGTCCCTATTACTCATCGTATTAAATTGTGAATGTGTTCTTGATAAAGACATTTTGATAGAATCATCCATTTGTGTGTGTTAACATTTGTTTTACCAGTGCTTAGCAAAACTTCCAAGTTTCGCCTGACGGTACCTGTTCTGGCTTCCTACCGGACATAGATTTCCTACCGACCATAAACGAATCACAATGAACATTTAATTAATTCCATTAGCGAATTAAGGCTTAATTCTTGCATGGCAGTGAAGAGCATATAAAGTAAGCCAGTACAAGCACAAAGCATACAGAAATTACAGGTGGAAGCAATTATAATGCATGGGTATTATACAATTTATATTAAAAAAATTTTTCTAAATAATATTTTAAAACACAGTTAAAACAACAGGTATTCTTAATAATTCGAGATTTACAGAATACACAACAACATACAGGTAATAATCCAATATATATATATATATATATATATATATATATATATATATATATATATATATATATATATATATTGGATTATATAGAATGTATGTATGTATGTGTGTATATATATATATATATATATATATATATATATATATATATATATATATATATATATATATATATATATATATATATATATATATATATATATATATATACACACACACATACATACATACATACATACATACATACATACATACACACACACATTCTAGGTTTATCGCTACGTACTGGAAAGGACATGCTACTAACACAGTGGATACAAATAAGAGAAGTTAATAATCACTGAACTAGACCAGATATAATTAGACAAAAGAACAAAATGAAAAATATAACTGATGGATAAAAAGAAAAAAAATCACAAGAGGTAAAAATAACTAACAGAGATCTTACAGAGACAGAATGATCAACTAACATTGATGACAACAAGCAACAACACTGAATATCACCTTAGCAATATTGATGGCTGGTGTAGGTAGTGTAAAGCAATTAATGGCTTCCTGGACTGGATGCGGGAGGATGTCTGACAGACGTCTAATACTGCAGCGACTTTTCTGACGCTGATGACAGCGGCCACACGTGGAGTGGCTCATGGCATTCGCTCACTACTCATCACCGATACTCCGATATAAAAGTGTAACCACAGCACATATGATACTCGGTGGAGTGTCAGTTTTCGTTGATAATACCAGAGTTTTGCACGGAAAACACGACCTGCACATCACAAACTTGAATACAATAAGTGTTATTCTACCATTTGAACGATTTTTACTATACAATTGTTCGTGAAACTCGGTACAGTATGAATTTTGCTGAAATAGTGTCATAACGGCATGAATGTACACACCCGGTGCTACTGAATAACACAATACTAATTCAAATCTATATCCCTTAATTTCATGTATACTTTATGACACTGTCAACTAACTATAACTTCACACGCACAAACTAAGATATACGATTATCACTTCCAAAAGAATTCCAAAAGTCAATGACTGTCATGTGTTTATCAATCTTACAAATGTGCTGTCAAACTCAATTTAATGATTGTGTTTCAATAACCAACAATTGTTATAATACGGATTTTTGCATGCGATTTTATAGTTAGATGATCCTATGATTTTATATTTTAAAATTCTGCAGTTATTTATTTTCTTACATCGACACATTCATTTGATGTTTTACAATTAGTGGATCTCTAAAGAATGTAATTTACTGTCATTTAACAATTTTGTAACATTTTATGAGGCATAGAAGTATCGACAATTTTCGTACAAACTGGTTCCAACATTGTATCTGGATTTTTAAAAAGTGGATATAAAATATGATAAAAAACAAACAAACAAAACTAAATAACTTTTAGTCGTATCACTAACTCAAGCAAAGGGATTTATTATATAGATACGTTTAAATAAGGTTAAAGATTTATCTTCTAGCTTCTAACCGAAGAACAGGATAGACTCAGGAAAAACAATAGGACTACTAGAAAAAAATCATGAACACAAACAAATACTGTATATAGATGTCTTAGTCAACAGAGAAAGAAATAATGCGGATGGGATTGTGTTGCCAACAAGAATTGCAGAAAGAAGTTTCAGAAATATCTGCCTACTCCACAACCACGTCGAGCACAAATATGGAGATAGAAGCAGTGACTGCGGCATTCAGTTGGTGAACAAATATAAACTCGCTCAATGATAATCATAGACTAAAATAGCTAGGAAGAGAACCCACATACAAAAATAACTGCATAGCTCTAAATTTTAACACGTCCAAAAATCAACAATACAATGAATCAATTTCACTAGCAATCGTAAGTTTATGAGTCACGTCACAACCTAATTCGGCTGATTTTGTGCATGGGAACGTTTCAGGTCAAATGTATAAATAATAAATAAATGTGCTAATAAACATAAAATAAGACAACTATGAGAATGGTTGGGGTTGTCACTGATTATTCAAACAAAAACTAAATTGCAAGATATACAGACAATTTATCAAACATTGATAGAAGTACATTTATATAATATATCTTGTTCTTTACGGGAAGATGTGTCCACATTTTTAACGAAACAAACCATACATTATTTAACGGAACGAATTTCGCTAAAGGCGCATACAACGTAGCATCGATCGATCTACGCGCAACGCAGCGAGAGCCCTCCTTCTCCCTCCCCTGGAAGACCATAAGAAAAATAGTATGGATGCGAATATTTTTCTTATAATGTTGCGATTACTGATATATTTCAATTTCTGGATACGTTTAAGAAAAACTACCAACAGACGCGAATATTTAAACACAATGTAGCGACGACTGCGTTATTTTTGTATACCAAAAAAACGCTAGTATCTGGTATTTAATACCAAACACCACAGTCAGTCACGTCCAACCAATAGTTTATTCTACAACACAACGAAGACGACATATTATTTATATAAAAAGCTTGTAACGTTGCAAGGAATGTCAAAGTCAGTGAGGTAGTAAGGTATGAAGGTTAAGATCAATGGAGTATGCTGTCACTGGGAGATTATTGCATCAATACTCTATCGATATGGATTTTGGACAGTAATTATCAACTTTTAAGAACTCTCATACAGACAACGGGAGATATTACAGTGGAATTCCGTTTAACAACTTGCTCTGGAAATATAAAATATACATATAATAACAGAAATTCGCTATATACAGTACTAGCAATATAGAATAAATATAATTGGAGATTTTGAAAAGCGTTGCTAAATAGGGAAATATGTTACAAAAAAGGATGCACTAAAGAGGAATTCCACTATATTATAATAATTAACCTCTGAATGCATAGTAAATATTTTGATTGAAAGAGTTTGAACGTCGATTTAAATTTTTTTAAATATTAATTTCTAGGCGTAGTATTTACGGACAAATGATGACATTATGTGTTCTGTGTGCTTCGGTTAAATGTCAACAAATCGTATCATTGGTGAGTTTTTGATGGACAACTGGACATTAATTTCAAATTCAGCTAGCGTCAGTGTCCTTCCTTTTGGAATGGTTTAAAAATGTGGCAATTTTCATTCGTGTACTTTACGAAATGGAGGAACGTATAAAATATAACGAAAGCACAGTTACGTGGCATATATATATATACACACACACGCTTACTTACACAACACCAAGGTAATGTATCAACAATGCAAGAGATCAGAGTGTATGTAGCAACAACGTGGGTCCATGGAATCTGTCCAAAAATTACGTCAACAATCAGGGGGTCAAAGTCAGGAAATGTTTGACAGTTGTTGAAAAGAAGAGAGGGGTTGATAGACAAAATTAGACGTCACCAGCAATAGTATTTCTGTACACAATTAAATTGTTCGAATTTAAAACTAAGTTCTACAAAATTTTATACATATTTTAGTACTTTTCTGCTAAACACAAATAATTCTCTTTGGGGGGGGGGGGTAGGGATTTTGACATAATTAAGCGGAGGGGGGTTGGGATCCTTCAATTACAGGAGGTAAAAGATTTAAAACAAATTTTTGACGTAATTTACGAACAGCTCCTATAGACCGGGGGACACAGCGATTTGGAAAGGGGGCACGAGGGGATTGCGGAAAAAATAGGATGTGGGGAGGGGAGAGGCACAACCCTGTCTAATGGGTCACAGAACAGTGACTTTTTAAAAGTCGTATTAATGAGACATATATACAATACTATAATGCAGTAAAATTTCCTAAATAAAGTTTACAATGTTTTTAAAACATCCAGTGAGTGCCGCTGAATAAAAATCGTCCCAAAGCAGGCCATGGGCCATAAAATGTTGAGAGCCACTGCACTAGATGAGCTATCTCATATTACACGTACGTTACAACTAACTACAAAACTCGTACGTTACAACTAACTACAAAATTCGTACGTTACAACTAATTACAAAACTCGTACGTTACAACTAACTACAAAACTCGTACGTTAAAACTAACTAGAAAAACAATTTAAAAAAGTAGTATGCATACAGACGGTTCATTTAATTGTACTTGGGTTTCACTATGTTTTCTTTTGATTTCAGCATCTGCTGTCATGTTATATTGTCATGTTATATATGCAGTGCTTGGTAGAGTGCAACTGCTTCTGCTCTAAAGTTGGAGGAGTATTTCCCAGTTGGAAAGCTTTAGATATTGTCTTCCCGTCTTTGAGTCCCTAAGGATTCCACCTCCTACAGAAGCCCTTTGCAGATCTTGCTCTCTTCTTATCTAAAATTATGCATACTCCATTTCCTTGTTGGTCTCCTCCCGAGCATATTATTTTGAAGTCTTTCGATACTATACTGCCTGCCCCCAACCATCTCATTCACATAATCAGTATGTTGACACCCATTCGCCTCATTTCCTGTTCGATGTTTTCTAATTTCCCTAAATCGGTTATGGTTCTCACATTCCTTGCTGCTATGGTGATGGTATTTTTACGAACCGCGATCGGAATGCGGTCTGTGTCGTCTTGAAGCATGATGCTAGGCACATTACTCCTATAGTTTGCCGTTGCTATAGGAAGGAAATTCGTTTAACGAATAGCACACAAAGTGAATACATTCATTTCGTACGACATTTTGTTACCGAAAATCCAATTACCGGTGTCAGTATTTCCTCATACATGTCAGTTATAACGTTTTTTATCGCTACATACTATAGATTTTAGGAATAGCTATTAAACTCACATGTCGCAATGGAGCATGAGCTAGACGGCTTTAAACTTAACGTGTAGTGTGCCTTAACTTCGAATTCTGTGATCGGACAACTCTTCGTCAAATGTCAGATGAGCAAAATACTTAAACATGGTACACAATTTTGCAGTTCCTAAAATACTAAAAGGATTAATATTCCATCAAGATGGGGCACCTCGCTACTATGATAATGAAGTAAGAAACTGTAGGGAATTAGTAATCTTCGGCAGAGAATAATTGATGCATACGCATCAGTCACACCTCACATTAAAACACGCGGAGATATAATACCGTCTTGACATTCTACGGGCCACTGAATCCACGCATGAGTGGCTCTTGACTGTACAGGCCTTCTAGATGAATTAATTAGGCCTTCATGTGTTCCTTTTCTTGATTATTCCCGTGTTTTCCGTTGGCCAATATTTATATACTTGGAATCCATGCCAAAATTACTCCAAGTAATTTAGTAGCCAAGGCTTATCCAAGTATATAAATAGTAACTAATGGAAAGCGTGACAATAATCAAAAACGTTTCGAATGAAGGCCTCAATTAATTTAGCTAGAAGGCCTGTACCATCGAGAGTCATGACCCATTGTGAGATTTACTGACACTTGGTGAGATGCTACTGAAATATTTTGCGCTTGCCTAACAGAAAATCAAAATCCGACTAGTCTGCAATTTATTATCATTAAAAATATTGACATCTTTTATTGGTCGTGATTCTGCCGGACACTGTATATATAAACATCATAGATTAGAAATCTATGGTAAAAGTGGCAAACAGAAAAACAGTTCAAATAATAATGAAGTTATATTTTTTCAGTTGCAACATATTATTGTGAGACGCGAGTAATGACATTGGCAATGGACAAAAACTTCAGATTATATAGACAAGTCATAACATAATCTTGGACAGAAAGACGATCCAACGTAGGAGTCTGTAAGGACATGAATACAGAAGATGATTGGCTCTTCACAACTATTTAAAAAAAAATCACAAGCCAATATATTTGTACATACAAAAATACAATGGTTTATAACACGTAATCGTGAAAGTTTTAAAGTTTGTTTTTTATAATCATGGAGGGAAATGTTCCAGGAAAGACAATAAGAGGAAAACCAGGACTAAGATGGACACATAATATCAAAGACCCTATCAACATGAGACCGGAAGAGGCTGGACAACTTGCATAGAACCGAGGCTTACACATTGACAAATATTACCAACGTTCTGCAAACGACATGTAAACGATATATATATACACACACATATTAGATAAAAGTACACTGTATGTTGATTGGATTTCGATAATGGTATTACTGTATGTTATTGACGATTTACTATCTTTCAGTCATAGACGCTACTGCACTTTGGTGTATTATGGTGTAACGGTCTGTTGACATTGTATCTACAGTTCTACAGCCACACACTTTATTGTGAAGAAAAACGCGACACGACGCTATTTGGTTGGCCTACATAACAGACGACCTACTTCTGCTCCACACACTGATACCAGATATACATGTCAATGTCCGTGGATTCTGTCCTTGTAGGTAGTAGTTTTAGAAGTAATACATTATATCAAACAAAGCGACAACTTACAAATGCATGCATATTGATCTGCATTACAAGACATTAGATCAATAATCAATCAAGTGTCATACCAAGTGGTGTAGGCGATCATGCTTCTCCACAACTCGCTGCCTCTTGCGTCAGTTGGTAATAAGTCTAGTTGGTAATATCTTTTTGTGTCACAGTGACAATCCATCCAGAAATTTATCGTCTTCCTCTGTCTCTTCTCCCCTTGATCTTTTCGGTGTTTACTAAATTACACACTACTCTATACAAGAGTTAAACCAAATACATGTGCTAAACATGTGGTAGGATTTATAATTGACCCAGTCACTTCGAAAGGAATAGTGGATACCAAGTATGTCTCAGAAAGTTACCAACAGCTGTTGTGTCAGTGAACGGTGTAAGGAGTAACTTATATTGAAGTGTATGTACTATGTGATGCCCGAAACAATGAAGTTTTGAATGAAGTGTGAAGAATTTGACAACTTAAAAGACACAGTAAGCAGGGTAGACATAGAAGAAAATGTTTGTGTCATGAAAGAATTCAATGCACACTTAGAAAAGGACAGAGACGGAATAGAAGAATATCTAAGACCATTTGGTGATAGGACAGAAAAGAAAAACGACAATGGATATGGACTGTACGAAACATGCAACCAATTCAACTTATTCGTATCACACCTTCTTTAAAAACAGGGAATCCCAGATATGCATGTGGTACAAATGGAACGAGCTTAATTGCATAAGACAAATAGGCTTTATATAGCAAAATAAATAATACACGTATTATAAGAGACTCAAGAGCAATACCAAATATGCGTGCAAACCATGACTACAAAGTTGTAATAGCATTAGTTAAAACAAACAGAAAGAAGAAACAATAAGAGATGCAACAAAATAACTAGAACTAATATGCAAGTTAAAAGAAGAATAAGAAATGCAACAAAATAAATAGAACCAACATGCAAGTTAAACTTTAAAAAACCTCATAGATACCAATATACAAGAAAAATACAAACAAAGACGTTAATTGAAGAAGAATTGGAAATATTAATGGAAACCATAACACAAATAGCGGGAGAAACAGTGGACACATCGAACACAAAGGTAGAAAACCCAAAGTGATACCACGGTGGAACGAGGAAGTCAAAGGTGCCATAAAAGATAAAATGTTGCAAGCAAAGCCCAATAAGATCATATTGAGTAACGGTCTAAGCTAAATCAATGACAAACAAAAACGTTACAGACACCAAAACCAACACATGGCAAGAATATAGAGAATCATTAAATACAAACCACAACCACGCACCCAAGAAATTCTACACGAAAATTACAAACATGATAAATTAGAAAGATAAATATGAACCAACTGAAATAATAAATTATGAAAATGGGAAGACAACCAATGACTCGAAAATAAACATGGAAAGGTGGAAACACTATTTTAAATAATTGCTAAATCTAAATGATAGAAGGAACGCCAACATAATAAACAATATAACGTAGAATTAGAACCAAATATATTGCGAGCAGAAAAATAAAATTCCATACACACAGTCCCATCAAAGTCCCAGGAGCGGATAACACATAAGTCGAAAAAATCAAGGCAGCAGCAGATGTAGGAATAAAATGATTGCATATGCTGTTTAACATAATATGCAATACACAAGAAACACCAGAAGACGTGAAAAGCACTATAATAATACCTATTTGGAAGAAAACACGGCAGCAAAAGAGATTGTACAAAATACAGAGGTATTTCACTTCTAAGACACACTGGAAAAATTTTCTGCGGGATCTAGAAAGAATATTATAAGCATTCATCGAACCAAAGCTTAACGGTACTCAAATGAGATTCCGTCAGAATAAAGAGTACAGATGCCATTTTTAGACTCAGACAACTGGCAGGAAAAAAAAACTGAAAACAACCCAGAATAGTATATCGCATTTGTCGACCAAGAAAAATCCTTCGACAGAGAAGACAGAAAGCAACTATGGAAAATAGTAGCACAATACGGAGTTCCACAACACCTAATTAACTTGTGCAGGAGCAGTTACACAGGTAGTCAATGTGCAGTTAGAACGAGTGCAGGGTTTTCAGACAAATTCCATTTACACCTGCGTGTGACAAGGATGTGTTCTATCTCCCTTGCTATTCATAACATATATCGATTGTTTATGTAAAATTTGTATTGGAAAGAAACAGATGCAATGAGTGTTGACAGTAATGTAGGAGAAATCCAGAAGATAGAGAAGGACGTCAGACAAGGATGTGTAATGTCGCCAGATCTTTTCTCCCTGTATACAGAGGATATTAAGTGAAACATAGAAATCATGTCAGGAATAGCAGTCGGAGGTTACAATATGAATCATCTAAGATATGTTGAAAAAAATAATATGACGATAGAGTTCTAATTGAAGGAAGCGAACAAGAACTTCAAGCCCTGTTAGTCATAGTAGTACAAAAAAAAGTGAAAACAAAGGACTCGGTCTAAACAAGAATATACTTGTTTCTCTTCCAAACAAGTCACATCAATGTGACATGTCAAAATAATGTGATAACAATAAACAACAATATAATACTGGTGTATATGTGTTTACACACACAAGGACATACATTTTATATGAATAAAAAGTGAAAAGCACAACTAATGTTCTTTTATGTTCATGTCCATCATTTGCGAAACAAATAAAAATATATTTAATACTTTCTCAGCTGGCCCTTAACCCCCATAAGAAATCTTTCAAGTTCATTTTCAATCACTTGTGCTAAAACATTTACATTTAAAAAAGTGAAACGGTGAATAGAAAAATGCCTGGTAATCAAATCAGTTTCCAACACCGTTTCCCCAATCAGTAGGGAGTTTCATCTACAAAATCGATACCTTCAATCACTCCAGTCCGAACGTTTAACGCAATGCAATGAACGAATTGCGCTTTGGCAAAAATGTTGTGTCATACCCTTCCTTAGATGTTCATGAAATATACAAATCTGAAATTACGTTTTGTCAACGGAAACGGCTATGTAATTTAAGTACAATAGTAATCAAGCAAACATTAATATGAACAATCAAACGCCTACAGCAGTGGTTCTCAACGTATATTACATATTCTTATAATATGGTCACCATCGCAGCGTCGAGACTTGAAGGGGCCACAGAGAAAAAATATGAAATGGGGTGGGGGCGTGCAACGGACCTATCCATGGTACAAGATGCTAACACAACTTGAATGATAAACGGCAACTGAATGATAAGCAACATAAATTATAGCGATAGACCTTGAAATGCCTTGAAATCAATGTTTGGTGACTCAAGAAAGTCAATTATCTTTTTTTCTTCTCTAAATGCACCCAGAGGTGCGGGACACAGAAGAAATTGTTCTAAAAAAAGAGTTACATGCCAAAAGAGTTCATAGGATAGTGATATAGTAGTTATATATATTTTTATAAAGAATATAGCAACTTGGCCGTTGTTTACAAAAAAAAAGGAATTAGTGACAGAGTCTGACACACTAATACTACTACAATGAATTATTCTTATTTGCATAGCGGTGATTTTACTCATGATGACAAAAATAAATAATATGCCTGATCTCTATTCATTCTGGAGCACATGTTCTCTACAAACACACGAAAGTCGTGTGTGTATTTCATGTTACTTCCATGTTCTTCTAGTCCACAGATTATAAACCAATGTTTCCCATTTTTAACCAAGCCCCACCAAAGTCCTTCTAAAAATTCTGATGTCACCCTAGGTAATATATACATATTTCTTAATATTAAAAAAAAATCCCACCTGAATGCCTCCCCCCACCCCGAACAAACAAATTTCCCCCTGTATGGCTGGGATCCACGTTGGTGAACACTGTTCTAAATATTTTACAAATTGAGAGCCAATATACCGGAAGATAAGTAAATCACCTGATACATTTTAAAAGTCTTTTAATAGAGTGTCCAGAAGTTAGCAATGGGCAAAATCTGTGATGCTGCTCGTCATATTGATTCAAAGAACATAATACGGCTGCTCGTCATATTGATTCAAAGAACTACAAACTCCAACTCGGGGCTTCCTGCTACCTGACCAGGTGTGTCCTCGCCGGGACGATCACCGCCCTGGAACAGAAGGGTCCATATACGCGCGGGTACCGAATCGGTGTTGCTCTTCGAGTGGCGGATCGTGTGCTCGACCTACCCATGATCGGGGAGCCCGGAACCGTGAGTATAACACTCACTCTCCCCTTTTTCTTTACGCAGATAATCAGGGCTCTCCCACAATGTCGCAGCCCACAGATTATACAATCACTCACTCCAAGACGAGAGGATGGATTTGACAACACACAAAAAAAACGTAGGTCTATACACCATTCAGTGCAGACACTCGTGACAGATCTGGCAAAGTTAAAGGACGATTGTCTACCACCACACGACGCTTTTTTTCTCAAAACTAAAAAGAAACAGTAACATACAAGAAAACATACAAGGATGACTATGCCCTCTGACAGAAAGTCTGGGAAGATAATCATATGAAAAACCTGCGAGATTTTTTTCATATGGTATAATAACAAAGATGTCAGCCCTATGTTAGAAGCTCTCCTACAAAGCAATACCCCATACTCTCAGACTCTTAGGCGATGTGTTCACGATATGTTGACGAGACACACAACCCTGTTCGTTAGGATAGAGAGCTGTGATGTCGACACATATCAGTTAATTGTTGATGACGTGTTGTCGGATGGGGTTAACTGGGGTCATATGGTGTGTAGATACACACTACTATATACCATGAGCCAATACGCTACTCATCATCATCATCACTAAGTGCCGTCTCCGCAACGAAAGTTGGCTGCAACGTATCTCCAACATCTCATGTCTTGGTGGTGCACTCTGCTAGACTGTAACTTGTCCATCGTGTGATGTTCTCTCCCACTTGTATCTCTGCCTACCTCTTGCTCGCTTCCCTTTGACTTTACCCTCAAGTAAGGTCTTCAATAAGGTGTCATGTCCTTTAATGTGTCCAAAGTATTTTATTTGCATGATCTTTATTTCTCTTAGTAGTTCTTTCTTCATATTAAGTGTCTTTAGCACCTCTTTATTTGTTTTCTTCTCTTTCCATGATGTTCTCCCTATTCTTCTATATACCCACATCTCAAAAGGTATCAATTTTGTTTATTTAGTGTCCATGTTTCTGAGCCATACATTAATATGGAATATATGTAGCATTTTATAATTATCATTTTTAACTTTGTAATTTGTTTAGATGTTAATAATTTCCTCATGTCATTGAAGGTACTTTTAGCCATTCCTATTCTCCTTTTAACTTTTGTTTCACATCTGCCATCGTTTGTGACTATGTATCCAAGATATTGATAATGTTTTACATGTTGTAGTTTCTCTCAGCCTAGTGGATAGTGAGCGTGCTTTCTATCATCTGGTTACAGCGTGCCAGGTTCGAAACCACCTCCGGACATTAAAAAAAATAATCCGGGTTGTGATTTCTCACTTGACACGACCACTCCTCCAGTCGACTCAGCTGTAAATGAGTACCTGACGCATGAGTTAGGGAAGGTAAAAAACAGCAAGGAAGGGAACTGGCCACCCCACCTAATAGTTGCTGCGGCTTAGTACATGAAGAGTTATCTTCATCCCCGACGGCAGATGCCATGGGACCTACCTTTACCTTTAGTTTCTCTCAATGTATGTTTATCTCCTGTTCTTCTGTGTCTTTGCTGATTATCATGGTTTTTGTCACGCTACTCAAGTCAGATGTTAATCGTAAGCTACCCTGTGCTACAGCTTCTAAGTACATCGATATGAAGATAGGGTCGTGGTTATAGAACACAAAGACTACACTATGGCAGTGGCATCACAGTTAATAAAAGAAAGAAAATCGGTTCTCCATGACGCATAGTAAGTAGTACACACGGATAAGACAAGACAAAATGAAAATTATACAAAAATCAATGTTTTTGTTGTTTACTATTTGAGTAGGCGACCCATAATGAAAAATTTCGGGAGCCCATATGAGTCCGACGTGTATTCAATGGGTTTGGAAGCCGTTCTCTAGTCACTATAATATCTGCAAACATTGTACATTGTTTGTCTGAGTATGTATTCTTCCCTACGGACTCTTTAATATATTCGATCTCAGCGTCTTTTTTAAATTATTTTTTCCACGGCTGTTTGATTTCTTCTTTCCAACATTTCCTCTTTAGTAATCTTCTAAGAATTTATTTTCGTCTGTGTTTATTCTCTAACTCAGGCATGATGTTGTTCACAGAACCAGAGCAGTTCAATTGGCACCTGTTCGTCTCGCAACTTCTATCAACACGTTTTCCGTATTTGACCACACTACATCCCTAAACAAAGATGCGATTTTAGTCATGAATTCCCACCGAAGACGGATGTGTCGGGCCATTGGCGCAAATAAAACGGAGACACCTCGCATTTCCATTCTCTGGACTACATCCTGCTGGAAATCTAGTAGGACCGTGGTCCTGCTGTAAGGGAGATCCAGCGGGAGTTTGAGAATGAACGCTGAAGAAGAAGTAATGAATTCCATAGTGTACATTCTCAAGCTATTTATGAATAAGGACAGGTCAACCGACACACAGACAAAACAGACGTTTTTCTTAACTGTGCACGGTGTACACTGACCAGACAATCACATACTGGTTAGAATAAAAATAAAAATAATTCGCACATGTTGGTCACATCCATTTGTAGTCAGTGGATCACCAATAAATATATGATGTAACACAATGCACACACATGATAACCATATACCCATCACACGTGTGGGACTTACACAGAAATAAAAGACAAATTAATTATTGTTGTTATAAGAAGGACAAAAACATTTTCCTTGGAAAAAAACAAATTTAACATCATACACAATACAATCACTGTATGTCCAAATGTCTGGAATAAACGTCGCTAATGGAAACACTACTATGGTATAGTGACAATACGGTGTCTAAATACTTGGTGTTCGCACAGACTAAAGTAAACATAATCGCGTCTCAACACAGACTTTAAAATATTTGAACATGCGTTGTAATTTGTAAACTACTACATACTAGGTAAACTATAAAAGGTATTCCTTCAAATCCCACAAACGACGAGTCCTCCTTATTTAAACAAAATCCACAGCAACGAATAAACTCCGATCTGCTATAGACCTACATACAAATGCTGATAAATATTAGGTCTACTAGAGCAAAACTGACACAGAAGAGGACAGCACTGGTACGATTGAAAGCAGATAACAAGGAAAAAAAAGTCTCCTGGGCCAATGTTTCTCAATCTCTGAGCTGATGGACTCCAGTGACCCAGAAAACTACACATAAAAGCAAGCGTTATCATAGTGTGTGTAAACGACTTATTTCTTTGTGTGTATTTACTTGAAATTAAGCCAATCAATGTGTTGTGCAAGGGGACATAATTGTGTGACACGGGATTAACAGCACTTCTCGCTGAGCCGTGACGCATAAAAGAGTGAGAAATCACCCATCCCATCCCAGAAGACGCTATTCACGCTGAGCCTATAATGATGCTGGTTGTAGGTAATGGGAATCAGTTTTAGGGCCAAGCTGGTATTGTGGCAGGGTAGATCATCACGTAGGTTACCTATAAACACACCTCTACGTTTTTAAATATGATGTCTCCTTTTGTTGTCTAGTAAGGCCTGTATATTCAGTGTTAATTGTACAAATTGGAAGCAAATTTCTCATTACATGGGCGTTATTAGAGGGCGCAGTGTATGGTATGTGCTTTAATATGCCATACACATTCTTGAAATACATGACCTGTGCTATTCGCTTGGTTTGACCACCTGTGCACTCGCTGAGTTTATTCTATAGGTCAATGTGGCACGTTTATCTGAGTTTCAACCTTCGATATTTGTAATAGGTAGTTGTGTTACCAAAATAAAACATAAAACAACCTAACAACGACATACAGGGATATACGACGTTTCGCCTAAAAAGTCTTCATCATGACAAACAAACGATCACAATAAAACATATCTTACATTGAGACAAAAAGGGTTATAATAAGGAGAAGAGGAGGACAATAGCACATAGATAATGGAGGAAGCAAAGATGGAGCAGCATGACAGGAGAGAAGAAGGCATGGGAAGAACATAGTGAGGAGGGGAAAGTGGACAGAAGAAAGTGAAAAGTGGGGAAAAGGAAAAGATATAATAGCAACTAAATTAAAATACTTACCTCAAAAGTGGCAACAGGCAATGAGCATTACAGACATACAATCATATTTTAAGGGAGAGCAAAATGAGATGGCACGAGAAATCAGATGGGTCAGAGAGAAAAAAGATAATACGGCAAGAATAGACGAGAAAGAGTAAATAGAAAGAGGAAAATATAAGCAAATAATGGTGAAGATATATGCATGTAAACTAGTAAAATAACTGAACTGAAGTAGCGACAGGTCCGAGCTCCTGTGAACGAATGGCTACACACAGTATGGCACCAAAGTCATTAGTGGACAGTAGAGGTCAAATAAATTGCCGGGCCATTGTCGCAAGCAAGCTAGGTTAAGAAAACACAGATATGTCGCAGTTGCTCACAATAAAAGAGGTGCCGGAGAGCATGTAAAACAATCTCGCAAAGGAAAGAACAATAGGATAAGACAATAACCTGGGAGGAAAGGCAGAACGCAGCGAACACGAACAAAAGTGGTAGTAGGGCGTAAAAGCGGGAAAACAAATATGGGGGAGGGGTTGTATTCAACCATGACTACAATCAAATGGCGATAGAGAAAGATTACAGAGGATGAGAAAAATGCAGAGGTGAAGAAGAAAAGAAGAAAAAGGGGTGGATGGACGAAAACCACGAGAAGATGGAGATACGTCACACAAGGAAGGAATGTGGGAGTAGGAGGGAGCCCAAAATACACAGGGAGGGCACATCAGAGGAAGATAGGGGCTATCGCGGGAATAGGCTTTTCATGAGGGATTGGACGTCTCCGAAACGTGAAAGAGAGATTATAGTGCGTTCATAAATAGTTGTCCAACGATATTATCTATTTTCTCCGTAATTATTGAGCGTATAGACTTCATATTTTACACGAGTGCATTATTTCATAACGACATTAGAGATTTATGATTAATTATTATCTAGATTGAACGGATTTATCGCAGCAGACGCTACGAATATCTTCACGGTAGCAATATTTTTCTGTTGGTAGTTACAAAAGTAGACTGGTCTACGGTACAAATTACCATATATTTTGTCAATGAGGATAAATCCGTATTATTTGTGTATTGTTATTTTTTTTCCTCCAATTATTCATTGACTGTTAGACAAATTGTGAATGTAACAGTCAATTAAAAGCTCGATGACATACGAAGACATCATTGATTTAATTATATTGCTGTGAAATGCATCAAATAGCACAATCTTGGGACGGAAGTTAATGTTTACATATGTGCAACATTAAGTAAGCGGGTTTTTTTTAAAGAGATTTCATAGTTAAATAATATTAAAATAATAGCTAAACCTCAAAGGTGTATCTCATATTCGAAGTGTTTTTATTATCATGTCTTCAACACATCATGTTTTTGTAAATAATTACAGCGTATCATAAAACTGCATGTACAACTATATTATATCCATGTCTATTACATCCATGTAAATTCGTTACACTGGAAAGTATAACTATGAAATTGTACAAATATTTTTCAGAAGAAACGCGATGTGGTACTCTATTTCATAATATTTCAATGCCATCAAGAAGAACACAACATGCTATCGGTATAAAGTGCAAAACACAATGTAAAAACAAAACAAAAGAAACGAGAACAATTCATAGACTTTGGATTGCAAAGGAGCATTGGCATTAAAAATATATCTAGAAAAAAAAAATAACGACATTCACATTTCTAAATTATGGAAATCTGTAAGGGGTGCCGGATTTACATTTCGGAAACATACATTGGTAGAAGCATAATTTGTGAGAAACCACATTTAGTAACTATGAGAAGTATATATATATATATATATATATGGTGACAAGGGATGGCAATCTGTAGATGGAACTATTAAGAGATATGTACCAAGAAGCAAAGGTCAAAGATTAATAATGTCACATGCAGGTAGCAGACAAATTGGTCTTTTGAAGAATGGTAAACTCATTTTCATTTCCAAATCTACCCATAATCGAGACTACCATGCTGAGATGAATGGTCATATATTTAGAGAGTGGATAGAAAATAATGTACTTCCATTATATAGACCCTCCTGTCTGGTTATGGAAAACGTTTCCTACCATAAAGTTGTTGCATGTGAAGATAATATCCCTACAACCTAATCTACTAAGGAAGAGATTAACATATTAGAAAAGAACATACTCCATTTACTGAAATGCACTTGAAACCGGAGTTACTGTTGTTGGTAAAGAATGTACACAGAGCGAAAACTTTCCGCATTGATAAAATTATAGAGGAACATGGACATAGATGTTTATACGATTACCATCGTACCATTCACATTTGAATCCAATATAATTTGTTTGGGCTAAAATTAAGGGAGCCTTGACAAAGGAAAATAAAACCTTCAAACTGAATGATGTTCAGAAAATTTCATAAACTATGCTCTCCGCCATTGACAAAGAATTCTGGGTTACATGTGAGGAACATATATTGAAAGTGGAAAAAGAATATCGGCAGAAAGATGGTTTACGAATCATTCAACTACAATTATATATATCTGAATATATACATAATTGAGTTCTGTGCATCACTGATGTTTAGGATACATGTCATTAAGTTGGCAAGTTTTGCTCATTCTTTTGTTTGTGTTATTATGGCTTAGTTGCATAATCTTTTCATGTCATCTTGTCTACTTCTTCGTCATCGCTCTTCGGTCAGTTATCCGGTTACAGCGCCAATAGCTTCAATTAACTGTGATTAGTTTCAGGTCATCCATGGAACCCCTCAGGTTTGGAGGTAGTGTGGACTCCGTAGGCCTTATTTTTCTTCCTCTCTTTTTGGTAGAGTTGACATGCATGAAGAATATGCTCTGCAGTACTCTGGTCCACAGTTGCAGGTCTGTCTTGTCAATCTTGAGCTTTCTCAGCATATGACTTCGCAGCCTGTTGTGTCCAGTTCGTAATCTGAAGATAGTGTGTTCTTTGCATGAAACTTGGTGGTAGTAGTCATTTGGTTCTGCAGTTGGGTGCATCTTCTTCCACTTGTTTCTTAAATTCTTTTATCATAGTCCTATATTAATAGTGCATGAAGAGTTAACGGCATGTTACTGCCATGGGATCTACCTTTATATTCATAGTATGAAATATCACTTTGTATTTGTTCTAGAGATCCCCCTTCACCTGCCAGAAGATCAGCCTTTTCATTTCCAAGTAGGGCACAGTGACCATGGATCCACTGTAGTACTGTTTCTTTGGTGGCAGTACTGAGCTTCTAGCTATTTTTTTCTTTTTAAAAGTAGATAGAACATTCTTTCTCAAATACTGGGATATGCCCCACGTAGCTGTATACTGAAAAAACAGCACATACATAAAAATATATCCAACGGTTGTTATGTATACAAATTTCCAATGAAAAACTGTACGCGAAAATTGGGGTTTCGCCTTCGCTGGATTAGGGTTAAAGGGTGAATTATTGAAGGATACAAAAAAAGATCATGTTACAAAGCCAGAAGGACAACGAAAAAAATGGATAGATGACATCAAAAACATAAACCAGTTTCTTAAAGTGGGCAAAAAACCCGCGAGAGCAGTGAAAGACTTCAAAGGGTGATGTGTGGTTAAAGGATCATCAGGGAAGGGATGTAAGGTAAGAAGGGGGAAAGACCTGTAGAGAATCACATACAAAATTACACAACAAATAATGAAAGTACGTACTATTTTTATGTACAATGAAATAAGAGGCGAAATTCTGTTGACATTAATTAAAACAGACATGTATGTATCAACTAGGGCTGTACCGGATTCACATTTTTGGAATCCGGTCGGAGCCGGATTTGTGAAGTGAGATCCGGCCGGAGCCGAAGCCGGATTTACAAATAAAAAAAAAATAAAAGTTGAATAATATACTACATCACTTGACTTAGGTGAGTGGAGTCACTCGACTGTTCATTACTGCAGTTTATTACGATAGACATGACAAAGATGACATATACTCATATTAAATCATTTAAATATAAAATAATTATATTTACATTAGAATAAGTAATAGTAAGTTCCATAAGTTCAAGATGAAACAATACATAAGCACATAATGCAAATTCAGTCATTTTAATTTTTAGTTTTTAGTTTTCACATTGTTTTCAGTTGGCAATTTGGCAGCTCAGTTACAACTCACAACAACAGTACATTGAACAGATTGTATTTATTGAAATAAATTCATTCAGTACTTTCACTATTTCAGTCAGTCAGTCTTCATAATTGGCTGTGAAGTTTTGTGGTACAAGGCTACTACGGTGGTTAGTGATAATGTCTCCTGCAGTACTGTTCCGATGGCACACTTGTAGGTGTGGACCGCATCATATGGAGAACCAAAACCTTTGTCCTATGTGTCGCTTGCGGCACGAAAGGAACAAACTAATAGACCGATGCTGCTCTGTTGTTCTAACAGACGTCGTAGCATATAAAACGTTGAGTTCCATCGTGTTGTCATGTCCTGGATAAGCTGATGTTGTGGTAGGTTTAATTCCTTTTGAAGTTCATGCAAACGACTGTTTGATGAAAAAGAGTGTTTGAAATGTCATATCAATTTTCTTCCAGTACCGATGCTGTCAGCAACATACTTTAGACTCAAAAGACCATTACGCACACAGCTGCAGTGTGTGTGTGTGTGCAAAACATCCAACACTTGAATAGCTGCCATCACGAAAGCATTTGGCAATGTTAAATGCCATTGTCTCTCACGACAACATGGCATTTCTCACGTGCAATTGACCACTCATCCAGCATCATTTCAAAATGCCTTTCAGAATGAGTCTGTTAACCAATGGCCAGTTATGCCCATAAATGACTTGAGTGGTGTGTTCAGCTGTCCACGTATCTGTTGTGAATGATATGTAATCAGTGTCAGATATCATTGCTGCAATTTTTACCTTCAGACGTTTACATATGTCAGGAATAACATGTTCAGCAATGTACTTTCTTGAAGGCAATTCATACCTTTTTTCCATTGTATGCATCAGCTCTCTGAAGCCTGGTCGTTCAACTACTTGAAAAAGCTCCGTATCTATGGCTATAATTCGGGCTACGGCAGCATGAATGCGTTTAGCATTGGGATTGTGATGTCCCAAATTTTGACCCGTCCCATGCCTGCATAATTGACTGCTGGGTAATGTTGCTTGCTTTGTGCAAACAACGATCCCAGATTCATCATAGATGTGGTCGCCAATACAATTGCCTGCATTGATGCTTTCTTTTCCATCATTTCGTCATAGCTTTTCCTGTACATCGATCGCAAATGGGTCTGCATTGATGATGTTCAGAAGTCTTTGGGGCGAATTGATCGTCCACGCAAGAACTGTTTGATACAAAACTTACATATCACCTTCGCTGAATCATCGTCTTTAACCTTGAAGTAATCCCAAACGGCGCTGTATGACTTAGATTTTGATCCCATTTTATTTTATCGGCAGGACCAAAGAAATTTACGAAAATTCGAAATATTCAAGTCCCACGAACTCATGAAGTTAATGTACCATTAATATTCAAAACAAAATTTTTTCTTTTTCTTAAAATTCTTATTTACATCAGCGAGAAATAGTAAACTGGAAGTGCTACTGTGCTTGACCTCATGAAACATGTACAGAAAATTCACCTGACTAGGTTACACAAATCCGGCCTAAATCCGGCAAAATTGGACCGGAGCTGGATTTGTAAAAATGGCCGGATTCCAGATTTACCGGAGCCGGAATCCGGTACACCCCTAGTATCAACAGGTAAAAATTGAAGGCAACAGAGACAGATGTCGACAACGTGAGAAAATATTAGACAGTTTGACAGCCTGACACGGCAAGGAAACAACAACGACCTTGATACATAATACTGTGGACAGAGAGCTGTGGAGAGCCATGACCGCCTACGCGTCATGACACCTACGCCATGACACCTGATGAAGTGCAACCGTGGCGAGATATCGGACCTTGGAATTAAAATTAAAACATTGACCCCTATGCTTAATGGTAGATGTGGATCAGTAGCATCATCATGCACCCGAGGCAAGCCAATATAATATAAAATGTGGTAGCAGATTACCTGAACCGCGACCTTGTTATTTTATGATCATATAACGAAATTGTGCTAGTGTTCCTCTGGTTGAAAGTTTCTGCCCTCATCATCAGAGGAAAATTTGTAAACAAAAAATAAAAATTAAATCACATGGAATCAGTTGTCAGCTGATCATTGTCGATATCAGAATTTATTAAATTATAAATTACGACAGATTGTTGCTGCAATTACAGGACAGCAGAAAAAGTAATTGACACGTATTATTTTATCGATGTCTAGGCAAGAGGGAAAGTAACAAATATTATCAGCTCATGACAAGTTGCCAAATTTTTTTTTTTAATTGTTGATTAATTACATCCAATACTCCATGTAGTGAGACCATGGGAGGAGGGGTTCCCCGGAAAGTAACACCCACTACGGTCCAGGTGGAGAAAAAATATTAAACTATACAAAACCAATAGCTATATAAGTGGACAGATAGAAGTAGTTTAATTTTTCCTCATCCTTTACTGCAGGGGTTAGAAAAAGGACCGTGAGCCAAATCTAGACTACCAAATCAGTTTACTGGCTTTAAAATTACAGTATGTGCTCACAAAATAATAGATTACAACCTATCGCAGCCACGTTGTAAACCATGGCACTAAACAGTGATAAATTATTACATCAAGTCTTTGATGATGCAAGTTTAACACGTGCTCAGACGATAAAATACATGGTGAAACGGTCCGTAGCACTTTTTATAACTGAATTGGAGGTTACAAAAGCTTTCACTATGATCGAAACAAGTCTTTTGATCCAATTTTTGTACAATATATTTTTCGTCTCACATTCAACTTTCGTTCAAACAAGAATATTTAAAAAAAATATTTTTCCGGCTGCTAGGTATAGAGACTATCGACACCAAAGGCCTTCAAGCAAAAACAAAAATCGTCTTCATACTTTATGTTTTCGATTATCGATGTTGGCAGGCTACAGTTATATACATAGCGATCAACAAAAATAATAACAAATCATCACGGCTGTTTTTATTCTGCTGGTATGCCGTTATTTTTTTAAATTGTGGCACTACCCGGTATATGCCTTCTAGCTGAATTAATTTGGACCCCTTTCGTTATGTTTTTGACTATTGTTTCATTTTTAATTGGTCGCTATTTACATACTTGGAATCGCATGCCAAAAATAGCCAAGGTAACCAATAGATTTCACGCAAATCGGAAACTTGTTCATGTTTACATTTTAGTTGACAGGTCTCCTATACAGCCGACCGTGGCGTTTTTGATAGCCACACTAAGTACTATCCTAGTCGAGAAACACTGAATTTGCCCCCCCCCCCCAAATAAAAAAAAATTTCTTACCAAAATCATGGTTGTATATTACTTTGAAAACCCAGGAGAGGGAGGGGGGAGGTCATTTTACCTAAATATAAACTATTTACCTCGTTCTCGTGGGATTTTGATGACTTCCAGAGGGGGGGGGGAAACGATATGACCCACTCCTTTATGAAAATAGACATGACATTTACTGCTGGAAAACAAGCAAAAGGAGGACCACAAAAACCCACAACCCAACCCTAATTTACGAGCTTGCCACCACTGCTCTACTGTCTATTGAGAAAGACGTTTCTTTTAATAGTAGGCTTCTTTAAACACACCGCATGAAATGTAACGGAAAGCAAAAGTCAAACCATTACTTGTATAGCTATTAAATCAACCAAATGTAAACCAAAAAAAAGTAATCGTAATAGATTGCGTTCCGAAAGTAAAAAAAAAAAATTACATTAACCGATGTATGTATCGTACGTCGTATCCAGCGGTGTTATTGGATATGAACATTTAAATGGGGGAGGACGGTGTTCAAAATAGCAGCAACGCAATGGATCTAGTTTCCTGCTCCAGTGGTTCTCAATATGGGTCATATACATCCCATTGGAGCTACAACTTTTTGTTGGGAGGGTCAAAAAGAGAGAATTATACATTGGAGTCAGAACCCGCCTATGGGCTAGGGAAGGGGGAGACATATAAAGATAACTTGCAATATTCAATACGTGCGTGTGGGGCTAACTCCGTAACTCACTTCTGTGTCGACCGGTAATCTCGACGGCTTCAACGTTTCTAATTTGGCCAATAATCTCGTCCTTAGTACGTATGCGAGATCTTAAAAGTTCTCCTGTAGTTCGGCACAGCTGACCATTGATATGATTGGTTGACCTTTTCACCTCTGACCGATGCACAAAGGTCAAACACGTGTAAACAATAAACAAATACAATAGCTCTAAACTGTTGCATTTAAATCGATGTTCCCTCTATATTAACAGGCTTATTATTCTTTCTTCTGACCTTTTTCTAATGCTGCGTATATGCCTGTCTATGAGTGAATAGTGCAATATTGTTTACATCAGCCTTTCTGTTGTGTTCTTAAAGTGAAATCATCTCCGGTAAACTTTGTTGTCATTACGTTCTGGAAATAATACGTCACATGGCAGTACGCAACTTTTATAAAGCTACAATTTTACGCTGTCTTTCGTGTGTTAGGATTAGCTGACTTTGTACGAGTGCGCAGTATATTATAGGAGGGATTGTGGGTGTTCAATCTTATACTGAAATATTTTAGCAAAGAAGCTACAATTTTACGCTGTCTTTCGTGTGTTCGGATTAGCTGACTTTGTACGAGTGCGCAGTATATTATAGGAGGGATTGTGGGTGTTCAATCTTATACTGAAATATTTTAGTACTCTTCGTTACATTATAAGAAAAATATTTTCATAGTTTCTATTTTTCTTTTTTGTTTTATTCTCATCCGACAACGCCGGGCACTGCTTCTAGTAAGAAAGATATATAATAACAGGATTTATCAGGAAGCTGACAATTTTTTGTAAAGGTCGAGGAGTGGCACGAAATAAAATGCGCTCCCCCCCCCCCCAAGGAGAACATCGGATCAGTCTAGACAAATGCCACTGTGTGAAATCATTTCACATGACATTGTATTCTGGAGAAGGACTTTTAAAGAATATAAAAAAGCGTACCAGACCAAACTTGGTTTTCAATTACTTAATCTTTTTCTTCTGCGTTTGTTCTCAACGCCTACAGAATGGAATGAATTTGCCATATTTTAGTTTTTCTGCGACATCTGTGCTTTTCGTCTTGACACAACCGACTTCAGCATGGCTTTTGGGTCACTTTGACTATATGGGATGGGACAGCCAACACAACCCAATACTCTTCTTCGTCGTATCTTATGACATTCATTCATGAAAGGAGTTCTCTCTTAACCGGAACCAGGCTCGCGAATGAGAAATGGTTCGGTGCCCGATGGGCACAGGCACAGAGAATATAATTAAACAAGACAAGTTACTGACTGTGGAACACCTCGTGCGAGATAGATATGAACGACAATCATATCGGCGAAGTCATTACACACCCGCGCGTCCGTCAACAGATAGTCTGTCACAGGCTAGGGAAGCCGACTACCAGAATTAAAAGCAAGACGAAAACGGATGTGCTGGGCTTCGCACATCCGGGCCACAAAGTGAGCGAAAAGTGGTGCAAATAGCACAGTTCAATCGTGGAACTAGCAGTACAACGTATAATGCTCCCTGGAGGAAATCACAAGATTTATTCGTTGTGTTATTAAGAGAGTGAACAAAGAAGCTGATTCTAAATAATTTTATGCACAGTGTGAAAGAGAAAGCTAGTAGGCATTTGAAAACTTAGCAAGCATTAGCTGAGGAACAGAGAAAGCAAATAAGTACTACATGGACAAAGATTACCTAATTGCTGAAAACAAATAAGTACTACATGGACAAAGATTACCTAATTGCTGAAAACAAATAAGTACTACATGGACAAAGATTACCTAATTGCTGAAAACAAATAAGTACTACATGGACAAAGATTACCTAATTGCTGAAAACAAATAAGTACTACATGGACAAAGATTACCTAATTGCTGAAAACAAATAAGTACTACATGGACAAAGATTACCTAATTGCTGAAAACAAATAAGTACTACATGGACAAAGATTACCTAATTGCTGAAAACAAATAAGTACTACATGGACAAAGATTACCTAATTGCTGAAAACAAATAAGTACTACATGGACAAAGATTACCTAATTGCTGAAAACAAATAAGTACTACATGGACAAAGATTACCTAATTGCTGAAAACAAATAAGTACTACATGGACAAAGATTACCTAATTGCTGAAAACAAATAAGTACTACATGGACAAAGATTACCTAATTGCTGAAAACAAATAAGTACTACATGGACAAAGATTACCTAATTGCTGAAAACAAATAAGTACTACATGGACAAAGATTACCTAATTGCTGAAAACAAATAAGTACTACATGGACAAAGATTACCTAATTGCTGAAAACAAATAAGTACTACATGGACAAAGATTACCTAATTGCTGAAAACAAATAAGTACTACATGGACAAAGATTACCTAATTGCTGAAAACAAATAAGTACTACATGGACAAAGATTACCTAATTGCTGAAAACAAATAAGTACTACATGGACAAAGATTACCTAATTGCTGAAAACAAATAAGTACTACATGGACAAAGATTACCTAATTGCTGAAAACAAATAAGTACTACATGGACAAAGATTACCTAATTGCTGAAAACAAATAAGTACTACATGGACAAAGATTACCTAATTGCTGAAAACAAATAAGTACTACATGGACAAAGATTACCTAATTGCTGAAAACAAATAAGTACTACATGGACAAAGATTACCTAATTGCTGAAAACAAATAAGTACTACATGGACAAAGATTACCTAATTGCTGAAAACAAATAAGTACTACATGGACAAAGATTACCTAATTGCTGAAAACAAATAAGTACTACATGGACAAAGATTACCTAATTGCTGAAAACAAATAAGTACTACATGGACAAAGATTACCTAATTGCTGAAAACAAATAAGTACTACATGGACAAAGATTACCTAATTGCTGAAAACAATCTACGGATCTCTGTACCAGTTACAGAACACAGTCGAGTTTATGGTAGAAACAAAACTTCAGATATAGGCATGTACCGGGCGAACGAAAGAAGAAGAATTGAAAACAAAACAATCGACAACTGGCAAATACAGTTAGCATGTCACGAATCTTAAACATCAATATCACTCTTCAAAGGACACCAGGAGGCACAATAGACCTGAGATTCAAACTCTCTAGCACAGTGTTTCCCAACGTGGGGCCCACACCCCACAGGTGGGCAAGGGACAATTCGAGCAAGTTGTAATTAGGCTTCATTTTGGAATAATTCAATTTTGGAATATAAAAAATATTTATATGTTACATAGTGGGGCATCAGAATTTTAGAAAGACTTAGGTGGGGCATGGTAGAAAAAAGGTTGGGAAGCACTGCTCTAGCAGAACAATGATGGAAACATCCCCAATCGAAAATATGATCAGTATACAGTTAATAAAACAAATATTCAAATTAATTTCAAAGATCAATTGCTGAACCTATGGACGAATGAGGCAATGAAGAACACTACATGTACGGCAAACTGGCTCATTCAGACAAGAATGACAACATAAAGCTAGGAGCAATCTTCTCACTGAGAACAGTACACATTCGACAAGGAAAAAAATTTAACAAGTTAAACCCCACACATGAACACTATTGGTGCATCATATTGCTAGAATGTTGAAAGGCCCTTCAGAAAGAAGAAAGTTCTTAGCAGACCAAAAAACAATTGCAAACACTCTTTACAACAACACTCAGCAGGCACATACATACGAATTTGCTAGATCAATACTTTCAATTTCGCTGTCGGTTCGATAGTTTTGGGAAAATCGCTCAAAGAGATGGTGGGGGTTGGCTCACATTTTTACTAGTTTTTATGGTACTATTTTCCAGAAGAGGGTTGGAGGAGAGGTTGAATCCTACAAACCCCCTTCCTTCGTATATACGGGCTTGCCACACAACAATAATATAGCACTTGAAGATTTTATAACTTTGCACTGACTGCTAAACAAGGTTACGCTCGGTAACTATAGATAAAACAACAAGAACATCTGAACCCATCAATGTCTGCTAAGGAAGATTGAGTACCTAATGGCTGCACAAAAGTACAGTGAAGAGTGTCCTAATATGAACAACATGCCAGAATGAATATACTCAAATCATTAAATCGAATTGACTGGTAAATATGAATTGCTCACATTTCATCCGCAACGATGAGAGAATTCAAAAGTTAATTACACATGAACGGAAAACAACACTAAGTATGCAATAAAATATATTTCTAATTTTGACCGAGATTGCTGTTACCTGAAAATAACTTACTGTGATAATTAATCACAGTGGCTTAAAGTAGAGAAAGCGGGTCTAGTACAAGAAATTTAAATTACCGAGGCTCAAAACTGAAGCCAAACTCAAGCTGAATAGTTGATCTGCACCGAGCACAACAGAATAACACAAAAATGTGGAAGATCGATATAATGTGATATTTGCAATGTGTTAACACACGATCAAGGAACAAATAATTCGATCAGGCGAGGCCATGCACTATGTGCATCATAACATCAGCTATTTTCTGATATCGGTATTTCAGGAATATGAAAAGCTACACGCTTAGAGGAGAATAAAAAAGGTGGATGTCTCGGATAGCACAAGCGGAGGACAGGTAACTGCAGTTGAGAAAATACCCAGAGGAGAAGAATAGATCAACAGGGGTAAAAACATGGCAACCTATCCAGATACACATCATCACCATTGGTAGGGAATGCAGAGAGTGGGGTAATAGGCAGACCTTGAGATCAAGCAACTGATACAAGACAAAGGGTACATAAATCAATCATATCACATCAAATTAAAAATAAATCACATCAACAATTTTTTTGGTTATAGTTTTCCCTACCTTCCCTTCCCTTGTCCACAAACTGTCATGAATTCAGGAAACCCCCTGCTTAATTGTGTAACACCCCCCCTCCCCAATTTGAACAGAAAAATTACGATTAAAAACTACATTATATTTCAATTTTCGCCAGAAATTTCAAATTTAAAAAAAAATTAATTAATATATACATTTTCTGGACGTCAACATGTGTAACCTCCTCTTCCCCCCAAAAAAATATATCAAACGTCGTAATTGTTCATACCCTACGCTCTATTGTTTACATGAGTTATGCACAGCACCCACACAGACAACCATGTCAAATACACTGACGGTTCGATCCAGCGTGGAGAACGGTCCAGATGGGGCTTCTCTGCGAGATTACGAGGAAGGATCGTAGCCACCGAACAGAGCTGAGCTTACATGGCAACAACCTCCAGTATGAGAATAGAGGTGGAGGCAATTACAACAGTCTTGCGATAACTCTTGGAGATCACGATGAACAGAGGTGATATTGTGTTGGACTCTCAGCACATGTTTTGGAAGGACCACAAGCACACTGTTGCGCCATGGACGAGCTGAATAAATAGATATCTTTGCTTTTCCGGAACTCGTATTTGTCGAGGCCATGCTGGAATGCGTAAAAATGAGCGAGCTGACACGCTGGCTTAAAGGGATAAATCAACCAGTGTAGGGTAACAACACTAAACAGGAAGTAGGTGGCTGAGGTAACACTGGGCAAAATGTCAAGATATACAAAAATAGGTAGGTGTGTTACCAAAGTAAAACATAAAACAACTTAACAACGAGATACAGAGACAGACGACGTTTCGACTATAGAGCCTTCATCAGGACAAACAAATGACCATAATAAAACAAATCTTACATGGAGACAAAAAGGGTTATAATGAGGAGGACAATAGCAGATCCGAAACGTCGTCTGTCTCTGTATCTCGTTGTTGTTTTATGTTTTACTTTGGTAACACACCTACCTATTTTTGTATATCTTGACACGCTGGCTACATAAGCAACTGTTATGGACACTTTGAATATGGACAAAGGTGAGATCTTGAAGGAATACTAGATCGCATAGTTTTTAAAAAAGTCAATACTGCATTATTCCCATTAGGTAGTTGCAGGGAGAGTTTGCAAGTGGCTTGTGCGATAAAGATCGAATTTCCTTGCTGTTGCCACGCCATGTACATGGTGAATTTTTAATTTACCCTAGGACACAAAAAAATCGGTCCTTACAGGTAGTCGAACCACAGACCCCCCCTCCCCCAGGTGATCAATGTTCTAACCTCTCGACCATGCGCCACACAAATCGCCTATTGGACAAGGACAATTTACTGCACACAGATATTGCATAGACTGAAGAAATTTGGAATTAAGCGTGGGACTAAGTTGAGAAGGACAAGAGATGACGAATTAGGTGAATGGAAATCAGCGCACAGCGGGAAAGATAAGCATACACAATTTTCTTATCTGCAAAATTTACCATGTGGATCTACTTTAGAGCTCAATGACGTCAGTTCTTAAATACTTGAAACACAATCTTCGATATTTTCGTACTTTTCATTGGTTATCGACACAATGTATACGGAAAATGATAAATCATCCTAAATCAGCCAAGATGAGAGGGATCAGCACGCAGGAATATTCTGGAGAAGAACTTGGTAAATACTGTAAGTGAATCTCGACTATTCTTTAGTAAGAACCGACTCTTTCCTTGCCATTTCACACGCCCTGTGATAAACTTACGTAAATGCAAATAAAGTAAATAGGATACTATATCAATATAAATTAATAAAATATAGAAAATAACAATAAATAAAAGGAACAAACACAACAGTCAACGTGTCGGTCCAATTGGGACATTTAAAGACAACAAAAACAGTTAAGAACAAAAGACCATAACGAATATAAACAAAATGGTTCTCTCCCAACAGGAAATAAGCGGTGAGAGGAAAATGGGATGATATAATAATAAACCTAAGCTAAGTGAAAATGAAAAACAACAACAAGAAGACGACAAAAACAATGAAAGGTAACGGCCTTTTTGTCGGTCATCCTCCGATATTTGGGTTATTGATAAACTTACGTATATTTAGATGTCCATGGCTGATCTCACGCAGTGATACTCATTTTGGATGATGAGACTAATTAATATACCAAGAAGAGATGGAAAAAAATATGACATAATGAGACTTCGCTGCGGCCAACCTGCGAGATTTTGTGGGTGCACTGAAGCGAAATCACAGTTCATTTAACTGATTCTGTAGCTTGAAGAAGTAGGCTGACCAACAAGTAAAGAAGTTTACTTCAGAATCAACATAATATTTCACAATAAACACTATTGTATGTTTACATTTTGCAGTGTCACTAAGCAAATGGCATAAAATACACACTAGCGAACAGACCAATACGACACAATGTAACTTATTGTGTTAACAATAGGCTGTGACAGACGAACTTTCAGATGTGATAATGTAGGGGGCGGATGCAAAAGCACGATGTGCTATGTCATATCTGTTAACATGGCATTGGCGATAGCATGCTGATAAATATTTCATTAATTAAGTCCTTCTCACGAATAGGCCTGTGTGCAGATTCCAAATCGTGTTTCTTATCTTGACTGATGAGACTGATCATTGGTTAAGCTTGCGTACACTTTGCCTTGACAACCAATGAAAGGTACGAGAAAATGATTGCCAAGATAGGTGGTGCTGTTTGGAATCTGCATGCAGGACTATTCCAAAGAAAGACATCTATCAAGGCACATATGGCCTATCAGGCAACACATCAGTGTACTAATTAAGCTCTCGTAACCAAACACCTGCAGAAAAAACAATTTCTTTTAATCCTGGAAATATTGCTAACAAGATTCACATTTTTGTTTCGCTTTAATTCTCGCATTATTGCATAACTGTCCCCATAAACCCACACTGCTCAATCGATTACCGTATCAATGTTACAGTCTTGCAGACTCATTGATTGCATCCTTCAAAGGTGTCGCTATTTGACTTTGCCCATGATTTTCACTGGTCATTTTGTGTAAACTTTATGTCAACAGCCAATTAAAATCACGAGAATATCAAAGTCTGCTGTGTTCTGGCTTTCCCGTGTTGCTGATCTTGTATTTCTGAGATATGCCGTGACCGTCGGCTGTAAAAAATACCTCTGTTCAGATTTAATTAGTAACATTTTTATTATTTGATTTTCGTTGGTCACTATTTATACACTTGAAGTCTCATGCCAAAAATAGCCAAGACTGACCAACGAAATTCACGGAAATAAACAAAATCGACTTTCAGCTCGTGTTTACATTTTCTGTGCATAAGTCTTACCCAATACACTTGGAGACCCGTCATGCCCATAGACAGCACCTGTTTAAGATTCTTGTGTATTTAATTATTCCTCTTTGTTATCCATACACTAGCCCGTGCGATAAATAGTTTTCTTTAAATTAGAAACTAGAAAGAAAATGTTACCAATTGTATATCTCCAATTACATAATCAAACATATCACCCGCTACTGGTGATGATGATAATCTGAACATAAACAATTAGGGATGAAACAATGAAAAATGTATGATATAAAACATACATAGAAGGTTTGGAGGATAACATAGGCTTCACATGAATGCAGGATGGATAAAGATGGATACCTTTACAAGGAAGAAAAAAACTAATGACTGAAGCAAATGTGTTGTCAAATGCCCCAGAATATATCTCATTATCCACTAGATATGGGTTTTATTGACTAAAAAAAAGATATTTTAAAGACAGAGACTGTGGAAGCTATTGAAGCATTTGGAGTCTCAACAAAGTTAACAAACCTAATAAATGAAACACTGTTGGTAGTTAATCAACAATCACTATTGATCAACCTATTCAGGATGATTCAATCAACCCATAATTTTTTGGCAACAGGCATTTTCTAGACAATATTTTCATTAAATAGACTGGCATTGCTTTCTGAACAACCTGGTTACACAACTGCCTGTGACAGATTCAATCAAGTAACTGGGTAGTCTGATATGTGTTCTATACCTCTCAGATACAAAGCTTGACATAGCATATGAAGAAACATATACAGAGATTCAATGTTAAGTTTCCCACGAAGAATGACCTTTTTGAGACAAGATGTGTGGAACAATGTGAATTTTTCTTGTCATCATTCCTCTTTTTTACTAGCTATAGATTAAAACTTAGCAATAGCAGAAAACGGATTTGGGATCCATTGGACTGATGAAACAAGTAACAGGCCTAGACTTTGAAAATGACCCTGGGTTGCTGTCCCACATATATGAAAGGGAGAAAATATTCTAAATGGCAGTTGACAGCAAATAGGCTCAATATAAATAGGTAAAGGTTGTGAAAATATATGCAAATAATGAACACTCGATTGCACAAAATCTGGTGTTCTTGAACTATGGTCCTGGTTGTCCAAGGAGTGAATCAGGCAGTTGGTAAAGGCTTGAAGTAATATTATGAGCCTTTACATGTACAATAAATAAATAAATGAAAAGATAAAAAAAATCGAAATCATAAACAAGGATAAATAGTGCATAAGTTATTTGAGACAACCTTCACACAATTACCGGTAAATAAATGCAGATTACACAGAAGCAGCATTTATCTATTTTCAGTTAATTGGTATGAAGTCAGAGAGTGGCTTACATCAGCAGAGTAAGACAAGTTCATATAAATACTGTATCTACAAATGGTGCTCTAAGATTTCAGTCCAGGAACAATCTCTTGCTAATTGCTGGGCCCACCTGCAACCAGGTTTTTTTATAAAAGGGGATTGAAAGTACTGGTACTGAAGTTTAAAACATAATTGTGCAAAAATCATTCTCTGCTTTCAGTTATCAATAAATCAATCAATCAATAAACCAACACCCTTCAGGGTCGTAGGGGTACCACATTGGATGCTTCAGCACATAGAGTCCTCCAGGGAATTCTATCCTCAGCAATGCGGATGAGTATGGAAATATCATGTCCTGTCCATTCCTTGATGTTGTCTGTCCATGCCTTTATTTGAATTCCTCTGCTTCTTCCCCCTTCGACAGTTCCCTGCAGTATTGTTTTTGACAAGGAATCATGCCTGCATATATGTCCAAACCATGCTAGTTTTCGTCATTTCACTATTGAAAGCAATGGTTCCCGTACACCTGCACACATCTCTACTTTATTTCTTATGTACACATTCGTCTTATGTTCCCTATAGGAAATTAATAGAATTCAATAAATATAGAACTCAGAATACAAGTTTCAGTTATTAACCCTGATATAACAAGTCTTGTAAATAAAATACAGCATTATCTTTTTAATTAAAGATATTATCATTTTCATTAAAGATAATCAACAGTTCATTTGTATTTACAACCAATTTAGGCACTGGAGTATTATTCCACCTTCTAAGCCCCAGAAGACAAAATTTACCAGTTCTAAATGTCTCACAACTTATTCAGTAATGGGTTTAAATGGATATAAGAGCACAGATTACTGGGTACAGGTAGTACCAATTCAGAAGGATATATATAAATCTGATACAGATTTACATTTAAAGTGAACATTAGTAACCATCCTGACTTTGTGAACAATATAAAGTTTAGTAATGGTAATGTTATTTGTGCTTAACATTTGATGACACTTTTCTAGATTGCGTAAATATTGCAGGTCTTAGATATGAAGGATTAATTCAAATTGGATGATAAGAGAACATTTTTAAAATTGTTTTATTATCAACACATTACCATTACTTTTCAATTGCAGACATTGTTTACTATTGTTAACACAGATATTTTATTCCTAAACATTTTCAAAAATTGAATATTTTGGGGGTCAACCGCA
Source organism: Meghimatium bilineatum (assembly GCA_034231615.1). Classification (NCBI taxonomy): domain Eukaryota; kingdom Metazoa; phylum Mollusca; class Gastropoda; order Stylommatophora; family Philomycidae; genus Meghimatium; species Meghimatium bilineatum. The sequence continues at coordinate 111,024,793 of CM067298.1, read as the reverse complement.
GAAAAATATATTTAATCGTTAAGGCAGCTGCGACAATAAATAGTTTAAGAATCGTTACACTAGATGAAACAACTAAACAGACGATACAATCAAGCAAGTACAGCTATATAGTTGACAGCTACATAAACAGAACAGAAGGAACAAATAGTGAAGTCAGGATAAGACTAAAAAGGGTAAAGATAAAATATGCTGCTATAGTAAATATTAAGAAATTTCAAAGAAAATTAAATCTAATATTAAACTAAGAATTCTTAACTCAAAAAAAATTTATACTGCTGAATCTTCACCTTCATTCCTTCAGTGTAGTCAGATGTCATAAAGAAAATGAAGAGCTACTAACAAAACTTCTACACCTCATATTAAAACTAAATTTCAATGAACAAAGATGAATTGGCATACACAATGGTAGTGCCTATGATCAAAATGCCATTTGCTGAAGTGTGTTTAAAAAAAAAAGGACTGAATTAAAGAGCAATTGAAATTTTAATAATGTACACAGATTACTGTTATCATCACAAGAATAGATTTCATGAGTCCTAAGAGAACCTCATAAATACAGCATGCACTAAAGTTATTCCTCCACATTACAAAAAGTATAAAGATTCTCCTAAAAATTATCATAAGTATTAAATAACTGTCTCTAATAGGAGATGGTAAACTTATGAAACTGGAATTCCTCATAAATGATAAATCAAGTGATACTTTTTATATACCCTACATGCTGCTTGTCTGTCGGAGTCGAAAAAGAGAAATTGAGCTTAATTTAAATAGAAATGATGGTGATGACTGTAGTGTGTCTATGTTTTGTCTTTATTTTTCTTCATGATTTGAACTTATGCGGGAGAAATGAATGAGACATTGAGCAACTCTTGCTTTTCTTCTCGCATCTCGCATGTTTGTGCTGAGTAGCATTCTGTCTGATGTTCTCTGCAGCAGACGCACAAACTCTGAGTCTGCAACTCCAGTCATGCCTGCATTGTGTGCCAGACTTCTCTCATGACTGCATATCTTGACTTATGCATGTTTTTAAATCTTATTTTCTACATACTGTATTTGTGCCTTCGTGATGCTGAAAATGGAACATTTTTGTTATTCTCAAATTTCACTGGATCTCTCTTATAGCAGGACAATGGTCCTACTAGTTTTCCACTAGGATATATATAGTCCAGAGAATGGAAATGTGTCTCAATTTTATTTGTGCCAATATCCTGACACATCCGACATCTGCATTATTAACCTGTAGCAATCAAATGTTGACATTTTCTATAGCTATTTGTAGTCATAGACAACAATCTTCCATGATAATTTCCCATCATGCTTTTATAATAACTATTTGCTAGAGTGATTTCCCTGAATTGCACGTGGCTGTATAAATACCTAGTCATAATTTATTCAACCTCTTCATGTTTGCAATCCATACCATATGGACCTAACTTCAGTAACACTATTTTTCGAGAATTCTTCATTGATGATGATTTAGACGAAGACGATTTTTAAGGCTTCATTGTTGCAAGTACTGTAGACCAACGTATGGGGGTTAAGGGAGATGTTGATAATATTTAATAATGATGTATAAATTCTGCCATTTAAGATGAGGGAATTGAGGAGCCAGGTTTTCTACAGATAGGCCTATGGATGAACTTGAAACTAAAGTCTTTTGTGTGTGCTTGTCCTCAACATAACACTGACATCACCTCCAAACCATATCCAGCATCCACTTATCACTATTGTCTCCGAATTTGAAATAAATAGCTCAATAAATACAAATGTTATGCCCAAAAAAAAGCAAACACATGCAGAAAAACCAGAAGTCATAACAAATGGCCGGGTGCCAGAGGACGTGTGTATTATTTTTCTCTGGGTTACTACAGGTTAAGGAACTGATACTCAAAATAGTTGGTCACATCAAACCAAATTTTACAATAAACACATTTTTGTATACACTACAAACAATAAGATTCTAAATACTTCCATATTGTATTAATTACTAAAATTTAACCCACTGCATGCAGTTCTCAAATCAGATATTAGTATTTTGTGGAACCAACACCTGTCTTACATATATTCTAAGAGAGGTTTATAGAGGATTATGTAAAGAATTATGTAAACAAAACCATTCTAAAAGTAAAGCTCTTTATTCACTTTTAAAATAATACATAACTGTAAATGAAAATTGTGTACAAGACTGTACCCTCACATACATTATCATATATTAGTAAATTAAGCTGAAAATAAAATTAACCCAACTAATACCAGAATGAATGGACACAATGAGATTCAGTGGGACATGCTCATATGTTAAAGAGGTTTAGTTATATAATCACACCTCATGCAGTTTAATAGCAATACCTGTACCTGTATAACTGTTTTGGGGCCATTCTGTAAAAATAATCCCACCAAAGTATTATATTTGTGCGCATACATTCACACAGAGATGAATTAATTGTAGAAATACAAATTGTATGTCAAAATAATAAAGTATGTTTTCAGCTGCAGGTAAAAACTAAATCCTGTATTGAGGTCCAAAATGTAAAATTCATACAAATTGAAAAGCGTTAGCACAAATTCACCTAAATAATTTTACCATGGTGAGTGTATCAATTATTTGTTGATGCCCATAGTTGTCAGGGCTCTTAAGAGAAAACAAAGAACAGCAACTTTGTGACTTGTCCTATTTGATGACTAAGGAGGTTCTTAGGGTGCAAAAGGCTATCCTATCCCACAGAGGGTCAGTGACAAAGAAGATATGCTGAAGTCAGATGTCTTTGGTCAAAAGGTAGATATCACAGCTGAGCTGTAAAAATGGCAATGCATTCAGTCTCAAACTCCGGGATGTTAGCAGAATGAAGTCCAGAGAACGGAATGCGTAGTGATATGGTTTACAGCTTAGCTGTGATATTTGCGCCTGACACATTAAATTTCTGCATGGTCTATGACTCACTTTGACCCCATGGAATGGGACGGCCAACTCCATCTCCCAAACCTCCTTAGATTTTTCATATGACATTCTCTTATGACATTCCTAACAGGTAATAGTGTCCCTATTCTTTGCTCCCCTGTCAGACCATGACAATGCACAGGAGTACATTATGTTAATATGCAGGAGTTTAAGAACGACCAGGTTTTGTGTTAACCACAATTTTCTGAAGCCAACTTGTTCATTTCTATCATTAATTGTTTACTGACATTGTATAAAGCTAGGAATATTTATTGTAACTGACGGAAGGCTTTCAATCTGTGTGCCCTGTGAATAAAATATTGTGATGTCATCAAGTCATTAAGCATAAAGACTAACTGAAAGAAATGCAATAAATCTTCCAAAGTTCAGAATATCAAGAATTGATTTATGGTTTGGAAATCTTTTTTTTTTACTTGTGTCATCTCATCTAAATTTTTTTTTGTAGTAATATTGCCCTTTTCTTGATTGTTTGGAGTTATGTGTGATTTATTTTTGTAGTTTGCTTTCATATGTTACATTTATAACATGGTAATTTAACATATATAACTGTGTCAAATGTTTATGGTATGTCAGAAAAAATAATGTGGTCAATAAGCTATGTGCTCCCTAGAGGCAGAACACATGATTCATGATGACATGAATATCTTCTGACCAGGGAAAGGGACGTGATATTACTGCTAAGATTGTATACAATGTTTATTAAGGGATCCAAAGTTAGAAACTATTGGATCAACAAGGTTGCTTAGAACAAAGTGGACCTTTTTTTCCTCTGAAACTATCAATTCATGACAGCAGAATCAATCCTTGGATTGACAACTAGTCATGGCTTCCAAATGTTGCCAAAAATGGACAACGACAGCACAAGATAAATGTAAACTTGTGACAGCTGAAATAGTATGCTTATGCAGAATCCTAGAAATATCGCTAAGAAACAGAGTGAGAAATGAGGACATTAGACAAAGAACCGGCACCACCCCAATCTTGGAATACATTAACCTTCACCACGCTTTGGTCAAGTGTGATTGACAAAAAAAAGATGCGGCTGTTTACTGTTGTCATGTGCACTCGCTCAATGAGACATTGTGCGAAATAGGCCTACCACAGCTTAATCACAGCTTGTATATAGTTCTGGTCATGCGCAATCGAGGCCGGGACATTCACACTTCCTAAATGATTGTTGTAAAGATGTCGAGGTGGAAGATACATGTGCTATAACAATTAATCTGACCACATCAGCATACCGGTACGATGCCATGATGGTTGATCGGTTTTATAGACCTTTCTTTCATCGTATTTAGAATAAAATAACATTGAATCGTGGCTTGAATAATGAATTATTTAGTTTCACAGCAGTGAATATACAGAATGTTGTGTTGGTTTGGGGACTTGTAAAGGTTTGATATCGAATATGTTGAAGTGGCACCAAAAAATGACTTTAGACCTAAGATCAAAGAACGATTTTACTGCATTTCAACATGTTTTATACAGTTCCCCCAGCAATATTTTGATAATTTCGCAATGTAAGAACATAAATACAACAGATTTGCGCGTGATTTAGTGTACAGTGTTGCCAAGGAATTCGATAAGTAAGGTAAGTTATTTTTTACTAATTTTTTCTCTCTTTATTTGTTATAAAATATATATTTTTTGGTGAAAAACGTCTTTACCACTTTCTCATACGTCTGGTATCACACACACACACGTACATAAATTACACCAATATATGCAGAATTCAATTCTTTATTTAAATGTGCAAATATTATTTAAATATCTTCAATAACGAAAAAATTATCACATTTTCAAAACAGTCACCATCAATAACGCAAATTTTCAAAAAAGAATCCGGTGGCAGGGAGACGTTTCGTATTTTTTAATCTGGCTTGCTAAAGGTTAAGAGACAACAAATCAAATGATTTGCATACATCAGCAAATTACCATTAGACAGCAAGCTATGCTACACCGATACAGCGAAAGCAGACTTAATATACTCAGCACACATGAGGGCCATCTCCAGAGAACTCTTCTACCACTGACGCTGAAAGGCAACAAAGGGTTTAGTGAATAGATAGATAGAATGTAAATGGCTTCCTGACAGAGAGGACTGTGGAGCTAAGTAGAGAATATGGACACCATACCTGACAGGGCTAAAATGGTTCTCTTCTATCACCTATAATTTTAAACATCTAGACAGAAACAATAGTAAAAATTCAGTCCTCCAGACAGAAATAGCCATTAACTTTTATTTATGACATATTAACTTATAAGACTAGTTCAGACACAGTAAAAAGATCTTATGACTGGCCCAAACAGACAGTAAAATATCCAATATATTTGGCTCCATATTATGTTAGCACATTGAATCTGGCTTTAAAGTCAATCCTGAGAAAGCACACATGTGATGACCTTTATACAATTGTATAGTGAAAGCTGACCTACAAAGGATTGCCTTCGATGGACAGAACAATTGAGCATCTGCCATACAAGCTCCACGCTCAGAGACTAATCTGAATTTGCTAGCAAGGACTTGCTGCATTTAAAGCAATGGTGGCTGTACATCTCAAGCTAAGACTGCTGGTCCTCCTTTTTCAACAATTGGCTGTGTTTGATTATGAGATGGCCAACATCACGTTTCATACTTACAAAATGATCAGAATAAAAGAGAGAATGCATACAATTCTCAATTGTACCTGAGATACTTAGGTTATTGAACTGACTATCTAGTTCTATGCTACATGGTGGCACCATTAGCAGTTGAGCTAAAAATATTTTTTTTAAATAAATTTCTCCGGCTTGATCTCGCCTCAGTAAATAGTAACCAGAAACATAAAGGTATAAAGGTGGCAAACATGATAGTGACCACATTACTCAGAATCAATGGCCGAAGAAAAATATGGGTCTAACTCTGTATATCCAATAGATGTCAATGATGTAGAAAGGAACTTAACTTACTATATACAAAATTAACTTACACTCAATTGTTATACATCATGCAGTTATATATTTTTTTTTTCATTTGAATTGTGTATATATATATATATATATATATATATATATATATATATATATATATATATATATATATATATATATATACTACATTTTACAAATAATTTTTCATGCATATACTAAAATACTATATACATTAAAATTCTCAGATGTCCCTGAAGAAACTACCTGCCAATATCAATGTCTTGTTTACATTTTTCGTAAGGTTTATTTATATTTAAATGTTATACCTATCAATTGCCTCTATTGCTGAGAAGTAATTGGTGAGTATCAGATGCATAGAGAAACAAGTTGGAAATAAGCAGCAGCATGTTGAAATGGAATGCAACCTATCATGGGTAGTAGATATGATTATGTCTGTTTTCATGTGTAAATTTCACTATTTGACGGGAAATACCTTTTTGTGAAAAATATCTACAGGCAAGTGTTTTACCAACCTTTTGGATATCCCTAGTACTAAAAGTCATGTTTAGATTTGCTAAAAGGAGGGTTTGTACATCCCAAACCCTCCCCATATCTACAGACCTGAACCTATCTATTCACTTTTCAACTTCCTCTGAAGTAAGTATGGTTCATCAACAGCCTTTTAAATATTGTCTAATCATTAGCTATTGTTTCCAGTTCTTTCAATGTTTGCCCATACTTTTATATTGGTAGCAAACTATTTCCCCTTAGGCATTTTTTGATATTCTTCTATGTTCTCCTTCCATGTGAATTCCAGAACAATGCCTGTGTTTCTCATTGATCGTCTTAATTCCAATTCATGCCTATGCCTAGTTGTTGACATCATGTGTTATGTTTTGACATGTGTTGCAGACGTCATCCCATCATTTCAAATTAAGAAAGACTAGTCTCCCATAGTAAGTAAAGGTGCTAAAGACGGAGACACTCAGCCAACAGAAGCCCCACAGAAATCAGGATCATACATTTCAGTTACTAAAAAAGGCATGCATGGCAATCTACTCAGTGGACGCAAATATTTTATAGAAAATCTTTAACGCCAAAAATGTTGCGTTGGCATTTACTTCATTAATCTTAATCTAATAGTAACCGTCCCCAACCCCAATAATGCATGCTACCGACTTTATTAACTTAATTAATCTCATAAAATGCATTTATACATTTTCCGTTACTAAATGTGTGCGTTCATTGTTGTGTGAGTTTAAATTTAGTTTAAAAGTTAAGTCTTGTTTACTAAGAAAAATTACTAGCCTACTTCATAAAATATATATATAATATAGAGCTATATTTATAGGTCTACATACCCAGAATGAGTCCCTGAACATGGTCACTTAGTAGTCTTGCAGTAATCGTAAATAGTTGTAAATGCATATATATTTTCAGCAAGTGTGCAAATACAATGTAGGGCAAATTACTTCGGTAATTGGCGTAACGGACAAATATTTATTTACTGTTATTGTGGCGCTGAGCATTGAAAAACAGGAAGTTTAGTGATTTTCGTTTTTTTCCGTGTCTCTAGAGTTCTCACAATAATAATAATAACAACAATAATAATACACATAACCCGTTAGGGTTGTAAAGAGGGACACATTGGTTGCATCAGAACACAAAAAATTCCCCAAATAACTATATCCTCACTCATTCCAATTGTGTAGAAATATTCCGTCATGATATTATCTATCCATGATTTTCTGTAATCCCCTCTCCTCCTTTCTGTGTCTGCATTGAGTGTCCAACTTTCATATACGTATATAAGTATACTTAGCACTAGCGATCTGAATAGATTGATCTTTACTGTAATACTGATCTTATTTTCCGTATCATATTCAACCTTACTATGGCAGCCATTGCCATCTCAAATCTTAACTTAATCTCATTTCCTTCGTTGTCTATCTGGTTTCAATTGTCTTTCCCCAGGTGGTTTGTTACCCACTCTTGCCGTTAAACCTAGGGTTGATTGGAGCTCGAGCTTGTGTTCCAAGACTAGATGTATCGCCTCGGTTGTGCTATGACCGTGCTTGTTCAAGATGTCCCTGACGTTTTCTATCCATCTTTTTCGTGGTCTTCCTCTGGCTTTGTGCCCTGATCTCATTTGGTTATATGCCTGTACGGGCAACATGCCGTGATGGATTCTAATAATGTGACCAAACCACTTGATCTGCTGCTTTTCTAACGCTGCCCATGTTGTCATCATCACATAATTGGGACCCGATATGTTTGAAGGTGGTAACTTATTCACGTTTGTGGCCGTTTAACCGATAATCGTGGGATCTTGTTTGGTGTCACTAGTTTTGTTTTATCAATGGTAATTTACACGTACATATTTTCTACTTAGAACTTTCAGCTTCAGGGTAGAAGAGTTTTCTGGAGATATTCCTTGCTGTGCTGGAGTATATTGTGGAATTTGTCACCTCTTTTATTTGGGTGGTCCATAGTTTTATTGGTCAGCCTCTAGGTCTGCTTTCACTGTATCTGTGTAGCATAGTTTGCTATGGTATGCTGTCTGATGGTAGTCTGCTGTTGTGTGCAAACAATTTGATGTGCCAGTTCTTTGTCTAATGTCCTCATTCTGTCTCTTAGTGATATTCCTATGATTATGCGCAAGCATGCCATTTCAGTTCTCACACGCTAACATGTCTAGTGCTGTCCATCGTAGCACAGCGTTGGCATAATAATTGTTTTGAATAGCGTTATTTTGGTGTTTAAATCTACATTTTTGTTTCTGAAAATTTGTGTAATTTGCCCTAGGATTTGGTATGCTTTACTATTCATTTATTTTCCTTTTGCGCTGAAGTTAGCACATAGTGCAGATCTCTCCAATTATGTCTGTTCAAAGCTATTCTGTGCAGTTCTTGAATAGTATGAATATTGGTTGTTTTACTTTCTCTATGTATTGTTCTTCTGAGTGTTTCTTTTGGTCTACCCTTGCTCTTTTGCCTGTAGGTATCCATTCAAGAGATTGGTGGTGTATTCTGTTGGTGTCTATATCTATTGTGTATTTCTTTGCTGCTCTTATCTGTTGTTATATTGCTTACAAAAAGTAGCAACATTGTAACTTGTCATGCATGTTATTAGAGATAACTAAGTTTATTGATTTACGATTTGGATGTGAAGTTGGCTCTCCCACTACTTAGGTCAGTGACCCAACAGCAATGCTGGTCGGATATCTTGAGACTAAAGACACACTTAGATACTAATTTTCTTACCAATCTTGTCATACCAACTCACATCCAGACCTCATTTCGCTTGTGTTGCAGGAGCTTGAGAGAGAAGTAAAAAGTAGTAACACTGTGACCTGCCATAAGAGGCAATTAAGAAGATTTAGGGTAGAGTTAAATGTCCCTTTTCATAGGTCAAAGTGACCTATAAGCCTTGCTAAGTCATATATATCAGGCTGATAGATGCAAATATTTCAGCCCTGCTGTAAACTATGACAAAATGCATTCTGTTCTCTGGGAGTGCATCCTGTTAACACATCTTTTAATATTGTTGTATCACATCCTTGACCAAGTTGATAGTGACAAAGACAGTGGATAAATGTCAATCACATTTTACTATAGCTAGCATTTAAATTGGTGACTGGTGTGCTGTACAGATAATGTTTATTAACAGGTTGTAACGTAAGGCAGGTCTACTAGTGACATGGCTACAGAGACATCTGTCGTTCAGTGAAATTGATAAAAACACTGAATGTATCAGCTACTAATGCCAAATTTGGATGTTTTTGTCCTTTGAGATAAGTAAAATGGCACAATCTGCATTCTCTAGACTACATCCTGCTGGAAATCTAGAAGGACCATTGTTCTGCTACAAGAGAAATCCACCAGTTTGAGAATGAATACTATTTTAAAATACCTTAAATCTTTCCATTGAGTTAATTATTAATTAATCGAATTATGTCGTTATTTTTTAATGCTATTATTTAGTATTGATCCTTTAACTTGCAGCCATCTGCCGGCTGCATATGTCACATATTTTCTGTCCTGATAGCATATGTCACATTCTGTCCTGTACCGGCGGCATATGTCACATTCTAATAAATTATTTGTCACGGTAAACAGTCTCATGATCTTTGCCTATCATGATTTGTCATAACTTATTGCTAGAGTGACTGTCCCTGAATTTTGCAGCAGTATTTGAAAGACCTGTACATTATATTTGGTCTATTAATATTTGGAAACCACATTATTTATTTCACTTTGGAAAGTCATTGTTCATATAGGCCTATTCTTCTTGGATGCTTATTTGATCGAAGGTGATTTTGAAGGCTTCAGTGTGCTAGTTACTGTAGATCAAGATATCTTATTCTTCCCTTCCTCTTTTACCCTTTATGGGTGCCGAGGGAGATACGGTGTTCTTGTTCTCGCTTTTCTGGCAGCTTCAGATAATGTTAATTGGTGTTCGCATAATGTCTCTTTGATGTTGTCGATCCAGCGTATTATAGGTCTACCCGTGGCTCTGCTTCTGCTCTCTTCATATATGCTTTATAAACTAATGAATCACACAGCATTCTTTCCAGATGACCAAACCATTGTATCAAGGTATAATAATATAAATGTTGATAGTTAGTTACTTATTCCTCTAGGGCCAAAGACTCATAGGGTGGATATCATAGATTTCCATGTCTCTCGTTTCATTGCAATTTGCTTTAGATCTTCATTGTTTCTGATACCGACGGTGAAACTTTCTCTTGTAATAGTTCTACGTAAAGTTTCTTTTGGTCTTCCTCATTACCTCTTGCCCTTTGGTGACCAGATCAAAGCTTGACAGTGGAGTCTTTCAGTATCCATTCATAGCGTGTGTCCGATGTAATTCCACTGACGCTTTCTAATATAGGTGGATACATATTCTTGTTTTGCTTCTTGTCTGACAACTGTGTTTGATTTGAAGTCTGACCAACGTATGTTCAGTAGTCTTTATTTTATGTTCAGTAAGACATTTATTTGTAGCTTATATATATTTTATGTTTAATCTTTGTTCTAAGTTTGATGTTGCTTTCCAACTTTCGCATCCATATGTTAATGTTGGAATTATTCAGAAGTTAAAATTTTGAGTTCTGTGTTATTTCTTAGTGTTTTTGAATGCCAGATATTTGATAGTTTGTTGAATGAGTTAGCAGCCAGTGCAATAAGGTTTGGTATTTCTGTTGATGAATCTCCTGTTGTTGATAGTTTGCTGCCAAGGTATATGAAGTTATGGATTTTTTCAAGAGTGTTGTTGTTTAGTTTTATGTCCGTTGGTTTGTTGGTACGGTCAAATATTTTTGTTTTGGATGTGTTGATTTCACGCCCAAGTTGTGCAGAGAATAATTGAAGGAAGTTTGTTTTTTCTTGGGCATCTTCGAAATGTTGATAATATATAATAATAATATTGTTGTAAATGCTGTGTCTGTAGTCTGGGTTTTCTGGATATCAATATCCTTGGCTTCGTGAGTGGATTAAGTCTAGTCTAAGCCTATCAGGAAACTGTAAGTCATTATGTGTGTGTGTTTTTGTTATTGTCTATGTTTATAGTCCCACTGACACACACAAACAACACCACACCCAGCATCCACGTATCTCTATTGTCTCCCAATTTGAAATCATCATCATCATCATGTGACATATTCTTTCCAGAACGTGGTCTTCCTTATGGATTCTCAGAACACTTTACGATTCTAGGAAAGTTGTCCAGCCACAGCTAGAGACATGTTTAAGCAATCCAATATATCACTGCACTATGTCATCTTTGGCGTCCTGTTCTCCTGTTGCTGTTAGCTCTGCCTTCAATTATTAATATTTCAATGCTGTTATGTCTCTTTATGTGACCAAAAAAACACAGTATTTTTAAATCAATAAATAAAAGTGTTATGTCAAAAAAGCAAACACATGCAGAAAAACCAGAATCCAATAAAATGTCAGGGTGCCAGAGTATGCATTATTTTTCTCTTGGTTGCTAGAGGTTAAGAATTCCAGGTTACATTTGTTTTCTTTGATGTTTTAGTGGATCATGGTGTGTATATAACTGCTTTCATAAAAACAAATGGAATGAACAAAAAGGATAGTACTTACATATTTATTTCTCAACATAACTGTAACTTTAAGATTTGTACAGGAAAACATAGTTCATATATCAACATAACATAAGTTGTCAATATGTGCTACATCATATTACTAGTGAGAAAACTATATACACATTAGCAAAACTAATAATAAAAAGATTAAGGATAAATATTGGAAAAAAAGCACAAGTTCTTATATGATAAATGCATAATAGAAGTTAAGAAAAAAAGGTTAGAAGAGACTGCTAGCTCATTGAACATAGATGAAACTTTGCATACATACAAATAGTCACAGTAGAAATGAGTTACCAAATATTTATTTAAATAATGTCAACTTCTAATATGTTGTCTATCCATAATTTTCTTTTCTATACAAACCTTTAAAGAACAGCATATCAAATGCCTTAAGATTAATATGAAAGCAGTATTTGTGTTTAAGAAGATTGACAGTACTGCACTTTCTCACATGGGTCACATTTTTCAATGAGTGGGTCTTTAAGTACATTACCTTAAATCAGATGTAGGCAACCTTTTTTTTTGGGTTAGTAGGCTGCATTGAGCTTTTCTTGCGCAGTATGGGGCCAACTCACTTTTGTCTTTAGACCCTTGGAGCTCTAAGCAATGTATAAAATTACTGTTAAATTAGTAACACTTTCACCACTAGAGATTTCCATATTGCCAACATGCCCATCACTAGGACAAGGGGCACAACACCTCCAAATTATCAATATGATGATGTTAAAAATGCATTTTCTTTCAAACTATTAATCATATCACACTCAGCAGATCAACAAAAAAAATGAATAGTTTTGCATGAAACTATATCAAAGATAATACCTTGGGGATGCTGAATAGTGGTGTCATATTGAGATGAAAATATTGAGATATATTTTCAAATCTCATTTTTCCCAAACAGGTTGATATTCCCTAAATATTGAACCCATCATCTGTATTCCAGTACATGCCACACTCAAGCAGAAGACACAGGCCCATCATAATATAAATATAAAAAGATGTTTTATTGCAATGGCAGTTACAGATGTCCAGCACATGTCTTCTTTCCTTGTTTGTTCTTTGCGTTATATTACATACAAATTTGTCAGATTGGCTGCAAATAAATTCCTTGTTGACAATGATGTTAAAGTATTCATAATGTGTGGCAATCCCATGAAGACCATGTACAGGCCCAATGTTTCCTACAAAATTCCCAACTTCTACTAAAAAAAACTACATCACTCTGGCAAAATTTGCGATGTCACAAATTAGTACTACGAATATCCTTCTTGTTATCAAAAACAGTAGGTCTATCTAACAAGGAACGTCCCTGTCACTTTCCACGTTATATTTGGTACGTAAATGATCTACATTGTGCATATTTCCACCATAACTATGGCTGTCATCACCAGTGTACATACAATCAATATCCTCCGCTGTGAAAAAAATATATCAAAATGGTGCAAAAAGTTGAAATTTCATAAAAAATCAGCCTGACATAATATTTCCAAGATGTAAATACACAGAGAAAGTGTGAACTGTGACCTACGCAAAGGTCATAGCCAGTGATTAACCCAGTGCAAACTAAAATTGCAATATCGATCAAAACGAAATAAGTAAAAAAAAGTGCCAGGCAGCTACTGTAATTGTCTACAAGTAGATGCAACATGCTGCGAATGTAAGGGGGAATACGGTTAACTTGGAAGGCCAGTAAAAATGGCTTGGTAAGCCCGATTTGGTCTGTGGGTCATATTGTGCACACCAATTTTAACTAAAACTACCATTATCAAGACACCACTGAATTGATCTATTACAATACATTGATGATAATGACACATATAAATACAAGGACAACCCTCAATTATGCACCAGAGAGAACATGAAAACAAGAACAAAATGGTGGCACATGACATTCCGAGATAAAATATGAATGCATTATAGACAAGTATGCACAGCTATTTTTGTTATCAAGTTAACATTTAAATAATTTATGCAAGTCCATTATAATCTCCATCCAACGTCAGAATGAAACATCAATATGTCTGTGTCTGTAAATGCTGATCTTTTTCTGTGTTATTTCTCAAATTTCTGTAGATTAGCAGGATGTAGTCCAGAGAAAGAGATGCATTGTGTCATAGTTGCTGATCAATATGATTGACTTTCTCACAAAAAAGGGAAGCCTGTTACTTCATTGCAGAAAAAGATCATGTACAGAGATCATAGTAGGGAGATATCAATGCTCTCAGAAACTTTCTGCTCCAACTCTGCCTGAAGAGAGTATACAGTAACAGTTGGCATTTTCACGTAAACATCTTTACCAAGATCAAAATTAAACTACTAAATATTTTGTAATTAATAGGAAATCTAAACCAAAATAAAAGTAAACAATGTTTATGTCCAAAAATATAGATACATTATAAATGTATTATTTATCTCTCAGCTCCTGCCATCCATATGCTATATTCTCTGGTCTATAGTGTCACACCTATATGCTTTAACTTAAGTGGGGACAAGATGATGAGATGTTATTCCTTTAGCTGTGAGAAGGCAGCTCTTGGCAGCTCATAGTCTTGCTGATAAAAACTCAGGTCGCCTTAGTTGAGTAACTGAGATGAACTGGACTTGTATAAGGTTTGTTGTCTCAAAGCGCGCACGTGTGTGTGTGTGTGTGAGGGGGGGGGGGAGAGAAGAAAGAAGAGAGGGGGAGAGTTTATGAATGCACGTTTAGTTCCTGGTGAGAGGCATTCCAGTGTTGTAGTGTTCCAGGATCATCATCACATTCTGCCAGGAGCATAGCATACGCTTCTGGCCTGATTAGCTCTGTCAGATCTCTTAACCCATCTGCAGCAATGGTACTTCTGGCATTCTTTGCCTCTTAGCCTAGGAATCTGGAAAAGGACAAAATGTACAATGTCCACTGACCTGCATCTCTTCGCCATCCATGGGAACCATATAACAGAAAACAAAAGTAAAACACCAAGACAAGTCATGCAGGGATTTTTTTCACAAATGACAATTTGTCAGCCTATTCCCCCAACTTTCCTTAGTTTCTTCATATGAAATGCCTGGAAGGAAGACAGTGACCTTATACTTTACACTCTGAACTAGATATCCAGGTCCCTGTTGCGACACAAGCATGGCAACATGATAAAAACATACTTTCAAAAGTACAAGCATATTTCTAGTGAATTCTGTGCTTCATTTTAAAGGTAGCAGGTTTGTACCAAATTTTCTTTCTCCTTGGCATGAGTTTAAAGTGATTCTTGCTCAGCTGATGTTCTCATCATTGGAAATATAGTGTATTCTATATCTACCTATATTCTACTTGAAAAAAATATTATTTGGTCAGTACCTGCCAAACATGAATATTAGCTTAGATTATAGTTGGCATTCCATGTCTAAAATTGATTGTTTATGTGTCTGATTTGGTAGATAACTACAGCAATACGCCTGCCATGACTATCACTCATAATACTTGCTTCAATGGATAATCTCTAGTTTTTTTAAAAATAATGCATTTGTTAACAAGACGTCAAAACCAGCGACTTCACTATGCCAATGTGAGATCCCTGAAATAACGTAAATTCTTGAACAATATTTTCCCATCATTTGGCTTTTTTCTGGTGTATTTCAATGGGAACAACAGTGCTATTCTATACAACACTATATTGTGCTGGGAAGAAATATTTGGTCAGCAACCACTCATCTGCTAAACATGAAATTAGCTTAGATGACAGTTGACATTCCATATCTGAAAGTTAATCTACTATCAGCCACCACCAGTGTTGGACGCACATGAATGTTATGAACTTAAACTAAAGGACAAAACAGAAACAAACTAATATCACATTGTACCTCATAGCACCATTATTCCTTATTACGTAATACAATTTTTGAAATCTCAAAAGATGTAGTATTAAGTTACTTCAGCACAAATATGCAGTTAACCCCGTGTTGAAATGATATTCAATTAAAACAAATTGACATGGAGTACTATTATTCTAACAATAAACTACGCAACATATGGATGTCAAACACACTAAGAAACACCACAAAACTCAAGTTGTTTAACTCCAACATCATCCCTATTCTATCATATGGGTGCGAAAGTTGGAAAGCCACAGATAAAAGACTCAACTCCTTTGAAAACAAATGCCTACGTACCATTCTGAATGTTAAGTGGAGTGACTTTAAATCTAACACTACTATAAGAGAGGAAAGCAAACAAACCTATATATCTTCCTTCATTAGACAAAGGCGTTGGACTTACATCGGTCATGTTCTCAGAATGAACAGCCTAAGAATTCCCCAGCAATCACTATATTGGGTGCCACCTGGAGTAAGAAGAAGAGGGAGACCTAGAGAAACTCTACGAAGAACCATTAATAGAGAAGGCATGTCAATGAACCTAAACAACACGCAACAATTGAAAGACCTGGCAACACAAAGACAGAAATGGAAGGCTATGGTTTCTGCCCTGGAGGAACATAACATAACAGAACTATTATTAAAAAATTTTAGTTTGAATAATTTCAACTAATTGTTAGCAAGATTTTCTAGTTGTGTGTTGATACTGCCACTGTAGTAGGTAGCATTGTCAAAGTATATGTTATTATTTCATATTTACTAATAAGTATTAATGTAGAAATACTAACCAATTCTTTCTTTTTCTGTTCTATTTGTATTTTTACTTCAGTCGGATCCTGTAAGAGTGAAGAAAAGCCAGTTTTGAACTCTGCTTTAACATAAAACAAAATATATATATATACAAATAAAGAAAGTAGTGTAATAGTACTCTTATAACTGGATGCTAGAGTAACAAGTTTTTAACTCTAGCTGAACGACAAACAAAATAGAGTAATATTCTTATATAACTGGATGCTAGAATAGTGGTTAGAATGTTAACTCTTCGAATTATGGCAAATGAAAAGAATTCCATTATAGACATGCTCCAGTCAACATGTTATAAATAGTTTTCTGGCAAGCCAAATCTGAGATGGAAAATTTGAAAAGACAAGAACTGGTTATCCCAAAATGCTAATGTCTGGTGCTATAATACTATATTGCATTCTATAACGTAACATCCACCTTTGTTTATCCACAAATTAACATGTGAAATACAGGCAGAAACACTGCTGAGAAAGACAGTTACTACTTTATTTTGGAAGAGTAAAGGATTGTTCATGGCAATGTTTTTGTTACCTTATCAGTAGCTTCTCTGGACACAGAGGTCAAGCACAGATGGCTATGTACAGAGGGTCAAGATCAGGCTGTGGTTTTTCTTCAATTCTAAAAGATTGCTGTAAAGTGTGGGCATATAGTATAACAACCTTCAGTGTGAGAATGGAAATTCAGGCAGTTACAAAGCACCTAAACTGAGACTGCATTAGAACATCTCAAGTTTGACGACATTTTATTTTGGTAGTCCCATTGAACACTTTGTGACATTTTTCTTTTCTCCAAGCTGAGGGAACACCTCAAGGAACATTGTTGAGATTAGTATCTGTGTGTAACTAGTTACGGAAGAAGATCTCAGATTTCTTCCTCTCACAGTATACAGCAACTAATCTGACAATGGTATTTGTGTATCGACTGGGATAGGGACTAAATTGATGACAGTAGGCTACTAGAAGAGCAAAAGGGGTAGGGGAAGACTAAGAGAGATGCTTGACAGCTTGGCATTGTAACAAGGGAGACTATTGGCATCGGAAATGATTGAGACACAAAACAATGTTGTGGACAGGCATGATAACCAACACCATGCTGCATAGATTATAAGTAGAAGGGAAGACAGAACTGTGCTATTTAATTATAAAATTAAATAGGTTATGGTGAATGAATTACCAAAACTGTGACCTCCGTTATATTTTATGGTTGTAAAGCTCTGACAAAACACAATTGGACGAACGTCTATGGTTGAAAGGAGCGTACGTTATCATAAGAGGTACATTTTACTTAACCAAAATTAACTGTACTACATATTTATAAATTCCACACTTACTGGAGGCAAACTGGAGTATGTCTGAAGTTCTGCACGCATTGGTGCCAGTTTGTCCTGCACAGACTTCAGCATCTGCAAGACATTTACGACAAAAAAGTTGAACACAATGAGAAATGAAAATATTTTGAAAAATGGATGTGACACTTTTACTATCTTTATTACCACATAACCTGCTTCTTTCAACTTATATCTTCTTCTTGAGCTTGTCCAGGAGACTCAAAACTTTCTATCTTGACATGGAACCTATCTCAGCTCAGATCAATGTGGTTGTAATTTCACCAGAGATTTCTTTAAAATTATTTCTAGGTTTGGGTTACTAGACTCAATCCAATCCCCCTATTCTTCTTCATTCATTCACTTAAACATGTCTATATCTGTAATTCTGTCTCCTGAATAAAGCTCACTGATTTTTGTAGTTCATACAGTGGCCCATAGAGCATTGATTCCAGTGTTGTTTTCTCTGGCCAATATGTTTGCCTCAGCGTTTCATACTCAGAACACTCTTGAAGTATATGTTTGGCACTCTGTGCTGCCTGTACACATGGCTGTGTTGCCAATCTTGACCTTTGTGTACATGTGACTGCGGAGTCGGTTGTGTCCCATTCTGAGGCATAGAATTACAACTATCCCCCTATTCAATTTGTATGATCTAACTTCAATGACATGTTGAACTGATTAACGTACTATTAGCATGAGACTGTGTAGTACAGATGAAAATATTAATATCCTCGGCTTCTTATGCTTATTTATTTTCTAGCTATTTATTATTTAACCTTCACCAAGCTGTGAGCGACTATAGTTGACAGATAAAACAAATTTTCTGTAGCTGTCTGCAACAACAGCTGCCTGTTACTGCACACTTCTTTGAACAAGGATATCGCAATTATAAACAAACGTTATTTATCTAGTCAACAGAGGAAATAAAAGTAGACATAATTAACTTCTGTTTCCGCTAGTGTTCAACCAAATAGGACAAGATATAGATAAGTTGTGACTGTATTCAACCGATGATATAATCTGTCAAAATTGTTTTAAATTACAACCATGTTTTAGAAATATTTGTCTAAATTCTGATTTCTATTGCTTAGCCAATGTTAGTTCAATCAATGTGGTTCATTTGTTTTCAAAGACGATATTATATGAACACGTTAGTTTAGTTATAAAATATCGGCAGGGTAATCTAGGCCTAGTTAGTGACATTTCATCACGGATTTAATGTATTGAAGTTTTCACCAAAATTTTAGGCCTTGTGACAATGTTAGCTCGATTTTCTCAGATATCACACATACACAAACAAAACTTACATCATTACATTCAGCAACCATTCTTTCATTTCCACACACAAAATTATACACACAGCTTTAAAGTCCAAAATGTTATTGCATTTTATAAATAGCACATAAGGGCAAAAAAAATATATGTTGGAGCAGGTGGAAATTACTCGATTTTAATGTGTTGTGCAAAAGGTTAATTTAATTTAAACAAACTTTTTGTTCTTGAACTCTTGCTAATTAGCAGCATGCAGCCCAGAATATACTCTGTTGTGGTTTACAGATTGGCTGTAATATATACACTTTTCAACCCAAAACATGATTTCAGAATGGTGATTTTTGGTCACTAACCTTTCATACACTAAGGTAGCCAGTCAATCAGATGCCACATCGCCATATTAATATTCTTATGAATTAACAGGAGGTCAGAGTATTCTTATTTCCTTACAAACCCTAGCAACATATGGGCAATTTGAACAATCCACGTATACATATTCATAGAAGGTCGCTTCACTTGTATGGATTGTCTATTATCTAACTCGGATTATGGAGCTATTTTATCCATACTTGCAGTTAAGTGTAATAATGAAAGTCTCAACTTGTACCACAAGGTCAGATGAGCCACACTGTTTCTGCGGAGTCCATGCATGTTAAAAATATCTTCCATGTTGACTACTGAATGTTTTCTTGATTGTCCATTATATCTATAACTAGAACAGATTTTGTCATGGTTTTATCTGTATCTGACTATGACTACAGAAAGGAGCATGGTAGCCTAGATGATAGTGAGATTGCTATCCATCACTGGGTTACAATGTGCCAGGTTCGAAACCACAACCGGACACACAAAAATCTGGGTTGTGATTTCTCGCTTCACACGACCACTCCTCCAGTCGACTCAGCTTTAAATGAGTACCTGACGCATGAGTTAGGGGAGGTAAAAACAGCAAGGAAGGGAACTGGCCACCCCACCTAATAGTTGGTATGGCTTAATACATGAAGAGTTATCTTCATCCCCTACGGCAGGTTGCTGCCATGGGACAAACCTTTACCTTACAGAACCATTTTATTTGTTGCCTGTGTAAAATGTTGTTACCCATTATCTTTAGCCTGATGAAACCCAGTCTTCTGTAAATACTTCATTTCACAAGTTATGAGCTTTTAATGGTATGCAAATAGTAAGGACCAGGTTTGATACTAGTATGATAGCATTAGTATAAAATAGTAATTCTGGTTTGTTTCTTGACATTCAACTTGATATTTTAGTGAAGATTATTAAAATAACTCACCCTGTACATGATGTAGTGACAGCAAGAGCATGCAGTCTTTATCACACAGCTACAAAATCTCTCCCTGTAACTCCCTAATGGGAAACATGCAGTATATGACAGATTTGAGTATTGTTGGTGCCCAAAAGGAGAGCAAATAATAGTGAAACTGTTTGCCTTTTATGCATGTTGTATGAGGCGACTTAGGGGGTTATTGGGTGGAGTTGGCTTTCCCACCTCATATAGGGTCAATGTGACTCAAAAACCTTGCTGAAATGAGATATGCCAAGAAGGAAGCACATATATCACAGCAAAGCTGTCAATCATGACACAATGCATTCAGCTCTCTGGGCTACATTCTGTTAATATGCAGAAGTTTGAAAATGAATGCTGAAGAAGAAGAAGAGTGAAAAGCGATCACTGGTAAATTTTTGGATAGGCTAATATTATGTTATCACTGACCAACATATACTGTATTAATCATATAGATTTATTTGTTGCCTTTACCACAAAGTTGTCATGAACTAACACAAAACTAATTTATTTTGCCCAAATTTTGTCTTCTATTAGTATAGTTACCTCGTATTTCTTCACCAAGTTTTCATGGAAGATTGACTCATTGACCTTCGTTTCTGTCAGCTGTGTCTGCACAAAAATGACAAATGCAATTTATTTTATCTTTCAGTAACATAATAATAATTGTATTATATATCCTATATAAGACGGATATTTAACTATTGTTGAAGTTTTAGGCATCACTAATAAATAGCAACACCAGTACAATGTGGACTGTCGCCATTTGAACTATGAGCTAATTATATACGTTTGTGAGACAGGTTTACTAGATACTCTACCATTGAGCTGGCTGCCAGTAATATACAAACCATATTTACAATGTTTTTACACTATGATGAGATACTTTAAAATAATTATGCAAAGATTATGAGATACCTTAAAATAATTATGCAAAGATCATGAATTCTAACATTAATCAAGACACATGCAGAGTTGAAGAGACAATCGTGCTTTTCCATATTCATGAGTTCATGAATATTATCTATTTCATCATTGCATGAAGACTCAGGTGAATTAATTTATTTCATGAACACTTATGTGTTTAAATTCATATCTCGCATTTCCATTCTCTGGACTACATCCTGCTGGAAATCTAGTAGCATCATAGTCCTGCTATAAGGGAGATCCAGTGGGAGTTTGAGAATGAATGCTGAAGAAGAAGAAATTCATATCTACCACCAAAATTAGATTGTCAGAGTATTGATCAAATAAAATGGAGACACAATGCATTTCTATTCCCAGGGAAACATCCTGCTGGAAATTTAGTAGAACAATTGTCCTGTTACAAGAGATCAGGTGGGAGTTTGAGAACGAAAGACCAAAAAAACATCATTCATATGGTGATCAGTCTAAATCCATAACAATCCCTGCATGTTACCAAGCTCCAAAGAAGAGTAAAGAATAGCAACACTATGATTTCCCACTCGTAAGGAGACTAAGAAGATTTTGGGGTGGAGTTCACCATTCCACCCCTATAGGTCAAAGTAACCCAAAAGCCATGCTGAAGTTGGATGTGTCATGCTGATATGCTCAATAAATCTATAAACAATGCATTTCATTCTCTGAACTACACCCTGGTGACCAGCAAGAACTTGAGAAAAAGAAGTACATAATACTCAAAACTACCTGAATTTGTCAACAATGTTCTACAGTTTGTTCAGATAACTACAATCACAGAGCAATATTTTAAAATTATATATAAATACCTGTAATTTAGAAATTTCCTTTCCATATCTTTTGATCTTGTTTAGAAGAAAAGCAATATCAGTTTTTCTCTTCTCACAGACTGGTTGACTTTCAGTTTCCTTTTCTTTCACATTATCTAATGCCCTGTAGAGATTAATCTAAAATTTAATCTAGACTAAAACTCATCACAGGACAATTAGGTCTCCAAATCAATTCATAAAAAAAAAAAATTATGGACTTCACCAATTCACCTAACGAAATTACTTTAAATGGACAACAACTTGAAAAAGTACACAAATTCTCCTATCTTGGAAGCAAATTAACACTCAACAGTGATGTCATGACAGAAAGTACAACTCGCATTGCCCTAGCATCAAGTGCATTTAACAGACTCTAATATCTGGAAGTCAAAGTCAATCAGCACACGCACGAAAATGCGCTTATTTAATTCCTGTGTTATTCCGGTGCTATCATATGGATGTGAGAGCTGGAAAAGTTCTTTATCTTCAGAAAGAAAATTGAGTTTCGAGAACAAATGTCTTCGTAGGATAACTAACACCCATTGGAGTGAATTCAAATCAAATTATAAAATCAGAGAAGAGACACATCAAAATTTCATCACAGATGTTATCAGAAAACGCTGTTGGTCCTACATCGGGCATGTCCTACGCGCAGACACCAACAGAATACACCACCAATCTCTTGAATGGATACCTACAGGCCAGGGGTAGAACAAAAGAAACACTCAGAAGAACAATACTTAGAGAAAGTAAAACAATCAATATTCATACTATTCAAGAACTGCACAGAATAGCTTTGAACAGACAGAATTGGAGAGATCTGACCTCTGCGCTAACTTCAGCGCAAAAGGAAAATGAATGAATGAATGTAGAGATTGACTTGTGACAGACATGTCTGACTCACATTACAAATTTTAAAAGTTGAAATACAGAACTCATCATCATCTCTTCTACATTGTTAACAGAACTTCTGCTTTCCCTTTACAAAAAATTGAAATACAATGACATATAAGTTGATAACTGCTGTATGACTCAGAAAACATGAACAACAAAAGGGATTATCTTCTGCATTCATTCTAAAAACCCTGCTAAGTAGCAGGATGTAATAAGAGGATGTACTGTATCATGGACTGCCAGAAAAACTAATTTAGAGGTGTTAAAAGAGTTAAATGCGAAACGGACCTTAATCAAGAATATAAGAAAAAGGCAATCTTCTTTTTTTGGCCACTTCATGAGACAGGCAGGTTTAGAGAACATAATCACAACAGGCAAGATTGAAGGCACCAGAGACAGAGGGCGACAACGTGAGAAAATATTAGACAGTTTGACAACCTGGCACGGCAAAGAAACAACAATGACTTTGATACATAATACTGTGGACAGAGAGCTGTGGAGAGCCATGACCGCCTACGCCACCCGGCATGGCACCTGATGATGATGATGACTACTTTGACTGCGACTAATGGGTCCTACACATGCCTAAAATGTTATTTGACACTCTCAACATGTGTGGGAGGAGTCTGTGACGCAATGAGCACTTGGTCTTTATTCTAGCACATTTTTGCTGAGCACAATCATATTTCTCTGAGTTTCTCTGCAGTAGCTGCACTACTACTTTTGGCAGACACAGATGTGCACCATATATTCTGTATAGGACATTGCTATTCAACTTAAATAAAATACAATTTAGTAGCATATAAACATTGATAGCATATCAATGCTATACAGAATATAGCCAACAACCAAGCATTTTTTACCCTAGTGATTTTTTGGGCAATATTTATGTTCAGTAGCTGCCATTGACGTCTGAAAAGACTAAATGCACAATTGCCTACGGCAATTTTGCCATGCAGTTTGGCAGCTGTATTATGGTAAGTATACTTATAGCAAATGTGCATCTGGACCACTCAGAAAGCTTGTACCATGTTTTATTTTCCTATCTTCCGTTATTTAGTATAGATTTCATTTATAAACTTGTGAAGGCTAAATCCATAGAACTTTTTCACCCCTGATGCTGCAAGGCAAACAAGGGCCACGGTGTATATTTTGGAGAAAGCAATCACTTATTTATTACTAGAGATTTTAAAATAATTTTTGTACATGTAAATAAAGAATTTAATACTGAATATATTGGTCTAAGTTTTTTTGCTTTTTTATGTGTGATACAAGAGCTGTGAGAAGGTTGCAAAGATAAGAAATGGAAAAATATGAAAATCAAATCACAAACACCACCAAAAGACAGGTGTGTCTGGCCATTGACGCAAATAAAACAGCAACACAACACATTTCCATTCTCTGGACTACATCCTGTTGGAATGGATTATGGACCTGCTACAAGAGAGATCCAGCAGGAGTTTGAGAATGAACACTGAAGAAGAAAATCACAAACATGTTTTCCAAAAATTGCTAAACGTTATTTATTTTTTCACGTGGCAATCATGAAAACATTGGTTTTACACACATAAGTCTATTATATTTGCGTAGTTTTATAACAAAACTAGCAGAATATTTCTGGGGAAATAAATAAAACATATAAAAGTAACTTACCTTATTGAAAAAACTATTCCAGAATAATGACTTAGTCTTGTTTGTAGTCAACGTCAGTTCATTAGGTTTATAAACATGTCAGGTATTATTTCATAATGAAAGAGGCATGTTACCATATCTAATCTGATAACCAACGTTATTTCCATCACAATACATAATGATTTTACTCCAATAAGACGTATACATATTTACGGCCATTTTAGCCCATGGATGAATTTCAATCTGGAAAGATGTCAACTGATATGTACAATATATTTGTCCAACATGTCTTCATTCTTCTGACATCAACCGGCAAAGGAAGTTGAAACAACTGCAAACTATGATTCACTTATTCCAGTCACATGACATTAGCAATCATGGTGTTACATGTCAATAACAGTGCACATAGTAACGGGGCGCATTAGTGCCAACAGATGTAACCAAAGACTTTGACGCACGCCCATAGTGTGCTACAGGTTAAGCACAGCTCACTATAGAAGATCTGACAATTAGGCGTAAGTCATAGTAACATAAATAAATATATAAAATATATGTTACACAAAACTACTAATTCTTTTATTCTTTTGAGTTTGTTCTCAAACTCCTGCAGATTAGCAGGATAAAGTACTGAAAACTGAATGCATTGTGTTATGGTTGACAGCTCTGCTGTAATATATGCACCTTTTGGCCTGACATCTGACTTCAGCATGGCTACTGGGTCATTTTGATTCTCAAAACCACAACTAATATAATAAGATAATACAAATAATGATAATAAAGAAGAATAAGAACAATACAGATTGGCGTTTTGGTATAAAACCATCAGAAAAATAACAATAATAGAAAGAAAAAGATCAGAATAATAAATTGAAAATTGTAATTGAAAATATATGTAAACCATCAAGCTGAAAACAAAATGGATGATCAATTCTCACTTTGTCAAACTGTAAACCATGGCACAGCACCTTCTGTATTCTGAACAGGCAATAAACAGCAACTATTTCTCTAAAATATATTGGACACCATGAGAGATAACCTATCAGCAATTTGTATACAATAATAGTCTTACATTTTGAGAGCACTGCATTTCAGCATGACACCATGATTCTTTGCTGTAAGCTGTTTCAGTTGTTGAGCTTCTTGCCTTCGTTGTTCAAGTACTTGTTCCAGTCGATCATCTAAATCTTGAAGGGCAAGAAAATAGCTGAAAAAAAATAAAATGGTAAAATGTTATCTGAAGAATGAGGTTAAAAAAATTCAGCAAGATGCAAGTAATCACAGTAACCATTTGAACCCTGACCAACTCGCCCTTAAAAACCCATTAACCTGGGTTCATAAGCAAAATTACACAACAAAAGACACCACAACAGATCTTAGTTTTATTTTAAAAGAAATAAATAAAAGAATGTTTTGTTATATAATATTGACTGACATTATGATCTCCAGTACTCTTACTTGTTGTGCCAGTTCCCCCAACATGTAGACCCTTCCTTTAAGCATAGATAAGTGATGCAATAACTGCACTAAAATGTAGTCTTTACCTTTTTTTGAAAGGTCTGTCTTTGTATGCCATGGTTACCATAAACACGCCACTGACATGCTTATTAAATTTAAAGGTGCACACACAGAATACATTATGTCGCATTTAGAGCGTGGAGAAATGTGTAGATGATGCAAGCCAACATTTTAGAGCCTTGTGGTGCATCTATAAGGTTTTTGGTGTTTCATTGCCACTGTTCTGTAATTGGTGATAAGGGATAAACAGATTTTACTCATGAACATACCAAATGTTCTATAGCCATTTTGTGTGGATTGTAGTTGTTCATTATTATATATTCATAACTGCATGTACACATAAAAAAACTTTACTAAAAATCTTCGAGGCTAGCGATAATGTCGACATATGTAATTGAGGCAAAAAACATGGTAATTTACATCATATCCACCCATGAAAGCATTTAACCATATAATTGGAATGTCCACTGTTGTTCCATTCTTGTTTCACATTCTAACAGTTCCAATTTGTGTTTGTTGGATATAAAATGTATAAGGATATATATGTTTGTTTGTTTTTCGTTCGCTCCATTGTAACCATCACGGATATCCGTGCGATTTCCGCCGGGAGCGTGATTACGTTGTGCCACCGTTATGCGCCTTGTAGGCGTAGCACATCCAATTTCGGCATGCCTTGACAATTCGGGTGGGCTACCCTTAGCCTGTGACAGCCTCTATATCTGTCTCCAGGCACGCGTAGTGGAGACTCTTCGCCCAGACGATTTTTTGCTCTCATCTGACTCGAACGAGGTGTTCCACTGTCTATGAACTTGCCTCGTGTAATTGGACGTGCTGTGCCTGTGCCCATTGGGTACTGAACCGTTTCTCATCCATGAGCCTGGTTTCTTAAGGGGAAGAACTCAACAGAGGAGTTGGACCCTGGCTCTTTCGCCCTCTTAGCCGAGGTGTCATTCACCGACATCGTGTACCCTTGTCCAAGTTCGAGTCTCACACCACACGTTAGAGAGCAAGGCGTTCTCGAGCTGAGCGTCCTTGTCCCAATAGCGCATGTGCCCATCAGGTACTGAACCCTTTCTCTCTTCAAGTGTATTTCCAGTGTAGGAAAACCTGACAGTAGAGTTGGGCCAGGGTAAATCGTTGTCCCTTTTGTGCCTGAGCGCATCGAGTACGTAACCCTTTCTCTTCGCGAGCATATTTCCGGTTTAGGAAGGCTCGACATTAGAGTTGGATTAGGTCTTCTTGCTTTACCAAACGCCAATGAATGGGTCTGGGTCTCTGCCTGTATGTCGACAGTGTCGCTATATGTTGTGCTCCTGGTGGTGTCTGAGATATTGTCTGTCTCTTGTGCAGTCAAATCTCTTTCCATCTGCTACCTCCACATTCTCGGACACGATCCCCAAATGATTTGGCCAGAATCAGCACGAGCTGCTGTATTTCTGTTTCCAGGGTGCGCCGCATGGAGGTACATTTGGGATCTTGGTTATCTGCTAACCCTGGGTCCGCCTAGAGCAATGCGTTCCCTTTGCACCCCAGGATATATATGAATTGGTCTTCTGTCCATCCATACACTACATACAATGTTATTGTGATAAACAAATTCTGACATTCCCCTGACTATTTTCTTATTCCATGTAAGTTTTTTCTGGCCAAAATTTTCTACAGCTATGCCCAATGCAAATGTTCTGTAGTCAAAGAGAACAATGCTTTAAAATCTGTTGATGACAATGATATTGTATTTGTTTACTAAATTCACTGCAGTTAGAATTCTGATAAGAATACTACCAACATAGTTCTAGAATAACATTTTCTGTTCTTCCACCATATATTTTCACATTCAAATATACATCCTGAGCTGGTTTCACATGCCATGTAGGTCTTTACTCCCAACTTTATGGGCTTTCACTTGATGTATTGTTACAAAGTAAGTCTGCTTTTAGAGCATTCCCACATCTAAACTCAAGTGTTGTGATGGTGAATAATAATGTAGAAACCCTGGAAGAAACAAATTCAGTATGGGCCTTACGTATGCTTATGTTTTATCAAAAACAGAGTCCTCCACAACAAGGTGAAGAAATGTTCATACAGAAAGACAGAAAGAAAGTGATCTCATTCCATGCATCACAGTGTGAAAGTCAGGAGTTTAAGAAATTTGTTGACGAGCTGCACTAATAATCTTCATATTAGTTAGGTATTCATAGTAACCTGTTTACTTTATTTAGTATTTACCTCTTATATCGCAGTTCACTCACACCGTGCTCGATTTGAAGGCATAGTCCGATAAAATCTTTTATCTCTGGGACTGCTACATCTTTATAATTTTTAGTGTAACACATGGAAGGTTTTTTTGCTTCTAACTTGTATAGCACATCTATTTGCTCAAACAAATTTTCACAGAAAATATTGCCTGGAAAAAATTCTAATTATTAAATAGTCTTACTATCTGAAGAAATAGATGCTAGAACGTTCTTAGGATCTATCCTTTCAACAAATGTTGTGTTTACTATACACGTGGGTGCAAACATATTAGCAGTAGACTAATCTAAACAAAATTTACTTGATACACTATGTAGTATATATATATATATATATACGCCCCTTTCACTCCCACTAATTGTAGCTTGTTCCACTGATGAAACAGGATCATAACTAAAACCATTATACTATGTATATATATTATATATGATTTATACTACTCAATACTATTGCATTTGCTTAAAGTGATCCTCTGAGTCAATTTCCATATTATTTTCACAATAATCACCATCTAAATCTAGTTCATTGTCCTCGGAAATATCAAATACAAGCTCAACATCTTGTTCAGTTATTAGCTTTTTATAACACAAAATATCCTGATTTTCAGCAGAAAGTGGTTTCAAATAATGGAAAGATGGCAACAATATCTCAAAGAACTACTGAACCTAATGCAAGGAGAAGACAATAAACACTACAACAGCAAACCTAGAACTAAATATACTACTATCAGAAATAGAAAATGCAATAAACAAAGCAGAGCAGAGAGCGGGGAAAAAATGGATACACAGATGTTTCAATGTAATGGAAGAAACATCAGAAGACTGGAGAAATACACAATCATTCCAATATGGAAGAAAAAAGGCAGTAAGAGAGACTGCACAAACTACAGAGGGATATCTTTACTAAGCCACACAGGAAAATTTTTTAACAAAATATTAGAGCAACTACTACGATTATACATTGAACCACAACTTCAAAACACCCAAATGGGCTTCCGTAAGAGCAAAAGCTGTAAGGATGCTATCTTTACACTTAGACAACTAACAGAAAGAGCCACGGAAAACAAAGAATTATACATCCCATTCATCAACCCAGAAAAGGCCTTCGACAGAGTAGACAGACAACAACTTTGGAAAACACTATCAATATACGGAGTACCAGAACATTTAATAAATATTTGCAAGAGCATTTATACTAATAGCCAATGTCAAGTAAGAACAAATACATGAGTGTTCAATAAGTTCCAAACAAAATCAGGAGTTCGCCAGGTGTGTGTTCTATCCCCTCTACTTTTTATAACATACATCAACCACAACTGTAAACAAACAAGCATTAATGAAAAAGATAACATGAATGACAAATTGAACGAACTACTCTTTGCAGATGGCCAAATACTAATAGCAACATCAGAAGACAAATTGTACGAACGTATGAAAAGACTTCACACAAAATGTCAAAAATTCAACATGAAGATTAATATTGAAAAGACTGAAATAATGGTTAATAGCAAGAAAGAAATATTCCTATCTTCATTGACAATAAACACCTTAAACAGGTAAAGGAGTTCACTTACTTAGGAAGCATTATATCGAAGGGAAAACAAGTAAAGAGATACAAAATAGATGCAACAAAACATACCAGATCCTAGAACAGATGACACATATTTTAAAGAACAAAATTATAAACATAGACACTAAAGTTGCATTGTACAAGACTATTATCATCATCTCATCACTGTGCTACCACTGCCAAACCTAGACAATGACAGCACAAGACAAAATAAAAATAGTGAATGCAGAAATAACATGTCTACGAAGAATATTCGAGTGTCATTAAGAGATAGAATTAGAAACGATAACATCAGACATGTAATGGCGGCTACACTCAAGGAGAGATCTGAGCACCTATTGACTTGTCCGGAGTGCAGTGACAAAGATCGAATGACTAATTAACCAACTAACTGTTTTGTGAAGTCAAAATACCAAAATAATCGGTTCCACCTGAAATGTACATTTTATGTAATTCCTTAAACTTCAGAAACCCTAATATTAGGGGTTAACAACTGGTCTGCGGCTGATATATGCAACCTCTATGGTTGTCAGTTTTCCAAACCAAAACCTCCATTATGTTTTATGGAAAAAAAGTTGATATAACAAAATTGGACTAACAAAAGTGGGTGACATGAGCATATGTCAACATAAGAGGTACTTTTTTTAAAACTGTTTCTCTGCTTTTGCTGTTAAGCGTCAGTGCAAGATTGAATGATAATTGGTTTTTGGCATGTTCAGTTGCATGATATGCAGTAATATTGCAATGCCTTAGAACATTGGTAACTCCTTCGATTCACATCTGGTGAACCTTTCAGGTTCCTCCTTCCACTCTCCAATTCTTTTTTTTTATAGCTGAAATTAAATTGCAAAAAAAATAGCTTGTGTTTCACATTTTTAGCGCATAAATTAATTTAATTCAAACAATTGAATTCTAAGTTAAAATATTGCATGCTCTAGTTCTCTGAATATTATTGGTACTTCCATAACTTCAGATATGGATCCATCTTATTCAATGTATGTTTAAGCATATAAGCAATGCTACATTTTTCAGTAAAGCCGCAGTATTGTGTATGTGTGATCTAAAACATTTGCTGTTGGCACATCCCTAAATATCAATTCTGCATGCAGATTTGAAAGCAATAAAATAGACGTGGAAAGAAACAAATTCATACCAGGAATTTGAAGAATCTTTAACATCAAGCAATGCTCCAAGCCTTGCCAAATTTCTGACACTATTGGTACCAGACTGTGTTAAGTTGTTTGGACCCATATTCAGCCGAGATAATAAAGCTGACAAGCGCTGTGCTGAAAAATATATTTATAATGCTGTTTTCAGATAAAAAAGGGCCAAAAAACTAATTTTTTACTGTTAATTGAAGAATTGATCAAATGTATAAACTTCTAATGCTGTAGTTTAGGTCATTAGTCATATCTTCACATCCTACTGGTATTCTTCTTTAGCATTCATTCTCAAACTCATTAATTCTCAAGCTGGATCTCTCTTGTAGCAGAACAATGTCCTACTAGATTTCTACCCACCGAAGACGGATGTGTCGGGCCATTGGCGCAAATAAAACGGCGACACAGCGCATTTCCATTCTCTGGACTACATCGTGCTAGAAATCTAGTATGGCAATGGTCTTGCTACAAGGGAGATCCAGCAGGAGTTTGAGAATGAACGATGAAGAAGAAGAAGACTAGATTTCCAGCACGATGTAATCCAGAAAATGGAAATGCATTTTATTGTCATTTTATTTGCACTAATGGCCCAACACATCCGTCTTCGGCTGGCTATTGGTATTCAAATCCAATCTACCACCTCAGCTTCTGCATCAGGTCATTCCATACTCTTTGATAGGGATTTTACAACAACCTTTGTAACTTTTCAGTAAAATGATGTAACATTACATAAATGAATGAACTATATGCATAAATGAGAGTACTTTTTTCAAAGTGGCTTATGGAAAAATTATACAAGAAGGTATTTTTCCCACAACACTAAGCACACATCATATATATGATATTTTTTGTTGTTCGTCCACCACAAATGATGATGATCATTTGATACATCCACTTTTGAAAACAGAGTTATATCCTTGACTATGAGTTGATAGATGACCAATAAGCTCTATTCTGGCTGCAAATGTCTTTGGGCAGTTTGGGAATGGTATGACTACTGTAAATAGTTTTTGGACTACCCTTGGCTTTCTATCTATTCTCCACTGTTGAATTGCTGCATTTCTCCTCTTTTCACATGATGTTGCGCTTTTTTTAATGTAGAGCATCATGCAGTTCTATTTTGTGTAAGTTCTTCCAATGTAACTTCTTTACTTTGCTTCTCTGTGGCCATCTGGCAGGCTGGATGATAATTTTTAGTTTTGATACAATAAGGTGATGGTTAGCTCAGCACATGTATTTTGTCATTCGAACATCTTGGTGATCCTTTCTTCTCATAATTTAATAATATATAAGATGACAGTATCTTGATCCAGGGTGCATCCAGGAGGTTTGGTTCAGGTTGAAAGTTGAAAAATGGTATTAGTAATGAGGTCATGCCACATGTTCATAAAAGACGAAGTCCATTGCTGTTGCATTGACCCACTCCATATTTCCTAATTACACCAAACCAGGAGATATTGTCTCTACCCACGCTTGAAATATTCAAGTAATATGAGATGGAACTGCAATGATAGCTGTATGCAGTTTCATCATATAACTTATCTTTAACTTCTGGATTTGTCAGCATTTGCACTGATGGTTGTTGCATATTTATTACCAAAAAAGCAGGTGGGCTTTTACCATCATGAAGTAATGATTTGTTGCCTTTGATTGACCTGCTTATTTGCTAATGCATGTTGTTTTAATAGCAAAGCCAACTCCTGCTTCAGGTCTTTCTTCAATTCCTCTTCCGCTCTGAATGTATAACCGGCACCTCTTTCGAAGAGCTGACTGACACCCACAAGGCGTGTTTCCCTCAGAGCTGTTATGTCATTATTGTACCTTGCTAGCTCGATCCAAATAAAGGCCATTTGTCTAATAGGTTCTGTGTGTTAGAGTCATTATCAAGAAGAGTGCGCACATTCCAAGTTAGCGGAAAAACCTTTTCTCTTCAAGTGAATTTTCGTGAATGTGAAAATTACTGATAATCACTGGGGGCTTTGATTTACGTGAGGAAGAGTTGTCCAAAGCATCAACCTCACTCTCTCTCTCTCTATATATATATATATACAATATGTACATTATTTCATGTTATATATTCTTAAGAACTCATTACCATCAGCATTGTATTCATTAGTTTTCTGTTCAAGGTCATCCACAATTAACTGAACATTGTGATCTTTTTTACGATTGATAAGCATCAACTGATGAAGATACTGTATTGTTGTTCTATTCACTTCAAAGTCTGGTATTGGTTCATCTCCAAATGTCTCCTCTAGCCAAGTATAAACCTGAAGTAAAATTAGACATCAGTTTTATCTAATTATGTGCATCAATTTGATTATAATGTTTCAGTAGTCTCAAAAAGAACAAAAATAAAGAAAAAATAAGGATTGATTTAACTATTATAGGTTTTACGCTAATATCAATATTTGTGAAGTTGATTGTACTTAACCTGGACCAAGCCCATAGATACAAGAACATATAACATGATATATCTCTGGCAGTCCATGGTATTCTCAACATTCTTCTATAGAACCATATCTCTATTGTCTCGAATTTCCCACTTTCCAGTTTGTTTATTGTCCAAGACTCCCATCCATATGTTAGTATATGAGTTATATAGCATTGCAGAACTCTCTCACCCCTAATGACAAGGTCATTTTACATAATATATTTTTCATTTTCTACATTTTCACAATGTAGTTTTTGCCTGCCCTATTCTCCTTCTTATTTCTGTTGAACTTCTTCCATCTGTTGTAATCGTTGTACCTAAATATTTGAACTGATGGACCTGTTTATATATCATATCTATTATTATTATGTTTATCGGCCCACCGGGTAATGTAGGCGAACTCCAGCAACACGGTGTGGACAGCATCGGGCTTCGTGAGACATGTAGAAAACCATGGTCATCCACTGCATCGTACTTCACTTCCAGTCGTCTCATTTTGTCTTGCCACTGCTTTCAAATGAGGTCCGACAAGAGAGTGAGGTCGACACTTTGTACAACTCCTCTTCACTTTAATCAAAATCCCCAGTGAAAGTCATTTTCACATCCACGAAAATTCACCCGAAGGGAAAAGGTTTTCCTACTGACCCTAGAAGCAGGGAATGTATATGCTAGTGAAACATGGACTGTGTATAGACGTCATGTGAGGAAACTCAATCACTTTCACACAACTTGTCTCAGAAAAGTCATGAATATCAGATGGCAAGACAAGATTCCAAATACCACTGTCTTTGACAGATCTGGTATCCCCAGCATTGACACTACCCTGATGCATACACAGATTCGTTTGGCAGGTCATTTGGTACATATGTTAGACTATCGGCTGCCAAAGATACTTCTCTATGGTGAGCTGGAGAAGCGTAAACAATCTCAAGGTGGCCAAAAGAAGCGCTACAAGGACTTGTTAAAGACCTCACTGAAAACGTATGAAACAGACCAAGACGGCACATTCGTCTTAACTACAGTCGCTGTGAAATTTTACCTAGTTTTGAGGTATTCCCACAGCTGAAGTTGCGCTGATCCGCGCAAGGAGGGGTGGTATAAAAAAGGGGGGTTGAGAGACATCTCTCCCCCCAGTTATGATTTCAAATTAATAAATTATTGGAAACAAAATATTTGAAAGAAAGCACTCAAATCTGGTGCTTTTATGATGAAATGAGTTGGCAACATTGGGCTAGGCTTGATCGGAAACCAACTAAAGCCCGCACATTTCAACAAAGTAGATCGGTGCTCAATGATTTGTGTTATTCTTATGATTTGAGATTTGTATTATAATTAATGCACATTTGAAGGAGAGTTTATCCCTGACGGAACGGTGAATAAGGTAAGTGCTTTATTTTACCCATTTCACACTGGTTACATTTTTAATTAGACGACTACAGATTTCCACTAGTAAACCAACTGCTCAAATCGATCAAATCTTAAAAAAAAAATGACCGCTTCGCACAAAATCGCTTGCCGTTCATCGGGTGTGACATCACCGTACGCGAGATTTGATTGGTCCCTGGTTTTCTAGTGGCACTCCATGATGTCGCTTGATTAAAAATGAAAACAGTGTGCTATTTATAGCGCAGTGACCATAGATAAGAAAAATTGATACATTTTTCTTATCTACTGTCACCCTGGGGGTACCCCCCATGCCCTCCTCTTTAAACATTCCTATGCCATGAATCCCCCCCTTTTTTATACCACCCCTCCCTCCCCTTTTTAATTCTTTTTTTTATCTCCTTTTTTTTCCCCTTAAAACCACACACAACAGTAACTAACAAACTAACATTGGATCTCCAAAACGATTCATATACACTTACTTTCCGCGCGAACAGTGATATCATAACCTCTCGCAAGCCGTGTCACATTTTCACGCTAACAGTGGATCAGCGCAACTTCAGCTTTGGGGAATACCTCAAAACTAGGTCAAATTTCACAGTGACCGTAGATACAACAAATGCGGTAAAAAATTTACCGACCAAGACATATGGGAAAAACTTGCACAAAATAGATCTACATATCGCTCTACAGTCAAAAAAAGTGCATCATCTTGTGAAAGGGGAAATGCTGCAGCCCAACAACAGAGAGTGACTAGAAGGTCACTGATAGACCAAAATCCGCCTACAGTCGTCACCCATGTCCGAACTGTCCAAGAACATTTACAGCTCGAATAGGGCTCATTAACCATCTATGAACTATTACGCGTGGTCATAATTCTAACTGAATTTTCAAAAGTGGATGTAACAATGATCATCATCACTTGTGATGGAGGAACACACATCTGTTATCATTCACTTCGATCTTGCAAGGTGTGGTATTTTGTTTCTTTGAAATGACAATTACTTCTGTTTTCTTGATATTATTTAGGAAGAGGCCTTTCTTCTCCTCATATCTCAAATTATTAATAATACTTTTAGTTTTTACTAGTATAACTAGACTATACTATACATAGTATCATACATATGATAACATCATCCATCACATCATACACACACTACGACTACCAGTGACACAGTTCAGTAGTAATATAGGCATTAGCACTAATCGAAATATTTCCGCAAAAAGATATTTAGAGTAATGTCCCTTGATAAAAATGCCATGTGCCGACATTTTCATTTTTTCATGGACCACGTGTGTACTATCCAATGGAATTGTCATTTAGTGACGCCACGCAGCTTTAGATCATATAAAAGTGAACTGTATACTATTTATAATCCATTTCTGCAGTGTATAAAGATTAGGTATGTTGGAGATACCTTATCTACAATTAACACCAAGCAATTAAACAAGACGAGGTAGGTGTTTTTTGTCTTTGCACACGTATATTTCTAAATTTTGATTAAAGTTAATATGTGAAACCATGTCTAACATATTCAGCAACCATTTCTATCTTTATGTACCAAATTTTAACATTTCTAGAAGTACCTATTAATTATTATTAAATTTTAAAAATGCTATGGTGATCGACCGACCACGCTACTAGCTTTAGAGTTCGTTTTCGGCTGTTCAATGTTGCCGCGCCGTTAATTATCGATATTCGTGTATAATGTTAAAAATTTAAGTTACAGTTTAATGAATTTCTACATCTTATCATCCTTTAGTTAATTTAATGTGACACTATATACTAGTGTTTATTGAAATATCTTCAAACAGTATTGTATTAAATTATTCAAGGGTACAGATAAAAAAAACATGTCAGCGCGTCAGAATGCTTGCAGCCCATGTTACCATGACGATGACAAGTGTTTGTGTCTCACTGTCACTGTAATCGAACTCAGATAGCTTCTATTCAAACATTATTAGTAGGTCTAGGTATAAATTACAGTAAAGATAATTTTTAAGATGCATTATTGGATATTCTATTTAATTCTGATAGTGACAGTGATGTTATGACTGGAGACCTAATGCATAAGGCTTTAGGCATCTGGGTTCCCTCATCCCTCCCACCCACACTTTACTTTCTTGCTGGCGTATCTCCGTCTCGGGGCTTCCGTCTATCCACCACATATTTTTTTCTTCTTTTCTTTTTTCCTCTTGTATTCTCCACCTCTGCATTTTTCATCCTCTGTTCCAAACCTCCTACTTAGTTATTCGCCATACAGTTCCTGTACTCTAGTCAGTTGGCATTCGCTATGTCCTACCTTACCTCCAGAATTTTCTTATTAATTAGCCCCAATTATGCCTGACAATTGGTACAGTATATTCAACAGATGCGTCTTGCCTTCCCGAACACAAAAAAGTATAATTTGTATGGTGTTTTATCATAAATAAGTGAAATAATTAATAATTAGACAATTAAATTACAAGTAAATTATGCAAATTAGCCACCATTTTGAATATTAATTAGCCCCAATTATGCCTGACAATTGGTACAGTATATTCAACAGATGTGTCTTGCCTTCCCGAACACAAAAATGTATAGTTTTATGCATATATTATCATAAATAACTGAAATATTTCATAAAATGCAAGTTCTGCTTCAATTCTTGGTCACAACTTTCATCATCAGTCCGTTCATATTTTATTATATGCTCTCATGTAATTATCTTTTCCTGAAATTTCGACAAAAAAAATTCATAACTTTTCACAGAATCGACCTACAGACTTGGTTGAGGTATCGTTGAATTGCAAATTTCAAGGGCTATCTAACTGTGGTGTTTATAATGTTATAAACCCAATTTGAAAATTTAGTGCTAATACCTAAGTAATAAATTGAAAATTCAGAAAATTGTTTATTTTACTTCTGCGTGTTTCGGCATATCCGTGTTTCTTTTGATCTAACATACCCATTTTTTGTATAACACTGTTATTTTGCTAATAGTTTAATGAAATGCATTACAACTTCTTATCGAAGTAGTACCTCTTGTATGTCAGCATTAAATGTCATCTCCATCGGCATCAGTTTGTTATCGTTTACCTGAAATGCTGCCGGAAATTGAAAAATCCCGGGGTAACCTGCATGTTGCCAGTTTTATATTCTCCAACAATTTCAAAATATTCTAAGAAAAAGAGTCAAAAATTGCAAAGAAAGTTATAGTTTTTTGTTTTTTTTTTTGACGTGTTTCATAGTACCTATCGACAGGCAAATGCCTCCTAACAGAATTAAACCCCGTTCGTTACGTTTTTGATTATTGTTGGGCTTTTGATTGTCACTATTTACATACTTGGGAATCGCATGCCAAAAACAGCCAATGCCAAACAATACATCGCACTGAAATTGGCGACCTAGGTCATGTTTACGTTTAGTTGGAAGGTCTTTAGTATAGTCGTTAACCACGGTTTCAATAAGAAGTAGATGTGTGTAGAAAACTATATCTTGCATAATGAAATACAGCTGACAATGTTAAACAAAATCAAACGGCTTGATTTTTTTTGTCTATGAAACACATGAAACACCCATGTAGGTCTAAGGTGTAGGCCCCTAT
Organism: Meghimatium bilineatum; assembly: GCA_034231615.1. Classification (NCBI taxonomy): domain Eukaryota; kingdom Metazoa; phylum Mollusca; class Gastropoda; order Stylommatophora; family Philomycidae; genus Meghimatium; species Meghimatium bilineatum. The sequence goes on along the minus strand of CM067298.1, from coordinate 110,986,085 downwards.
TCTCTACCTTTCTCAATTGTGTTTCTCATATTGAATAGGCCTATGCTGTTTCTTGTTCTACTTCATGCTCGAAACTCAGTCTTAACTTCTTGAATGTATGTATATTTCTAGTTTGTGTTGTATTCTTTCATTTTGATCCGTAATAGTATTTTGCTGGCTCGACTAATTAGTTCTATTATTTTATAGTCGCACCACTATTATTTGCACCACTTCAACATCAGATGGCAGGTGCTCCAAGAACAAGATATCACATGCCATGTCTATCTATTGTTTTTTCTCTGCTTATGCTGTGAGGCGTCGCAGGATTTAATGGCGATCCGTTTTCGGATTATTGCACCACTGCGCATGCTGTGCCTTGTCAGAGTGTTGGTATCTTCTTCATTGCACTTTCTTTTTGGTCTTCCTCTGTAAATTGCCCGGCTCTGTGACGAAGTGGTACAGGGCACGTCTGTGACGGCCAATGTACCGAGTTCGATCCCCGCCACAGACAAATGTGCATCCGACCACAGCCAACAATTATGCTGAATAGGATAAATATGCTGATATAATTTTTTATACCAATTTTTCTGTACCCTGCTGTTTACGTTTTCATGTATGCTTTTGTCGCTATACAAAAAGGGTTCATTCTTTTTTTCAATATATTTAACTACTGATGTTGTTCCAACATGAACATGTTATGTTATGTTATGTTCCTCCAGGGCCATAGGCGGCGCATAGGGCAGAAACCATAGCTTTCCATTTCTGTCTTTGTGTTGCCAGGTCTTTCAATAACATGAACATGCAAATCAAAATTAGGAAAAATTGAGAAACATTCTATTCAATGGAATAACATCAATGCATACACAAGCTCCAGTGCTAGGATGTTATATTGAGTCAATCCTTCTTTATGGAAATGAAGCGTGGGAAGTAAAAAAAATGGGACCTAGCTATGCGTGTCTGTTCATGGGACATATTGAACATCTAGTTTGGTCTTCCTATGATGGTCCGTTCCCATCTCTTTTCCACAGACACATTGACGATGGGATAGGTATCACCGACATGTCCAAAGTGAAATTGTCGAACTTCATCAGCAGTTGTATTCAATTTACATCTAACATCTCCACTACCTATGTCAACTTCCTTGATATCATTGTCACCATTCATCCCCCTTACATTAGCACATTCGTTTACTATAAACCTACTGATGCACATGGCTTTCTGCTCTACACTTCTCATCCTCCTGCTTGTCGCAACTCTCTGCTGTACTCCCAGATTCTTCGCCTGCGTCGCTTATGTAGCGATTACGACAATTTTCTCGACAAGTCCTCTGAGATGATTGAGTTTTTTCCGTAGACGGTCGTTCCCTGACAGCATTCTTTCATCCGCTTGGCTCCGTGTGCGCCATTTGTCTCGCCTCGATACCTTGACTAAATCTCAGGGTTCTTCTGATAGGATTAAACTTGTTCTTACCTTTCATCCCCATAACTTTTCTGTTCGACACATCATTCTCTTCTCCAGTCTGATCCTGACTCCCGTGACGCTTTCCACGACTTACCTCTGGTGGCTTATAGGCGCAACAAAAATCTGAAGGACATCTTGATTCATAGCCACCTTAAGTCTTCTGTTCCGGACCATTTTGGCACTGTCCGTTGCTATACATGTCCTTACGTAGTTCAGATGCGCTCCATTTCATTTCTCAAGGCCACTTTCTCTATCGATGAGGCCTTTACATGTGAATCCCGTAATTTCATTTACGTGATCATATGTAAACGCTGTGGCAAACAGTACATCGGGGAAACCGGCCTACGATTGAGCGATCGCTTTTGTAACCATCTTCATGCCATCAAGCACAGAATACCAACTCCTGTGGCCACACACTTCAACGGCGATGATCATCATTGTGCTTTTGATATTCAGGTCACCGCCATCAGATTTTGCACCGCCGATGATAGATCCAGAAAATCTTGAATTTGGTACACTCAAGCCTTTTGGACTCAATTCCGACCACTCTTATGTCTAGTACTGGGTTGGTGAGGTCTTTGTCTTTATTCGTTTTGTTCCGTCACTTACTCATCTTTTTGTTCGTTTCGTTTCTACATATATTTACGTTTTTTGTGTGTACTTTCTGACATTCCGGCATCTCATTGCCATATTTCCGTTGGATATATTTGTTTGTTGTGATAATTTTTCCATTCGTTCTTTTGATGTTTTGTGTGTATATTGATAAAGACCTTTTGGTTGAAACGTTGAATATGATTTGTATATTGTAATTTGTATATTTTCTTGTGTGCACATCATTTCCCACTAGTTTCAGCTGTAGTCTGTCGTGTCTGATTGAAGCGATTAGATAAACCTCTATTTTACATACGTACAATTGTTGTCCGTTGTATTGTTATAGAAAACGCAAGCTCAAACATAATTAATGAGGGTGATAGGGCCTATTTCATTTTCAATGTTCAGAATAAAGGAGCTGGACTTCATGTGAGATGTCGCTAGAAATGAGTGTCATTATGGACTGAATATAATGGTAGTCAACCAACAGAGAACTGAAAATGTTGTTGTTTACGATATCCAAATGCTTTCCTTGAGTCACTAATTATGCATGCATGAGAATAGTTATGTGACATCAAGTCATCAACAATGATAGTGCCCACGCCACAACCTTTATTTCAATCGTAAGACTACTCGTAGTTGTAGTGAAGGTACAGATGGGTTCTTTGAAAGTTTTTTTCCACATGCACATCATTAATGACGTATGACCCATGAATGTAGATTATTAGGTCTACTTCATTTTATGTAGTGTTATCGTTGTTGAAGATAGGTGGCCGGAAAGTCACTAACTAATACTGATGTAGGTACCCGATGATAGCACAATCGGGTATACGATTCCTTGTATATACTATGACTTAGATTTGTCTTGTACACAATAATAACAATATCGTCTGGAACAACGGAAAGGTGTTTACTATTGCTATAATGGTACTTGATAACGTAAGTGTAACTGTTGTCTCATCTATAATCGATTATCATTTTTGATATTTGTTCTCAAAATATGTTGCAATTAAGAGAAATGATAGAATTTGAAAATTCTTGTGTTGCAATCCTATCACCCGTGTATTGCTAGACTCAACAAGGGGGAAAAAATAGCACAACAGTAATGCTTGCTAAACTGTTCAACTAAGATTTTGATGATGGGGTTGGTTCAATAGGTCAAAGTAACCGAAAACCCATGCTTAAATCAGATGTTCTGGGTCGAAAGATGAATATATCAATGCCAATCTATGACACAATACACTCCCTACTCTCAACCACATTTTGCTAATCAGCATGAGTTTGAGAGCGAACACAGGACAAATGAGAAGAATCATAAAGGGAAAATTTTCTATCAGCTTGTTTCACTTATCTGAGCAGGGATTCCGGATCCACATAGAATATCGATTTGCTTGCACCAAACCTGTTAAAAATCGCTTCCTATTCTGCATTTTATTCAAACAAGATCTGTTCACTGCAAGATTTGTTCTCTAGAATATTACCAATGCCTAGTTTATTACCTCGTCAGATCTGTTACCTGGACATTCTTCCTCAGATATGGTATTTCCTATATTTGAAACTTGCTGTCATGGGAAACTGTTTCAATGGAATCTCCCTAGCATAGTTTATAAGCCATTTGCCTTGTTTCAAAAAGTCATAGGTTACATTTGCCTTGTCTCAAAAAGTCGTAGGTTACATTTGCCTTGTCTCAAAAAGTCGTAGGTTACATTTGCCTTGTCTCAAAAAGTCGTAGGTTACATTTGCCTTGTCTCAAAAAGTCGTAGGTTACATTTGCCTTGTCTCAAAAATTCGTAGGTTACATTTTGGGTCATGATATCTTGTTCACAAGTACATTTTTTTCGGTCCTTATATTAAAGCTATGGAGTTCCATGCCTTGAATGGCACTCCTACTATTTTTTGAGGTTCAGTTTGATTATTAAATTACTAATGCGAATATGAATTAAAGTTTAACGTTGTTTAGAACCCTAGGAATTTGGAGTGATTAGTTCTTACTTCATGTCTTCAATGGGATTTTTGAAAGGAAATTGTGGTTTATTTATTTATTTGTTTCATACCTAGAAGAAACTAATTCTCAGCGATGTGCTATGCTATGAGAAAAAAAATCCAACTCTTAGGGACGTGCAATGCTTTGATAGGAAGTCTCCTACCCAAACAGGCTAAATATTAAAGATTTTGTAGCGTTTATACCTTTCCACAACATTCAGAGTTGGAGTCTTGAGATCCAATTCCACTAATAAATATCATTTCCTGTCAGAGGTGTCTGTAACAACCCAGATATGGGCCATGGTTGTTATGGGCCATAGCGTCCTTAGCTAAGGGCCATTGGGATAGCTGAGGAAGCCAGTTATGTATTCATTGCTATTCAAGAAAGCTCTCCATTTATGCATGGCTAACATGCTGGCCTGAATCTGGGAATTGTTACATCCTACATGGAAGTGCTTTTCACCACACCACTTGAGCCATATGTTTGGGACACCACATACACATTGGCAGCTAGGACCGTGGTCAAGGATGAAGCTCATTTGGTCTCACAATCTCTGAAACTGTTTATATTTGCTCTCAGATATTCAAATTTGTTATATTGAGAGTCTACTGTGGCATAATGGTTAAAGGTAAAACGTGAGACCTTCCACATTCAGAAAGTTTCAAGTAGAATTAAGAACAAATGAACACAGAACACATGTTTATCAAACAGTGGTGTCTTAGTGGTTATTAAACTGGCTTCCTAGCTCATAATTAATTTCTATTTCAGGAGCATTTTTTTCAAACCAAAAGTTTCTCAAGGCCTAATCTCACCTCTGGAAATAGGCACCATACGAAATTTGGAATTAGACACACATAACAGGCTCCACTTATGAACATTGGCTTGAGGCTGTGGGAAGGTTGAAGTTGGTAAACATTACATACATTTTTGCACCTGTTCATTCAGGTTCAAGACAGTGAGAGAGCAGAAAGGATGGCGAGTCATGTTGAGTTCGATGTGTTACACCAAAAGGTACATATTGCAACTAAACTGTAAAACAGCACAAAGAATTTCAATCTCTGGATTTATCATTATCATATTCTTTTCAGAGCGTGGTCTTCTTTATGGATTCTCTAAACACTCCACGATTCTGGGTGAGTTGACCTGCCGCAGAAAGAGACATGTTTAAGCAATCTGGTATACCACAGCACCATCATTGTCTTGGGCACCCTCTTCCCATGTATCTGCAATAGTTTGAGAACTAATGAGAAGAAGGTTGGTGAGCTCTATCACTGTATGGAGCAGTAGAGCGATGGACTGGGTCCATATTGAACTGAATGGTCAAATTAAATGAATGATGGTGATGATTCCTTGTCCTCCATGTTTAGAATAAATTAACTGGACCTGAATTAATTGCATCACCAGAAATAAGAACCATTGTGCCCATTAGAAGAATGTTTTTCAACCAACAGATAACTGGAAATGTTAGTTATGTAATTGCGGATTACCTGTGGATTACTTAGGGAGATCAGAGTACTTATAGAAATGTCCTGTATGCAGTGGTGATAATCTGAAGACTATGTATGACACACACCATCATCATCAGATAGCATATTTTGAATAGGATGTAGTGGTCATCCAAGCCTTGCAAAACTTCTGCAGATCTTGAGCCAATCTTCATGCTACTGTGAGTGCCATTTTCAGGTGATATTTGATTTCTTGTCCATCTTCTTCATGGCCTACCTCTTTTCCATATCTCCGGCATCATCCCTTCCATTAAGATCTATCTAGGCTGTCATGTCATTTGATATGGCTAAAATATTGTAATTTTCTAGAGACCTGTGTTGTTTAGTCAGTTTTCTTTTAATTTCAATTCTCTTAGAATGTCCCTTTTGGCAATCTCACACATACACATTTAAAATATAAATAACACAAACTCGTTGAATATTTTTGCATACAATCACAGCTATATTATACATAACATAACGTAAATTGGATGAAAATATGTTAAAATGGTTTATCTTCACAAGAAGCAAATGAAAAATGAAAGTTAACATGACATGACTGAGGGATATGTACAAATAGCCTGTCTGGCATAGCACTGCATCAACTGTGCTTAGGATAACTTCTATATGAATTTTTCACTTTATCACAAGAAAATGTTACATCCGTCATTCCTCGAATTATAGTAGTGTTTACATAGCTAGAAATGCAGAATTATACTGAGATTATAATTTGAGATTTAGAGGTGAAGAAGATGGTTTTGTGAAGTAATGACCTCTCCACTCCTGGGTTACTTTCATATTCACTGGGTGTTTTTCTCCCTGTAATTAAAGCGCAAAAAGAAGGTGCCATTGTCCCCTGCAATGATTGTCCTAGATAGTGACTAAATATAGATCAGTATATTCTATCAAGAAAACAAATAGGTAAGCTATAAACAACCAGTAAATGGGTTATATAAAAGGGAAAAAAAAATATATATATAGAAAGAATGGCTTTACACAGAGAAAAGAAATGGCATAGATTCGTTGAAATGTGTGCTCTAGAAGGAGCTGAAAGATATTGTGCCTGTTGTTTTTATGTATTTATACATACACATAATATAAATATATCTCATCTAGTTTTTACTGTGTTGTTTGGTGACATATACCTGTCAATTCCAGACAATATTAACTCTTTCACTATGTGAAGTCTTTTATTCAATCCACAGGCTACATCTGGTATATGTGGAATCTATTTAAAGATCCCTTGGTTGTTTTTTTTTTTGCGAATTTAATAATTTTCAGTATTTATATCATCATAATGATGGTTCCGATTGAAAGTGTAATATGTTCACATAAACTTCTGGTATGATTTTCATGTGTTATGATATCAATTTTGTAAGTTATTGATAAGTTTTGAACATGTGTGGTATGTGACGCCATTATTCCTTATATTTTATATATATATATATTTTCGAGCGCACTTATGTTTCATGGAAGTATAACGGTTTTATTTACTTTGGTCGCATTAATGGTTGAAATCTAACCTGGCAATTTAACTAAGTAATCACGTTCCAGATTTTTCACCATTGTTCAAGAAAAATCTGAGTAAAATGTTAATTGAACTTGTAGATCCAACATGACATCACAAGAGCACCAGTTCTGAGTTTTTGTGAATAACAAACACAGTTGAAGCACTGTGTCTCTATACTATACATTTTTGTATTCAAAATTGGATTATCTACAAAACTGATACAGTGGAAGTTATTGAAGTTTGGTAAGTTCATATTTTATGTCAGAATTATTTATATTGTTAACTTGTACACAACATTTTATTTTTAAAATTAATTTTTAAATACCGGTAATAACAGTAATTTTTTCCAAAGTGAACTTGTAATAGCTACATTCTCTGTCCATTTTTATTTCAAAATATATATGCTACATTATAATTTAAATTTATTTAGAAGTACTATTTCTTGTTCCCGTAATGGATGTGCAATAAAAAAAATGTAATTCCATACAAATGCTAAAAATACTTTGTAGTGAATGAGTTAATAGTTAAGTTTGTCTAGCACAAATAAATTGTCAAACACAATATTATTCACCTGCCTACATTTAGAGATGTAGATACAACTATACTATACCTGTACCCATGCCTACATTTCAGTTTGTAGATACTACTACTTGTATCCATGCCTACATTTAGGGATGTTGATACAACGTTACTATATCTGTGTCCATAATTGTATTTAGGGATGTAGATAAGGGGCAGCTCCCATAAAATAGAAAGTTTTTCACTTTCATTTTGGGGTGGAGGGATGTATAAAATGTGTAACATCTAATCTATTTGAATAATCTGATTGTAATAAGGTAACATAAACCTCAGTATGGAATAACAACATAATTTTAAATCTCTATACAGTTGTCAAGAGAAGTAATATCTATGACTACAATCCAGAGTTTTTACAAAGAAAAAATGTCAATGCTGTTAGCTTTAAAACATGACTATTATCAAGTTTTGTGTGTTAAGTTTTGTCAATTAAATGTCTAACAAAATCTTTCTACAAATCAAATAGGAAGGTCATGGTTATTACAGGCTTCATAAATAACTATACATTTACTGAAAATAGGCTAATGATACAAACATGGAAAGTGCTGTCATAAAAATTCATAAACCTCAAATGAACATAATTTTAAGTATATATTCTGACAGTTGTTTTTAATAAAGTAAACTAGACAAAAACCTAAAACAAGTTTTTCACAGAAAATAAATGAATATAGTGGAATCCCTCTATTATATATTCTTTTATAACATATTTCCCTATAGAACAACACTTTTCAAAATCTCCAATTATATTTATTCTATATTGATGGTATAGTGAATTTTTGTTATTACATATATATTTTGTCTGTCTGGGCGTTTTATAAGATTCCACTGTATACATTTCTTATGAGATTGCACTAGATAATTTCTTGGTTTGAAATGTGGTGTCACAAGAAAGGAGCGGTTTCATGGGTGAGAAAGAATGATGGTCAATCAACGACATACTGGGACCGTCAGTCAACGTGTTATGGCGGATACACTCAAGGAGAGATCTGAGCACCTATGGACTTGTCCAGAGTGCAATGACAATGATCCAATGACTAACTAACTAGATAATTTCATTAAACAAAATGTTGAGCTATGTTGATCTTGAATATTACTGCACTATCTTACATCACTGTATAGCTGAAATAAGCACAGATCAATATGAACTCCATCATAGTTTTCACTTGTCACAAACTTACTGATGTGATTATGTTCCAGAAAATGGAACTCATTCCAACTGTTAAAAATGTTGCAAATACCATGCCAAACCAAGCTTCCCACAGACAAGTCACTACTAACCATGAAAATTAAAAAAAAAAAAAGCAACTGATATTATATATTCAGCTTTTTCCAAAAATTATCTACAACAATGTATTGATCACTGGTTGTACTGGAAGTCACTGCTGACCCGTAATGTCATGAAACATAAAACGTAAATTTCTTGAAGTAGTTCAAATGATAATATATGTATAATAAATTCAGTCTTTGTTCTGATTGTGCTTTAGCCCAGAAGTTCAAAAAAAAAAGAAACCCACAACTTCCACATGATCTTAATAAATTTGCTGAAAGGAGCTGAATCCAGTTACATTAATTCAGATGACTTTTAGTCTTAATTCCTCTGCCCAGCAATTTTTGGGTCAAAGGGCATGAGTCCATGGATCGCTGGATCAGCAGCCGACTTAACTCCTTACTGTAAAAAAATCCACCAAATAATTTATTCCTGAACTTCTCCATCCCATGTCTGGCATAGTCATGACGATAAGAGTACACCCTAGATTTCTCCATGCTATTGCAATTATTGCTGCTCCAACTTCATGGGTACTGAATAGTTAAACTAATTTCATTCTTTATTGCAAATAATTTTTTTGCTTCAGCAAAAGTAAAAATATAAACAAAGACAATAGTAACTCAAAATCATCTTGAAATACAGAACATTAAATGCACAATAAATTTTAGGTGGGTGGGCAAGTGTCCATGACTTTTCTAAAAAACAAATGTTAAGAAGAGTAACAAAAATGGACACTAGAAAACTTATTAACAATGATTACTGTATAGAGTAACAAATTTATACAACAATAAACTACACAAAATAATGAATTGTATAATATGCATTAATTACATCCTTTAAAATATCAGTAAAGATAGCATTGCAAGTTTAGTGGCAGTGACTAAAGAAGATCATTTAAAAAATAGTGGCAGTGTTTGTGTTCAATGACCAAAATGATATCTTTTTGGTTTATTAAAAATAAAGTTGAAAAAAATTCACAAAACAGAAGTATGAAAATATAACAAGAATATAAACACAATAGACATCAAATTGAACAAAATGTGTTACCACACTTCAAGTAGCTATGTCCAGTCTTTGACAAAAACATTTGTCCTGGAAATAAAAAATAAGAGTACATATCTTGTGTGTCTATGAGAAAAGTGTAAGGTGTATGTTTAAAGTGCAAACAGTGTGTGTGAGCAAACCAGACAGTTAATATGCAATGATATTTTTATAACACCAAAATATATTCATTTATTTTGACAGACAGTCATGACAGGATTGCTTGAAGTATAGTCTACTCCTCATGATAAACAGTAAAAATATGAAGCCCAGTGAGTCTTTTATCAAATAGTTTACTGTATCAAACAGACTTTATAATTTACCCTTTTGAAAATAACAGATTATGAATGTCATGCAGCAGGTATCAAGTGTTGAAGTGACTGACATAAATGACTGTGTCCCTTTTTGTCTACAATTTATAGCCATAGTTCCGATTAAAAACATTCAGACTTCTTTCCAGAAACTTTGTATCTCTTGCATCTTCTTATCGACCTGTTTTTTGGAATTCATTCTCAAACTTCCAACAGATTCCTCTTATAGCAGGACAATGGTCCTGTTACAAGAGAATTTCCAGCAAGATGTAATCCAGAGAATAAAAATGTTGTGTCACTGTTTTATGCATGCCAATGGCTCAACTTCGATGCTGGTAACTAATATTACTAAGGGCATACCTTCAACATTTTTACCACTTCCGCTGAATAGCGGATGTCTATAACTATATCACTAGTATAGTAAACCAGTCGTAAACCGAGAGAACTAATTCTTGTACTTATGCGCTGGTCACCAAGCTTAAAGCTAACCACGGTTAAGAATTCTTGACCTTTTTCCGCAGTCATGCATCACTATCGACATAGCCACAGACATCCATTCAAGATGCTTTACTACTGTTGTCTTATGATTTGATATGAAATCTTATAATTCATAACACGATCTGTGATTAAACCTTTCATTTCAAAAGAAGAGGCATAGACAATGTTCCCATAAGCTGCACATCTCATCATAGTGCAATGCATGAATCGAACGCTTCGTGCACCAGATTTGGATCTGTAGATCTACAAAAATAGGTCAAGGGTCAGTACTTTTCACAAGTGCTTTTGTAGCTGCCATCAGGTCCACACAAACTGGAAAAACGTTTAGATAGTGTGTAGATGGCTTTTTAGAGTTACAGATGATTGATATATAGAAGACTAATTCTTGAAATAAGCTAGCTATATATTACAGGTTCAACTAGGAAGCAAGTTATTTCATGTAACTCAAATGGAGCTATATGAAAGACAGAAAGCTGACCTGAAAAATGACACTGTTCCAATACTGAAGGAAATAAAAGATATTCATGTGAAATATTATAGTTTATTACAATCTAACATGTGGACTAATGTGGATGATGATTCCTTTTCAATGGCTAGGTTTAAAGATCAGGGATTGAAAAGTGGTGTTTTGCTTATTACTTAGTAGACACTATTGCTTAGTGTACACTGTTGCTTAGTAGATATTATTGTATAGTGCACACTATTACTCAGTAGACACTATTTTCTTAGTGGACATTATTGCTTAATAAAGACTATTGCTTAGTAGACACTATTTTACAGATTTAAGAAAATCTATGGAGTGAAAAGTGGAAAGAGTATACACAACTTTCAAGATAGTATACTTATATACAAGAGTATAGTTGCTAAAAGGAGATAGAGGACAATGGAAGTCATTACTAACAAGACGTTGGCAGGAAATCGGCTTTCCTAATATACAAACATCAATTTATGATAAAATGTGATATTTATATAGTCCACAAAATATCAGACTGATTTCTACCACAATACTTACAATTATGTCTTCTGAATGATGATTAAAGATACTTTTTTTAAAAACATGTTCGTTACTGCGTTTTCCTGTGAAGGATTTCCAGGGAGGATTTCTATGGGCAGTGGAAATAAACTCTGCTTTACCATAGCAGATGCCGTGACATGTACAGGAAGGATTTTGATTGTACCTCGGAAAGAAACAATCCTGTCTCAACCGTGGATTGAACCCGGGACCTCAAGGGTCATGAAAGATAATGATGGCCACAAATTAGTACAAAAGGACATAAACAGGAAGCATTGGAACAAAGTTTGTACAACAAATTGCTATAAAACAACATGTATCAATTATTGATCATTCATTCCAACAGTCAACTTTCTTGTGATTATTACATTTATATTCACTTAAGCATTGAAATTTACTCAATTATTTTAAATTACCATAGTAACACCACTTATTATCTCTGCCAGTTCCAACATAATTTGTTATCTCTGTTAAAATCACCCATAATGTAAGTTTCAAGGAATATAGAACAAATAAGAGGGCAACAAAATGGATTTAAGCCAGGTGTCCTTGAGAAATTTACATACCTGTGTAATGTGTGTGTTGTTGTCTGTATCTCGATTGACCATTCTATTCATATTAACGTGAAAATGCACGTTGGATGTCTCGGATAAAATTGCATCTTTTTTTTAAGGGCTGTGGAATCGGCGTCTTTGAATAGACCTTTTTTCAAATCACAACTGTTGCCTTCTGATATTATTGCTAATAACAACCTCAACACCAAGCACAATTTATAGACAGTCCCAACACAGTTTACTAGCAGAGATGGTAGCCCCAAACACAGTTTACTAACAGATGACAGCTCCTATACAATTTACTAGCTGAGATGGAAGCCCGAAACACAATTTTCACCACTTACTAGTTTTTATAGCATCAGCCACTAACACTACTTACTGACTCTGATATCAGCAACTAACACAATTTAGTATCTCTGATATCTGTTCATAATTCACACATTTGCGAAGCACCAGGTACTTATACTCCTAATTTACAACTCATAACATCCACAGACACAAAATTGACAAACTTGGATCCACCTTGTTTATACAATCATTTTTCAGTTAACCAATCAGTTTCTCTTGCCCTATTAATTATATATATTTAGCCTGCATTTAAAAAGAAACATATAAACACAAATAATTTATATAAATTCATCAGTTCTGCATCTGAAAACTATACAAATTACTTTAAACCAATTGACATCTGGTGATAAGCTAAAACTGTAAGATGCTAACATCTCTTGACTCAAATGAAAGTGTGTGTACATGTGCATTATATCTCAATTATTAGACAAGCATCTTCAAAAGCACAACTTAAAATAAAAGCATAAGTATGTTTTCTTTGTTTGAGCAGGTGATATAATGACATATATCAAATGTGTTAAAACATAAAACAATATTAAGTAGACTAAGCAAACAAAGCTAAGAGGTGTACAATTCTAAAGTAATATTGAAAATGGTAAATTGTTAATTAATAGTGTGCAAACGTGTTGAAATTTCATACATATATATTTTATTTTACTTCATGAGACTTAGTTCTCTATATTTCCAGTGAAAAATAGGTCAGCAATTATGCTTCTCAATAAATAAATTATTTGAGTTTTGTCCATGAATTGACTTGTCTGTCAATGAAAAACTTTATTCCAAAAAATAATTACCAATAAATAATTCCTAGCAATACTTTCATCTTTAAAGTAAAGCAGTTGATCTCTATGCAACTTTCCCATTATTTTGGTGGATGACTTTTATTATTACTGAACCATCTGCATAGAACTAACAGCCATAATATACAATATGACTATTTTGTGGCTTGAGCTGTGCTGTATAATTCTTATATCATTGCTTCAGTATGGTTAGGGTTAGATGATAGAGGTGGTGACATTAGCTCTTACTTGGCTGATGATGCAACAACCAACACACAGAGTGATTTGATCACTCTCAGAGCATGCTACATAAAATAGAAACGTTTAAGATAAGAAATGAGTGTGTTACTATTCTCAGCAACATCCAAAGCATCACATTGATTTACTGTCCAGGCCATGCAGGAGTCAGAAGCAATCATAAAGCTGATGCATTTGCTGGCAATGTTATAATGGATGGGTCAGTGATAAGAGATAGTGTGGATAATTAGGAGTAATCATCATCATCAAACCCATAACCTTCAGTGTCAGTGATGCCACTCTGGAAAAATCAACACAAAAATTTCACCATGCCTCCCTGTTCTCAGTTCTTTGTTTAAGTGTAGAGAATCTTAATACTGTCTAGTCTTTAATATTATTAATCAATAATTATCTCTGAACTCCTCTTCTTCCACCTTCAACTGTTCCCTGCAAGAGTTTTGGAATGGGAATCATGTCTATTTACTTGGCCAAACCACACAAGTTTACAACACTTCACCACTGCCATGAGATGCTCTTGTTGGCATGCAAGAGTATTTATTTTGTTTCTCACTTACATGTTGGTTTTATGTTCTGTATAATTGATTTGCAATATTTGTCTGAAACATTTGTTTGCAAAAGCCTGTATTCTCCTCTCCATTTCCATTGTCACTATCTAACTCTCACATATGTACAGAAGAATATGTATTATTAAAGATTTATATAGGTTCATCTTCACTACTGTACTTATTTTGTTCTATATAATATGTGATGAACAGGAGGATGAAAGATATAATGTTCATGCTCAGAGAATCATAGAAATGGGAGTGAGTAAAGTGTCTCCTCTCTGGAAAGATCAGAACCCATAACCAACAACTGATTGAGATATATATATATTTTAAAAAAAGAGGCCACATTTGTCTAACATGAACCAAAAACTGCATATAATTTTGCTATATCAGCCAATAAGTGATAACTGATAATAACAGATCAGCCAATTTTAGTACTCCAAAACTTTCTTTAATCTAATCAATTTACTTATTATGCTGCTGATTGATCCAGTTATAATCTAATGATACTGGTTGACCTGGCTCTACTACAATGCTAAATATCTACAAGTTTGTCCTTTTATGTAGTGCAATCAGTTTGATTATTACCAAATTCATGAGTTTATATATCATATAAAATGATACAGTGTCATGTACTTTTTTTGAATGATTAGTTTAAAACTCTTCATAGATGTACAGTCTATGACAAAATACAAATGAGTTAAAGTCTTGCTTTGTTCTTCATAGGACACATTTTTAGTTCAGATATTTTCTATACCTGGAAGACAAGTTGGAAGACATAAATGAAAATACTACCAACAAAAACAGCTACTGGTATGTATATATATATATATATGCGATGTGTCATGCAGAATTTTGTTCTCACAGCCATCCTGTAAACCTCACGGTTCTGTGCAAGCTGTCAAGCCTCTTCCAGTGCTAGTTCAGAAATTCTTCAACAAAAAACAGCTATGATTACTAATAAAACATTTTAGAATTTCATTTTAAGAATATGATTTTGAAAAATAATAGGGCATTATAGTACTTCTGTGATCTAATACTATGCCATCTAGTCTGATATTGGTCACTTATAGAAGAGCAGATGTTTTTAGTTGTGTAAGTTTATCACAACTTGATTTGCAATGATAAACCCGTGGGCCAGATTTTCCTTCTGTGAACAGTGAATCTGGGACAGTCTTATTGCATGTATACCAATGTCTGCACTGTTGGTCCCAGATTATTTTTGGTTTTGTACATTCATCACAACTTGGCTTGCAATGATAAACATGTGGGCATGATTGTCATTCTGTGAACAGCAAATCTGGGACAGGTCCCATATTCAGTGTAAAAATGAACTTCTGTATCCAGTAAAATACATATGTACTACATGAGCAAATTAGTCATAATTACATTCTCTATTGTGGTGTATGGGGGGAAACATGAGGTCTTAGGCATGTGTTTTTCTGGGACCACATATCCATTCCATTAGACTGGATCGTAAATGTAGCAATTTGTAGTCCTTAAATTATTGTTCAACTGGAAATTGTAACAATGACCACAGAACAGTGCACAAACCACCATGCTACCAAAGTCGATGCATGGCAGCTATTAAATAGTGGAAAAATATATTTAAAGGATACTTACAACAGCTTTAGCAGCACACAAGGTTACTGTAGCAATACATAGCACATAATACTAACAGAACTAACAAGAACTTAGTATATTTAGTATACAAACTTCTTGATTAGAAACTGGCTTCACAGCACACGGGGCATTCCCTTAAGTGCTCTGCCATCCGTTCCAGCAGTCATACCAGTATATGTAGACTCCAGAGTCCCGGTCAGGTGTTGATTGTGTGATCTTCGGGACTTTCCAAAAAATTTACTTTTCCTTCCATCATCTCTAGATACTCCCATATCTAACATTCTCTGTA
Source organism: Meghimatium bilineatum (assembly GCA_034231615.1). Lineage (NCBI taxonomy): Eukaryota > Metazoa > Mollusca > Gastropoda > Stylommatophora > Philomycidae > Meghimatium > Meghimatium bilineatum. The sequence continues at coordinate 110,969,975 of CM067298.1, read as the reverse complement.
TGTGGTGTATGTTCTCAGTCATATGACTTCATCTTCATATGAATTTATTACTAAATTTATTACTTTATTATAATATTAGTATACAAACTGTTTACTGCTAAAGCATAGAAGAGACTGTCCTAGTGACATTACATTCTTATGCACAATTATAGATAGATCAGTAAAAATGTTGCACTATTACTGACCCATCTAAGTCTATCCAACATTTTGCTATGTGTTAATACAGCCCATTTCCCCGCATTATTAGATTAGTTCTGACATTGTGGAATTTGTGGATAGTTTTATGCATAATTACTTCATTCATTCATTAGGTGCTATGCTAGCTGGTGTAGTAGATCATGGCTCTCCACCTCCAGTATTATGTATGAAGATCGCTGTCGATTCTCTGCCATGCCAGGTTGTTAAACTGTCCAATATTTCCTCATGTCGTCGCCCTCTGCCTCTGATGCCTTTAATCTTGCCTGTTGTAACTGTTCTCCAAATCTCGTCTCATAGGCGGCCAAAAAATGAAGATTGTATTATTCTTACATTATTGATTAAGCTCCGTCTCGCATTTAACTCTTTTAACACCTCTACATTAGTTTTCCTGGCAGTCAATGGTATTCTCAGCATTCTTCTGTAGAACCATTCTATTGCCTCTAATTTCTCACTTTCTTTGTTAATTGTCCAAGACTCCATATGTCGCCCGTGTGTTGCCGGGCACGAAAGGGGAGCAAAGAATAGCAACACTGTTTACCTTCCACGCATGTCGTAAAAGGCGACTAAGGAGGTTATGGGATGGAGTTGGCTGTCACATCCCATATAGGGTCAGTGACCCAAAGCCATGCTGAAGTTGGATGTGTCAGGCTGAAAGGTGCAGATATTGCAGCAATGCTGTAAACCATGACAACGCATTCCGTTCTCCGGACTACATCCTGCTAATCTGCGGAAGTTTGAGAACGAACACAGAAGAAGAAGAACATCCATATGTTAGTATAGGAGTTACATAGTACTGCAGAACTCTCTTCCTCACCTTTAACGACATGGTCATATTATACAATATATTTTATATATATATATATATATATATATAATATATATATAGAACATATTACTTCATTACCCCTAAAAAAACCATAAATTTACAATTATATCATCTTAAAGGACACAACTTATTTCGTTTACAATAAAAACTTTTTATCTACACATTGTTTGAAATGGCTTGGAGGGAAAAAAAAGAAAAGCATATAGCCTAGACCTATGAAACAATAACAATTTACACATGACACAAACACAGCATTCGCTGAAAAAGATATTAATGGTAATTTTTAAAAAAACAACAATGCAACTGATATGTAGTTATTCACATAGTGAACTCGAGTTTATATTGCAGTAACAGTAAATAATAATGTTCAGTTTAATCTGTACTGATGCAAGCATGATCATTCTCTTATTTTATGACTTATTCACAAAAAGAAATATATAGCTTAGTATTTTTTACTGCAGCCAGTTTGTTGATTTTTATTGATTTATTCCAATGTACACTATGTAAAACCTGACTAATTGATCTTAAAGAAAGAAACACTTGATCAATTTAGAAATGAACTTTCTCTTCAGCTTTAGATCAAAGGTCATTAACTTCAATCTGATACATATTAGACATATCATCTCCCTTTTTTTACTTCCTTCTTTAAGTGGTATTATTCTTAGATTCAGTATGCTAGTCAGTATAAAATTTGCTTCTGAAACTACTGTGAAGTTTAGAAAACAGTCATTCATTCTTTAGCATGGGAATCTGGTTATAAATACTAACATTGATAACATCAAATACAAAAACAGATGATAAAATAGGTGATGAGATAAAATAAATATTGAATAGTGTGTTAAACAACACATGATACTAATGACCAATAACACATCCTTATTTACAAGTCATATATGTTTCATATCAAATACATTTGGCATGAATATCCATTCCTGGGTCACACTATCCATAGTCTATAGGAGTGTGTGACATATTAAGCAATGTCCGAGCTTATTATAATCCAATATTAGAAGAAGAAAAAACACATCTTTGCTTGATTGAAATAAGGTTATCTTCTTGTCATGAATACACTTTATGTAGTCCTTCCATCATGATCATATGTGTCTAACACATGTTGGATTTCACAGTTCTGTGATACAAACACATTTAGAATATTAACTTGTAGACATGTTAGGGTATTATTCAAGTAATACACATTTGAGTTGATCATGGAGGAATTGTAGTCTCTGAACACAACCTTTAGATTCTGTAGTATTGAAGACATAATTTGCTTCCTGTGCATGCTTACATACATTGTCTTGTTCATGTCTGGGAAGCAGTTTCTCACATGGTCTCACTATTTACACAGATAATGACATCACCTTTTGTGAATTGTGTGAAAATCACTGAATAATATGATTATGTGTGAAATATCCCACTATATGTAGGTCTTCATTATGTCAGTGGATCGGAAAAAAATGAAGGATTAAAACACATTAAGTACTGTAACCACAGTAGATTTTAACATATTCACAGAATGAGAAATACAAAATAATTACACATGAGATGTCAAATTGAGTTTTGGGACAATAAAAGAAACCTTCAAATTTGCTTACAACAACCCCTTTCTTACTGTGATGAATGATACCACTTTTATTGGCAGGTATGAGGTAAAGATATATTATTCACAATTGCCCACATGAAGACACAGAACTTTATTTGATTCAGTAGTGCTTCCATATAACTACTCCACTTCTTTGGCTAGCCCTGCAGGGTAACAGCGTCTCCAACTTTATTTCTCTCTTGTAAAAAAAACTCTTTCTTTTTGTGAACATGTAGTTGGTAATTGTCCTTTATTTTGGACAAAGTATTTTCAATCCGTCAACCAAACTTTGGGTAATATATTACTTTGACGCTCATTTTGTGGGCTAGCTAGTGGTTCTTCTGACATTCAAACCAAGAATTAGAAGAATTAGTCATCACTGTTACATGTGGGCAATATATCCTGTAGATATTCAAGCAATAGCAGAATTATCATCAGAGCTGTGGCTGCTGTTTGGAGCGCTACTGGTACTACTGTGACTCATTGATGAGTACTGGGAATCAGATGTGCTCATTGGACTTTCTAGTGGTTCAAGATGAAGATATGCCTGGAATAAATTAAATGTCAGAATTTTAAAATTCATTGCTTTCATAAAATATTGTAAAAGATAAATAAAAAGAGAATATAAGCAACCAAACAATTGTTGGTGAAGAACACAAAGAAAGATTATGAATAAACATTATTTCATTAAAGGTATCATATTCAGTTAAAATACTATGAATGTTTCCCCATAGAAGGATTCTGTAGGAGCTACTACTTTCTCTGTGTACACCATATTAGTGAGATGCCTCATATGTGTACACCATATTAGTGAGATGCTAAATCTGTGCACACCATATTAGTGAGGTAACACATCTGTGCACATCCTATTAGTGAGATGCCTCATATGTGTACACCATATTAGTGAGATGCCTCATATGTGTACACCATATTAGTGAGATGCTAAATCTGTGCACACCATATTAGTGAGAGGCCTCATATGTGTACACCATATTAGTGAGATGCTAAATCTGTGCACACCATATTAGTGAGATGGCAAAGTCCATGAAACTTAATACATTTAAGAAATTGATACAATTTGGGACAAAACTGTTTTACTGTCAATTTTATGAAATTATCGCTTGAAGTCTTCCTTTTTCTGTGTATGCCCTCATACTTCTGCAAATGAACAGGATGTCGTCCGTAAAACAAAATGTATTGTGTCACAGATTACAGCCGTGCTGCAATATCTGCACCTTCCAGATCTGACTTCAGCAAGACTTCTGGGTCACTTTGACCCTTTATGGGATGGGACAGCCAGTTCCACCCCATAACCCCCTTAGTCACCTCTTACAACATGTATGGAAGGTAAACAGTGTTGCTATTCTTTTCTCCCCTTTCAGGCTCCAACAACACACTGGTAGAGTTACTTGAAATTAGAGTCACTTGCTATAAGTAGTACTCTTGGCAGGTGGCGTGCCACCTCGCTGAGATGAATGGAATATATATGGGGGACCCAAGTACAATAAAGTTAATGCACTATGCCTCGAGCCCTTTTTATGCAGATGGAAAGGAAACAAATAATTGTGTTAATTTTCAAATAATAGGAAACTTTAAAGAAATAAATCACTTTCACTCATTACCATACTCTAGCAAAGAAAAGATTGCAAGTTGTGGTAGCAGGTGTGGAATGGTTAGGTCTACCCACAGATTTTGAAACTTGTTTGAGTGTAAGTAATAACACTTAGAAGGGAATGCAGAGAATGGTGTCCCACAGCTGTGGAGAAAGAAGTGCATGCTTTGGTCAGTGAGAATACCAAAAGAGGGGGATGTGATTATATACACTGATGGATCTGTGATTAGACATGTTCGCAGTGCATGGGCCTTCACAGCTCAGTTCTCAGGTAAAACGAGCAGGGAGGAGAGTGAGGCCTTTGTTGTGACTACAAGTAGCAGGACCATGGAGATTATGGCGGTGACCAGGGCATTTGAGTGGGTAGATACACAGAAGGTAACATGAGTCTGCATCTTGTGTGATTCTATAAGTATGATTAGGAAGGTACAAGTGGGTCTCGTTCGTTCACGAACAGTGGATTGAGGTCTTGAGAAAGGTTAGTTTGAAAATAGCTACATTTATCTACATGTGGGTATTCGAGCAATGAAAGAGCAGATCAACTGGCATCATGCGCAATTGTGGCACAGGGTGATGGGGCAATGGAACGAGCTGATGTTTTGAACTCCATAAGAGATATAGCACGTGAGAGTGAGACTAGTGTGGATGATGATTCCTTTTCAATGTCCAGGATTAAAGATCAGGGTTTGAAATGTGGTGCTGCTAAAAGTGAACATTTTAGAGGGTACTGAAGAATGATAGTCAACCAGCAGAGGACAGGTACTGTCAGCAGAAGTGCAATGTCAGATACAGTAAGTGAGAGATCGGAGCAACTATAGACGTGTCCAGTTTGCAGCGATGATAATCCGATGACTAACTAACTAGCAAAGACAACAACTATAAATAATTAAACTGTCAAAGGATATCTAAAGGTGGAGAGTGCAGCAGTAACAATAGTACATTATCCTAGTTATAGCTTCAAAAAAAAAAAAAAGAACATTGGATTCACATGTAAGTTTTGGTATAGTAAAGGTAGACGCCACCAGATGTTTAATAATTTTCCTTTTCTATATTTGTAAATTTCATGTTCATCATTTAATAATTGAAATATTTATTTATTTAGTGTTAGTTATGTAAAACACAACTATCCTAACCTTAAACCTAAAATAAATTAATATTTAAATTATTAAAATGATGAACTTTTGCGTTCATTCTCAAACTCCCGCAAATTAGCAGGTTGCAGCTCGGAGAGCAGAATGCGTTGTGTCATGATTTACAGCACTGCTGCAATATCTGTGCCTTTCGGCCTGACACAGACTTCAGCATGGGACAGCCAACTCCTTCTCATAACCTCCTTAGTAGCTTCTTACGACATGCATGGAAAGCAAACAGTGTTGCTATTCTTTGCTTCCCTCTTGGGCCCTGGCAATACATGGGCGAAATGATGAGCATAGACAAGGAAAATACCTATGTGGTGGCATCTTCTTGTACTGTACCTAAGTTTTTCTCTAAATTATGAAACTTGAATTTAAAAAAATATCAATGACATTCAGTTTTCTTCAAATTGCAACTAAAACTTAAAACTGTAATAAGACCTATAACCACTATAAATATAATATTTACATAGATCATTTAATGCTCTTTATTCTGAGTTAGAAAAAATGACTTTATTGTGAAAGTTCATGCATAAATAAAGCTTACCTCATCATTTAAAGAAGAAGTCAGCATACAGTCTAGTTCTTGTACTAACAACTTAAAACAAGGACGTTTTGCTGGATCTTCTTGCCAGCACTTTTGCATTATGCCATGCCTGCAATAGCGGAGAACAATCAATTTAAAATAAGAAATGTGTATAAAATATACTTTACAATACAATTCATCATCAGGTGCCACACCAGCTGACGTAGGCGATCATGGCTCTCAACAGCTCTCTGTCTCCAGTATTGTGTATCAAGATGATTGTTGTTTCCCTGCCATGCCAGGTTGTCAAACTGTCCTAATATTTTCTCATGTTGTCGTCCTCTGTCTCTGTTGCCTTCAATCTTGCCTGTTGTGACTATGTTCTCCAAACTTCCCTGTCTCATGAAGTAGCCAAAAAAAATGAAGACTGTCTCTTTCTTATATTATTACGGTCCGTTTCACATTTGACTCAACACTTCCACGTTAGTTTTTCTGGCAGTCCATGGTATTCTCAGCATTCTTCTATAGAACCACATCTCTGTTGCCTCTAATTTCCTACTTTCCTGTTTGTTTATTGTCCAAGACTCGCATCCAAATGTAATCAACAATACGATTAGATCATTTAAAAAGCTTCAAGACAGAAGTCTACATATTCAAAGAAACAAATTGTTGGTCTCTAGATGTGTCTCAGAAGAGTGTTGCTAATGTCTTTTTCCGCATATTAGAAGAATGTACATTTGCCAGTGTGTTGCCATGGAGAACAAAGAATAGTGACACTGTTGTTACCTGCCAGGCATGTTGTAAGAGGTAACTAAAGAGGTTGGGGGATGAAGTTGGCTGTCCCATCCCATAGAGGGTCAAAGTGACACATAGGTCATGCTGAAGTCATTATCAGGCCAAAAGGCGCAGATATTACAGCTAAGCTGTAAACATGAGAAAATGCATTCTGTTCTCTGAACTACATTAAGTTAATTCGCAAGAGTTTTGAGAATGAACACAGAAGAAGAAGCAGGATGTAATCTTGAGAATGCAGCATGGCTGCAATATCTGCACACTTTGGCCACATGAATTTTCCTATAGCATGGCTTCAGGTCACTTTGGCCCTCTATGGGATGGTACAGACAACACTAGACCCCAACCTCTTAATTCAACACAGCGGGTGTTTTCTATTTTTTTTTCCTTCTAGGTCTACCAACGCATTCCCATGTTTAGTAATAATGTCGATTGCTGACCATGTTTTCTGTTCTTTCAATACATTGCAGTGCAGCATTGACACATATATTCAGCTATTTTATCAGCATCATCAAAGTACACATTAGAGCTGTCTATATTAAATCATGTTAAACATATGCCTGTTTGTTCTGTGTGAAGTCATAAATATTTTCACTTCTTTTCTATGAACAATTAGTATCAATATTTTAATCTGGGGGAATTTTTGAATCACTTATACAGTAATGCAAGTGATGCCATCTTATCAAATAACACCATTAGAAAGTTCTTTAGAACAAATGTGGGAGTCTGGCAGGGATGCATCATGTCTCCAGTACTTTTCAACATAAATCTGAGCATGTAATACACAAAATACTTTAGGATTATGACATATCTCTACTGATCATAGGTCACTCTATTTGTAATTTGCACTTATGATATTGGTTATTTTTAGCAGTTATAGAAAAGTTATAGCAAACTTTATAGCAGTTTTGTAGAAAGGTCTGTAACCATTTCTTCATGTCTGCAGTAAGTGCCCAACTTTCACAACCATGCAACACAATTATTTCTTCTTTGTGAACCCCAGGAATTGCGAGCGATTAGCTCTTACTTCCTATGTGCAGTGGGGAGTTTTCTCCGTGCTTTCTTTCATAAGAGGGAGGCTTCAGCTTTTGGCTTAGTGCAATGCCTATTGAAGGAGTCTTCTACTCAGAGGGGGTACATACAGCACAATAGAAAACATTAGCGAGTTAAACAGTTAAATTTTCACTCTTCTTCTTTAATGTTCATTCTCAAACTCCAACTGGATCTTCCGTGTAGCAGGACTATGGTCCCACTAGATTTCCAGCAGGATTAGTCCAGAGAATGGAAATGAGTTGTCACCGTTTTATTTGCGACAATGGCCTGACACATCCGTATTCTGCAGAATTTTCACTCTAACACTGATGTTTTTCCATATCAAGGTTACCCTTGTCATAGAAGCTAAAGCCATCTCCAGACTTATCTTTAATTATGTTTGCATTTTCCACCGCTGCACATGCTGGATCCCAGGAATTTGAAAATATTCACCTCCTCAAGTTTATATTCATTCATCATGATGTTGGTCTGTACTTAACACATAATACTGTACTTATGTAAGATAGAGACATAAAAACCTCCCAAAAATGATAATTTATACTGTACATGATACTTTTAAATTATTTCTTTTAAATAAGGATGTTCGCATTAACATCCAACTGTAAATTTTCCATCAAATTAGCAAGGCTGACAAATGTGATTACTTAAAGATATATCTACATTAAACGCTTACTGAAAACATATTTTTTCAGAAAAATATATTCTCTCAGAACTTACATCTTGGTGCTTGCATAAGGTGGCCGCTTCATGCGATGGCCATCTTTCAGCAGAGCAAAGAGTTCCTCAACAGGAACAGAGGGATATGGGTTTCCACCAAGAGTAAATATTTCCCACAGCAGGACTCCATAGGACCAGCTTTATTGAAAGAAAATATAAACATGGTTAAGATCATAAATTTCTAAAACAGGATTCTAGAAATTCTGGCATAAAGTATTTTAGCTGAATTGTAGCTATCGTTTCTCCTATAGTTAATGTTACTTCCCAGAAAAGTTAAGCCAATCATAACACCAGATTTCCCAAAAATTCTTATAAATTTCTAAACTGCAAAACGTTTTCCATTTGTCAATGGAAATGTTGAGTCTGCCATCTGCCTATGAATTAGGCTGTTTAAAAAATCTGTTTAAAAAATGAAGGTCAGCGATAATTTTTTTCATTAGTCCTATCAACTTTATGGATGAAACAAAACTCCATAATTTTGGTGTTGGTTGGTAGATAATAAAGGTCTACTTGTAATGATTCACCTCCATTTATAAAACAGACAAGTCATCGTGGTTATATCAGGACATACTACCATCACAAAATATGGCAGGTTGAAGTTCAGATTTTCCTGTTACAAACACAAGGTAGGAGAAGTAGCACATTTAGTGTGAGAAGTCAGTCAAACCTCAATGTAAACCTTTCCTGAAAGAATACTAATCATCTCTGTTACTTTCGTGGTACAGGGTTCATGTTAGGATAAAGCATGTTTATCCACTATACTTTACCCATATTATATGTACATGTTTTTATAGTAACATGAAAAAATACTCACACGTCACTCTTTGATGTGTACTTTCTATCAAACAAAGCTTCTGGTGCCATCCATTTGACAGGTAACCTCCCCTGAAAAATAAAGCAATATATACATAATCAATAACACATACATAACCAGTTAAAAACTGTCAACACTGCATTTTTTCCATTAAGGAGTTGCAATTTTTATGTGTAATAAATGCCCTTGCTGTTGCCACATAATGTACAGGGTGAGTTTTTTAATTTACCCTACAACAACACACAAAAAACAAGTCTTTACTGGGAGACAATCCCCGGACCTCACAATGTTCTAACCTTTCAGCCATGCAAATAACCAACAACTATGCAATATATGTGCAATATTTCATGGTGCTAGTAAGCAGTCTTAGTGAAGTGGTTAAGTCACTCATCTGTAGACTGGCTCATGCTTATTCATGTTTTACACCAAATACTCCAGTGGTCAATCCAGCCATTAGAAAATAGGGTACCAGGGCTTATACTCTGGAAAATCAAGTAATGACACCATCTCTACAGATTATGTGCTGAAAAGTGACATTGGTCAGGTGGCATATGGTCAACTCAGGTGGCATATGGGTCAACCATTGGTTAGGGAGCATATCAAGAGCAAAATTGCACGCTATGTTATGATGATGATTCATAATGACTACCTTTATCATTTATAGAAAAGGCAAGAGCTCGTGCTCATCAACATTTTTCAATTCTAAAGATACTTCTTCTTCTTTGCATTTAAACTCTCTGGTAACCAGCAAAAATTTTCCTGTGGTTTCCATCAGGGAGCGTGAACTATGTTCTGCTACCATTTAATTTGCGCTATGTAGTCCTAAGCACATCCATTTTCTGCATGAATTCTGAAGATACAATTACAATATGAATAATGTCAATGAGTTTAAAGTAATCTCAAAAATTTGTTTTGTAGTAATGAAAATGATATCGATTAAAACAATAAATAAGCTTAGGAAACAGTACTTACGTCTGTGGTTTTTCTATAGTAATCAAATTGTTGAAGATTTCGAGTTAGGCCAAAGTCTGCAAGCTTGAGAACATAATCTTCAGCCACTAGTACATTTCTGGCTGCCAGATCTCTGTGTATGCACTGATAGAAGAATATGTAAAAAATTATGACTGACATATTAGCCACTACTTGATGTAATACATTAATTAGAAATTTATATGCTCTTGCAGTTACATCAACACATTTATACAATCCTGCAGTGATATCAACACATTTATACAATCTTGCAGTTACATCAACACATTTATACAATCCTGCAGTGATATCAACACATTTATACAATCCTGCAGTGATATCAACACATTTATACAATCCTGCAGTGATATCAACACATTTATACAATCCTGCAGTGATATCAACACATTTATACAATCCTGCAGTAATATCAACACATTTATACAATCCTGCAGTAATATCAACACATTTATACAATCCTGCAGTAATATCAACACATTTATACAATCCTGCAGTAATATCAACACATTTATACAATCCTGCAGTAATATCAGGACATTTATACAATCCTGCAGTAATATCAACACATTTATACAATCCTGCAGTAATATCAGGACATTTATACAATCCTGCAGTAATATCAACACATTTATACAATCCTGCAGTGATATCAACACATTTATACAATCCTGCAGTGATATCAGCACATTTATACAATCTTGCAGTTACATCAACACATTTATAGAGCTAACACATGACATTACATGATGTTTGCACATGTCGCAGTAGTGCTCACACATGACATCACAAAACTTAATCATTATAATAAAACACATTAGCACCTTTTGTGTCAGGGCTCTAAGGGGGAGCAAATAAAAGTGACTGTTACTATTCACGCATGTCATAAGAGGCAACTAAGGAGGTTATGGGGTGTGCTGGCTGTCTCTGGAAGTAAATAATTCCATTTAAAACTGGAACATCAAAAGCATTTCAGTAAATGTTAATAACACTACCACACAAACATTATTTTTCTGAACTGTATGTTTGATACTGTACATAATTTATTTATCTATTTACCCTTCAAATTTCAGTGACAGGTACACACTGTCTTTGTTTAAATTAAAACTATTAGGAGTGCTACAGTATTTTATTGCAGATCAAACTCTACACAAAAGCCAACCTGTTTAGATGACAGATATTCCATGCCTCTGGCAACTTGGAAAGCAAAGGATATCAAATCCTTTTGCGTTAGTGTCTTCAATTCTCCATTACAAGACAAAATGGGTTGTTCATACTCTGCTGATGTTGGAGCAATGTTAGGACTTGGCGGTCTGTGAATTTTTAAGAAATCACGCAAGTTTCCATGAGGGGCAAACTCAACAATGACATATAAGGGTCCTGAAAATATAATAAAGTTATAAAATAATGGAAATCAAGAAAGTCTTATAATATTAATAGTGTAAAAACTTACAATACAAGCTGACAAAATAAGAATCTTGCTAAGAAGTTTTACATTAACAACTAGAATAGGTTTGTGTGTCTTCACCATTCAGTCAAATCTTGTGAAAATTTTAGTTTCAGCAACAAAACTATGTAAGTTATTATTTTCATTTGGTTGAAGAAAAATATCAATGATTAGAAAATCTGATCATGAAGTGGTATAGTTTAAAGCACAGTGTAAATTAGAAAATCTGATCATGAAGTGTATGGTTTAAAGTACAGTGTAAATTAGAAAATCTGATCATGAAGTGTATGGTTAAAGTAGTGTGATTTAGAAAATCTGATAATGAAGTGTATGGTTTAAAGTAGTGTGACTTAGAAAATCATCATGAAGTGGTTTATTTTAAAAAAAGTGTTGCTTAGAAATCTGATCATGAATTGAAGTGATTAAAAGCAGATATATATATATATATATATACTGTATACAATCTGAAGCATATTATTATTGATAGACAGGTAGTACAGAAACGTGTCACAAGGCTCACCTCTCTGAGTGCAGCAACCAAGAAGGTTAATAATATTTTTATTCTTCCCTATGAGTTTCATAGTTTCCATCTCTCGAATGAGGTCCATCATTTCTCGGTCTGTGGCATCTTTTTTAAGCATTTTGACAGCTACTGTTGTGGGACTGGTATTGTTATTAACAAGACCCATTGCTTCTCCTTTCACGACTAGGCCGAAAGCTCCCTCTCCGAGACGTGCACCAAGTTTAAGCCTGAAAATTATTAACAGACACTGTAGCCTAACACTAATCCTTTCTTGATCATTGCTCAAATAATATGATGCTTCAAATTAAAACATTAAAAGTGTGATCTAAATAAGAAGGGACATGGTATTGTCTTGCAAACTGTGGATGTGTTAAGAATATCAAGTGTGTCCTACATGTGCCATCTTGGTGCAGACTTGATATTACATCATAATGGCTTTTAAATATGGACACCCCACTATTGAACAATGCATTAAAGATGAGCAATATTCTTTTTATTTTTTAAACCAGTGAAGGGGTGCAACCTGTAGAACTTCATTGACAAATGAAGATCCAATATGGTGATACATGTCAATCCAGTAAGTACATTAATGAGAACAGAAAGTTTCAAAAATTGTGTCTGTCATGCTGGTTGTCAGTCTATCACTTAACTTCCTTTATGTTCATACCTGAACTGTTTACCATACCTGACCCTATTATATGATTCTTATGTGCTGATTTCACACTTTAAAATAATTGGTAGCGTATCCTATTCAGGACATAGCCATCAACCATACATTTTTTAGCTGTAGTAATTTTCTAGGCAATATAAATATGTTCGGTAGTTTGTCAACTAAAGTTAACCATTTGGAGTTGCTGAAACAACATTGTGGCAGGTCTAGCAAACCCACAATGAAAATGCTCATAGGAGATATGGAAAGTTATCAGAAGATTACGTTCACATGATGGATACAAAGCCAGGGGCAGACCTCGCAAACAATGAATTACAGAAATAATAGAGTTAACGTAAACATATATGAAGCACACAAAAAAGCCATGGTCAGAGAATTCTACCCTTGAAACTGCAAGGAATGAAGTAGTATAAAGCATAAAGAAAGAAAGTTTCACACTTTCACATGTTCATATAAATATTCTTCACTATCTCTATCTGCACTTGTCACAATAGCACGTGCTATTGTGTTCTCATCCTCCCCCAAAGGTCAGCAAATTTGTTGTTATATTCTCTTCATTTAAAAAAAAAAAACCTAATTTGTTTAATGTCACAATTTAAGATGACAATGGAAGGACAGATCCATGTCTTACTCCTGAGTTTGTACTACTGTGTATGAAAATGGTACTGTACATACAAAATTCTCCTTTGGTCAGAAAGCGACTAGCAACAACAGGACAACTACCAAATTGTGAATAGATTAGAGTAATCTGTTATTCTACTCTTCAGAACAGGTCTCTACAACCACATGTATGTTAAATTCAAGATTGACAATACAGCCATGTCTACATGTTCCTCCGACTGTATAATATTGTAAGAATGCACAGCATATGAGACACAATGGAAACATACTGGATCAGAGAAACAATACTAGTAGAAGTAAAGCTACATGTACTTCTGTATGAGTTATAACAGACAGCAAAGTTTATTCAGGAGTCAAAATGACAGATATATAGACATTTCAAGTGAATGACAGAAAAAAAAATGTTGGTGCCAACTTTTTTATCTAATATTATCTTCATAATAAAAAATAATAGAAGTGTTTAATATACAGGACACTGCTATTCAATTGCAATTGAATTTTGTGGCATAATCAATACACCTTTCATATTGACAGCACAATGTCAATGTTCAGCATTTGAACCACTTAGTTCGATGAGTTGGGTTTACTGGGTGAGCTCACTATCATTTCTGCTACCACGCGAACACTATCCTCGTACTAACCCCAAAAAGGGAGAGCACTTTTCTTCAACGTTCATTCTCAGACTCTTGCTATTTAGCAGGATGTAATTCAATGAAATGAATGTGTCGCATCATGGTTTACAGGTGGCTGCGATATCTGCCTTTTGGCATGACACATATACATCTATGGAGTGGAACGGCCAACTCAACCTCCCAAACCTTCTTAATCACCTCTTATAACATGCATGACAGGTCACAATGTTACTATTCTTTGTTACCCTTTTTAGGACCAGCAGCATTACAGCACGTTATTATTTACAATATGTGTATGTTTAGGATTGAATTTTTCAATCTCTTGAGAATCCTATTACACATATGAAGGGATGCTTTGGAGAACCCCCTACTGCATATATGAAAGAATTCTTTGGAGAATCCCTACTGCACATATGAACAAAAAATTGTATCACTCATAAAACCTAGGATCAAAACAAACAAAACAAAGGAGACTATAATTACGAGACTTATCAACACTTACCGCTCTCTTGGAAATTCCCACTTAATGTCAAGAGGCAAGTCATACTCAGAAATTTCAGTAAAATCAGATGATAGTCGCCGCCTTCTATCGCTGGCACTGCTGCTATATGGTCCTTCAACTATGCGAACTTGAGGTATCATCAGAGGTGCAATTGCATCTGGGTCTTTGTTGTGACAATATAAATCATTCTGGAAGTCAAAGAAAAACTCTTGGCAATTTTTTTTTTTCATTTTGCAAATAAATGAACAAAATGTGAAGATATGTTTTACTCTGTAAAATGTTTAATTTCTCTTGTCCTGGCTTATCCACGTGGGCAGATAGGCATCATGGGGAGCGACGGCTTCTTTCTTTAGCTAACTGATGCCGCTGCCATAGTGCAGCCTTGTTGTTTTAGTATTTTGTTGGTACAATTGGATACAATTGTACAGGGTAAAATTGGATGACCACAAGAGCAAAAAAAGTCCTACTGGGTCACGGAGTCCCCCAGGAAGGAGTACTATCACCCACACATTTCTTGGTTTAAATCAATGACCTAATTGCAGAACTACTACATGGGATCAAAGTGGCAATGTATACTGATGACCTGGTCATCTGGTGCATGGAAGAACATGCGAAAATGGCCACTAAACAAATACAAAGAGCTATTGGTGCCTTAAATTTATGGGCAAATAGATGGTGCATCAGTGTTAACACAGATAACTGCATCACTACACTCTTTACCCTCTCACCAAAACAAAAAGCCGGTGATATCAAGATAGATGGAGAGCTTTTGAAAGAAGACAAACAACCCACATACCTCGAAGTTACCTTTAATGATAAGCTGACATGATGGAAGCAACACATAAACAAAGCAACAATAAAAGTCAGGAGGAAGCTAGCTATTCTTATAAAACTAAGTGGAACTACATGGGGGGCCAGTGGGAATATA
The DNA here is from genome assembly GCA_034231615.1 of Meghimatium bilineatum. Lineage (NCBI taxonomy): Eukaryota > Metazoa > Mollusca > Gastropoda > Stylommatophora > Philomycidae > Meghimatium > Meghimatium bilineatum. Next base: position 110,954,412 of record CM067298.1, on the reverse strand, counting down.
TTCTGTAACATTTACCAGCAAGGCATAAGATCACACCTGGAATATGGTTCAGCTGAGTGATGTCGTGCATCAAACACCACATTACATAATCTACATTACATTTCCCAAGTCCACTTTCTCCATCAATGAGGCCTTTACATGTGACTCCCATAATGTCATTTACGTGATCATATGTAAACGCTGTGGCAAACAGTACATCGGGGAAACCGGCCTACAATTGAGCGATCGATTTTGTAACCATCTTCATGCCATCAAGCACAGAACACCCACTCCTGTGGCCACACACTTCAACGGCGATGGTCATCATGGTGCTTTGGATATTCAGATCTTGCACCATCGATGATAGATCTAGATATGCTCTAGAAAATCGTCTCATTTTTGAATTGGGTACACTCAAGCCATTTGGACTCAATTCCGACCACTCTTATGTCTAGTACTGGGTTGGTGTGGTCTTTGTCTTTATTCTTTTTGTTCTGTCATTTACTCATCTTTTTGTTCGTTTCGTTTCCACATATATTTACATTTTTTATGTACTTTCTGACCTTCCTGCATCTCATTTCCATATTTCCATTGGATGTTGTGATAATTTTTACATTCGTCGTCTTTTGATGTTTTGTTTGTGTCTTGATAAAGACCTTTTGGTTGAAACGTTGACTGTGATTTGTATATTGTAATTTTTATGATTTCTTATGTGCTCATCATTGCCAATCATTACCTACTAGTTTTAGCTATAGTCTGTTGCGTCCTATTGAAACGATATATAAACCTGTGTTTTACATAAGTCTAATTACAAAATGTAGATAAAGTGCAAAACCAGGCGCTCAGTAAAGGACAGTCACCCTCAGTTTCCTGGATGAGGAATATCCACAAGACATATGTTTCAGAGTATACACAGATGGATCAGCACAGAATGCAGTGAGGAACAGAGGTGTAGGTCTATATATAAAATATCCACACAAGCCTAGAGATACAATCAGAACACCAACAGGGAAATTCTGCAATAATTATGATGCAGAAATCCAGGCAATTAGGGTGTCAACTGAAAAAATGCTCAACAACCCTAGCCCACAGCATTCCTGACAGATGCAAGGTCAGCGTTTCAAGATCTCCAGTCTGGAAAACTAACAGACTTACAAAACCTGCTTAATCAACTGTCTTACCAATATATGGTAACCATGCAGTGGATACCCTCTCACTGTGGAATACCAGGCAATAAAAAAGCAGACCAACTGGCTAAGGAAGGTGCTGCCGAAGACCAACCAGATATGCCAATGACCTACCATCAGAAAAAGCAGATGATTAAGTCAATAAGAAAGCCACAAACACCAACGCAAGATGACTATCACATTATGAACAGATCAGAACAAGTTGTAATTCTATGCCTCAGAATGGGACACAACTGACTCTGCGGTCGCATGTACACGAAGATCAAGATTGGCAACAGTCATGTGTGTATATGTCAACAGGAAGCACAGAGTGATACTTCAATAGTGTTCTGAGTATGAAACACTGAGACATATTGGTCAGAGGAAACAACACTGGAATCAAAGTGCTATTGGCCACTGTGTGAACTACAATAGACTGAGTTAAGTTTTATTCAGGAGATAGAATTACAGATATAGACATGTTTCAAATTACAGATATAGACATGTTTCAAATTACAGATATAGACATGTTTCAAATTACAGATATAGACATGTTTCAAATTACAGATATAGACATGTTTCAAATGAACGAAAGAAGAAGAAGAATATGGTTTAAAAACAAAAGTGTCACTTACTGGTTTCATGATTATAATTCTCTTCATGTGTCTCTGAACTGTGGTTTTCCTTAGGCAATATTTATGCCACAGCCAGACAGCAAGAGGCAGTACACTCAGTAACACAACCACAATGACAAGCACAATTATTAATGAATCTGTTGTGCTTTTGCCTTTAAACGTGCTTCCGGCTGTTCGTGGTGTCGAATCATCATCTGGTAAACAGATAGGCCAGTTATTACATCACTGTTATAAAATACTGAATAATGATTTAGGTCTAGGGATAACAAGAAACAAGATTCAGAAAAATATTGCTAGTCTAGACATTTTGGGTGGGGACTATCTAGTTTCTCAGTTTGAACTAGGGAATCAACTATACTTGGAAATTCAACTATACTTGGAAATTCAACTATACAAGATTATGGAAACTATCACACTGCTGCTGTGTACATTGAACTTTTCATGTCATTTGTGCCTCCTTTAAAATCCCAACTACTCTCTGTTTGCTTTGTTTTTAATGCATTTCTTTCTCTTTTGCTTTCTCGAGAAGATAAAATAGTACTTGTTGTAGTGAGTAATGGTTATCATTACGTGCATTACATAACTCGTAGTCCAGCGAATGCAGCATGTTGTGTTATGACTTACAGCCTGACTGTAATACTCCCCTTTAAACTTGAGACATCCAGCTTCCACATTGCTTTTAGTTCACATTGACATGTAACAGCCAGCCCCACCCACAAACTGTCTTAGTTACCTCTGTTGACATGCATGCAAATCACAATATTCTTCTGCTTGGGTCCAGGCAACACATGGGCAAATAAATATACTAATATAGAACTATTTTTAAAGCATTGCTGACAAAATGGACTTTATTATATATATTTTTACATAATAATGTTTACAAATAATGTCTCTTCAGGGCTACAAGCTCAATGCAACTACCTTTTACCGCTGAAGTTGGACTTGTGAGGCCATTGGCACAAATAAAATGGCAGCAAGGTACATCTCTGTTCTATGGACTACACTCTGCAGGAAATCTAGTAGTATTATTGTTATGCTAGAAAGAAGTCCAACAGGAGTTTAAAAATGAACATTTAAAAACACTTTTTTACCATCAATGACTTCCAAATAAGCAGATTTGAAGCTGGAGCCAATGGCGTTTCGAACTAGACAAGTGTATCTTGCCTCATCCTCTTTTGTAACATTACGTAAAACAAGGATCTCCGGATTACTGTTATTTATAGTGGCAGTCTGAAATAAAAAAAATTTATTTCCTTATAATTTTTATAAACTTTCCTTTCAAGCACAATACTTCTACTACACACTGAACATCACACAAATGGTTCAACTCAACAAATAGCTGTCTTCTTACTTTTTGAAGTGTAATACTTTGATTAGAAAGTGAACATTTACAAACACAATTTAACCCAAAACTTTATGCATTTAAATACATTTGTACATAGATCCAATGGCAACCTAAATGGCCAAAGATATAAAACTCTGAATTCCCCCCTACAACGCTTAACAACACAATAGATAGTACATAGATCCAATATTGAGAATACAGAGTAACATATTTATATCCTAAATGCTATACAACAGCATTATCATGAGCTAGCTTTATGAACATGGAAATGTTTTCATGCATTATCATTTAAAATTTCTGTCACACAGATAAGAGTGGGTTTACAACTACCATAAATATAACTATAGCCTGTTCATTTTGCTCAGTAAAGTTGATTCTGTACTTGCAAAATATTTGACATTTTTTGGCTAAATTTTGTGATTTTGAAATGTTACAGCTATAAATTTATATATTGGTCATTTTTGTATTTTTTTATAATTAGAAAATGTATAAATTTTTACACAATTAATTGATGGAAATATGGAAATAGTTACACAGGAAATAATGGTAGAATTGTTTCTCTTGTAACTATTGCAAAATCTGCTACATGAAATTATTAGAATTGGGCATACAGCTCTTAATTCAACTTTACCTAATTTAAATTGGTTTTATTATGTTTCCTTTAGATTCTGTACACAATTTAGGAGCGTTTTAAAACTGAAATTTGGAAATAAATAGTTCAAATAATGTGGAAACCATAAACTGCTATAACATTTTCAATCAAATGTGAGAATTAACATAAAATATTATTATTTCATCTCTATGTCAAGCTGATTATTAATCTAAGATTCAAATGCTTCATTCTAGTCATTCAGCATTATTGCTGCACCTCACAAGGTTACAGTGTATGTTTATAGTAGGGAGTAAGAGCACTGGCTTTCCAGTTACGGTGAGTCCAGGTTTGACATACAGTGAAGTTATAAACACATTTTTCTGTCACAAATGGATGCCACCTTGACCTAGTTCAGGAACCGGTATCAGATCAAATCTGGTAATGTAAAGGTGGATGGCATGATGCTGCCCGCACCATTTCTAGCAAGCCATGGGTCACAGAAAAAAACTACATGTACTGTACATGTACATATATTTCTCCGTATTTCTCATATATCTAAACAGTATTAAAAAGGAACTTCATTTATAATAGCATATGCTGTAGTTTTACTCATTGAATGTACACAAAATAATTGTTAAGCAATGCCTACTTTCTTTCAGCTCAGCGGACATATCTCGCAAATACAACTCAGTCCGCTTGCTTGTGGTTCAAATACCGTATATACGCGTTCTAATGCCAATTCGATCAAAAATCCCCCCCCCCTTTTCATATTTTGAAAGAGAAAAAAAACAAGATATTTCAAATGAGGACTTTTTTCCCAATGTTGAATTATAAATCTCTGAAGTGACTCGATTTTCAGCTTTAGCGCTATTTTAGTGCGCTGAACTTTATTTTAGTGACGAATCATAAATCTCGTTGCCCGAGTTGCGGGGCCCAAAGAATAGCAACACTGTTTACCTTCCACGCATGTCGTAAAAGGCGACTAAGGAGGTTATGGGATTGAGTTGGCTGCCCCATCCCATATAGGGCCAAGGACCCAAAACCACGCTGAAGTCGGGCCGAAAGGTACAGATATCGAAGCAATGCTGTAAACCATGACACAACACATTCCGTTCTCCGGACTACATCCTGCTAATCTGCAGGAGTTTGAGAACGAACGCAGAAGTAGAATAAATCTCGTACACCAACCAGCTGACGCAACAAAAGTAATAGTAGTAGGTACCACAACCTGTATTTTGCTGCTTTCGTTATTTGAATAGCACGCAAACGAATTCCAGATCTTGTCACAATGTAACCTTTTTGAGGACCTAATGTTTAAGATCTTTTTTCTAATTCTGTAAATAACGCACACCTTGTTGAACAGAGTTTTTTTTATCATGGTCATTTCTTTGAAAGACTTTTATTTTTCCTCCACTCGTGTACTTGTTTCTCTTTACAAAAATGATGAGCTGCTGTGCAATTATTGCTTTCTTCAGAATAGCTGAATATTTCAGTTTAAATAATGAATCATAAGCAGATCTCGTTCATTTACGTTGAACTATTTCACTATTCATTTTCAAGATTACAGTAGAATGCTATTTCTTACGTTGATTCTTTCATAAACATGGCGGTAAACATTTGGCGAACGAGTGCGCATTGTATCTGCGCATAAGTATACCTAACAGTATACACATTGTCGACTATAGGATAATAAACTCACACGTTCATAAACGGACACCCCCCCCCCCTTTCCAGCTTCCTCCATTGAAATCCCCCCTCCCCTCCCCCCAAAAAAGTCGGCTTTAGATCGAGTATATACGGTAGTAATTCTTTTTGGTCAGTGTTCATGCTAGTATACCACTTTGATTTTACTTTGTGATTTCAACATTTGAGTAAGTATGTTGTGCAGTTAGTTGACAGCAAATCTGCGTTATTAGTACTTTCCAGACCTTCACATCTGTAATATTTGTACTTTCCAGACCACAAAATCCATTTTCTGCAACTTAAATCATAAATATACAAAAAACTATTACCACTAATTAATACAAATAATAACGAAAGCATATCCTGTATAGGATGCTACTTTCCAACTTATGCTGAATTTTTAAGCACTACTAATAAGCATCAACTGTGCTTAAACCCAACTTATTTTGTGCAAGTTCAGTGTCAGATAACGTTACCATTAATTAGTTCAGTTAAAAACACTGCATGCAAATTTTATAAGAAATTCAACGAGAAGAAAAATCTGGAAAATTGCTATAATAGGGTAACATCTTGAGATAGGTTCACCAAAAAGGCACAAAGGTTCACCAAAATGTCACAATTCACAAAAACAACACTATAATTTCACTGTCACAATTTAAATTGGTATGTAGCTGGTAGCAACACAGATTGCACAGTAATAGCAAGAACAAGGTTGCTGCTGTATGTAACTGGTAGCAACACAGATTGCACAGCAATAGCAAGAACAAGGTTGCTGCTGTATGTAACTGGTAGCAACACAGATTGCACAGCAATAGCAAGAACAAGGTTGCTGCTGTATGTAACTGGTAGCAACACAGATTGCACAGCAATAGCAAGAACAAGGTTGCTGCTGTATGTAACTGGTAGCAACACAGATTGCACAGTAATAGCAAGAACACGGTGGCTACTGTCTTTGAAGAGACAACACTGTTATAGCAGAAAATCAAGCTATCACATTAATAGAAATTCACACACATCTCAGAAGTAAATCTTGAATATGCGCATTAATAAGCTCTAACACAATTAAGTGTTAGGATGCTTTAGGTTTGTAAAACATTTTATGTTGGAGTAGAATCGTTCTCAAGTTGGAGAAATTCTTCACGCTGGTGGAGGGTTTCAACGTGATAGGATACTTCAAGTTGGTAGAGCATTTCAAATTTATAGAATTTATTCATATTTGAAAATGACTTTTCAGCTCATGCATGCTCCAGTCAACTTTCAAATATTGCATGTTTCCTGTTATGGAGTTGCAATTTGTAGCTGTGTTATAAATGCCCCATGCTCTTGCTGTGACCATGTCATGTACTGTGACCATGTCATGTACAGGGTGAATTTTAAAAGTTATCCTCCGACAGAAAAAAAATCTAATCCTTAGAGGGAGCTGAACCCTGAATCTCAGAGATGTGAGAACAACGCTCTAATTTCTTAGCTGTTCATCACATTCCTCCGGTCAACACTGCTACAAAAATTAATACCTTTTGGAGGAAGGTATGAACATTCCAGGAACTAAACCAGCCACTTTATCCTTAATGCTAAGTCTATCTTATCTTCACATCCCTATGCAAACATTTACTAAGGTTTTGTATATACGCCTTTGAACTGTAAAAAAAATTACAGCTGAATCAAAATGCTGATCACAACAGACTTTAGTAAAGTGCCTAGCAATATTTCACACACAAAATGTGACGTTAGTAATACAACACTGATTTCAACAAAACAATGGCAAGAAAATTCAGTATATCAAAGATTTCACAATATAATTTTAACACTCAAGCAATGGTCAACAATATCAGTGGTAAACAACTACAATATCACGTGTTTTGGCCAATGACTCTTGTTAACGTGCATTTATTAATATATGATTGAGTTAATAAATAGTTAGCTATAGAACTATAGAGTGTCACATATGTTAGTCTACGTTTATTGTGAGCATTGCATTGCTTGACAAATAAAGGTAATATACCAGTACTGAGATCTGCATGCAATTTTAATAGTGACTTGATGGCTCAAACAAGTTGAATGGTTACACTGTGTAGTTTCATTACTTTCATGTTTAAATTATTTGGCAGCACAAGCCAGTTTGTCAAATCTGTATGTTTCCTTTAGTTGTGATGGATCCCCTTATAAACTATTGTGAATAGATGGAGATGAGTTCTTGTCTGTCGTGACGTAGTCATTGAAATAGCATGTAGTATACTGATTGTAGTAGATCTTAATTAGCATGAGAACTGGATTGCCAGTTAATACGTTCTCACCTCCATTAAGCAATGGAACTTATATCCGTTGCTTCTGCATGCTGGACATTTAGTTATTCAGAAAATGTTAAGTAGGCAGGGATTGAACTTGTAGAGGCAAGTGCAGTGCACAATCACATAGTCATGTGTACACCATTAATCGATTTAAAAAAATACATTATGAGCTGCATTCTCCTTGGCTGTGCCACATCGTGTACTTAGGTGCTGTTCCAAGACTCCACCTATCAGGGTCGTGTCGTGATGTAGAAAGGTGGCCGCATCAGGCGACACAAATCTAAATATATTGTCATGGGCGGCATTACGAAGACTTGCATTATACTGATAAAATCGTCCGCACGGTCCTGCCACCTACCAACCTTTTCCTCATCTATCACACTGTATCCATTGTAACAATGTGTCATGATGAGCTTTGTGATATTTCTGACTATGTACCATGCCAACTGTCACAAATTGGAAATCTTAAACTCTTTTTAGAATTGACAGCCTGCTAGGGCAAGCTTAAATAAACTTTAAGAGACCATTCAAAATGAGATTCTAAACCTGCATGCCAAATTCAAATTTTAAGGCTGCACCCACAATTCTCTTAGATGTGCAACAATTGTATACACTAAAAAAGTGACAACATCAAAGGTCATAAGTAACACTTTTATTGCAGCAAGCAAAATTTCATGACTTATTTACCTGTCGACCCTGTATAAGAAAATAAAAGGGTGGTCCACAGATAACAAAGGAATAATATTGGTAAAAACATTATTAATATTGTGCTCTGAATAAGAATGGCTAACATATTGGAATGATGGCATGTGCCTCTTTGGAGTGTAATGACTACATGTACCAAATATGATTGCATAGGCCCTATCCCTGATTGGAATGATGGCATGTGCCTCTTTGGAGTGTAATGACTACATGTACCAAATATGATTGCATAGGCCCTATCCCTGATTGGAATAATGTGTAACAAACTAAGATCCAGACGAAAGGAAACCTGCTATAAATTTTGAACTGTTTAATTTCAATGCATGATTTATTTACATTTGAAGCCTTTCTTTTCATAATTCATTTCCTCGTCAGTTGTTTCATGTTGTATTATTTCTTTTCTTTGCAACTGCTGATTCTGTAAGCACAACCATGAACTCCGTTTATATATTTATCATTGTAAATATGTATGCATGCCTATGACCATTTTCGGTCTTGATTGTCATTAACTCTTTATATCTGGCAAGCTATTAAAACAGCCAGTTAAGTAGATCCCTTCTGCCAGTAACACCACTATAATTTTTATAGTTACTTCTAAATATATTATGGCAGGGTAAAAAATTTCCTAGAGATAAAGAGTTAAAAAAAGTAACAAGTTGAAAAGTATCTCTCATGAGTGAACCTTCATGCGACTAAGTCACAGACATTGAGCAGTCATATCTGTGTGTCTCTTTTCGTTCTCCATATTTTTTGTATTATATTTTTTTTAACAATTCTGCTCCTGGCGTAAAGTTTGTTTTGCAAATATATCATTGTTTAGTTCCGTAGGCATATCAGATTACATACAGATCCATACAAATTTTGTTATTTCTGCTTATTTTTATAGATGATATAACTTCTATCTAAACTAGTCCACATCATTATTCGTATACACTTTTAGTCAACATCTGGCTATGTTTGTACTTACATAGATTAATTTGTCAAAATTTACGATGGTTACAATATGTGATCATTCTGATTGCATGATTTACAGGGATGATATACCGCAAAAGTTGGATATGTCGGGCCATTGTTGCAAATAGTAATGCGGCACAGAGCATTTCCTTTGTCTTGCTATAAGAGAGATCCCGTTAAAGAACGAGCAAAAAAAACCAAAAAAAAACAACCAACAAACAACATGAACTATTACAGGATGTAGTCCATATTCTTCTTCAGTTCTTGTAACTCAATTCATACGTAAGCATGTTATAACGGGACAGAGCAGGCACCCGTTTAGGACGTAAGCCCGTTATAATGGGACTCCATATATACCCTCCAATATGACCTTGTTTGGTTCGTAAATGACAAGTATTATTGTTCTTATAATTCTTATATTTTTATGTTGTATATGAATTTCACATTCAATTATCTTTCTTTTGATACCTTATATGACTTTCCATAGCTAATACTTTGTCTTCAGGAAGCGTGATCATGAATCATGTTGCGGTCCAAAAAATTAGCCTAAAATTAATTACGTCTAAACCCCGGGTATAATTGCGTGTTGAAAGAGTTAATATTTATATTTTGATTACAGGGTATATACTTTCCCATCTTTGTTCCACTACTTCATTTCATTGTTCCAAGCATACCATGCAACATGTAGAACTATTTTTACATACATACATGACTCATGTCAATTAAACTTGTTTCCGTGGTTTTTGTTTAACGAGGGGGATCTATTATTCTGTGACCCCTTACCCTGTCAGTTGGTTTGCAATATATGTTCTTCACTTCATTTTTTCCCATTGCATGGCCAAGTAATGATAATTGTTTCCGTATAATTTTGATAGTGAACTTCTTAATGTCTTCCAGTGTATCAATATTAGCTTTTTCTTTCTTAGATCAAATAATCCTTACATTATTGACATGTAAATTTAAATATTTGTGGACTTCCGCGATATTGCAAAAGGAAATAACCAGAGAAGTATCTCATATATTTTGTCCCAAATATTTCTTCCAATTACTATATTTATTTGTATTACTTGTTCCCGCCGAAAACGGATGTATTGGTCATTGGAGCATATAAAATGTTGGCACAACGCTTCGTTCTTTGGACTACATCTTGCAAGAAATCTAATATGACCATTGTCCTACTACAAGAATGAACGCTGAAGAATATTGCTTATCTTTGTTTTCATCTTCTGGTCACAGCTGGTTACATCTACACAGCAAATTGTATTCTCTTGAAAAATGGTGTGTAGTATTTGAAAATTCTTCAAAAATCCCAAACATAATTGTGTAAATGAATGTCTCTGTAGGCCAGTGCTAAGTCAGTAACTAGTTTAGAGTGTTGCAATCTTGTAAGTGACTGTATGTCTCTGTAGGCCAGTGCTAAGTCAGTAACTAGTTTAGAGTGTTGCAATCTTGTAAGTGACTGTTCTTATCTAGATGAGAACAGAGGTGATAGAAAAAGTCTCAAAATGATGTATCTCAAAATGTTGTTTTCTCATATCTTTTCAGTGCCATCTCCCTTTAGTGACATTGAATTCGACCTGATTTATACTGTATATTCTTTGCTTGATAAGAAACTTTTAGTAAAAATGTTCATTTAGTATATTTTTTATACTTTGTTAAAACCACTTTGTGATTGGATTTTTCGCCAGCAGTAAAATTATATTTTATATGTTCTTTATTTGGAAACCATAACTCTTGACTGTCCAAGTATCTGGCATGGTCAGATCAGTGAAGGTATTAAAAGTTTAAAAAAATAAAAAACTGCAAGCAATTTAAAAAAAAATTATCTCAATGGAGAAGTCACCACAGCTTTTCCTGTCTTAAGCCAGCATTCTTTTTCCCACTGCAACGGATGTTTTTGAGCCACATTTGACCTCTCGGCTATCTTAGTACTCGTAATCATTAAATCTAACAGACTTCTATTTTATCTACGCCACAGTAATCTTCACTTGCAAGAATTTTCATCATTATCGCCATTGTATTCTTCATTAAATGGTTACTGGGATCTCATTTTAAATTTACCACATGTTCTAATTTTTAAACTCATATCTTTGATTTTCATATCCTACCTATGCATGTACAGATTGCTTATGCACAGAAGAGTTGATGTGGTATGTATGTATATGTACTACTATACAATAAACAAGTTACAATAGAGTGTATATATAACACATAAAAATAAACTAAACTATGAAGCTAGTGTGTGCTGATAAACATGAACAGTGAATGCTATATTCTAAAACATAACACCAGACATAAAACAGTAATAAAAGTATCACAAAATGAAATATTAAAAAACAATTTATTAAATTGTCATCATAATGAAACAGATGGTAATACTTTCTGTTGTAATTACAAAGTGTATCAGTAAGCAAGAAAATTGTTTACATTTGACTTATTTCTTATAAATATGTGTATCATGAAATGTTTTCAGCAGTGGCTTACCTTCATTTATTAATTATTTCCTTGACATAAAATTAACAAGTAGCCACTAAGATGACATTTTAAATGATTAGAAGTCAAGATAAATGATTAATAGTCAAGATAATATGAGCTAGATGTCAATAAGATTTTTAAAAATATAATGCAGTCAAGAAGACATTTATTATCATTGGCAGATACATCTTCTGTTTAGGGGTAAGAGGTGGTGGCCTTTACCTGCTAATTTCCTAATCTTAAAAAAATCTTGGATTGGGAGAGGGCATAACCCCTCTGTTCTGCTTACTTCCTAGCACTAAATGTCAAGCTCTAAATCCTAGACGTTGGGTGTTTGAACCCATAACACCCTTTCCCCTTATTTATGGGTTTGACCAGTCAAGATTTTAATTATTTTCACTTACAGTTGACATGATTTATGAGTCAAGATTGAAATGATTAGCAGTCAAGAAGACAGTTAAGAAAGATAACACTTTTCATTATGAACTACACAAAATTATATTCTAAAACATTTTCTGACGTGGGTCCTACTGGTTCAGAAGTAAAACTAGAAATATTCAAATTCCAGAAAGTGAAAGTTCAGTCACAAGACTTCAGCCTACCTGAATAATTTGAAAATACTGTTCTCCATTCTCATTTGTGAATGAGCCATTAACCTGGTGGTGTTTCAGCCACTGTATGTGCGGATGTGTGTCGCTGATTTCAATTCTACATGAAAAAACCACTGTTTCCCCAACACGAGCTGTCTGATTCTTTGGTTGCTCAAATAGTGGGACATGTGGTGCTCTCTCTGTAATACATTTAGTTTACAGATACAGGCTAAATGTAAACATGTGAAGTCTTTAACTCATAGACTGACAGAAACAAAACAAATGGAATTACAAAATAAATGCAGAGGTGCACATTTCCTTTATCTTTGGTGCGAGATGAGAACTCAAAACTCTAAAGCACCACTATGCGGTGCATCATGTAAATATACAAAATAGAATATCATATTTTTCTGGTTAACATTGTAGAGTTCGTGCATAATCTCTGGTTCCGACATGGAAAATATTGTTTACACATAATATTCTAAAATTATAAAATATCTAACACACTTTCGATTTTTTTTTTAAAAACAGCCAGATCTGCACATCCTTTGGATTATTGACGGAACATATTTTTAACAGTTCTGCTGCTCAAGAAATGAGCTCATTACAGCAGAGTCTGCCAGTATTTTTTTTAAAATGATAGTCATGAGATGAATGATAGTCATGAGATGAATGATAGTCATGAGATGAATGTTAGGTACATGAGCAGGATCTGGTACAAGAAAGCAAAAAGTAATTCACATTCAAAATTTCTATGTAGATGTATTTCTAATGCACCACGTGTTCCAAAAGAGATGGACCCATTGCTTGTGACTTGCACAAGTAGAATAAGCAGCATGAAAGTTGTTTTTTCAAGACTTGAAAGATTATCCTCGTATGAAATACAGGGACAGTATCATATGATGACAGTTGCAGTGCTACTGTCAGTATTAACAACTAAGGGAATATCCCAGGCAAGAAACATGCTCCAGCAAAAATAGCTGAGTTCCTGTGGACAGACATAAATTAGGAAATGTGATGTTCCACAAAGAGTGAAAGACCACATGTTGAGTAGGAGGTGAGCCCACAGATAAGAATTGGGAAGGTGGGTGAGTTGGTCCATCTCGCACCCCCCCCCCCAAGTAAGTAAGAATGATATTCAGTGCTAGAAATTTAGCCAAAATGTGGATTAGCCAGGCTCCAGGATTATCCGCAAATATTTCATCAAATTTATCATGAAAAAGAGGGAATTAAACACGAAAATGAAAGGGCTTTCTTTTTAAAGATAAAACACCGGTTCCCCTCCCACCCTAACTGATGATGTATCTACGCCATATTCTTTGCACCCTAGAAGTTCAGACCCCAGTTGCTACACGGACGTGTAAACGGCCCTGGTAGGAGGCTTCCACTGAAAGCAGTGCACAGTGGCAAATGAGTATTCTGTGTATCAAAGAAAGATCTGAAGAGAACGTTCAGCACACAAATAACATTTCCTCTGAGCAGATGCAAGTCAAGTGCTCCTTATAAAAGATGCAACGGAGTGCTTCCGTATTCACATTTAACTTCCGGGGGGGGGGGGGGAGAAACAATTTCATACTAGATGGATACTGTGGAATCGTTGTCGGTCTTGGTGCAGAGTGGAAGAAAATGTTTGTCGGCTGTACTGCTGAGCAGAAAGTCACAAAATATGACTTTGCAGTAAACAGTAATATCGTAGTTTCATCTAAATGGCTAAATCGCAAACAAAAATCCAAGTGACTATAAAAGAATAAACACAAACTCTTTATTGCTTCCACTTTCTCATACACAATTAAAAAGAATATATTTAGAGAAGACATGTAGACATTCCACTCCCTGCTTTTTTTCTCTCAACAATTCCAGATACGAGAAACAATTTGACTCATCTTCCTTTTTTCCCCCATAATGTGGCAACTAACAAGCCATCTTTACACAAATCTTATGCAAACACATTTGGCTGATATCAGTGCATTATCAGTACACATGTTGGCCCCTGCCACTTCTATGAGCGGACTCTCGACAACCTCTAGTGAAAATGCTGGCAAATTATGGATAAGATAACACTGGTCGTTTTCGCCACAGGAAATGTACCAGAGACTCTTGAATAGCGCTGGAGAAAAGATGCCCCTCAACTTGAATACTACCCAGGTGTGGGTCGAGGGTCAAGGATACGATAGGCTTACTGGAATTTTTCATGATAGGAATATAGAAATTAACTGAATAGCGTAACTATTGAAAGGTAGGTATAGTATAAGTTATTGATATGGTGTACTTATGTATTACAAAGTGATGTAAGTAGTCGTGTGCATACACAGGTAGGGAAGTTTACCCTGCGCAAAATGTTGTGTGTCTGCCTTCAAAATAATAACTTATGTATACCTGGTTTACTCTATAAGCTACTAGATCTCTACAAGAAAACTACAGAAATACTAGTAAACTAATGCATGTTCAACGTATAAAAAAAGGCAAATAAAACTAGAAACTATTGCTGATCCAACTTTTAGAAAACAAAATAAACACTAGTTAGCTATTGGACGTCCAACTGTTAGAAAACCCAAAGAAAACTATTAAACTATTCAACTGCAACTTTAAAACAAAGGCTAGCTGAAATTCTCCGAAACAGACAAAATAAATTATAAGAATAAATAAGCACAGCAGAAATGGTATTTATTTCAACGTTGAATGCATGGACGCCAGCAGCATACTTTAAACAAGTCTACATTGACGCCAGCGGCGCAAATCATGCTAGTCTACATGGACGCCAGCGGCGTACATTAAGTTAAGTTTACATGGACGCCATCAGCGTACATCAAGCTTAGTCTAGATAAACGCCAAAAGCGTAAATCAAGCTAAATCTACATGACGCCAGCAGCGTAATTCAAGTTAAGTCTACATGGACGCCATCAGCATACATTAAAATTACGTCTACATGGACGCCAAGTCTACATGGACGCCATCATCATACATCAAGTTAAGTCTACATGGACGCCATCAACGTACATCAAAATTAAGTCTACGTGGACGCCATCAGCATACATCAATTTAAGTATAGGTCGATTCCATCAGCATACATCAAGTTATGTCTACATGGACGCCATGAGCATACATCAAGTTAAGTCTACATGGACGCCATCAACATACATCAAGTCAAATCGTCAAATCCCCTCTCGAAATTATTAAATAACTAGTAATGATAAAAACATACTAAATCAATTAAGTCTCTCGGTCGTGACTCACATAACATCCACCCCCCCCCCCCAAAAAAAAAACCTGCAAGAAAATTATCGTAGGTGACTAGGCTAAAGACAGTTCTGGGCAATTAAAAAAAAATCCATACTGTTGACAGACCTAATAAAAAACACTGTCGGCAATAACTGTGAACAATATGTATTTAGAATTGATTTTGCTAGTCTCACCGAACATGAAACTGTAGCACCCAGGCAGATTATCTATGGTGGGTCACATGAAACTGTAGCACCCAGGCAGAGTATCTATGGTGGGTCACATGAAACTGTAGCACCCAGGCAGAGTATCTATGGTGGGTCACGTTAACGCAGAAACCATTGTCCCATAAATGACGTCAACATTTGTTTTTCCAAATCCCCCCCCCATCTCTATTGTTTACTTTATTTATGGAGACCCCCCTTATCTGTCTTTCTAGTCTTCCTTATTTGAATTCCAACTGTGCCCGCCAAAAATTATATTTCTGTTAGAGTATATATATACACACATATACAGTAGGAACGTTTCTGAGATAATAGCACATAACATCCTAATGTTTGTATTACAGTCTCGGTCTGCCCTTACTCCTTCCATTTGTAATTGAGAAGCTCATAAATCTCTAAATCATGTCTACATTCCTGTTATATTCATATTGCTTACATTTCTCTATTCGATCTTACTTCTTTTTTTCCATGTCCATATGGATGTGGCTTTGCAGGATATGCCCTGGAGGAGGTAATGCGTTGTGCCATGGTTGACAGCTTGCCTGCGATATATGCGCCTTTCGACATGACACATCCGATTTTAGCATGTCTTTTGGGTCACTTTGACCCATCGGATAGGACAACCAATTCCATTCCCAAAATCTCCTTAGTCGTCGCTTACGAAGTGCATGGTAGGTAACGGCGCCCCTTGTCTATGCCCTCAGGGCCCCGGCAACAGAAATGCAGTCCAATGGGATGTGACAACAAAAACTTGTTAGTTACCACTTACGCCATGCATGATAGATCAGTTTTTGTATGTTTTCCACCATTTATTATACGGGACACATGGGTCATAATCATTTTCTGTTCTTTTATATAGTCTTGAATCTATGTCTCCACTTTTTGTTTTATCATTACGATCTACAAGGTAGACTATAGTTTTTGAATGAAAGATTGCGTTATGGAGATTATATGTTTAGAAGTTGGTAATTATCTTGACGAAAGGATATGGCAGACCCTTCACATATGCCCTAGAAGAGAAGATACAGATGTTTGCTAGTGTTTTGCTGGTTGCATCGTGGAAGTTAAAATGTTTTCAACAAAGTACAAATGTCAAATTCTGTGTTTTGCTTGAGAAGTAACCCTCAGAAACTCCGTGAAGGTCGTGTTAGTGTTGATGATAATGCACGTAGTGGGCGGCCGTCAACCTCGAAACCACTGAGCGTGTTCGGAACGTTAAGGGTTTGGGGTGTTCAAACCCACCCCATAGCAAGTTTGGAATATGAATTTTACTACCATGAACTCACAATTCAAATCCTTGTTGTATGCTCAGTGAAAACATAGCTCAAATCCTTGTTGTATGCTCAGCGAAAACATAGCTCAAATCCTTGTTGTATGCTCAGTGAAAACATAGCTCAAATCCTTGTTGTATGCCCAGAAAGAACAACTCAAATTCTTGTTGTATGCTCAGCAAGAACACGACTCAAATCCTTGAGTAAAACATGACAGCATTTAGTAGACAAGAAGCAGGACATAAATGCACCACAGTTAGACACACTTTGTATTTCCGGGGCCTGAATATGAAGCAAAGAATAACAACGCTGTTTATCTTCCATGACTGTCGTTAAGAGGCAGCTAAGGTTTTGGGGTGGAGTTCACTGTCCCATCTCATACGGCCAAAGTAATCAGAAGCCATGATGAAGTGGGGATGTGTCAGGCCGACAGACAAATATTGCAGTTAAGCTGTAAACCATGAAAGAGCGCATTCCACTCTCCGGACTACATCCTGATAATCTGCATGTTTGAGAACGAAATCAGAAGAATAAGATACATTTCAATACAAATTGCGGGAAAGATTAACTAGCTCATAAATACAAATTGATTAGGTGAATCTACTCGTGATAAACAATCGATATGGCTACTACAGCTGTTAAGGTGAAGAAAGACTAAATGTCTGTATGGCAGTCTCAAATAAATGTAGGCTGAAGACTAATGCACCCTGTCGAAAGATGTCAGATATTGAACTCAATCCTCTTTGACAGAAGAGAACGATTAAGAAAAAAAATTGTTTGACAGTAGTCCATCCTGAAACTATAATAGCATCTATTTAAAAAAATAATAATACTAAAGATATATACCATGGACTCGTCGCAATATTGAAGTGCTTCAATAACATCACAGAAGTCAAGACTGAAGTGCTTCAATAACACCACACAAGTCAATACTGAAATGAACAAGTCATAATGTTCAACTGAAATTATGATCAAGTCTCTTCCCAATCAAAATCGATTCCTTTATATTGTTAATATTTGGTAAAACGATACCGTGCATCTTTCACCATTACTTCTTCACCCATTACTTCGTTACATGTGAAATGAAGTGTCTGAGAAAAGCTGCAATGGTTACTAAACTAGATAAAATAAGAAAAGAAATTAGGAAACGAGTTGATATAATATAATGTATTGAACATATTGAGAGACAGCTAGTAAAATGGTTCGGTCACCTTATGAGAATGAAGCCAAACCAAATACCAAAAAGAGCATATAACAAAAGAATATCCGGGCGTAAAGCCAAAGGTAGAGCAAGAAAACGGTGGATAGAAAACATCAAGATAGCCTTGAACAAACATGAACTACCGGTAAATGCAACCAAGGCGACACAACTGGTCTTGAAACGACAGCTTAAGTTCCCACCCCTACGCTTGTCGGCAAGTGTGAATACGGTCAACCATCATTCACCAGTGAACAGACAATAAACAATAGATGCCGAGCGTAAGTTCTTTCAATCACACACAATGCTCTATATCACATACGATAATATGTCATCTCCATATGGAATGCTGGCTACAGTGTACACCAAATACCGTCTCAATGTGTTTACTATTTCAGAAAGTGTGTCCTCTCTACATCGACGGCTGGATCTATTGGACACTCATACTATCACCTCTGGACACCCCTCCTTTTTTTCTATATCAAACTATGTGACGACTATACATCGAAGACCGGTTGTATTGAACCCCCAATACTATCGATAGTTGCATCCCTTTTCCTATATCAAACTGTGTGCCGTCTTCACATCGAAGGTTGGCTGCATCGTATTCCTAAACTGTCCTAATACCCTCTCATCCTACATAAAATAATGCGCCTTCTTCGCATTGATGTTTGGCTGCACCGGTTTCCTAAAATATTATGTTCTCAAACCTTCAAACATGGTTGTAAATATTTCATCGGTTAAAAGGGGGGGGGGGAAGAGAAGTGAGGATTACCTTTGAAAAATGCTTTCCTTCAATTAAGCGGGACTTTCAGTTACCTTTTTGGTGAGCAGGGTGGGGGATTATCTACATTGTTTTTGGTTTTCTTCCTGGTACAAAATATTATGCTTCTTCATTCTTGGGGGGGGGGGGGGGGGGGTTATGGTTGCTCCCAAACCTCCCAATCCACGGGTTTGATATCAAAGTATATGTCGCCTCCACATTGAAGATTGGCTGCGGTTTATCCCTCAAAGGTACCTATCTCTATACCATTCTTCCGATTTCACATGCTCCGTCTCCAAATAGAGGGCTGCCTGCATTAGATTTCCTAAACTATCTATCTCTAGATATGCCTACTTTCTCCACATAGAAGGTTGGCGTAGTGGATTCCTGAACTGTCCCCAGACCCTCTCTTACTTTATCAAGTTGTATGCCGTCGCCAGTCTAAACATCAAGGTTCATTGTATTGGATTCCTAAAACTGTCTATTTCCCAGACTTTCTCCTTATTTTATACATACACTGTACATTATCATAAGTCGTTATCTGCTCATGGGAGTTCCTGTCAAATATAGATTAACTTGATGTGGACCAAAACAAAAAACCTATAATTTTTAAAAACACACGCTTCTCCAAATGTCAAATCTTCTCGAATTCTTGAAAAGCTTTCAAATTCTTCTCTAACAAGCATAAACCAGCCTAAGAATGTCTCAGAAACCTGCACGTTTTACCCTGAGGGCTCTGATGAGATGCGGTAGGCGTAATCCTGTGTTAATTGTTTTATTCCCCGTTAGTGTTTGCTGTTGCGACCATGTGGTGCTGGCAACCAAATAACATGGCGGCTGTCAAGACATCGAGATTTGTACCTTCGCCGATCCAGACCTCAAAGCACAGAAGCTGTCTTGCATGTCTCATGCACAAGAACACGATAGAATTGTGGGAACAAATTAGTCAAGGTTTGTGAAGATCTCAAAATTAGGCACAATATAGCTCTGTGGTACAGAGCACGACTGTGGTGACCAAGATACAGGGTTCGAATCCCACCGCAGACAATTGTGCATCTGGACCGTTCATGGATCATTGGCAAACTACTGAACGTATTTATATTGTTTAGAAACTCACTACTGCCAACAAATGCTGGGTTGACGCTTACATCCTGAATATGACGTGCTACCCATATTTCATATGTAGATAATTGCACTGATTTCTTTACTTTTTATTCTTCTGCCTTCATTCTCAAACTCCTGCAGATTGGCAAGAATTCAATCTGCCATTGTTTACAGCTTAACTGATATATCTGCACCTTTCGGACTGACAGATTTCTGAATAGTTTCTGAATAACTTTGACTCTCTATATGATGTGACAGCCAATTCTATCCTAAAAATCTACTTAGTTGCCTCTTACGACATGCATGTCAGGTAATGTTATCTTTACTCCTCTTTTGGGCCCAAAATACACGGGTGGATTTCTTACAATTGTAAACAACTTAATTACTATTCATAACTGGTTTAAAAATAAAATGAATACTGCAAAAATAATTTAATTTTGCTTTCTATTTCGCTGGTATGTTTACAGGGCCTGAAAGAGGAGAAATAATAGCAGAACTGTTACTTGCCATGTATGTCGTCAGAAGTGACTTTGTGAGGTTGGTTCATCTAAAAAGTCTAATCTAAAAGCAAAGATATGTCAGATGTCTCAGATTGAAAGCTGCAAGACACCGCAGCTAAGCTGTACACTATGAAACAATGCATTCTATTATCTGGACTACATCCTGACAACCAGAAGGAATTTGAGAATAAACGCAAAAGAATCTTTATTATCTACAATTAAGTTGCAAATCAAGAAAAACAAATAAGGGACAATTTTATTACTACAGACATTAGTGTATATAGTGATCACAATCTCAATAGACTTTCGTCTATAGAGGTCAAAATGTTAACATAGACTTTCGTCTATAGAGGTCAGAATGTTAACATAGACGATCACAATGTTAAAATAGACTTTCGTCTATAGAGGTCAGAATGTTAAAATAGACTTTCGTCTATAGAGGTCAGAATGTTAACACAGACTTTCGTTTATAGAGGTCAGAATGTTAACATAGACTTTCGTCTATAAAAACCACAATGTTAACATAGACTTTAGTCTATATAGATCACAATGTCAACAAATAATTTTGTCACACCATATATGATTTCTTATGTAAAGTATATTGTTGTGTTTGTCTGTTATCTTTTGTCCCGAGGAAGCCTTTTTGTACGAATATTCGTCAGTCGCTGTTTGTCGTTGTTATTATGTTTTGTTTACAAATATTGGCCACGCACATAACTTTTTCCTCTGATACTGAACAAAATTTATTGGCCGTCTTAAATTTTCTAAGCATGTTTATATTTAGCAGTTTTCTATTGCATTTTTGAATGAAGTAGAGATAATAACATTGGAAGTGTGTAGGTACTTCGTGCTTCATGTAGTAGTCCCTACTGATGTATATACTCACTTCTCCAGATGGCAACTATGTCATCACCTCCTCTACATATTTTTGTACTCCTTTCTCAATTTTTCTTTCTCTCTTTGTCTATAATCAAAGAATAGTCATTAGGCTACCTTGCAACAACACCTGAGTGTTTAGCCCTGTTAGAACAAGGCTAGC
This sequence comes from Meghimatium bilineatum, assembly GCA_034231615.1. Taxonomy (NCBI): domain Eukaryota; kingdom Metazoa; phylum Mollusca; class Gastropoda; order Stylommatophora; family Philomycidae; genus Meghimatium; species Meghimatium bilineatum. The sequence continues at coordinate 110,932,685 of CM067298.1, read as the reverse complement.
GGACACCGAAAGAGTGGAAAGCAAACATCACCTGGGAGACAGAGGTCAAGGCGGGAGAACAAGCGTGATTGAAATTTGTTTTAGCGCACACATCACTAAAGTCACTAAGATACACACTAACTAATTGAGACCATGGTTCAGCAGGATGTCAAGCTATCACATAACCAGGCCGGTAATATCCAACGCTATTTCTTACAACTGAGACTTTTAGCACTCCGATAAAACTGAGGTTTAGAAAAATATTCAACACTGAACAAAGGGTACATATTACAAACCGAATGAACGTTACAGGTGTGGAAAAAAACAACGGTCCGCGAGCCTAATCCAGCCAGTAAAAATTCCCTGGCTCGCCAGGTTGATCTAAAGGTACTATATGTGCTAGCACCAGTACTTAGAAAATACAACTAGGTGCTTCAAATGATTAAACTTTCTGTTCACATACCACACGAAAAAAAACTAAATTCGGCTCGCCAACCCAAAAATATTGACCACATACGACGAACATCAACGTAGAAATATATCATGTTTATATATGTATCTGAGTTTCGCAAACGTGAACTAGGAGTAAAATTATGACGTTGTCCATCATAAACAAATCTGATAGTGTCACCATAAAGACGGCCGCTAGAATGGATTAATAGTATGAAATGTCAGCGATGATCCTGAAATTCTATAGCAGATTAAGTAAATGTTTCAAATTCAAACAAATTTATTGGTGCATGAAAATAATATTGTTGACATCCACTGTTGTCAAAAACTGTCAAACTTTTTCAGACCCTCGCCCTTATTGTTATGCAATTTATGAACATTCCCTTACATAGAATAATCACTATAAAGAATACTGGGTTGTATAATTTGTTCTTTAATAGAATGTATAATGCAATTATTGTAATACAGCCTCCATTAGTTTTCGTTGCATTGCCAAATATATGAAAGAAAGATGTTCACTTCAACACTTAGTTACAACTAGATACATAGTACATGAGTTTGATGAAAAATACAATTAATTTGCATATCATGTGCTTCCATAAATAAGGTACTCACGTAAAACTGTCAGCTCATATGTCCAGTTGAGAGACCCGTGTACATTAGAGACCACACATGTATAGTTACCAGCGTCCTTCAGTATCAAATCTGCTATTACTAGATTCCACCTCTTTACTGTGATCTGAAATTAGCAACAGTTGGTTACATTTAAGTGTGTTACTATATACACAAACATGGCATTTATACAAGCACGTCATCACTGAAATAGGTTTCATGAATTAAGAAGTGAGAATGTAGATATGTATTTCCATGGGATCAAAGGAAAAAAATGACATTTATACATACGGTAATATGTCAAGAGGTGTCAATTTTCTTTTATAATTCCAAGGAATTCTGTTCTCATGTCTTAATTGATGAAGTCTTCTACTCTGAGAGGGATGTCCAATATCATTTCAACAAGTCACACTAGGGCAATGTCTGCTCGTATTAAAGAGCTGATTCATAAAGATGACATTCTATATCATATATCATTTTCCATATCATATATCAGTTTCCATATCATATATCATATATCAATTTCCTTTCACAAGCCTTTCTACAGGGATCTGTCACTATGTTTCTATGTTTGTGAACCCCAGAAATTGAAAGCGATTAGCTCTTATTTCCTATGTGCAGTTGGGTGGTTTTTCTGAGCGTTCTTTCATACCTAGGAGATTTCAGCTTTCGGCTTAGTGCAATGCCTTTTGAAGGAGCCTTCTACTCAGAGGGGGTCTATAATTGTATAGATGACATGCTACAAAGCTTTCATAAGAGAGCCTCAATATAGCGGCATGTCATCTACTAATGTCACTATAATATCTAACAAAGTAATAGAAATGATATCTACCATAAACTAACAGAAACTTAGCAAAAATCAAAGTAAGATTGCTGATGAATTGTTGTGTTGTCTTCTTACTCGCGGTGTTAACTTGTTGAAAATTATTGATTGTAGCATTAACACGATGCATCCAATATTAAATATTGCTCACAAATGATCGACTATCATACCAGCATAAAACGCTGACTGTAATTGATTGATATCCAAGAAGATTGCCTTTCTACATGGCCGCATTATTATCAATGGCTAGTTTGTCAAGTTCTGCAAGTTTAGTGGATAGAAGATTTTTTTCTTCATTGAAGAGCCGCGTGTGCTTTCAGTTGTAGATACTACAAGTTTGTTTGTTCATACTGGCCATTAAAAATGATGGCCCAAATTAATTGTCTAGCAAATTTTCTTTTACAACTTATAGCAATGTTTGTATTTTAGAAACTCAATTCAACATATTATTCTAAGGTTAGGCGCTTACGGTGATATGTTTTGGACCCTAACAACACACTGACGACATCAATACAATACAAACAATAATGAAGTTTGTAGCATATTCAGGACGTAACGATAGAGCCTGCACTTTTTTAGCTGTAGTAATTTTCTAGGCATGTAAATACATTACGTAATTAGCCACGGTTCTTGAGCTAATTTTCTGAGCCGGGGTTTGAACATGGTATCTTGGTCATCCAACCCGTGCTCTCTACCAGAGCCGGACAGTACTATATTTCTTCTTCTAAGTGATGTGTACTTTGTAGAATGTTCTCACTGACCCTCTAAGCCTCCATGTTCTGTGTAAGCTGTACAACCTACTTCTGTGTCATATTCAGAAGATCTTTGATATCCTGTGTCCATTGTAGTCTTGGTTTGACTCTTATTCCTGAAATTTTACCATCCGTGATTAATTTGTTAAAACTCTTTCACACTATAGGTTTATACTACACAAGGATTACAGATGAACGTAAAAATACACAATAATGTAGATATTTTGATAGAAATGCAAACCGGCTTTCCTTGGTTTTATAAAACAACATCACACGGGATTTTCAAATTTCACTCTTTAGTACTTTCGTTACTGCGTTTTTCCTGTGAAGGAGTGCAGGGGGGCTTTCTATGGGCTGTAGAAATAAAGGTCGCTTTGCTATAGCAGACGTCGCGACATGTACATGAAGAATTTGATTGTACCTCTGAAAGAAAAAAATTTAAAAAACCTGTCCCAACCGTGGAATGAAGCAGGGACCACAGAGTCTGAGAACAGCCTTCTAACCACACGGCCATTTACTCTTTAGTACACATTTTTATTGCAGTCTCACCTATTATAAAACTAAATACAATAATAACCTAAAAATGATAGAACAATTTACCCTTCCTGAATTGTGATTCTTAATTAGTTCACCATCTTTGAACCACTGGGTAGTTGGTCGCGGGAATCCTTTAGCCGGACAATCCAATTCAATGTAGGATGTGACTTGCCCAATTTTGCTCTTGATGAAATCCATACTGCTACGGCTCCATTGAATCTTCTCTTTGGCAGCTAGTGAGAAATTACGATAGAAACACTAATAGAAAACATTGTTTGGATCAATATATTTACGCGCTCTATTTCAGCACAAATACATAGAATGGTGAGCGTATTTAAAGTCACCATGTCATACTTTCTACGGTATTTTTTATAAGACAACCAAATTGACAATAGATCAGATCAGGAACATAAGTTTGGAACAAAATAATAGAGGTACGCTGAGCTCTAAGTCTTGAACAAAATAGAGGTAAGTTGAGCTCTCAGTCTGGAAGAGAATAATAGAGATACGCTGAGCTCTAAGTGGAAGATATTAATAGAGGTACGCTGAGCTGTAAGTCTGGAACAAAATAATAGAGGTACGCTGAGCTCTAAGTCTGGAAGAGAATAATAGAGGTACGCTGAGCTCCAAGTCTGGAACAAAATAATAGAGGTACGCTGAGCTCTAATATTTACAGATTTCTTCTTCTTCTGTGTTTGTCTCAAATTCCTGCAGATTAGGAGGATGTAATCCTGAGAGTTGAAAACACTGTGTTATAGTTTACAGCAATACCTTACAGTCGGACTTATCTAACTTCAGCATGGCTTCTGGATCTTTTGATCCTCTATGGGATGGAATACTAAACTATCCGTAAGTGACTTTTATGACAAATCATTCATGTCAGTTAAGTTTCCCGCCGAAGACGGATGTGTCGGGCCATTGGCGCAAATTAAACGGCGACACAACGCATTTCCATTCTCTGGACTACATCCTGCTGGAAATCTAGAATGGATCTGCTACTAGAGAGATCCAGCAGGAGTTTGAGAATGAACGCTGAAGAAGAAGAAGAAGTTAAGTTTCACTATTATTTGCTTCCAGGCACCAGCAGCACACGGGGAAGATATGGACATAAAATAGAGCAGTAGCAGTACAGACAAATGGACAGAGGTAGTGACATATACAGTGGGTGTCATAATTTCTCAGTGGGTGTCTATGGTTAAGCGCATTGTGGTTCAGACAGCAGAAAAAAATATCGAATAAGGATGAACATAAAAATACAATTTGGCTAGGTAACAAAAAGGATAGCGTGATGTGCAAACGATGCAGCTAAACAGACTGCAGCTCACGGAAGGGCATACTATCGATATTGCTATGGGTGTCCGCCAGTTCAACGTAAGCAGTAAATCATTGAAAGTATACACACGACCGCAGAAGTAGGATGTAGTGAGCCATTGGCACAAATGTAACAGTGTATCCATTGTGAAATACAAATATCCATTATCTGGATATATCTTGCTGGAAATCTATAAGACCATTATCATGATACACGAAATATCCAGTGGGAGCTTGAGAGAGAACGTAGGGTTTCTAGCAAAGATACCGCATGCGGTGTACTGTAACATCCCTATACACGTTGCTTAGAGAAACACTGGTCTAATTCAGTTTTGGAAAGAGGTTTCCAATGCAGCTGTAGTAAAATTAGCACTTTCTAAAATCAATAAGGAAGGTGATGAATGTTAAAATCTTCTATTCTAGGTTTATTATATGAGTTTATTGACTTCATATCAAAACTAATATTCAAGTGAAAGTTTCTATTCTATGTTTATTATGTACGTTTATTGACTATTTCAAAACTGATATTCAAGTGAAAGTCTCCACACGTAGAGCAAAAATTATTTATATTGTTTGAACTAAACTGTTGTGAGTCAAATGTAATCGAGTACATCATTTCTGAAATCGCCTGCTATAGCGGGTAAAAAGTTGTACAGAAAATACACTCATGAAATGAAAGTAGCTGAACGCCAGAAACACAAATACAAATTGGTGACGTGGGAACTGGAAAAGACTGAAAGAATGTACAGAAAATGAGAGCAAAGATTGAAAGGTTGAAGACGATTGATGTGCACACATTTTTCTGGAGGCTGGCGTTAGCAATTTAGATTCAGCTGTTTTCAATTTCTAACATCTTCACTTCAAATTTCTTTGGCATAATCCGCTATCCGCTAAGAATAGACAAGCAAAAAATTAAACAGACGATAGAAACTATTATCTAAAGGAAGACAAAAGTACTCGTATTAGTTGCACACCCCATTCTTATTTTTGTGTGCGTATGTTTTAATTGTGTTTAGACTAGATACAAATATTTGCTGGAGATAAATTTTATTGACTGTTTGAAAAATAGACATATGTCGCGTTCCTTGGAGCCACTTATCCATTGTACTATGTTCAATTCCCATCTCTATTTACAACTACATCCCAACATAGGCCATATAGGGCGCAAGAATTCATTACTTGTGCGCATACAGTATGAGACGAAACGCGTCTTCTAGCAAAACTTCACTGAAACAAGTTCATAAACAAACCACAGCCAGGAATGTAGACAAGAAAATGTTTACTAAAAATAAAAAAATATATACATATAATCACTTCGTTTCTTTGAATTCTTTAATGTATTTCTTGAACGGTGGTAAACACTGTGGGTGTGTTTACCCATTTTCTTTGTTTCTTCGTTTTGAATTTAAAATTAAAGTTGGTATCGTACCCTATTATTGTAGCCATTAATTCAGAATTTTTTTGGCTGTAGTGATTTTTGAATGTCATGTTCAATTTTCCTCCAAAGAAATAGTGTCGTTAAACTACAACATCGCCCTTCTCCCACAAACTACAGTTTGGGCCACAGACAAATACAATAAATATGGAGACTACTATTAAAATTTAGTACAGCAAAAAATCTATTGACAACAATATCAGATGGACGGTACAAATTAAGTGGATTGTTATGGATGGTTGGTTGGTTGGTTGGTTGCTGATCCAGCGGTCCATGGGCTCATGCCATTCGACCCAATGCCATTAAATGTCATTATATTGCTGGGAAGTCTGTGGATTTTCGGCCCACCCCGGGACAGAGCCAGAGAATAACTATCACACCTCCAGGAAGGTAGGTTTCAACCTATGCACTGCTCCTAGCCACTGTATAGTCAAGATAGGGTTCACTGTGCTCATTCCCCGCCACCAAATGACTACTGGTTATGCCGAACTTCTCTATTGCTCTAGGCATGCAACCAAATGTTCAAGTCAAAAGGATTGTCACGTCCTGAGTCACTGTGCCTCTATGATGGGTCTCAGCCATAGGAAAAAACAGTGCTGTCAGTTTCCCCCTCCCCAGTGCTGCACAGTACATCTCTGGCTCACTCCCAACCACAGAGGTTGCATACATATATTCAAGTAAACATGAAACACAATTCAACAACAAAATAACAGCGCAAGGAGCATAATTGTATAGATGACGTGCCATGAAGCTTCTATTAGAAGATAACCTCAATATAACGGCATGTCATCTACTAAGGTTTTCTGTTGCATGGTTGGTTTGTCTAGTGAGCCAATGGTGAGACCCACAGACGCAACCACGTGCGTATTGTTATGGATAAATCAAACATTTAATGGCAATAAAATCAGATGGACAGTAAATAGGACTCTGATAAATTGTGGGTGTCTTTTTTTTCCTTAAAAAAAAGGGTTCACTCAGTCTTGGTTGGCCTTCTTTAATGAAAAAAGATAATCATGTTTCCTGAAAATTTATCATGGAAAGTGGTATGGTAAAAAAGGGATACTATTATATATGTTGTAGTGTTAAATATGTTATATTTTATAGTGTTCAATATGATGTTATATGGTGCTAAATATGTTTTATTTTGTAGTGTTAAATATGATGTTATATTTTGTAATGCTAAATATGATGGTACACTTTATAGTTAATTATAATGTTATATTTTTGTAGTGTTAAATATGATGTTATATTTTTCAGTGCTAAATATTAGATCCTAAATCTTTTAGCCACTTATACTATGTCCATATATACACAACAAAAAATCAACACACTATTAAATTGTCCACTGATTCTGATTACGTACATAGCAATATCACAAAACTGTATGAGAACGTACATAAACTAGTGACACTATATGAGCGTGTCTATAAACTGGTGACACTATATCAACGTGTCTATAAACTGGTGACACTATATCAGCGTGTCTATAAACTGGTGACACTATATCAGCGTGTCTATAAACTGGTGACACTATATGAGCGTGCCTATAAACTGGTGACACTATAGGAGCGTGTCTATAAACTAGTGAAACTATAGGAGCATGTCTATAAACTAGTGACACTATAGGAGCGTGTCTATAAACTGGTGACACTATAGGAGAGTGTCTATAAACTAGTGAAACTATAGGAGAGTGTCTATAAATTAGTGAAACTATAGGAGCGTGTTTATAAACTAGTGACACTGTAGGAGCGTGTTTATAAACTAGTGACACTGTATGATGACAAACTATTGACGTCATGCGAGTTATCTATAAACTATTGACACTATATGAGAGTCTCTATAAACTATTGACACAATATAAGACAAATAATGCAGCTTTAAGATATATTGCGTTGTACTGATGTTAAACATCAGTACAACGTACTTCACGCTCCCCGGCGAAAATCAAAAAAGAAATTAGTATAATCATCAGAGGCCGAACGCAGCAGAAGAAGGTACTCTATGAGAACGTCTATAATTATTGACCTTATATACTCATGTCTATAAACTATTACCAAATAAAAAATTACATTTTCCCTACACAGAAAATAAAACAAAAGTGCTTCGCAGCATTATGCTAACGTTGATGCATGTTTTAAAAGCCTCTAATAAAGACAGGATGCACCACGAGAGGAAAATATGTTTACGTGCCAAGGCTTTCAATGTCGTAAACTATTTTTAAGTTTATTTTTTCCCTGAAGACTTACATATGATAAGTGCACAACAGCAGCTCTCTTGTTACTCGTATAATGGATCTCAAAACTAACACACGATAGTTGAGAACTATGATAAATATTATACCAGTGGTTCCAACATTTTTCTAGTAGGAACCCCTAGTAACTTGAGCATAAATGAGTATACATGAGTATTTTGATATGCGATTGGATCGAATTCGGAAAGCGAGTTAACACAATTTGTAAAGAAAATAGCAACCAGCTGATCGGACATGGTACAGATCCTGTCTGTTGAGTTCTGATTTTTTGTCTATAACTCCTCTCGATGTTTCATAATTATATAGAGGAAAAGTGACATGTGACCACATTATATAGAAGCAAATGGGCATGGGACTCCAGTACATTTACAAAAGGCGCATAAATGTAAAATAAAACAAATCGAAAAGACCTGGCGTAAATGCATATGTCTTTGCACGGCATGTATATGAAGGTTTCGACTCACGGATGGAGACGCGTACAATATCGTGCCATTCTAATGAATCCACTTTTGAAACTCGAAATAGGCCCTGCTATTCATTATGAATAGGGTTGCTGCAGGCCTGCTTCAGAGACAAGTTGTTCTTAAATATGGTAATTGGGCATCCACACCAAGTCATAAGCCCTAGACTTCCACATGGATCTCCGTTATCACTAATATTGCTTAATATGTACACAGTACAAATGACAGGTGAACAGATCACAGGGACAGGTAGAAAGAACTATGTCATATGCCGATGACATGTTGGTTTATAGGTAGAGTAGAATTCAAGTTATGTGTCAAGGAATTATAATGTGAGCTAGATGGCACAGGAGAGTGTTTTTGTAGTCACTCAAATGCACTGGTTGATCCATCTAAAACATCTGTAATTTCATTCTCTCAATAATCACATTGTAAATACATCAATAACGAGTGTTACTTTGTGTGGGGAGACTCAATAATCACATTGTAAATACATCAATAACGAGTGTTACTTTGTGTGGGGAGACTCAATAATCACATTGTAAATACATCAATACCGAGTGTTACTTTGTGTGGGGACACTCAATAATCACATTGTAAATGCATCAATACCGAGTGTTACTTTGTGTGGGGAGACTCAATAATCACATTGTAAATGCATCGGGGTGCAAAGGGAACGCATTGCTCTAGGCGGACCCAGGGTTAGCAGATAACCAAGATCCCAAATGTACCTCCTCACGGTGCACAGTGGTAACAGAAAACATCAGCTCGAGCTGATTCTGGCCAAATCATTTGGGGATCGTGTCCGAGAATGTGGAGGTAGCAGATGGAAAGAGATTTGACTGCAAAATAGACAGACAATATCTCCGACACCATTTGCATCACCACATACAGCGACACTGTCGACATACAATGACGCCAGTTAGTCCAGTCAGAACATTGGAGGGGCAGACAATGTAAAAGGCAAGTAAAGGTGGATGCATGGCGAGAAACAATTATTTGTCATAATGAGTACAATGACACAATGAAAGGGCAGAACAGCGCCAGAGGGCAGCGCGAACTGCAAATAGAAAGTGAAAAGTTCCTAGGAAAGGGGAACTACAAGCTCTGTTAGCTCGAGACGAGCTTCTAGTTACCTGTGCTTATAGGCAGAGACCCAGACCCAATCGTGGGCTTTCGGAAAAGCAAGAAGATCTAAACCAATTCTAATGTCGAGCCTTCCTAAACCGGAAATATGTTCGCGAAGAGAAAGGGTTCCGTACCCGATGGGCTTAGACAAGAAAGGGACAACGATGGCAGTCCTGACCCAACTCTACTGTCAAGATTTCCTATACCGGAAATACACTTGCAGAGAGAAAGGGTTCAGTACCTGATGGGCTCATGCAGAAAAGGGACAACGATTTTAGCCCTGGCCCAACTCTACTGTCAAGATTTCCTATACCGGAAATACGCTTGCAGAGAGAAAGGGCTCAGGCGCTATTGGAACAAGGTCGCTCAGCTCGAGAACGCCTTGCTCAAACGCGTGGTGTGAGACTCGAACTTGGGCGAGGGGTTCACGATGTCTGTGAACGACGCCTCGGGTAGGAGGGCGAACGAGCCAGGGTTCAACTCTTCTGGCGAGTTCTTCCTCATACGGAACCAGGTTCGCGGATGAGAAACGGTTCAGCACCTGATGGACACAAGCAGAGTACGTCCAATTGCACGAGATGGGTTAATAGACGGTGGAACACCTCGTGCCAGATAGACGCGCTCGACAGGCGTCTTGGCGAAGAGGCACTACTCACCAGCGTGACGGGCGACATATAGAGGCTGTCACGGACTAGGGACCAAACCCGAAACAACGGAATAATGAAAACGGATGTGCTGGACCTCAGACGTCCTGACCACAAGTGGCCAGCCGGGGTGCAAATAATCACAGTTCTACTGTGGAACTTGCAGCAAAACGTACTTCACGCTCCCCGGCAGAAATCACACGAAATATTCGATGTGGTTATATGAGAGCGAACGCTGAAGAAGAAGAAGAATAAATGCATCAATACCGAATGTTGCTTTGTTTGGTGAGACTTGAAATAATCAGAACAACAAATGCTTTTCTACCCGAGTCTGAGTTTCAATGGTCATGTTAGTAACATTAATTCAAGGACAAGAGAAGGTTTTTCAGCAATGAGAGTAGTGAATGCTGCTCAAAGTGAACAGAGGTTATTATTCCTTAAATACCAAGGATTGATTATTTATGTGATGGAATATGTTTTGGCAATGACTCTCAGCCAAGTATACACTGCATCGAATGTGATGCTTTAATTTTTCGCTCGTTAACAACCTTCAAAATTCTCTCTTGCATTTTCATTAATGATACTATCATGCAAATTTCATATAATCCGATTATTGTTGTGGTTTTAAAATGAAGAAGCCATGAAATCCGCTTCCGCAGAAATATGTGGAAGCAAAGTGGAGTAAACAGATTGAAAATTTCTTTACAATCAATAATTTTAGGTTACGATTTGAGCCGTTGACCCTACAGAAAACCATTTAAGCCCCATTTGGGATCGCGGCCCGTGATTTGGGAACCACTTTCTTATACAGAAAGGGTGGAATAAAATCGATAAACTATGTGCCCCCTCCCCCAGTGAACATTCAACAGACCTTTACTCCAATTACTTCCAGCTTAAGGAAAAAATACCCGTCAATTGTTATCTCTCTAGTACTTATAGTCTGCCCCTGAGTACTTCTAATGGGAATCATGGGAGATAAGAAGTGTCAAGTGATTATCTGTATGCCGCTTCCACTTTCGCTACCTCTCACACGGTCAAGACATATTTCCTGGACGTCAAACTACATGTCACTGTTCTCTGGAATTTTCTCTTGTTCCTTGCGGGTGTCCGCATTCCTCAAACATAGGACAATAATAAGTTTAAATATCGAAAGTATATTTTTATCTAGTAAGATATTTTAAAGGAAATAGTAACTACCATGTACGTCGTGAAAATTAATTACTGAATTACTGCATAAAATAGATCAAATGTGATAATTTGTGATGTTTTTTTTAAATATGTATATAGCTTCAGACGGAGGCAGTTATGTGAAGCTATAGAAATGTCTCTCACAAGAAACAACTACAAAATAGAGTTACTTTGATTGAATCTAGTAGATACAGAAAAAGAATTAATATGTTTTGAACCATTATTTGTAGACTATTGAGTAGAGAAAAGACAAACTGTTACTGATTAAAATGTGAAACGATGGAAATCAGGAAGTTTTCTTGCCTTAAGACTAGATAAACACACAATTTATGGAACAAAACAACCTATAAATAATACTACAAGGTATTTGGCAAAATCTTAGGAGTCAATGCATCACGGAAGAAGAATAAGTGATTCTATTTTAACAAATCTTGGCTTGTTCTTCATTCCTCAGCAGGAGATATGGATTCCATCAATGAACTATACTGCGGTCATCAGTCACGAGACAGGGCTGCAGAGTTCGTCCTTTGGAGCCTGTTTAAAATATCTATTGTATTTTTTTTCTTCGTTTGATTTCAGACTTCGACATTGATGACTCTGACAAAGGAAGAAGTAAATCCCAGGCTCAGTGTTATGATGTTTTCATGAAAGACACAAGAAATTGCCACATGCTTCTCCATTCTTGGTCATATTATGTTGGGCACGTCTACAACATGTGTTCAGCTGTCATATGGCTGGTGTCACTGATGCACGCTGGGCAGATCTGATATATTTGACAAAGGTAGTGTTGCTATCTGTTGTGCATTGTTTGTATATATAGGCCTACGCACCCATATATATATATTACATAATCCTTCATCAATGCTTCTCTTCAGTTAATGTTCCCATAGAGCTCTTCTTCTTCTGCATTATTCTCAAACTTTTGCAGATTAGCAGGATGCAGTTCAAAGCATGGAATGTGCTGTGCCATGATTTAGTTTGACTGTGGTAACTGCACCTTTCAGCCTGACATATAAGACAGCAATATAGCTTCTGGCACATGGATGACTTCAATATAGCTTCTGGCACATGGATGACTTCAATATAGCTTCTGGCACATGGATGACTTCAATATAGCTTCTGACGCATATGACTGCAATATAGCTTCTTGGTCACTTTGACCCTATGTGATGGGATAATCAATACCACCCCTAAAACCTTAATCGCCTTTTATGATATACATAGAAAATAACAGTGACACTATTTTTTGCTTAATATTGGGACACAACTACAAACATGCACCTAGAGCTGCAAATAAATTGTTGTGCCAATCATTGACCAAACTCTCTTTTCCTGGTCCAACAGTGCTCCAGTGGCAAAAGCTACAAATACATAGAGCTATAGATACATTACAAGGATACTTTGTCCATCTATAAGCTGTTGCCCTTGTTTATCTTGCGGCGTCAGGGGCAACACACATAACTTGTTGATTTCGAGAGAGAGAGAAAGGGCAGAAAAAGTTAAAAAGAAGTCTCACCTTGTGATCTGGAATCGATATAATCATGTTCATCTGGTACTCCCAGATATTTCTTCATTTCTGTTTCGTCTGCAAATATTAGATATTGTGAATATTTAGTTACATTTCTAGGAAATACGATGGGAGACAAGCTACACATTTACCAATGTAAGATATGAGTTGTGTGAAAATTATTGCTGACACTAACAGTGCATGCCCAAAGGTAACTATGATCACTGTTTCAGTAAATTCTACAAAATGTAGAGGCTCCTAGCTCCATTTCAGCTTTATGCCATTGAATAGTTCTTCCGTGTTTGTTCTAAAGCTCCAGCAGATTAGCAGGATGAGCGCCAGAGTGTTGCCCTAAAGGAGTGCAAAGAATAGTGGCAATGTTACTTGTCATGAACGTCATAACAAGCGACTAAAGATGTTTTAGGGGTAGAGCTCTACGCTTTGTAGAGGCTAATGCTTTTTCATTCCCACACAATATCACGAAGTCTACCACATGCAATAGTCACTTAGAGAACGTATTCCCAACTCATGATTGAAGACAGATGGGTATAATAAATGGAAATAATTGACACAGAAAACAATCGATAAAAGAGAGGAATGAATAACACAAACCATCTACATAGAACATGTAAAACACAAACCATCCACACAGAACATGTAAAACACAAACCATCTACACAGAACATGTAAAACACAAACCATCCACACAGAACATGTAAAACACAAACCATCTACACAGAACATGTAAAACACAAACCATCCACACAGAACATGTAAAACACAAACCATCCACACAGAACATGTAAAACACAAACCATTCACACAGAACATGTAAAACACAAACCATCCACACAGAACATGTAAAACACAAACCATATACACAGAACATTTAAAACACAAACCATCTACACAGAACATGCAAAACACAAGCCATCTATACAGAACATGAATATCACAAACCATCTATACAGAACATGAATATCACAAACCATTCACACAGAACATGTAAAACACAAACCATCCACACAGAACATATAAAACACAAACAATCTATACAGAACATGAATAACACAAACAATCTATACAGAACATGAATAACACAAACCATCTATACAGAACATGAATAACACAAACCATCTATACGAACATCTTCACAAAAATTGAGGAGTATGTCAAATGGAAATGATCCAGAAAACGGGTGTACTTACTTGCTACAAGTAGACTATAGTTGATCCATTTCTCACCATGATCATTGTGAAGATGACAACTATAAGTTCCAGAATCTTCGGCTTCCGCTCGACTTATTCTCAATGTATTTCTCCTGATCTTAATTCTGAAACACAATATGTAATTATTTACATGATTCACTCTAAAGGGACTATCCATTAATTAAGTTGATGATTGTTCAATTGATTGCCAATTTTAAACTACTCATCTGCATCCTGTCTACTAGTGTCAAGAATTCAGGGAACCCCACCGCCCTTCCTTGTTTAATTATGTCTAAAACATTATAACACCCCTCCCAACTGATTGGCGAAATAAGTGCCGCCCCCCCCCTAAAAAACCTACACAATTTCTTTCGATATTAAGAAAATGTTTAAAATTCAAACAATTCAATTGGTGCATACAAACAACATTGTTGTAGTTAGTCAACTTGTCAAACTTCCCCCACCCCTTCAATAATTACACAGCCCCCCTCCCCAGTGTTGACATAGTTTATGGAGAGCCCTTAAAATAGAGATGTGAATCATACAGATGACATCAATAGTTCAAATATTTCTGGAGTGCCTAATTGCTGGCTATGAACTTACGAATTATACATGCAATGTGCAAAATTAATATAACAAATACAAAACACAAAAAAGCATTGATTTGTGTGTGTGGGGGAGGGGGGGGGGGTAAAGCACAAAGCAGACTACACAAGATATCAAAGACGATATGAACATGAAACTGGCACAAGTAGGAAGATTGTCTCAAAATTGCTGAACTTTTGAACGCCCGTGATGACTTGTGTAAATCATGTCCAGGAAATGCTGCCTTTTGATGAACACACCATACTAAACCGACTTGTGGACTTATTAAGAAGCATTGATTAAAAATATGCATCGCATGCGAAGTGTCTCAATATTCTCGCAATAGGAAAACCGTAGTAGATGTCGCTATGCCTATATAGTCAGGTTTTTCTCTTGTGCGGGCCCCATATCGCTTCATTATTCAATTATTTTTTTGCTCACTCGGAGGCGCCTTCTAAAATCAGTGTTGAGAGTTTGAGCCTTCTTGGTATGAAATAACACTCTTGAGAAACCAACCTAATTGCACAAAATGATACAAGAGTTCTATTGACCGTAATTCATGGGAATCGAAACACAAAAATCGAGTACGGTAGACTAGAGACAAGTACAGAGACAAGTAGTCTAGAGACAAATGTCCCTGAAAAGTGTGAATATCAAGTGGCAGGAAAAAATTACCGAGGTCCTAAAGTGTGTGACTGCATGTAAACTTATGCATAACTTGTACACAGAAGACTTAAGTGGCTTAGTCTTGGTCAGAAAATGATCGACAACAGTATGTCCAAACGATAACTGCATGGTACACTCTTATAGGTGCAAGAAGATGAAGACCATCGTTACGGTACTAATACGTAATCATATGAGAATAAGCTTATCTGCAGAATTAACCATTTATGATATTCGCAATGTTTTCTGGTAACCGCTGGTTGCATTCGAAACTACAGCAACCCCATAACGCGAGAAATACAATATTGACAGTTTTATGTATATTTTCATTAAATGTGTGTATCACTTAATTTCCTGAGCTGAAACGATCCTTTCACTGAACTTAATTTATATTGATTTCTTTGTATTTCCGACTGAACCAAATGCTACATTTGTCTTACAGATGTAGTCGTGTCTTACAGATGTAGTCTACTTAAATCTCTCAAATGTTAACTTTCATTTATAACTAAAGGTGTTACACTTATTTTAGTAGTGCTTTTAACCAATAATCATAAACAAGGGAAATATTACAAATTAACATTACCTCTCATTTTCATGGTTGCCAATTCGTGTGTTATTTCTGTACCAAGTTAAGTAAGGTCTGGGAGTCCCGAAACCTTTACATGGGATCTTGACGTCTTCTCCAATCAGTGCCACCATTTTGTCTTCGTGGGGATCGGTAAAGTAGGGAGCTAGGGATGAAAAAAAAGACATTTTAAAAAAGGTAGATTGTTAAGTACATAGGATAATTGTTAATATATTATCACTTAATAAACCTCAGAAAAATTACTAAATTCGAAGACTTAGATACGACAACAACTGTACGACCAACGTACTAAACATTATACGATAGGCACAATACATAAAAATCATAAACATATCACAGACAGCAGAACATATTCTTCAGGAATGCCAGGAATATGAAATGGTGAGGCTAATACACTATAGCAGAGGAGCAACAATGGAAGGAAAGCGCTACAGACCTCTACGAGTTTAGTGTATAGAAGAAATCACAACTTCAGATATAAGCATGCTCCAGGTGAAAGAAAGTAGAAGATGATAAACATATTAGATACCACCAATTAGACAATTATGTTACATGAAATGTAAACATATAATTTGGCAAAATCTTGGGTAGAAAAACTGATTGACACCAGATGTCGCTGATGTGACTAATTTCATGGAATGTCGACAGGGCCTATGATCTACGTTTTGTATTGAACGAATATGCAGTCGCGAGGCAATGGGTGATGATTTTACAAAAACGTAAAGCGCAAATAAGACTGTGACAACACATTTCCATTCTCTGGACTCCATTCTGCTGGAAATTTAGTAAGACAATGGTCCTGCTACAAGAGAGATCCAGCAGGAGTTTGAGAATTAACGCTGAAGAAGAAGTAGAATATATATATATATATATAAATATATGTGTGTGTCCCCAATAACAGGACAAATATCTAGTAGGCAAATTCGATTTACGCTCGTCATAAGAAATCCTCCACTACATACACCAATCTACTCACATAAAGCCATTAGTAGATGTTTGAAATGCTAAATCTGAAACTACGGACAGTAAATAAAGACGGGGTGTACTAGCTATTGACGCAGATAGCCGCATAGATCAGACAAGACTTTCTCTAGAATATAAGTCCTGCATGCTAATCCACTAATCTAGGCTGATGCATTTCCATTGATTTTCATTGGCTGGCGACACAAAGTATACGCAAAGTGACCAATGATAATATGAATAAGTCAAGATCAATGACGCTGTAAGAGTAGTACGCTGTATCAACAATTCTGGAGGAGTTTCGATCAGACAATAATTTACAAATATAGTGATAGGAAATGATACAACATTGATACATAGTTTGTGTTTGTCAGTGCGGTCGTCGGCTAAATTTTCAGGAATGAGTTGGGATATAAACGAATCATCAGACTGAATAGTGTTGACTATAAGTAAGTCAAATTTGTTGATTTAGCAATGATCTGAACTCAGAAATAGTATTCAACATAACTGATAAATTACTTGGTACATTGCGCCGATACAGTTCAGAAAAAAATTCTTTTCATATATTACATGCTGAAAGCATAACTGCTAGGCACTAGAACTAGATCAGTGTTTCCCAACCTTTTTTGTACCATGCCCCCCTAAGTATTTCTAAAATTCTGATGTCTCACTATGTAACATGTACATATTTTTTTATATTAAAAAATTGAATTATTCTCTAATGAAGCCTAATTACAACTTGTTCGAATTGTCCCCCTGAACGATCATATTGCCCCACTGAGTGGGGGGGGGGGGCACGTTGGGAAACACTGAACTAGACCAAAAATGTTCAAACATAAAAGCAATATGCATAGGCCTACATATTCTGCACACAAAATAAGAGAAACTGAAGACTCAAACAGAGCGTTGTCAGAATATATTTTTACAGATCAACTATAAAGAACATTTCAACATCTGAGTATCATTTTTTTTTTTAAAATACAAACTACTAGTGCCTATTACACTACTGAGATACAAGAAAACGTAGGTTTTAGAAACCAATCAAGCCTGTAGATAAAGAGTGGATGGTTAACCCCCCCCCCCCCCCCCACCATAGAAATTGTTCCTAGTACTAGGAACATTTAGCCACAGGCGGGTAACATTCCTCCTAACGATATTTCGGAAAAAGGTCAAATTTCTTATCAAAATGAGGGAATTCGGCAATGAAATCTAGCGAAAGAATTGTTTTTTTAAATGGGCAAAACTCCGTCCTTACTGAAAACGTATATTCATTCGCCCATTCAATACACCCATCTATCTATTTATTATTCTACACCATCGTGTATGGTGAATATGGCAGAAAACAGCGCTCTCCAGTTCAAGCGATGTGGTGCTGATGTGTGTTGTTCTTGCATGTTGTTGAGATCATAATGAAGAAATGCTGCTGCAAAATCTTGTCTCAGTCTACTTGGTCGCATGACTTCTAATGGTGTTTAATGTAGGTAAAACAATTTATTTGGCATCACGAGCTAGACATGTGGCTTTACTAAAATAATAAACGTAGAGTAAAGTGCACACTTGAGCACGACCAAGCACACGTTGTGGACACCTTGCATACAGGCAAGTAGTGCACACAATTGTGCATCAACAAACTAATAGGCATCAGCTTAAACACGAACAAAACACATTTAAAAAAAAAAATCAGAATAAACTTCACAATCATTGTGGTTGCATACACGACTACATCCGTGTATAAAATGTGTTTAATGTCAAAGTTCGCTGTCCACACATCTTTCCTCTGTTGTTTTCGTCCCGATGAAGGTTTACTAATCGAAACATCATCTTTTCTGTTCATATTATATTGTTTTATTCATCAGTAACGCAATATTTATTTCCTTTCATACTGCATTTATTCTGTGAGACTGAAGCTCTCATTTTCACAATTCTTTAGGTTATCACACATGATCTGCTAATCTCATCATTGAATGGCTATACTGAATTATAAACAAAAATATTAGAAATAAGAAGTTCTATAGAAGAATACTGAGAGTATCATGTACAGCTAGAACAAAATAATGAAGAGGTACTGCAAGAGTTAAATGCTGAAAGTACCATAGACAGCTAGAACAAAACAACGAAGAGTCACTGAAAGAGTTAAATGTTGAGAACATCACTGATAGCTAGAACAAAACAATGAAGAGGTACTGAAAGAGTTAAATGTTGAGAGTATCACAGACAGCTAGAACAGAACAATGAAGAGGTACTGAAAGAGTTAAATGTTGAGAGTATCACAGACAGCTAGAACAGAACAATGAAGAGGTACTGAAAGAGTTAAATGTTGAGAACATCACAGACAGCTAGAACAAAATAATGAAGAGGTACTAAAAGAGTTAAATGCTGAGAGTATCACAGACAGCTAGAACAAAATAATTAAGAGGTACTAAAAGAGTTAAATGCTGAGAATATTCACTGACAGCTAGAACAGAACAATGAAGAGGTACTGAAAAAAGTGAAAGAATTAAATACTGATAGTATATCATTTACAGCTAGAACACAATAATGAAGAGGTACTAAAAGAGTTAAATGCGAGACACAGGTTATTTAATAGTATGAGAAAGAGACAAACTGTATTTTTGGACACGTTGTGAGACAGAGAGGTTTGGATAACATATTTACAACAGACAAGGTAGACGGCAAAAGATATCGAAGACGACAGAGTGAGAGATGAGTGCATTTTATTTCCCATAGTTTGGTAGACTCCAATGATTTCTGAAAGTCCTATTGCCAAACTGTCTTCAACGTATTTCGTTCAAACCTATCTCTCACTTAACTACAAAGAATTTGTTTGTTTACGGAGGACAGTGTTGCTTCATCCACTAACACTCCTAGGTCCTTTTTTTTCATTAGTTTTAATTTAAAAAATCTGACTAAAGGTTTCAATATACCCTTCTATTTATTGTTTAAAGTATTGTTTCATAATCTGGTTAAAGGTTTCCATTTTCTCACATTTTATTTGTTTTAATGACTTTTTTCATGAACAAAAATAAAGATCTAACAATTCAGTTTTTGTTGTTTTAATAACTTTCACAAACAAACAAAAACACAAATAGCCTGATTGTTTTAAAAACATTTTTTACACATACACAAAAGAAATATCTGGCTAAAGTTCACACCAAAAACAAACCGACTAAAGTCTTCCAAATTCTATTTCTTTTATTGTTGTTTTAATTACTATCTGCTCCTGCAGATCACTGTCGGCAATAATTCTCGCGATGAAAGTTTAACTCTAGAATCTGGTGCTCCACTTTGGATGCACATGTTCAGATTCAGCCTAAACTTGTTCACGACTGTGCGTACAAACACTGTCAAACTTATGGCTGCACTCTGGTTCGCACATTTGTCAACGATTTTGTAAATTACCTTCATTTAGATAAGTGTTTGCAATGCGCGTGTGCTTGTGAGTTTTTTTGCTCCCAGAGTAGTTTAACATATTCTAATATTATCCATTCTTTTTTTTACTCATATAGAATATTATAATTGTGTTATATGGTGCGCATGCGTAACTCGCACTTTACTATTTTAAAATCTATTACTTTTATTTTTGAATTTATGACCGTATATCATTGCACTTTCACCAATCCCATTTGTTCTACGATCTTTCTTGTGTGTGATAATTTTAATTGTAAGAATTTAGAAATGCTTATCCGAATAATACACGGTGTTGTAATCTGTATTTAACAACAAACCAATTTTACTTTGGTCATTTTTGTGTTTACAATTTAAGAGTTGTTTCCCTGTAGCCAGATGTTTTCCGACGGACCCCCAAAACTTTCAAGACCATACATGATTTTTGTGATATTTTGCATTTATTTAAATTTGTAAAGACTTGTAAATAAAAAATCTAAGTGTACATTTATACGAGATATATTTTTTTGTTTTGTAGCTTGATTTCAGTTAGTTTCTTAAAATAAATATTCAGGATGAATGCCATTTTAGTTTACTTATACATTCAAATAAACTGCCTCCTCTCCCAATCAAACTTTCAGGGTCTTTGTGACCTCATAGTTTTTGGTTCTATGTCCTGAAATAGCCTACTTGGACATTGTCCATTGGTTGAAAGAGTCGCGACTCTCCAAAGGAGAGGTAAACTCATAACCCACCTACCATAATTATATAGAAATGGGTACCACACATTAAATTCATAAGACTTTTTTTTCCATGTTATGCATACTGAGCCTAATATACTTAAAATACGGTTAGACTTACGTAAAGCACAGGTTTATATTTCGTTTCAATGGGACACGATATACTATTTCTAACACTAGTGGGTAATGATGAGCAATGATGAGCACACAAGAAATCATAAAAATTACATTACACAAATCACATTCAACGTTTCAACAAAAAGGTCTTTATCAAACAAAACATCAAAAGACGACGAATGGAAAAATTATCACAACGTCCAACGGAAATATGGAAATGATATGCCGGAAGGTCAGAAAGTACATAAAAACGTGAATATATGTGGAAACGAAACGAACAAAAAGATGAGTAAATGACGGAACAAAAAGAATAAAGACAAAAGACCACAACAACCCAGTGCTAGACATAAGAGTGGTCGGAATTGAGTCCAAGAGGCTTGAGTGTACTCAATTCAAAAATGAGACGATTTTCTAGAGCATACCTAGATCTATCATCAGTGGTGCAAGATCTGATGGTGGTGACCTGAATATCCAAAGCACCATGATGAACATAGCCGTTGAAGTGGGTAGCCACTGGAGTGGGTGTTCTGTGCTTGATGGCATGACGATGGTTACAAAAACGATCGCTCAATCGTAGGCCGGTTTCCCCGATGTACTGTTTGCCACAACGTTTACATATGATCACGTAAATGACATTACGGGATTCACATGTAAAGGCCTCATCGATGGAGAAAGTGGCCATGGGAAATGAAATGGGGCGCATCTGAACTACGTAAGGACATGTAAAGCAACGGACACGTGAGCAACGAACAGTGCCAAAATGGTCAGTAATAGAAGACTTAAGGTGGCTATGAACCAAGATGTCCTTCAGATTTCTATCACGCCTATAAGCCACCAGAGGTAAGTCATGGAAAGCGTCACGGGTGTCAGGATCAGACTGGTGAAGAGAATAATGTTTGAGCATGATGCGTCGAACAGAAGAGTTATGGGGATGAAAGGTAAGAACAAGTTTAACCCTATCAGAGGAGGAGGAAGAACTATGAGAGTTAGTCGATGTATCGAGGCGAGACAAATGGCGCACACTGAGCCAGGCGGATGAAAGAATGCTTCATGGAACGATCGTCTACGGAACAACTCAATCATCTCAGAGGACTTGTTCGAGAAAACCGTCGTAATCGCTACATAAGCGACGCAGGGTAAGGGGGGTGAATGGTGACAATGATGTCAAGAAAGTTGACAGAAGTAGTGGAGATATTAGATGTAAATTGAATAGCAGGGTTGAAACTGCCGATGAAGTTGATGAAATACGATGTGCATCTTGCATTGCTCTTGTGCGGACCCAGGGTTAGAAGATAACCAAAATCCTAAAAGTACCTCCTCGTGGCGCACACTGGAAACAGAAATACAGCGCTTCTTACTGTATTCCTGGCTAACACTTTTAGGATCGTGTTCGTGGATGCTGTAGATGGAATTAGAATTGTCTGCAGAGAGACAGCAAATATCTCCGACACCTCTACGTCATTACATCCAACATATGCGACATTTGTGCATTTCGACTTGGCCGGCTTAAAAAGTAGAAACATTGGAGGGGGGACGAATGTCAATGTCTCTAACATACGGTGATCTTACAAGCGCACACCGATTTAGAAAAAAAAAGGTAACATGCTAGAGGGCAGTGTAATGTACGACAGTCGATTCAGTGGCAACGCTACAATAATCCAGCACGAGACCGACTGGTCAAAGTGATGTTCATGCTCGGGAACACACAGAAGCCCGCATGTCCCATCACAGTTGACCCCATTCAAAGTAGGAGTTTAGCTCAAGTAGTGGACGTCCAGCTTGAACACGCACTCATGGGTATGGAAGAAAGCTTTGAATAGTTTCCCCATTGTACACAGGACAAGCATTGAACAAATGTCGGGGAGCACATTGTTTAAATATCTGACCGAAGCAGTGGTGAGACTCGGTACGACTGTCAGCCGTTGCCGAACACGGCTCATACAGAGAGATTCGGAGTCAGTAACCAAGGGCCCACTGCGATGCTCCTCGTCCGAGAATAGTATTTTACCCACCTCTTTGGGTGATATACGCAACGGCGAAGAGTCAAAATACACAGACCGCGTCTGACCATGGGATTGGAAGACCATCTCAAGCGGACATGGTGAGTGCGTGAGAAATGCACAGGTCAAACCCCAAACGTGTTTGGTAAAGCAGCACCTCGTCTAGGAAGGTGTATTAACCCTGAGTCTAATTCCAACCGTCGCCGTTACCCAACACGGCTCATACGGAAGACATATCTGGCACCTAGGGTCACAAAGGGTGGTAATGGTATGGTCTTCCTACACAAGAAGAAACTCGCTGGTTGCGAAGCGCCTCGTCAGGGAATAGAAAAATAATGGGTGACCCAAGTAAATTATTAGCTCGTCTCGTAACATGTACCCCCCTGAGTAGATGGCTCCTCCAATAAGCACTGCACCAAGCAGAAAAGGTGAAGTCTCCTGTGTATAAAATAAAGCTTAACCCCCCTCCCCACCACCGCACATAGGTAGTTAAGATCTAATTGCTCGTAATACCTGGGGTTCTCAAACACATAAACAACCACATAAAACATTTAGTAAACATTTAGACGCCACTACATGTTTAATTATTTCCCTTGTCTATGTTTGTAAATGCCATGTTCATCATTGAATAATTGAAATATTTCTTTATGTAAGGTTGGGGTTAGCTATGTAAAACACAACTATTCTAACCCTAACCCAAACCCTAAAATAAACTAATATGTAATTATTAAATGATGAAGTAGAAATTTACATAGACAAGGGAAATAACTCGAATATGTGGTGGCGTCTTCTTGTAAAGTACCAAACATTTTTATAATGAAACACCTTAAATGGTGTAATAGAATGATGTATAACAATAAAAGTGAAATCAGGTATATATTTTAAACAACGAAAAAAAGTAACAAACAACATAAATAATTATCCTGACAATTAATATCTAGATCGTACTAATGACACAAAGCATCAGCAGTCAACACGAGCTAACCTCGATAAGAAAATCCGAATATAACTAGTTATATAGATTAGTCCTTGGCTTAAAAAACTATACTCAAATGATGAACCGGAAGCAGGGAGACACTCTATCTTTCATGGATACATTTAAATGATGAAAATGCCACGCTTGCAGTGTTTTAGTCAAGCTCAACTTGCAGGTGGCTTGGGTTAATTGGTAATGGACAGACGTCTTTATAACGGTTGCAAATGTTGATAAATCGACTGCAAATTGTAGGAGAAGTGCTAAAAAGTTGAATTCAATGGGTGAAGTTTAGTAGATAATGTCGTGCGGTTGGCAGATGAGTAACGATTGTTGTCTAACTCTGACAGAACATTTGCGAGGACTAGAAATATGTGATTACTTGAGTACCAATCACAATTTTGTGGACGGGCTAGAAATATAGGCCTACTGGTACTTGAGAATTACAAGAACAGTATAACATAATTCAAAATAGGTACAATGTGATAGACAAAATAGAAACTATTGAAGAACAGTGGACGATGTTAAAAGAATCATTGCAGCAAACATCTAAAGAGATCCGGCCACCCAAGAAACATCTCAATAAGAAAGACTGGATGACAGAAGATATTTTGAATATGATGAAGCAAAGAAGACATTGAAGATGAATAACATTGAAGAATACAACAAGATGAACAAAGAAATTAAACATAAGTGCAACATAAGTTCAAGAGGATTCGTTAAACGCAAAGTGCAGTGAAATAGAAAATACTATCATAGAAATACAAGTAATACACATTTACAAATAAAGGAATTAACAGGCAGAGTTCACAGGACTGGGTGTCTGAAATCTGAGCAGGGACACATACTAATAGGAGAAAATAAAGTCCTGCACAGATGGGAAGAATATATTAAAAAATTGTACGAAGATAATAGAAATGATATTAACTTAAATTATAATGAAAGTCCAAGTATATTAAAAGCAGAAGTAAAGGACGCTATACAACACTTAAAAAATAATAAATCATCGGATCCGGACAAGATTACAAAAGAAGAATTAGAAGCCCTGTGAGATTATGGAATTGAAGTTATCACCAAAATGTTAAATGACATCTACAACAGTTGCTATATTCCATCAGATTTGCTACAATCAATTTTCATAGCCCTACCAAAGAAACCTGGTGCAGTAGACTGCGAAGACCACAGAACAATTAGTGTTATGAGTCAGATGACCAAGATTCTACTGCGCATAATAATGAGGCGTATAAGAGAAAAAATAAAACTAAAGACAGCAAACGAGCAATGCGGATTCGTAGAAGGAAAAGACACAAGAAATGCCATATAAGAACATTAATGGAGAGGGTCATAGAAGTACTCAAGACCTTTATCTGTGCTTCATAGATTACAGAAAAACATTTGATAAGGTGAAGCATTCAGAGATTATAAAACTGCTAGAAAATCTTAACGTTGATGGGAAAGATCTAAGAATAGTAAGAAATATGTATTGGAAACAAACAGCTGCGATGGGAGTTAACAACACTATAGGTAGATTTTAAAAGATAGAAATGGGTGTCAGACAAGGTTGTGTAATGTCACTGGACCTTTTCTCTTAGTATACAGAATACATTATGCGAAATATAGAATATATGCCAGAAATAAAAGTGGGAGGATACAATATAAATAACTGATGATATGCTGATGACGCAGTATTGATCGCAGGAAGCGAACAGGAACTACAAGCCCTATTAGATAAAGTAGTGAAAGAAAGTGAAAACAAAGGCCTCAGTTTAAGCAAGAAGAAAACAGAAATAATGGTTGTATCGAAGAGACATAAATCACCAAGATTCAACATAATATTAAATTAATGACACAAAATTAGCACAAGTTGAAAAAGTGAAATATATTGGCACCCTGTTAACATCAGAAGGTAGATGCTCAAGTGAGATAAAGAGCCGAACAGCACAAGCCACATCAGCATTCCAAAATATGAGAACCATTTTGTGCAATGGAACACTATCAATGCAGAACTGAATTCGCGTGCTGAGATGTTATATCGAACAAATTCTTTTTTCTGGATGTGAAGCATGGACTGTAAACAAAAAAAATTCACAGCGAATTTGAGACAACAGAAATGTGGTTTCTGAGAAGAATGATGAAAATACCATGGGCAGCTAAGAAAACTAATGAAGAGGTTCTCATTGATGCTGGCGTAAAAAGATTCATCACATCAAACATTTTGGACAGAAAGTCACGGTTTCTATGGCATGTGCTGAGAAGAACACAGCTTGAACACTTAATATACACTGGAAAGATCAAGGGGACAAGATATAGGGGACGTCAAAGAGAAAAGTTACTAGATGGACTTATATTTTGGCACGGTAGAAGCTCACCAGCCGATCTTATTGACAACACAAGGGACAGAGTCATGGAGAAACATGATCGCCTACATGATAAGTATAATTCAGCATGGTACTTGATTGACTGATTGGTACTTGAGTAAAGTACCAATCACTATTGAGGATAGGCTAGAAATATATGCTTACTGGTACTTGAGTACCAATCACTATTGAGGATAGGCTAGAAATATATGCTTACTGGTACTTGAGTACCAATCACTATTGAGGCCCAACATGATGTGTGTTGCAATGACTTCTCTAAAGCAACATGGGGAATCTGATTTATTGTCCATATGGAAACTGGTTAAATTATATACACAACAACGACCCCTTCATCTTAAGTGTCCCTTCATCTTAAGTGTCAGCACGGCAGTTAGGTACTACATTTCAATTGCTCCCCAACTATGAAGTCTAGTTACCCGTGTCCAGCAGTCAGACTAAGTAACAGCACGAGGAATTCAATTACTATTATGAGTTTCCTTTTTTATATGGTGAACCAACTTCTGAGACATTTTTTTTCCGTCTCCCTCCTACAGCCAAAATAAATTGGCCATCGAATTTATTTAGAGTTCAGGAAGGCAGATCTTATATATGAAAACGGTGCAGATTACGAGAATGAAGTCCAGAACAACGGAATGCGGTATCATGGTTTACAGCATGGCTGAAATATCTGTGCTTTTTGACTTGACATATCCGACTTCATCATGACGTGAATCACTGATTTTTATGAGATGAGACAACCAATATCACCCCAAACCTTGTTAGTCGCTTTATTACGACATTCCCGACAGGTAACAGTACCCTTGATAGTGAGATTGCTTGCTATCACTGGGTTACGGCGTGCCAGGTTCGAAACCACGCCCGGATAAAAAAAAATCTGGGTTGTGATTTCTCTCCTGACATTCCTCCAATCGACTCAGCTGTAAATGAGTACCTGACGCATGAGTTAGGGGAGGTAAAGACAGCAAGGAAGGGAACTTGCCACCCAGCCTAATAGTTGCTGCGGCTTAGCACATGAAGAGTTATCTTCATCCCCGACGGCATGTTGCTGCCATGAGACCTACCTTTACTTTTGCCTTAATAACCTGCACGAAAATCAATGCGATTTCTGCCTGGAGTGTGAAGTACGTTGTGCTACCGTTATGCACCATGTAGGCCTAGCAATCCGACTTTTCTAAGTGATATGAACGAGCGAGAGACGTTAGATAGCAAAAATAACCACTCTCACACTACGTGTGTGAGAAAATACAGTGCGTATGTGTAGGTGGTCAAGATCATATATGTGAGGATATGGTCAGCATCACACAAGTTGCCTTTATTTTCCCTATATTCCTTCTGGTATTTATTTCATGAGACTGTTGATGTCATGATGTGTGTGGTAAAACAAATAAATTCCGTTCACTTCGGTATCGATCCTGAACCACGGGGTTACAGAGCCACTGCGCTACCGCAGCTGTGTGCAAACATTATGTGATTGACAAATAAAAAATGACAATGAGCGCACAACCACTGGAAGAGAGAGGAATATTGAAATCCATTAGATCCGTACATTGAAATCAAGATGGTATCTTATCATCGTCGTTGTCACCATCATCATCATAACGAAAGCTTCATAGATAATTAAGTAAAATATAATTATTATACAATTATAATTATAACTACAATAATTATTAATTATCGTATAGTTTAATTGTGTGCCTCCACCTCAGCCTGCTGATTAGTGTAATTATATGTGTGTGAGTGTGTATGTGTGAACTGTACAAGCGAATGTGAATGTGTGAACTGTACAAGCGAATGTGAATGTGTGAACTGTACAAAATAATAAATAAATAAAATGTGTTTCTCCGACTTCGTAGCAATTCTACGTTTGAATTATACATGAAGTGTTTATTTCAGTCTGAATGAATTACAAGCAATAGAGGTCTTGTATCACTTTGTGTCATTAAGCAATGTGGTTTCTTCAGAGCTGTGTTTTATAAAGACCAACTTTCAGCGCAGTTCAATGTTTGAAGATGCGCCTCCTGCTCACAGAGAAGTAAACAAATATAATTGTGACGATAAAGTGAATGTGGGGAAAGGGGGCACTTCTACTGTGACCATCGGCTTTATAAGCCATACTGGCTTACGCTTTATTAATGATTCATTTGACTATTCCCGTGACTGTCATTGATGACTATGACTGTACTTTGTGTGACAACCAATGAAAATCAAGGGAATAATCACATGAATCATTTTAAAAGACTGGATTTCCAATTAGCCAGTATGTCTTATATATTTTATTGGGGAATACAGTGCAAGGCCTGTATTCTTCATTGACTAGGCATACCAGGGATACAGTGGTCAGTAGTAAGCCGACCGTCTTCACTTTCCCAGAAGATCTGGTTAGTCTAGTATGCCACATGTTATACCCGCGATTCCGCCGAAGACGGGTGTGTCGGGCCATTTTCGCAAACAAAACGGCGACACAACGCATTCCTATTCTTTGGACTACATCCTGCAGGAAGTCTAATAGAGCCATGATCTTGCTACAAGAGAGATCCAACGGGAGTTTGAGAATGAACGCTGAAGAAGAAGAATAATTGCGATAACTAATCTTTTTTTTTTTATTAAAGTAGTGGTTGACATGACAGCAACGATTCCATGTATGATAACTGCCATTCAAATCTAATAGTAGGAAAAATATATTGTGACCGGTATCGGTTTCTGGTGTCGTTTGCTGGGTGTATGTGTCACGGGGTCAAATCATCTAGTCAGGTACTAGGGTTGTATATATCAAATATAACACTTTATCACCGTTGAATAAATTCCAGTCACCCACTTAATGTGACCAGGTCCTCACTGGCAGGAAGTGTGACCTACTTGCCGCTATCTAACTTTTCTCAATAACGCAGGATATTTTTCTAACGTTTATTTTTTATTTGTAAAATCACCTGGGTTATTATAAGATCTTGTTCTCCCTTTCAGCTAACTGTTTCAGCGTTTCCATCTAGACTGTCATTACATCCATTGTCTGTTTTGTCTTTAAGTTTAACTTTTATGAATAAACATCTTTTCAACGATTTACTTGAGTGTACATTGGTTATATCATTGTCGTATGATTGATTTGGGCTGTTGAAATCGCATGAGTTTTCACTTAAATCTCGTTTCTTAAATTTGCGTTATTGTCTCCAAGGGTATAAGATACTTCAGATGGCTTCTAAGGACCTATAAATTATGTCAATAATGTTTTGTCAATTTTTGACCACCTCCCTTTGTCAACAACTGATTTCCTGATATTTTAGAAATATGTTTCTCATTAAAACATTTTTCGGTATATTAAAAAAAAACAGCATTGTCAACGTCAACGTTTGTCACACCTCCATTGCACTATGACATTACATCATATTCACCTTTCTTGTGGGGAAACGGCAGTTGTGTCGCTCAGGTTTCTGGACAATGGTCCTACTACATCATTTACAGCATGATGTAGTCCTAAGAACTGAGATAATTGTGTCTGCGTTGTATTTGCGGTAATGAACCACCACATCTGACTTCGGCAGTGCCGGTTTTGTACTAATTATATACATGTTCAACAATCATATTCTTACTTATTTATTGAATATTTGTATTTCTACGGATCACACTGATCGTTGGATCTGCTCTGGATTTTTAGTTGTACAGATACATTTACTGGTTATACATATACATTTAGTGGTTATACATATACATTTAGTGGTTATACATATACATTTAGTGGTTATAGATACATTTAGTGGTTATACATATACATTTAGTGGTTATAGATACATTTAGTGGTTATACATATACATTTAGTGGTTATAGATACATTTAGTGGTTATAGATATATTTAGTGGTTATAGATACATTTAGTGGTTATAGATACATTTAGTGGTTATAGATACATTTAGTGGTTATACATATACATTTAGTGGTTATAGATACATTTAGTGGTTATAGATATATTTAGTGGTTATAGATATACATTTACTGGTTATACATATACATTTAGTGGTTATAGATACATTTAGTGGTTATACATATACATTTAGTGGTTATAGATACATTTAGTGGTTATACATATACATTTAGTGGTTATAGATACATTTAGTGGTTATACATATACATTTACTGGTTATACATATACATTTAGTGGTTATAGATACATTTAGTGGTTATACATATACATTTAGTGGTTATAGATACATTTAGTGGTTATACATATACATTTAGTGGTTATAGATACATTTAGTGGTTATAGATATATTTAGTGGTTATAGATACATTTAGTGGTTATAGATACATTTAGTGGTTATAGATACATTTAGTGGTTATACATATACATTTAGTGGTTATAGATACATTTAGTGGTTATAGATATATTTAGTGGTTATAGATATACATTTACTGGTTATACATATACATTTAGTGGTTATAGATACATTTAGTGGTTATACATATACATTTAGTGGTTATAGATACATTTAGTGGTTATACATATACATTTAGTGGTTATAGATACATTTAGTGGTTATACATATACATTTACTGGTTATACATATACATTTAGTGGTTATAGATACATTTAGTGGTTATACATATACATTTAGTGGTTATAGATACATTTAGTGGTTATACATATACATTTAGTGGTTATAGATACATTTAGTGGTTATAGATATATTTAGTGGTTATAGATACATTTAGTGGTTATAGATACATTTAGTGGTTATAGATACATTTAGTGGTTATACATATACATTTAGTGGTTATAGATACATTTAGTGGTTATAGATATATTTAGTGGTTATAGATATACATTTACTGGTTATACATATACATTTAGTGGTTATAGATACATTTAGTGGTTATACATATACATTTAGTGGTTATAGATACATTTAGTGGTTATACATATACATTTAGTGGTTATAGATACATTTAGTGGTTATACATATACATTTACTGGTTATAC
Organism: Meghimatium bilineatum; assembly: GCA_034231615.1. Taxonomy (NCBI): domain Eukaryota; kingdom Metazoa; phylum Mollusca; class Gastropoda; order Stylommatophora; family Philomycidae; genus Meghimatium; species Meghimatium bilineatum. The sequence goes on along the minus strand of CM067298.1, from coordinate 110,901,044 downwards.
ATATACATTTAGTGGTTATAGATACATTTAGTGGTTATACATATACATTTAGTGGTTATAGATACATTTAGTGGTTATACATATACATTTAGTGGTTATAGATACATTTAGTGGTTATAGATATATTTAGTGGTTATAGATACATTTAGTGGTTATAGATACATTTAGTGGTTATACATATACATTTAGTGGTTATAGATACATTTAGTGGTTATAGATATATTTAGTGGTTATAGATACATTTAGTGGTTATACATATACATTTAGTGGTTATAGATACATTTAGTGGTTATAGATATATTTAGTGGTTATAGATACATTTACTGGTTATACATATACATTTAGTGGTTATAGATACATTTAGTGGTTATACATATACATTTAGTGGTTATACATATACATTTAGTGGTTATAGATACATTTAGTGGTTATACAGATACATTTAGTGGTTATACAGATACATTTAGTGGTTATACAGATACATGTACTGGTTATACAGATACATTTAGTGGTTATACAGATACATTTAGTGGTTATACAGATACATTTAGTGGTTATATAGATACATTTAGTGATTGTACAATTAAATTTAAACTCTGCAAGAGGCCTAAACACATTTAAACTACTTGCTTCCTCGTAAATATATGAAGAACGACAAGAAGAGATGGACATCGTTTTTGACAAATAGTTATGTCTAAACCATTAAAGTTTTCATTGTTTCACTATTGAAAGTCATGGTTCTTGTGCAATTGTAGACATCGCTATTTGATTTCTTACGTAAATTTGTCTAATTGTCTATGTATGAGATGCGCTGAATTCGTCTGTAACATTTTTATTGGAAGGCGTGTAGCAGTTTCTCTATATCTGCAGTGAGTGTTAACTCTGACAACCATACAACACACTAGAAAAGACAATTGCGTTATTAAATTTGATTTTCACAAAGTTTTTGATTGTTTCAGAGAAACAAACAAAATCCTGGAAGAATTTCATTACCAAATACGAGAATATACAGTTTGCATTTTCTAGAGACAATACGAGAAATGATCATATAGAAAACTGATTTCATAAACAACGGGTATGGTCTATTAGTTTTAGAATAAATGTCGTAGAGAACCCTTAGAGAATATTTGCTGGTAAGAATTCGAGGTATTCAAGTAGTCAAATAAATAAATACATTAAAAATAATGTGTTATTGGCTGGCAAAAATTCGTGTGAAACAAGCAATAGAAGGTGGTACTGCTAGTAGAACATAATGGAAAATAATACTCACGTGTAAAACAGGTAATGAAGTCCTACTGAATGATGACTAAAACACTACACACTATCACTAACGGATGTAAATATGGTACATATAACAAAACAAAACACGAATATAATCTACAGATGACAATACACAGGACAAAGTCAAAAGACAAAGTCAAAAATACACAGGACAAAGTCAAAGACAAAGTCCTGTGTATTGTCATCTGTAGATTATATTCTGTGTTTTGTTTTGTTATATGTACCATATTTACATCCGTTAGTGATAGTGTGTAGTGTTTTAGTCATCATTCAGTAGGACTTCATTACCTGTTTTACACGTGAGTATTATTGTGAAACAAGCAGAGAGGACACGAAACAGTAAACTATTTCTACAATAAGATTTTTTAAAATTAATGAATAAAATAGACTGCCACTGCAAGTATTAAAATGAATACCAGTTGGTAAAAGAAAGAGAGTGCGACCATCAGTAGAACAGCCATCAGCGATGTAATGATTATGTAGCTAAACAACATGCAAGAAGTGTACAAATGAATATCACATCGAGCTCAATCAAACTGGACATCGTTTGCAATGAGAGCTGAAGTATCATAGAGAGGTAGATATTCGGTTCATGCAGAAAAATCAAAAATCAAATAAGACAGAAAGATATACCCGTACTAGTAAAAAATATTATGACATAAGGCAGATAATTATTGTGAAGGAAATCAACACCATTAGATATAAATATATGCCAAGATATTCTCTATACCTAATTAGCAAACAAAGATATGACAGTATACTACATCCGGATTCAAGATACGTGAGTAATAAGTGAATGGAAACTGATAGTTGACATGTTGCTAGTTGTGAAGTATGTTGTTTGTGAATCATATCTGAAGAAACTGATAGTTGACATGTTGCTAGTTGTGAAGTATGTTGTTTGTGAACCATATCTAAAGAAACTGATAGTTGGCATGTTGCTAGTTGTGAAGTATGTTGTTTGTGAACCATATCTAAAGAAACTGATAGTTGACATGTTGCTAGTTGTGAAGTATGTTGTTTATGAATCATATCTGAAGAAGCTGATAGTTGACATGTTGCTAGTTGTGAAGTATGTTGTTTGTGAACCATATCTAAAGAAACTGATAGTTGGCATGTTGCTTGTTGTGAAGTATGTTGTTTGTGAACCATATCTAAAGAAACTGATAGTTGACATGTTGCTAGTTGTGAAGTATGTTGTTTATGAATCATATCTGAAGAAACTGATAGTTGACATGTTGCTAGTTGTGAAGTATGTTGTTTGTGAATCATATCTGAAGAAACTGATAGTTGACATGTTGCTAGTTGTGAAGTATGTTGTTTGTGAATCATATCTGAAGAAACTGATAGTTGACATGTTGCTAGTTGTGATGTATGTTGTTTGTGAATCATATCTGAAGAAACTGATAGTTGACATGTTGCTAGTTGTGAAATATGTTGTTTGTGAATCATATTGATGAAGCTGTTTCAGATCAAGTGGGATATACACGATGAAGAAAATAATGGCTGCGAAGTGGCTATATAACATAATATGGCTATGTGTCAGAACGTCGCTAATTAATCCTATGGACCGTGGACATTTTGTTCCACACTGAACATTTGGGGGGTGAGAGTATGTGAGACATTGAGCAGCTCTTGCCTTCCAGTATGTTGTTATTTCTGTAGCAACTTCACAAATCCTGAGTCTGTGACATCATTCAATTTTCAAATAATCGCTAGTTTGAATTTTATATATGTCAATATTTTTATATAATTAAATTGTTTTAGAAAACTATCCTACTTGGTTTATTTATACACCACACTATACGTTATATTAACAAAATAATATAGCCTAAGTTATATGGCTGTCATATTGTTGACAAGCCTGATGGATACGTTGTGAAGAGAGTGTTTTAGTAGAGTGACGTGGAAATAAAGCCTCATTTTCTCCTTGCACTCATACGCGGGTATCTCCTTTAGTTATTCCAGGGCCTACGATCATTGAATCTAAGAGAACCCGAGCTAGTTGTTCACAGATACTTATTTAAAAGTGTGTGATAGTGCAATCGGTGTATTACATCATTGTATTGATCTGGAACTCTTCCTTCAAACATGAACGTGAAACTTTAAGAGTATTACAGTATATACTACTGATAAAATATAGTTTGTCGAAGTTAAGTTGTCTCTGTAACACAGATGTGAGCGTGAAATTCGTTTTTGCTTGAGTAAAAGACACCTCTTACAGTAAGGTACTTCTTTAAATCGCGGACGTGTACTTTAAAAAAAAAATTGTAATAGTTTGGTGGTCAACACATCAACACATATTGGTGGTCGCGGTTGTGGTAATCTAGTCACTACAACCTCCAGTTCTTGTATGTAGTAGGTAGTGAGTGTTGAGAACGCCAGCGTTTCGTTTTATACAATGTTCTTAACCGGAAGCACACCTGACTGTATAATTTATACCAGTTGTATAAATAGATCGTGTCTGGCAACTGTGACTTCTGGCTAATTGATAACTCACGTAGTTCTGCGCTCCAAACACCGGATGTATCAGCAATTAATAAGTTCACAGATGTATGACAACATAACAATTTATAATATCAATAATTTTCACGAATGTTTTTTTGGAACTTCTCAAGTTTGGCAATGATGTTATGCCTTGAACCCAGTAGGTTAAAAGTACTGTAACAGGTTTCTAACTCATGGGTCATGACCCCGAATCTTATCGCCAATGTTTTAATGCGTGTGCAGAGTAGCCGGTTGAAACAGTAAGCTTAAAAAATATTTTTAAATATCAGTATATCCTCCAAACAATTACTAGCTTTATAATATGTACACTTTTGTTAGAGTGTGTATTTTAACGCTTTTTAATGTGAGAGCTGTAAAATAAAACAAAAAAACGTTAAATTTTGCGAAAACAAAAAAAAACATTAAATGTTGAGAATGACATAAGATTGTCATTAACAAAAACCCACCGGTGAATTTTAAATCTTATTAGGGAGTTACAATTTCAAAATTCGCATAAAATATGTCGCAAGCTAAAATTATATTATATTATACTGAATTATATTATACTGAATTATTTTTTATGTCTGTTTTTTATTACCCTATTACAAACTTTAAAAATATATAGAGCTCTTGAAGCACATTTCTTCTATAAAATGGGGTCGCGATTCCAAATTTGTTGGCAAAAATAGTGTATGATAATAGTAGTTGATCAGTGTGTGATAAAAGTAACAAGTTATCAGTGTGTGATAAAAGTAACAAGTTATCAGTGTGTGATAAAAGTAACAAGTTATCAGTGTGTGATAAAAGTAACAAGTTATCAGTGTGTGATAAAAGTAACTGGTGTTATCAGTGTATGATAAAAGTAACTGGTGTTATCAGTGTGTGATAAAAGTAACTGGTGTTATCAGTGTGTGATAAAAGTAACTGGTGTAATCAGTGTGTGATAAAAGTAACAAGTTATCAGTGTGTGATAAAAGTAACAAGTTATCAGTGTGTGATAAAAGTAACAAGTTATCAGTGTGTGATAAAAGTAACAAGTTATCAGTGTGTGATAAAAGTAACTGGTGTTATCAGTGTATGATAAAAGTAACTGGTGTTATCAGTGTGTGATAAAAGTAACTGGTGTTATCAGTGTGTGATAAAAGTAACTGGTGTTATCAGTGTGTGATAAAAGTAACTGGTGTTATCAGTGTGTGATAAAAGTAACTGGTGTTATCAGTGTGTGATAAAAGTAACTGGTGTTATCAGTGTGTGATAAAAGTAAATGGTGTTATCAGTGTCTGATAAAAGTAACTGGTGTTATCAGTGTCTGATAAAAGTAACTGCTGTTATCAGTGTATGATAAAAGGAACGTGTTATTAGTGTTATCAAAGTAACTAATGGTATCGGTGTCTGATAAAAGTAACAAGTTATCAGTGTGTGTTAGAAGTTACTGATGTTAGCAGTGTGATAAAAGTAACTATGTTATCAGTGTGTGATAAAAGTAAAGATGTTTGAAATAGCCAGTTTTATACTTTATATTTCTTCAGTCAGTCATCACTTGCAGCACCAATAGCTTCATTGAACTTCAGATCATCCATGGAGCCACCAAGATTCAAACGCAGCAGTACAACATATTGTCTCCCTCTATTCCGCCCTTGTTGCAGAGGCCTGAACGGTGAGCAAATAATAGTACCTGCGACCTGCTATGCGTGAGTGGAGACGATTAAAAGTTATGCAGTTAAATTGGGTTTGAGTCCTATTTCATAAGTGAAAGTGACCCAAAAATCATGGGTCTTTTATGCCGTGGATAAATCAGATTATAAAACTGAAATATGAAGTTATCGCAGCCAAGCTGATCTTAGAGCTCGTTCTCAAACTCCAGAAGATGAATAGTATGTAGCCCAAAGAACACACGCCGCTGAGCATGTGATTTTCTGACTACATCCTGATAACGTCACTTAAGATGCATACTAATACAGATTATGTGCCAAGTAAACGGGCTGCTGGGCATTTATATCAAATAAAATATACACACAGAAATAACCAAGAAATGGGACTATAACAGAAGTGGACAACCGTTTTGGGTCGCCGGGCCAGATTCTTGATTGATCGTCTTGGATGGAGCCAAACTTCCCAGCCGAACAAGGTGTAACTTGTATTGCTTTTTTCCTGGTAGTAACCACTGGTATTGCTTTTTTCCTGGTAGTAACCACTGGTATTGCTTTTTTCCTGGTAGTAACCACTGGTATTGCTTTTTTCCTGGTAGTAACCACTGGTATTGCTTTTTCCTGGTAGTAACCACTGGTATTGCTTTTTCCTGGTAGTAACCACTGGTATTGCTTTTTCCTGGTAGTAACCACTGGTATTTATTTTTTTAATCATAAAAATATTTGCTGAGTTTGAAGGCAAGGTTTTTGTAGCTTTCACTGTCGATCACAAAAACTTGGTAACAGGCAGGTCTCCGAAAGTCTATTCCATTTTGAACATTGTTTTCATCCGATGTTTACCATATTTATCTCATTATATATTCGTAGAATCATAGTTTATAGTTTGACTAAGACAGTTTGACGTTTTTTTAAGTTCAGGATCCAGTGCATATAGAAGTTTTAAATGACGCTTGTTGTGCTAATAAACGTAGCTTATTGGACTAGATTTGGGCTGGTGACCATGTTTTGACTCCCGGATTAGAAGACAATACTGCTTCAATTATGCAAACGATATTAAGGATTAAGATATCAGGTCACGGTGACAATAAGCCACCAAGAGATAGGAGGAGGATTGACAAAAACAGGAAATCAGAGATTGGTAACGTTTTAGAATTATCCAGCAGGGCTAAATGTATCAATAAACGTTCTAAATAAATGGTTAATTGAAGAGGAGTTTACAGAGAGAGAGAGAGAGAGAGAGAGAGAGAATGTATGTGTGTCTGTGTGAAGCTGTAGGAGTTGAGGAAGTTAAGTTAGTTTGGCAATAAAGGGGGGAAGGACGAGTGGCTGGCAGAGACTGTCCACATCAAACGTGTTCCCAACTGGCAAAATTGAGTTATCTCTTCAACTGGTTAAGTTGAGTTATCTCTTCAACTGGCTAAGTTAGGTGTCTCTTCAAATGGCTAAGTTAAGTTATCTCTTCAACTGGCTAAGTTAGTTGTCTCTTCAACTAGCTAAGTTAAATTATCTCTTCAACTGGCTAAGTTAGTTGTCTCTTCAACTAGCTAAGTTAAATTATCTCTTCAACTAGCTAAGTTAAATTATCTCTTCAACTAGCTAAGTTAAATTATCTCTTCAACTAGCTAAGTTAAATTATCTCTTCAACTAGCTAAGTTAAGTTATCTCTTCAACTGGCTAAGTTAGTTGTCTCTTCAACTAGCTAAGTTAAATTATCTCTTCAAATGGCTAAGATGAGTATTGAGGAGAAAACTGTGCAACGGTGCTATCCTAAACCAGGAAACCTGTGGTGGTGGAGGAACAGGAGTCGTACGTCAAAGGCAAAATAGCTTCATCTAGACTACACTTAATTTTTTGGAATAGAAAGCTAATACATAAGAGAAATAGACATACACATTATATATATATAATCGTGTGTTTCAGTGCCTGATTAGAGATATGTATATATCTAATCTATCATGTACCGTATCTAATCTAATCTTAATTTAAGTATAATCTAAATATAATCTAATTAATCGATCTAACCTAATAAATCTTTCTAATCCAATCGATTAAATATAAATCTACCGAATATAAAACTATGTATTCAAAATCGAATCTACTCCTGACCTAATCTAGATTTCTAGGTGTTCTGCTCTATATATACATTCATTCATACATCAAAATCAAACCATGTGTTGAAGACAGATGTTTCTGGTTTCCTTCAGGAAATGTAATAGGACCAATGTCCTGCTACAAGCTGATGTCAAGATACAAAGGGAATGAGACGAGAAGTTACGATACACGGGAATGTGACGAGATGATGTCAAGATACAAATTGATGTGACGAGATGATGTCAAGATACAAGGGAATGTGATGAGATGATGTCACGATTCAAAGGAATGTGACGAAATGATGTCAAGATACAAGGGAATGTGACGAGATGTCAAGATACAAAGGAATATGACGAGATGATGTCAAAATACAAGGGAATGTGACGAGATGTCATGATACAAAAGAATGTAACATGATGTCACGATACAAGGGAATGTGACAAGAACAGAAAAATTTGATCATTTAGTAAACACTGGAATAATTGAGAAGAGAGTGAGAGAGAGAGAGCAAGAGAAAGAGAGGGAAAGAGAGAAGAAAATACAAAATGTTGTTAGATGGGTTTTCGCCACGGCATAAGAGAAAATCATCAACTGATCTTAGTTCAGTTTATAGCTTGAAGCTACATAGCTCAGTTTATAGATGGAATCTAAAGAATTCAGTTTATAGCTTGAAGCTACAGAGTTCAGTTTATAACTTAAAGCTACATAGTTCAGTTTATAGATGGAATCTAAAGAATTCAGTTTATAGCTTGAAGCTACAGAGTTCAGTTTATAACTTAAAGCTACAGTTCAGTTTATAGCTTGACGCTAGAGATCAGTTTATAGCTTGAAACTACAGAGTTCAGTTTACAGCTTTAAGCCAACGAGTTCCGTTTATAGCTTGAAGCCACAGAGTTCAGTTTATAGCTTGAAGCTATAGAATTCAGTTTATAGCTTGAAGCTACAGAGTTCAGTTTGTAACTTAAAGCTACAGTTCAGTTTATAGCTTGACGTTAGAGATCAGTTTATAGCTTGAAACTACAGAGTTCAGTTTATAGCTTGAAGCCACAGGGATCAGTTTATAGCTTTAAACTACATAGTTCAGTTTATAGCTTGAAGCTAAAGAGTTCAGTTTATAGCTTGAAGTCAAAGAGTTCAGTTTATAGCTTAAAGCTACATAGTTTAGTTTATAGATTGAAGCTACAGAGTTCAGTTGAAGCTACAGTTCAGTCTACAGCTTGACGCTAGAGATCAGTTTATAGCTTCAAACTACAGAGTTCAGTTTATAGCTTGAAGCCACAGAGATCAGTTTATAGCTTTAAACTACATAGTTCAGTTTATAGCTTGAAGCTAAAGAGTTCAGTTTATAGCTTGAAGATAGCTTGAAGTCAAAGAGTTCAAGTTTATAGCTTAAAGCTACATATTTTAGTTTATAGATTGAAGCTACAGAGTTCAGCTTATAGCTTGAAGCTATAGGATTATGTAAAATTAATAAAATTCTCTGTAGACGGCATGCTGCTCTACTTAGGTGTGAAGTAAATATGGGGAAATCCGAACAACATAAGTCAATCCTCTACGTATTGTGCGCTTTTTCGATATATTACACGAGATTTAAGCTTTTACCACATGGATTGTGTTGCTCTGTAGCGGTGTGATACAGAACGTGTGCGAACATGGTATCATTTCAAACCCCGCTGCAGGCAGTTGTGAATCTGGATCGTTCAGAAAGCAATAGCAAACTACTGGTTATATACAACATATATACAACTGCAACGTGTATTTATATTGCCTAGAACTAGAAAACAATACAGCCACAAAATACTGGTTTGATGGCTACTTCCTGAATAAAGATATGCTACCAATTTTATTTACATCTTTTACAACAGAGGTAAGCAGACTTGTTTGGATCGGCAGGATGGATAGTTCTTATAGTGTGGATCTGGGTCAGAACGTTATTATTTGACTCCTTTAGATCCAAGTAATGTTGTCTGAATTCTTGGGCCAGCACATATAGTAATTTTAGATCAGCCTGGTGGGCCATAAAATAGCTTGTGGGCCGGGTTTCGCCCATCACTGGTTTCTTTTTAATCCCGTGGGAATTTTCAGCAATGTCTCTTCTATCCTTTTGTGTTATGAAAAATGGGATGTGTGGGACAATCAAAACTTTATGCCAGACACAGAAGACTATTTTTCTTTATTTTTATGTTGAGAATTGGTTCAGTTTGAGTACCTGCGCATTAGAAAAAAATACTTCATACATGAGAAAGTGCAAGAAGGATTTCGACACAAGTGGGACATGAGGGCGTTAAATATTAATATGCAAAAATGGGAAATGCTTGCACGCGACGGAATCAGCTGGGAGTAGATCTTGAACACTGGATGGAATGATAACTGATGAAGTCGCACTTACGCGCAGCTCGTTCATTTCAAGTGCGCAAAAGATTCATACCATATCACTCGATTTTCATTGTCTTCGAAAACTTACAGGAAGACATATATCTCACCGTCTGTAAAAATTAAGCCAAAATAATAAGATATTACAATCAATTCTAACTACGACTTGTCTTTGTGTACTTCATGGCTTCTGTTTCCTGTCGCCATATTCATTGAAACATCGGCTCAACAAGCTGTCACTTTACATTCAAACTTGACACCGTCTGGTTAAAAAAAACTACAACGCATTATGGAGTCTTTAGATTATCACCATTTCCCAAACCATGATCTTGCGATCACCAAACGGAGTCGCCGATTGAAACAAAAAAAAAACTAAAAAGTAATTGATTTAAAAGCAGTTTTAATTGGAAATTTACTCCCCTTTTCGTCTAAATATCTATGAGTGACCCTATCAAAGAGTGTTCATTTTAAAATTAAAATAAAAACAATTGTTGAAAATGACATGAGTGTTGGCATTAACAAAAACTCAACCGCAAATTTGGAAGCTTGTAATACCGTTACAATTTTAATCTGCGCATAAATATACTTAAAACTACAATTATATGGATTTATAGTATGCTGAAAAATATGTTTTCGATATACTATCTGTTACCATAATAAAAAGCTGTTGTTAAATATATTGGGATCTCGAGTCACTTTTCTTCCATAACACTGAGTGGCGATCTGAAAAAGGTTGTGAACTTGTAGAGCAATGGTTTTCAACGGGGTCTTATGCCCATTAAGGGTTACGAAGACTTGAAGGGACCACGGTGAAATAATTCAAAATTGGGGTGGGATGTGAGTCCGTTCAAAGAGGGCACATTAAGCCATTTATATTAAATAAATTCAGTACTATATATGTCAGTAAGCATTGCACAGATTTGATATGACCTAAACAAATTCAATGCCTTTTTTTAGAACCCCAGGAAAACATATTTTCTTAAAGTGGGCAGAGTCTCAAACAGGTTGATAACCGCTGATTGACGTGATTGTTTAGTCTGCGCATTATAGGGTACATACCAGGAGTCACCAGGAAATAAGCAGCTTAAAGTTAAACAGTTGATCTGCTTCAGATGTATTAATTTAAATCAAGATTTTATGAACTAAAAAAATGATAAATGAGACCGCCTTCTCCAGATACGATACCCAAATCAGAAAACGATTTCTGCGAACTCTTAATAAGACTATACAATACATTAACATAGTTCATGTGATGTGTGAGACACGTATATTGGGAGATACGGGCAAGTGTTTAAAGACAGAATTAAAATGTGTTGACAAAATTGGAGAACAATACGACATCGTGCCAGCAATGTTGTTTTCAGATCATCTTGCTGGATATTCTGTCTGCATAATTACTAACTTATTCATCCACGAAGTCTGATTTGTCAGGCCATTGACTCAAACAAAACAGAAATAACGCATCTCATACTACATCATGCTGGAGATTACGTAGGATCACTGTTCTACTACAAGAAGCATCCAGTGGGAGTTTGAGAAAGAAAACCAACAAACAACTAAATCATTTTAATTATGATTCTGAGCCAACGGCTTCACACTATTTGCTTATATGAAAAACATCTAGTTATTGTGTATATGTCTGACAGTACTTGAAGCACTAAGAAGTCTTACAAATGCAGACTGAGTATAGAATTTCACAAATTATGTCGGCAGTAAGATATAGCTGTGATTCGGGAAGCCTATCACACTTCAATATGTCTGGGAACAAGAAGTTCAACACAATAACAGTGTTGAGAAAAACAATACAGCGAATAAAACAAAACTTGGGGGGGGGGGGAGATATATTCTAAATTTATATGTCCAACTTATGAGAAAAGCAAATGGTCTGTTTGTCAAATACAACCTATGAGAAAAGTAAATGGTTTGTCTGACAAATACAACCTATGAGAAAAGCAAATGGTTTGTCTGTCAAATACAACCTATGAGAAAAGCAAATGGTTTGTCTGACAAATACAACCTATGAGAAAAGCAAATGGTTTGTCTGTCAAATACAACCTATGAGAAAAGCAAATGGTTTGTCTGTCAAATACAACCTATGAGAAAAGCACATGGTTTGTCTGACAAATACAACCTATGAGAAAAGCAAATGGTTTGTCTGTCAAATACAACCTATGAGAAAATCAAATGGTTTGTCTGAGCAAAATATTTAATCAAAGCTGGAAATCCTTGTCACTAGCCAAACTATGAATAAATGACAAATATTATATAGAAGCAAACGGGATTTGAACTAGATCCGCTCAAATTAGCCCACTTGCCTCGCAAATTGAGTTAACACGTTCCATCTACAACCACACCTCATCTTTAAAAATAAAAGAGGTGATTTTAGTCAAGACTTTCTTCAGCATGAATATTCCTAAGCTACTATAAATATGGATCGTTCGATCGACACACAGACAGCACACTGCACAGTGTGTAAATTCCTCGAGGGATTCTTTACTCCCCTTTCTGCATCCCATTCCCACAACATAAGATCCCTTACGACAGAAGGTATACGTGTATTGCTAATTGAATAACTACATTCTGCCGAAGACGGATGTGTCGGGCTATTTGGCGCAAATAAAACGGCGACACAACGCATTTCCATTCTCTGGACTACATCCTTCTGGAAATCGAATAGGACCATAGTCCTGATTCAAGAGATATCCAGTGGGAGTTTGAGAATGAACGCTGAAGAAGAATAACTACATTATCACCTATCGTGCATTTATTTTCATTGCCTTCCTGGACTAACGCACACATCTCATGTTCCATAACGAGCAGGTAACGCCAACACGGACAACAAATACTATATTAGATTCAATAGGACCTGCCGAAGACGGATGTGTTGGGCCATTGGCGCAAATAAAACGGCAACACAACGCATTTCCATTCTCTGGACTATATTCAACTGGAAATCTTGTAGGACCATTGTCCTGTTACAAGAGAAATCCAGCTGCAGTTTGAGCATGAACGCTGAAGAAGAAGAAGAAGATTCAATAAATATTATACTCAAATATGTCAAATTAATTCTTTCTTTCGCTAAATAAAAACAAGTCACGTCACCGCCTCTGCCTGTATGCCCGTCACCGTAACAGTTGACAGATCGACATACTTATTATGGTCTGTGGTCTTGGTCGATTGTAGGAGGTCCTGGTCAGTATTAGTTTTCAGCATCTATTGGCTAAATCTGGCCTCGATGGGGATATTCCATTACTACAAGTTACAAGTTACACTGCAATATACTGTCCGGCTCTTCGGCGTGGTACAGTACGCGTCTGTGACGGTCATGGTGTCAAGTTCGAATCCAGCCACAGGCAATTACGCATCCGGACCATTCAGAAAGCAATGATAAAATTACTTAAATTATTTATATTGCTTAAAAATTCACTACAGTCAAAGGCGTACAAATAATACCACATAGCTGCCGTGCGTCTTAAAGTCATGACGAAAACAGATGTTCTGGACCATCCGAGATACAAATAACGCAGCTGGCTGTAAACTAACAGCACAGCGTACTTGACGCCCCTTCCCCCAACGGAAATCACACTTTCGTGTTGGTTAGCAGAAGACATGAAGAAAAACATGAAGACCACAGCCAAAAAATACTGGCCATATTCTGAACAGGATATGAAATGTTTAAAAAATACTGCAATCCTATTTCTGATAGTAATTTCAACACACGTTACACAATTACAAGAAGCTACCAAAAGTTATACGGCAATAACTTTGTTGACAGTCATTTTTATTGTGTTCAGCAAAATTCCAGCGTTGAGAATACTGGTTTGTTTACCAATTTCTCTTACCTTCTTTCCCTGTTCCCTCTAATCCCAATACATAAGCTAGAAGTAATCTTTGACACTCTGGAGATTATCACAACCAGTAAGATGATCTCTGTTGGTATCAACTTAATGCACGAACGTAAGCCAAACAAATACACATTGACTCTTGAACAGCACCCACAAACAATCGTAAATATGCACGCACAACAACATACAAACACACAATCACACGCACCCACGTATTAGGAAATTCCTAAAGCAGTATTCGACTCGAGATAGCGTATTTTCTGTCTTATGTGTTCAGAAATAATATTGAGAATTTGTTCAGGACACCGAAACAATATCGTCTGTAGCCAGGAACCTACGCCTAACACTCACAAACTTCTGCACGTGTGTTTATTTAAAGTAGACCCTGAGACAAGCACCGTAAAGGCAAAGAGGGTCTCCTGATCTCTGAAATGCATGACCCTGTTAATAGCTTCACTCCAGAGTTAAAACACAGGCCTGTGTGGGCTTTCACCTCGGGCATGTGAGGTTTAGCATGTAATGTGCCTTCCAGAAGAAGGAACATGGATATTTTCTGATATGTCTCGCCTTTTGTGCCCTTTCAATCCATCTCACTTTTTTTCTAAATAAATTATCTTATATAAAAATAAGACGGAGTGGGTAAAAACAAAATTTAATATTTTACATACACACAGCAGAGTAGCAGAACCAGTTTTACAAAAATCACCAGTCCACGGTTTGACTTAAAGGTCATTATCAAGTACCGTACGAAGTGTCAGCTCATCATTGCAGTTTACATAGCCGCTTCTCTCTCTCTCTCTCTCTCTCTCTCTCGTGAATTATAGTTCAAATCACTTGCCTCTTTCTAACCACTGCAGTTCACATGACATTTCTATAGTCGGTTCATATTGTTTCTTGTTATTTTGCCTGGTCACCGCTTTTTTTCCTCTAGTCACCACAATGTACATACTTTTTTCTCTCTACTGACCACAATGTACATACTTTTTTCTCTCTACTGACCACAATGTACATGGTTTCCCTTCCTTTGTAGTCTGTGTAGTTTGCATATCCTCTCTTGCTCTTTATTCACTAGTTATTAATTATTATTTATTTCTTAATCCCCTTTTGTCTGATCACAGCAGAAACATATCCCCCCTCTCTCTCTCTCTCTCTCTCTCTATGTCGCCATTGCATTTTAATTCGTTCTCTCTCCCTCTCTCTCTAGTTTACATGGATATGTTATCTCTATGGTCACTGCAAGTTACATTGATGTTTTCTAAATCTATCTAAATGGTGCAGGTGACATTATTTTTGTGTATGATTTCTTCATCTCTTTAGCGTTCAGTTTACATAAATAACTCCCGCCATTTTCTATTTCCCACTCCATCCATCCATCCATATATCCATCCATCTGCACTACACCTTTCTAGTGAATTCCGTTTACATTACATCCTTTCCCCACTCTCTATCTCGTCGCTGCACTTTACATCTGTTCTCTTTCTGTTTAACGTTAAAACCGTTGCTCTGTTTGATCGCTTGAATTTAACACGCTCTTTGATCACTGCCATTTACACTGTTGCTCTGTTTGATCGACAATCTATATAAGATAATAATACTGTGTGAAATGTAACAACAATAGTACTTAGGTAAAACACATGCTTTTTTAATGTTTCACTTGAACATGATGGACGGACTATCGCTAAGGGGTTATGAGGTTTAAACACGAAAACAGACAAATTACAATGCACACAAGACATTTTCAACGTTTCGAATCGTTAGGTCTTTCTCAAGAATATACAAAAACAGTGGAAAACAAGGAAGAAATAGTTTTTACCTTTTACATTAGCAGGAAGTAGTCCTGAGAACGAAACTCGTTCGCAATTGTTAACTCATTGGCTGCGATATATGTGCCTTTCATTCTGCCACATCTAACTTCAGAATAACTTATAGTTCACATTGACCCTCTAGGGAATGAGACAAACAACTCCACCCCAAAAGTTACCTACTCTTATTACATGCATTGCAGTTGTTTTTCTTTGAACTCTTAACATGCCCTGGTAACACACAGGTGGTGTCTTCTTCAATGTTAATTATGTATGTTGTCATAGTATTTTAATACACTCGGAATATGAAACATAGCCCAGTGACAGGTAATTTATATGAATCACTGCTAAAATTTGAACAATCAGAGTTATGGACATAGTGTTACTGAACTGTAGGACTATTAGGTACATTGTTTGTCCATGACCGTCTAAAATAGAAGACATCTGCACAGAATCAGACATTCATTCGTTCCTTTTTAAAAATATTGTCGTGATTCCGTTGGCCACTGTTAATATCCTTGGAGTCGCATGTCAAAAATAGACAAGGCGACTCCTAACATTATAAAGTGACCAACCAAAACACGATAGTAATCTAAAATATACGAATGAAATCCGAATTAATTCTGCGCAGCAGATGTCTTATAAGAACCGTAAACGGTCACGGTTTATCCCTCTCTCTGTTTGACAGAGGTAGAACAAATCCGTCCCGCCAACCCATTTTGTCTGACCCGCCAGCCTAAGAGTACTCAGATACATTGCTCTATCTTAGAATACTATATGCACTGACCCTCAAGCTACAAAAACACTACTTGGACTCCAAGGGACTAAAAAGAGTTGTTTGGCCTTTTAGCAAACGAGAAATGCTCAATAAGGTCGACCGACCTATAGAGATTGCCCACTTCTGCACAAAGAGTTATCAATTGTATCCACTGTTCTTTTGTAACGGTTTCGTGTGTCCTGTTTACAATTCATCGGCTAATTGTTTCACGTATTCACTGCTCATATATTTCAACATTCTTCTTCAAGCGCTTCATTAAGTTTGAAAATTGTAATCTTTGTCTCGTCGTTTCCTGCTAGTCTCTATAATCCGGACAAATCTTGTACGCTCTCGTACTGTTTTCTTCTTCTACCTCACAAAATCTTGTCTAAGCTTTCCAATCCTCAGACCTAGCTTCTTTTCACGTTGCTCATTTAAAGGATTTTACCCCTCGTTTTGCACTCCAGGTGGAAGCTATTTATTCTGTGATGGACCGACTGTGTCGACACTGGCGCCCCAAGGTTTGAAGGCGGTCAATGGCGACCGAGTGGGAGCCCACTAGGCTGCAGTATATACTCTCTTTAATTTGTTTTGACACGAGTTCCCTTGGGATTCCCATTAGATTAATAAATAACCGGTCTGGTCAAGTGGATGCTGTTAGTGTTAAATCAGTTTTCTGGAGAAAAAAGCGGACGGGGAGGGGTTTCTAAAATTGAAAGTAGCTCTGTTACACGTTTAGATTGGTCACCGTAAGCATGTTAGAAATTTCCAGGTCAAGGCCGATCAGGGTTAGATTACTGGCCACTGACAAGAAAGAAATGGGCAAGGTATGTTATATGTTTGTTATGATTTTATGAAATAGTGACCGCTAACGTAATTATATTATTTATGTGGGATGCATTCTATATTTGGCGATCACGGATCAACACAACTCTCACGTGTTGATGGAAAATTACTTTATCCTTTCATGCAACACAACGACGTAGATATTTTGCGGGGGTTTATGATTTTTTTGGTGGGGGCGTTAAATATGAGGTGAAGGGGGTAACAGTTACATATGAGATGAGGGACAGTTACATATGAGATGAGGGACAGTTACATATGAGATGAGGGTAAGTTACATATGAGATGAGGGTAACAGTTAGATATGAGATGAGGGACAGTTACATATGAGATGAGGGTAACAGTTAGATATGAGATGAGGGACAGTTACATATGAGATGAGGGTAAGTTACATATGAGATGAGGGTAACAGTTAGATATTAAATGAAGGAAAATACTTAAATATGAGATGAAGGGGAACCGTTAAATATTCAGTGAATGAGATGAAAGGGGGGGGGGCAGTTGAGATGAAGGGAGATTGTTAAATACGAGACGAAGGAGGAGTAGTTAAATATGAGATGCAGAGGGTAACATTTAAATATGAGATGCAGAGGGTAACATTTAAATATGAGATGCAGAGGGTAACATTTAAATATGAGATGCAGAGGGTAACATTTAAATATGAGATGCAGAGGGTAACATTTAAATATGAGATGAAGATTGGACAGTTAAATATGAGATGAAGGGGCGGTTAAGTATGAGATGAAGGGAAACTTAACTAAGAGATGAAAGGTGGGCCGACAGTTAAATATGAAATTAAAGGGAGTAACAGTTAAATATGAGATGACGGGGGGACCGTTAAATGAGATGAAAAAGGGGGAGGGTGGCATTAAATATGAGATGAAGGGTGCTAACCATCTTTTTAAAACTTGCTTCCTATTACTAAAAGTCATGTCTCATTTTCCTACGTGAAAAAGGGGGAGGGGAAATGAGAACAAACTCCACACCCTTATCTAATGGCTTTATGTCACTACTCAGCTGCCTAGCATCTTCTCTCAGCTGCCCAAACATCTCTCTGACGAAATCTGCATCTTATCCCAGGAATGGATTTTTGTTCATGTAAAAGATAATCTCACTAATACATGTAGGTTGTGCTTGTCTGATCTCAGAGGAACAAGCCGTTCATATTGTCGTTAAGACACCTAAACTTCTCAGTTAGTTCTTATGCCCCTGCAAATTAGTAAGATGTAGTTCGGGGAACGGAATATTTTACAGCTTAGCTCGATATCTGCGCCTTTCAGACTGAGACTTCCGACTTCAACATAGCATCCGGGTCTCTTTAACTATCTATGTTATGGGGCAGTAAAATACATCACTAAAACTACGACATGCGTGGTAGTAACAGTATTGCTATTCTTTGCACCACTTTCGGATCGGCAGTTCACACGGATGACAAACAGGAGATCTACAGATCTGCATAAGAAAGGGGCAACAGAAAGGTAACTTCATTGGGGCAATATTTAGCAAGATATATAATAACCAGCTAGTTGTTATAACGTTCCACTGTTGGAGGTTTCGGAGGAAATTATTTCAAGGGTGAGGTAGGGGCACGGGAGGAAATAAATAGAAAACGGCTTGAATACGCCCACAGTGGTATCCTCCCCATTCCACTTAGTCTCTTCTGGTCTAAAGTCTTTGGCACATGAAGGATATTGCACATATTCACATGATGGATTACCACTGTCTGTGACTGATACCGGCTGACAATTTAAAAAATATAACTACAAAAATGTATTTATTGTTACCTAATTTGCTTCTACATATCTTTTGTGAACAGCCAAGCTATAAACCGTGACAAGACACAACGCAATCAGTTCTTCGAACTATGCCCTGATAATTTGGAGGAGTTTGAGATCAAACGCAGAAAACATATCTCCGTGAGAGTGTATCTTCAACGTTTCTTATTTTGAAAGCCAAAGCAAGAAGTCAATATGAATTAAATCTATAGAATTCTTCTTCGGCATTTATTCTCAAACTCCAGATGGATCCTTATTGCAGGACCATGGTCCTACTAGATTTCTAGCAGGATATAATCCAGAGAATAAAATGCGCAGTGTCGCTGTTTTATTTGCGCATATCGCCCGATACATCCGTCTTCTGTGGGAAATCTATAGAATTACATAGTTGGTATTCGCGAACAGACAACTGCAAATTGAGTTACAATTTCAATTATTATTACATGTGTCAAGCACAAGTTAAAATTATATTGAATTACCATATATACTGAAATCCTTATTTTCAAAATGATTTTTATCCGGTAAAAAATATTTTTAATGTATCGCTGCCAAGAGTCACTGCTTCTATAAAATGACTGCTATCCACTGCTTGTAAAAGATAACAGTGCTATTCACAGCTTCAATATAATGACAGTGCTAGTCTCTCTCATGTGACATATTCTTTCCAGAGAGCGTGGACTTTCATATGGATTCTCTGAACACTCCGCGATTCTGGGCGAGTTGGTCTGTCGCAGCTAAAGACATGTTTAAGCAATCTGATATATCACTGCACTACCGTAGTTTTGGGCGCCCTCTTCCCCTGTTGCCGTTAACTCTGCTTTCAGCTATTAATCTTTCAATGCTGTTATTTCTCTTTATATGAATAAATAAAAAAACAAAAAACAGTTTTCTTGTTAGGATGTTGTTAAGGAGCGGCCCTCTTCGACATTTATTGATCTTAACACTTCTTGTTGTCTTTTAAACTGGCCGTGGTATACGTAAAATCCTTCTGTGGCATCTGATTTCGAAAGCAGCTATTCTCTTTACCATAGTATTATTTCATTTCCATGCCTCCCAACCGTATACTGCCACTGGAAATACACGTGTTCTGATCATACATAGTTTGGCTTTGGTGGTACTTTGCCACAGATTTTTCATTTTCACAAATTTCAGTGTAGCCATTGCAATTCTTCTCTTGATTTCTACATCGCTTTCTTCTGTGATATTTATGTTTGTGCCCAAATACTGGAAATTTGTTACGTCCTCTAGTTCGAAATTGTCACTTATCTTTGGTTGTACTTTCACTTTATCTGTTGTCATAATTTGTTTTCTTCATGTTTAAGTACAAGTTTTGGGTTCACTGTGTTCTTTTGTTGATAGTAACATTTACTTTAGACCATCTCCGTTTGTCGTTAAAAAAACGTTGATGCTAGAATATCTGATTTCTAAATAGAATTACTAGGCACATTACTTGTGCAGTTTGCCATTGCTTTCAGGATAAAATCCGCTTATCGAATAGCACCACAAAAAACACACATTCATTCTCTACGCTATTTTTTAGCGGACGCACATTCATGTGTAGTCACTTCTATAAAATGGGGTTGGAGTCACTTCTATAAAATGGAGTTGGGGTCACTTCTATCAAATGGGGTTGGGGTCACTTCTATCAAATGGGGTTGGGGTCACTTCTATAAAATGGTGTTGGGGTCGCTTCTATAAAATGGTGTTGGGGTCACTTCTATAAAATGACATAGCTAGTCACTGCTTCTATAAAATGGGGATGTTACTCGAAAAGCTTGGAAATATGGCTTTAGACAGTGTTAGGTCTGTTCATGTTTTTCTAGTAACTAGTTTTTAACCAGAAATTAGCAAAATTGCGTTACCCTTTTGTAAGTCTCCCCTGTCAGATTACAGTTCTGCTTAAGTAATTATCTGTTACCGTGCTTGTGTAACCAGTCCCCGTTGTTGAGAGGCTTATTTCTCCTTTCTCAATAAACCATGTCGTTTTTTTTTAATATACACGCATACACGTACATACTCAAATTCGCTAGTTCGTGAGTGGAAAAATACACATACATACATTACTTCTTAAAATAGTACGTTTGTGATGTCCTACTGCTATGTATGGCCTGCTCTTGGTGTGTGTGACCGGGAAAGAATGGGTGTGGTGGAGACACAATGTCAGAATGTCCAGGTTTAGCTTAAAAAATGTAAGTTAGGGGTTCTATAGTTGTGATGTAACAAACATATAAGGCTGATGTAACACACATATAAGGCTGTGTTCCACTTGGTCGTGAATATCTCTACACAGTAACAATAGAAGACTACAGTGTGCTCAACATAACTTGTGACACTGATCTATAACACACGAAGAATGTAGCTGGGTAAGGAAAGCCTGCCTATGAAGACGAAACGTGATATATCGAAGCGTCCAAGCCCTGATGAGTGGCAGCTATGCACCGGAAACCTCCCGATTTTTTACGGCTTGCGGATTCTTCGGAGTTCACTGTTAGGGAAAAGCAACTCCTGCCGGCTAAGAAAATATACAATAGAATTATCGGAGTACACACACATTGGCAACACGGGGCAGCGTAGTACCGTATCGTCTTTGTAGTCGCTATTGTAGCGTATAAGATACTGGTAACAATGTCAGTCAAAACTGCAGACGTTATCCCCCCTCCAAATGTTACAGTTGCAAAGTACCGGTAGCTTAAAAGTGATGTAGTAGCAATAGTAGTTGTACAGTAGCAATTGTTACAGTTACACATCTTTCGACAGTAAAGTCTATGCAGTATTATTGCTACAGGTACTCAAACCCGTATATAAACCCCACCCCCCTCCGCTTCTTTACACAAGAAAGCTAGTAAATAAATCGGTTTAACTACCACTTGATGGATTTCCCCCAAAATATTCACCCCATCCCCACAAAAATGTGATTTTATTTTGTTCAAGGTAAACCCATCTTCGCTTTCCGCAGACTATCTGTTTTACTGATATTTGTTATATATGTATGTATATGCAGTATAGATTACAGTCACAGAAATAGTATAGTTAATAATGAACACTAAAACGTAATGCAAAACATTAGTTAGCAGGACATGATATAACGTGGAACCCGCAGAGAAAAAATAAATAAGACCTAGCGTACACGTGATAAAAAGAGACCAAAAGGACATAATTCATATCGAATGAGGCTGAAAATATATAAAGGAAGAGAGACAAAAGGAAAAGTCTTGTCCGAGGTGCGTACACACCCTCAGGGTGCCCCAAAAGCTTGGTGGACACATACAAGTAAATAAATTTAAACACAAATTGCACAGGGTATGTACATACATATGACATCTACACATATACAATACTCACATCCACACTTAAAACTCACATCTACATATACGGTATGTGTTTGCACAAAACATTTACAAATACAACACACACATACAATACACTTTTCAATCACCTCCGAACACACAGACAGATGCAACACAAGTCTGAAACTGTTATCATAGCCTGCAAAGGACGGATTATATACATATATATATACATATATATACATATACATATATATATATATATATATATATATATATATATATATATATATATATATATATATATATATATATATAGTGACATACTCTTTTCATAACTTTCAGAACTTTGTCTTCATTGTGGATGCTCTGAACGCCTTTCGGTCCCAGACAAGCAGTCCTGCATTGGCCATAGACAACACATTCTTCGATATCGCTGGTTCATCATCTTCTTGGTCTTCCTCTTTTTCTCTCAACCAGCACTCTGCCCTCCAGAATCAGTCTTTCGATACCATCTTGTCTCTTTAATTGTCAAAAAAAACTGTAGCTTCCTACTTATGATGGTATTTAGAAGATACCCTACACTTAATTTCAGTATTTTAAAATTTTCAATTTTCTTTTTCTAATTCCATGATATTCGTAGGATCGTTCTGTAGCACTTAATTTCAAATGAATTTATTCTTCTGAAAATGGTCTTGCTTAAAGTCCAAGTTTCGTATCCATATGTTGCCACTGGGAAAACACATGATCTTAAAAGGGTTATTTTAGTGACATTATTACTACTCTGCCACAGCTTTCTTATTTGTGCTAATTTGAGTGTTGCAATTGCGAGTCTTATTTTAATTTCAACTGGCTCTTATATTCACTAAAAAAAAACCCACATAAATCTACAAAAGGTTTCCGCGCTAAACAGCACTGACAAGCTTTAATGCGTCTCCAAACTTGCTCCATATGTCGTGAGAGTCACATTCCGTTCAAGCTTTGGCAAATATAGAGACACGGGACACGCTAAATGGCAAGATGGCATGCTCGCCTGGTTCACGTTCTTGCTCCATAACATGCCTAGTCAAACACATCACATATATGATTCAGAAGACTAAAATAGGGATCAGTGTTATCAAGGTTATGGCGACATTCGACATGCATAAATGGGTACTGTTTCTGCAAGTGAAGGTGCTATCTGTCATAGATTATGGTATCGGCCTACTAACGTTGTCACAGATGCAAGTCGATAAATTGGAAAAGTCCAAAATGAGGCAATGAGAGCGGTACTGGGGTGTACTAGAGATACACCCATCTCTGCAATTGTAACTACTTATCTTCCCAGTGTTACAGTACGACATCGGGTAGCACAGGTTAGGTCCTACCTTGAAGTAACAAGATACAACCACCATCCATTACACCAACGTCTAGATGAGTCAATAGGAAAACGAATCAATCAAGCGTGGCAGATCATTGACGGCAGATGAAGACACTGAGAGGACTATGCGAATTTTATGAAATAGGAAAAGGCACTGAATGGGAGGTACACATTGAGAAGAAATCACGGACTAAAGTAATAATACAACTAGATAAAGCGTGTTCACAATAAACGGTGTCAAGGTCCACGTTTCATTGCAGGAACTCGCTCAGTAACACTCAAACAACAAGACAATTATTTACACAGATAGCTCAGTTAACATAAATACAAATAAAAGCGGTTGGGGTTTTGTTGCCTACAGAAACGGCGTGAAGTGAGTTTCTAATCAAGATCATGCCTAGTATAAAACAATAGCAAACTATACTGGTCTGAAATATATCAATAACTTATTATTGATGGGGTCTTTGTTACCTCTAATATTTTATGGTAGTGTGTCCTGATATAACCTAATTGGACTTTGTCCGTTGGTTGAAAGGGGCACGCCTCTCCAAAAGAGGGAGGCAAACTCATTAACTACCTACCTGGTCTGAAATGGTTTGTGTGAGACAGACCACAAGACATGTCACAAAGCGCTTGACTATTGTGTAATGTTCAGTCACTGTAGTTTATACTGAATCAGTGGGATTCCTTTACACTGCAGTAAACCTTTTCATTGTATTATTTCTTTCTTCTGCATTCAGTACCGTTGAAGCGAATTTGATTAAATCAAATGGAGGGTCCCCTAAAAATATTCACATTCTTTTTCGTGAGGCTTTTTAATGAGGGTTTAGAATTTTTTGGGACGCTAAAAATTAGGGGAAATTGTTCGCGTGGTGTGTGTGATCGCGCGCGTTTAACGGGTCTACCCTCTGATTTACTAGTTTTCTTGTTTCCTTGTACTTTAATGTCATGTCCTATTTTCCCAAGGATGGAAATTCTAAATCACTCAACTTCACATGCACCGTGCCTCATCATCATCAAGTGCTGTCTCCCTAACGAAGAATGGCTGCTACATACCTCCAAAATCCCATGTCTCTTGTTTTGGTGATGCCTTCTGCTAGACTAACATATCTATCTATCTTGTGATGTTACTCTCTCACTTGCTGCCTACCTCTTGCTCGCCTGCCTTCAACGTTACCCCATAGTAATGTCTTCAAGAAGGTTGTCATGTCTATTTAATATGTCCAAAATGTTTTATTTGTTTGATCTTTATTTCTTTTAATACTTTTTTTTCCATATTAAGTGTTGTTAAAACTTCTTTGTGTGTTTTCTTCTCTTTCCATGATGTTCTTCATATTCTTCTATATATCCAAATCTCAAAGGCATCAATTGTGTCTTCTGATTGTTTGTTTAGAAGAAACACAGAATTACACAAACATAGACATACATGTTTTGTACATTGATGACGACTTTCCTGATACATGTACTTTCAGTTTGTTACTATCAATGAATTCATTTTTATTACAGGCGTCAAACAGCATATGATATCACAGTTGTTTTGTCTCAACTCTTAAATATGGGATTACTTTCTGAAGTATATCTTCATTAGATTTATATATGAAACACAAACTATAGATGGAAAGATGTTGAGTTAGTTTTCCAATCTGAGATATTTCACTAGTTGGCCAGTTGTCTACAGCTTTCTAGTACTAGTTCCTATATAGAAAGAAATAATTTCTTCTTCTTCTGCGTCCATTATCAAACTCTTGAAAATTAGCAGAATGTAAGTTCAGAGATAGGAATGCGTCATGATTTACAGCTTATCTGCTCACTTCGGCCTACACATCCGACTTCAGCATGGCTTCTGAATCATTATGACTCTTCATTTGATAGGACTGCCACATCCTTTCCACAAACCTCCTTAGTCACCTCTTATGACAAGCTTGGCAGGTAAGTGTGTGACTATTTTGTGCTCCCCTTTCGGACTTGACGACACACGGATGATATAGATAATGTTGCATAATTCACCATGGATATCTGTTTTCAACTATTGTTGAGTTTTTAAATATCCTATACAGATTCATTCTTATCTTGAGTATATGTGAACAATAGTATCAAATAGAGGAAGACTCATAGAAGTGTATTGGTGAGAACACAAACCACAATCTGCTTACTCTACTATCTAGGCCGGCTTTTCTACATGATAAACCCATCTCTTTCCGCAAACGTATCTACGGTCCTCAGAGTGGTTATCTAAGAATATGAAGCAGAGGGATTTTTGAGAGTAGGGGCGGCGAGTCAGCTTTGTTTAGTAGGTAGGTAGCCCCCCCCCCAACCACCCTTTTCTCCACTAGAAACATATTTACATCCCTATATAACATATGAATTAGTTTTTTGTGTGTAAACATACCTTATATAATAGTGTAATGCGGCTACAGGCGAGGGTAATTTTTTTGTTTTTTGTTTTTGCGAAAATGTTAAGTATTCTCTCAATAAATATTGATTCTGATGAAAGGGAACTTTAATAGTTTCTTCTCAATCGCCAAGGAATTCAAACATGACAGACGATTGTTGTTCATCGATATTCTATGTTTTGATTATCTTCAGGATACCCATATTTTTTTCACTGCTGTCTGTAGTGGTAGGTGTAGTCAACACTAAACGGAGTAGTTTTGTTACTTCTGATAGATTGAGTCTATGCCACTAACAACAAAATATGACAAGTTCTTTAGTAGGTAAATGTTTTGTCACCTGCATATGCGTTATGAAGTTCATTTTCTAGTAGGTTGCTATCAGAAAATCGGTGCCGTTTTATTAAATTATTAAATATATTCAGATGAAATTCTTTCTCTAATTAATCTTTAAAACCTACTTTCATACACTGATTATGCCAAAAAATAAATACTATTAGCCTATGCGCACAGATAAAATATTCGAACAGAAAGGGGAATTCCGTTTTCAGTTCTAAGAAATACAAATCAAAAATTATATATAAGCGTATGATTGGTCTGAAGTTATCGTCTGATAGAACCATTAAATAGCTATTAACAGATCAAAGGTTAGATCTGCTACAGCCAGCGAAAGTTGAAGCTCTGAATGGAAATATTCTATACTGCAGACAATAATGCATACACTATATTTTTTTTGGCATCAAGGACATAGCTTTAAACACAAAATCAGCGATAATCTTTGTGTAATGTTTATAGTCTGTCATTCTTTCTTTTCGCTTTATACAACACCCTGTATGCCTTACACCATAATTTCTTTTTACTTTTTTATTTTAAATGGGCGAAATATTTTAAAATATATTTAAGTATTTACATATTTACTAATGACTTTAGTAGAACGACTATTAGCCTATACTTAACTATAACTTTGTGTGCGCTATTTAGTTGTTTAATCATGCCAAGCATTTTGGCGTCTGTTGACGCTACGCCACTTATATGTAGTATAGTTTAAAGTAGCAGAAATAGTATAGTTAATAATCAACACACTAGAAATAAATACCAAGCATTTGGTAGAAGGACATGATATGAAACAGAACACGCTGAAAAGAAACGTATAGTTAATAATAGTATGGCAATCATATATATGAATTGCTTTTAGAATTAAAAAGAACTATAAAAAACTTATTTCTAATTTTTTCCCTAAAAATTACAATATTAAAAAATATAAATATCTCATATATTAGTGCTAATATGGACTCTCATATTCCTACAACAGTGTGAACTACTCTATGCTTATTGTGGTTAAATCCATATTTCTAATAGTTGGTCGCACTGTCTGACTATAGAGTACCCGTTGTAGTTGTACAAGACATTATAAATGAGCAAACGGTTGCAGCTAAAATAACGTTACAGATGTAATCACGTAGCAACAATGCATTGATATTAATTTACAGAGCACGATTTAACATTAGCATCTGTTACACAAAATTTATGCTGGAAACAGATATGATAGCAGGTTTTAGGGAGAAATTTAGTGTGACACGCTACTGAAAAGTTCGGCTTATATACGATAATGATAAACAAGTTTGATCTGGAAGAGGCAGTACGAAATGGTTTCTGGTAAAGTTAAATTTCTCAACTATTACACATGTACATGTTAGATGAAAACTAGTTAGAATCAACATCACTACATACTTGGTGCTTTAATTAGTGCACAGTCTCATTTATTTCGGAAATAAGAGAAATTACAAGATTACACACGTGAAAGTTAAAACACCGCTGTAAACTCCATCTTAACATACAACCGGGTCACTACAAAACTTGCGAGATTATTTATACGATTTGATTTTGAAAAATCCCTTCCTGTATAAGCAGTATATATGGTCCCTATCAAAGAATGTTTGAGGTCCGTTGCAGTCAACTTTCAATACGGAGATGGTACTTCATAATTATGACCGCTCGTATAGCAAGTGTTTTTGATTCAATTTACTCGTATGTTGTCTGTGAAAAGGCGAGCAAAGAATAGCGACACCGTTACCCACCATGCACGGTATAAGAGACGAGTAAGGTGGTTTTGGGATGGGATTGGCTGCTTCATTCCATATAGTGTTAAAGTAGCCGAGAAGTCATGCCTATGTCGGATATGTCACGCCGAAAGGTGCAGATATTGCAGCTCTATTCTGTAAACGATGACATGCACTTCATTCTATTCTCCGGACCATATCCTGCCAATCTACAGGAGTCGAAACATTTCACTATATTAACTGAATCGTCTTCTGCGTTCATTCTTCGACTCGTGTAGATTGGCATGATATATATATATATATATATATATATATATATATATATATATATATATATATATATATATATATACACACACAAAATATATATATAGATAGACCTCTGTTCTTAACTGGATAAGCTATCAATCGAAATTCGGATTTGGGTTACGCTTCATTCTTTCCATCCAAAGTCACTGTAAATATTGTGATATATCCGTCAACAAGAGGTAAAATGTAAATCCCACCACACGAGACTTAACTGCGGACCGGGTGCCGTCAATGAACGTGCGCCATAAGTAGTGACGACAGCTTCCGTGAGTTACAAAAATGTATCAATGATTCCGAGTAAACGGTGCCGTCTATAGGTATCTGGTAAGTTGCGAAGTGAGAACATATTTTTCTGGGTGGCGGTGTCAACACATACTTTGCAGATTCATTTCCAAGATACAAAAAGTAGAGATAGACATTTTTATAACTAGTGTTAAACAGCTGATTGCATTTGATTCACGTTGTGACTGCTTACCGTTTGATGTATGTAATTTGTATAATTCAATCTGTCATGTAGGTGTTCTGTTTTTAGTTATGTGCCTCTTGAGCCAGCATTTGCAACTTAGATAGTAGTATAGCATTCTGTGTTCTTTGCCTGAACGATATTTTGGCAGAGAATTGCAGATTTGCTTCTTACACAATTTTTTTAATGTGTATTTTAAGCGTGAAATAATTAGAGGGGATCTATAAATTGTTTATCAGAAAGTATGTTCCCCTGTTTTTGTATGTTTATCTATTCAATAACACTAACTCCTGCTGGCCACTTTTGAGCACACAGTTAATATGACTGCACGTTATTTATTATACGTCTAATCTTTCTTTTTCTTACTTTCGAACTCAAGGAGTTGCGAGCAATTACTCTTGCTTCCTATGTGCAATGGGGAGGTTTCTCCGAGCTTTCTGTCGTACCCAGGAGATTTTGGTTTCGTCTTGGTGCTTTGCCTATTGGAGGAGACTTCTACTCAGAGGGGTACAAAATGTGTCTATTATATGACTAGTAATAGAAACGTAAACTAATATTCAGATTTCCTTTCACGATTCAATTCTTAATTTTTTCTATATATCAACTCATATTTCAGTTGTCTTTACTATTCTTTTAAGAGTGTTCTCAAGTCTCTAGACATGATAGTGGTGAAGGTAATTACTTCTAAGAGTATTATCAGGGCTCTAGACATGATAGTGGTGAAGGTAATTATTTCTAAGAGTATTCTCAGGGCTCTAGACATGATAGTGGTGAAGGTAATTATTTCTAAGAGTATTCTCAGGGCTCTAGACATGATAGTGGTGAAGGTAATTATTGCTAAGAGTATTCTCAGGGCTCTAGACATGATAGTGGTGAAGGTAATTATTTCTAAGAGTATTCTCAGGGCTCCAGACGATAGTGGTGAAGGGAATTGCTTTTAAAAAGAATGCCGATTTGTTCCCTATCTGTCGGATGTTTAATAACTTTTTTTGTGGAAACCAAAGATCAACACAAAAAAGGGATTGGGGGGGGGGGGGACCAGGTCTTGGCTTGCAAGTAATCAATGCCATGTTCTAACTTCCGGTGGGGGAAAAGCGGAAGTGGGGGGGGGGGGGGTGTTTGAAATCATCCCCTCCTTGTATACAGACTAGCATTGTCTCTTATCTTGTCTAATTTATAGTTCGAACTTCAAATCGTATTATTTTTCTTTTATCGTGTAATTTATAGTTGTTTTTTTAAAATTTACTTTCGTGTTCTTCATCAGTTCTCTGTATTTACTTTCTCTTCTAACGTTTCATTCATCCCCGCTATTACATTTCTCTTGGTATGTCCTTTCCAACTTTATTTCTATATTTCCAACCTGCTTAGTTTGAGATCTTTAATGCATTTAATGATCTTATTAGTGATACCAGTAATAATATTCACTTGTAAGTTGTGCTTTACCCTGATTGCTTTACTGTTAAAACAATAAGGACCTCGGATTTTAGAATATCATTAGAAGTACGTGAACTATGAGAATGTATGCATATATACCGAACATTACCAAGGTGTTTCGTCTAAAGCTTTTACCCCCTTTGTCCGGTGAGACCTGGCAAACACAATCCTGTTTCAAGAGATTTGCTAACTTCCGGAACTGTCCCTCTGCTACGCAGACAAACAGTATCTGTTGATCTTAGCTTCGCAAAACAAAGACGGACGCCATCCTATACCAGTGGCACCTCAGAGTCCGCGCTTTGATACGCACATCTCACAGCATGTGACTGTCATTAAGACTACGTTACCTACGCTGGATCTATCACATTTTATTCTCAAGAGCTGCTGTATAATACAAGTGTGATCACTCTATTGTCTAGACATTTTCATACTCCGATAATCTGATATTATCACAATAACCATCTTTATAATTTAGATTATCAACGAAAGGTACCTTCTCTGTAAAGAAGTTCTGCATATGCTTACATCATACTAAATGTGAGGCACACATAAAGTATACTAAAATTGTATGCACCTTCACAAACAGAAAATCAGCACATATTAGCAGTAGTTTTTAAATTGGTTGATTCTTGATTAGAAACTAGCTTCACAACACGTGGAACATAATAATGTAGAGTGTTGAATCTCTAAGATCTATTGTAAATTTGTATATTGTGCTAATTCATTTCGTTTTGAGATTTGCATATTGCTAACTTTAATTCTTAAATTCTGGAATTGTTTTATTTTATAAAACAAAGTATATCATGGCTTCTGTATTGGGTATAAAATACAATTATCATTGAGAGATATACAGACGAGTAGTAAAAATTCATACCGCCATAAAGTTTGCAGATGTCCAATTTTTTTCAGACAAGTAGTATCAGATCATAAATGTAGAGCATCATAAATACACACTCATATCTAATATTTTCCAGATCACGTGAAAATTTTTAGAAACTATAAAAAATCTCGTGTTATAGGCACTTTCTATATATTTCCTATATAGTGCTTCTCAACCGCTGGGATACGGCAACATGTCCATGGGCCGCAGCAAAATTTGTACCGGGCTGTGAAAGCAACTTGATGTGTACAGTTATTTATAAGTATATAGAATTTGTAGAGGGCTCTAGTCTTTTTTTTTTTTACAATTTGTTGCCTGGCGGCAGACTCACAAAGTTTGAGAAACATTGGTATAAAGATCATAGTTAGATAAAAAAATAAAATATAGATGTAAACAGGCCACAAGAATTCTTCTTGATTAGAAACTGGCCTCACAGCACGTGGGGCATTCCCATAAGTGCTCCTCCCTCTGTTCCAGCAGCCATTTGACTCGATGGTGTTTCGAGTCTAAATGCTGCCGAAACAGACGTCGACATCAGGGCACAACTCTGGTCTTTGCGACAGGTTTCTTTGTTGTTCCGCCCGCCCACCCACGCAGTGCCCGTAACTAGTTCATGCACAACGTTGGGCTGTCGGAACAACATGGTAACTGTTATCCAAGATTACGACTACGGGAATTAACACAACGAAACGACAAAAACTTGCATTGTTTGTACATGTAAGTACACATAATTCCTTGTTACTAACGATCCTGCAGAGATCAGTCATTGAAGAGCAGAAAAAAAACCAAGAAAATCTTGGACAGACATCACAGAATGGATGGATCACAATTTTACAACTCATTTGCATACGGCAGATAGAAATTGAGGGATGACTGTGTTGCTGCATCCAACCTAGTTCCTACGACTAATAATTTATACATTTTATGGTATTAAATTGTTCCGAAAATCTAAACTCGATCAGACTCATGTATTATTACTATTTCTTAATTTGTGTTACTGACATTTATGTACACTTTAGTAGGATTCATCAGGACACGGCTGTCAGCGACAGCTCTGGTCAATACAATGTGCTCATATACCTTCCAAGGGTAAACAACAGAATCACTCCGCCACCTCAACATCAGCAAATACACACAAGCACAAATACGAAGAACAACTATTGAACATGTCACCGCTCACCTTCTGCCTTGCTATTGTCCTGATCCATCATCTCCTCATCCTGATCACAGTTCACGTGAGGGAACCCACATAGGAGGATTACTAACAGAACTGACCAATAATATCCCATCTTATGACGTCACTACAATGGGTAAGTCATGGCGCTATCGCCTTGTGTCACGTGATCCACCGTAGTATCTCTGGCTCCATTGCATGCTCTTACCACATAGTTCTGCAGAGATACAAAAAATACAACGACGTTAAGAATGTTGAATATTTAATAACAACTTTAAAATGTCAGCAATTCTTGGCTTTCCAAATGTAAACATTAACAAAACAAAGGCAACATAAATGTTCCCTATTATAACACTCTCCGAAATTCTTGCACTTTGGATTATTTTAATACAGCAACCACTGGGAAGTATTACTGTAGGACAATGAGCTTTCGTTTAAATATTCACTATATCACACAGGTAGGCAGAGATACAAGTGGGAGAGTAATATAACACGATGGACAGGTTACTAGCAGAGTGCACCACCAAGACAAGAGACGGGAGATGTTGGAGATACGTTGCAGCCAAACTTCGTTGCGGAGACGGAACTTGATGATGATGATGATATCACACAATAATTGCTAAAATTATAAAGTGAACTATCTGCACTAAATAGATCACAATAGTGAAGTTAATTGTGCCTAGACACCAGTGACATAGGAATATCAGAACTCCGATCAGTCTGTACCCGATGCCATTTGCTGTTATAGAAGACATATTCGCTATATTAAGTTGGACCCATTCGTTACGTATTTTGATTATTGTTTGGTTTTTAAATGGTTACTATTGATATATTTGGAATCTCCAAGTATAGAAATAATTGGAATCTACAAGTATAGAAATAATTGGAATCTACAAGTATAGAAACATCACAGATGAAAATTATATGGCAAGGATCAAACAGAAAAACAAAGTTACAATTACTACGAAGCTATATCTTTCCAGCGCCAATATACGATTGTGAGGCGTGGGAATTGATAACATGGTCAATGACATCCACAATGGAAAAGAAATGAAATCTGCATTCGAAATGAAATATTATAGAAAGATCCTAAGAATATCATGAACCCAAAAAAATAAAGATCTAATGCAGATGTTCGCAAAGATCTGAACATAGAAGACTGGATCATCAAAACTATCAAAAAACGCAAACATACATATTTCGGACATATAAAAAAAAGACACGATGGTTTGGAAAAATTAATCATGGAGGGAAAGTTCCAGGGGAGAAAACAAGAGGCAACCAAGACTACGATTGACACATGACCTCGAAGACTTTAACATGACTTTGGAAGAAGATTGGCAGCTCTCGCAGAACGGCGACGCTTCCGGAATGGCGGTGATGACAATATTCTGCAACGGACACGTCACATAGAGAGGAAACTCCGTGGCTATTTGTGGCATGTGATCCAAGTATATAAATAGTAACCAACTGAAAGCCAAATAATAATAACACGAAAACGCATGGGATCCTGCTTTATTTAGCGAACAAGTCTTCTGTAACATCGGTGATGTTATATCTCACAAAAATAATCAAATATAATCTGGATGGCCTGCGTTCTCTGCTTGTTTATCACTAGTTGTGGATACATAAGCTGGTTCTTGTTTGGAGCGCGAGCATCCCTATTTGATTATTTCCCTTAACAATGTTTTAAGTTTATGTTTATCCTTTATTAATTTTAATATAAATTTATTTAGGGTTAGGGTGAGTTATGTAAAACACAATGTTCCAAACAAGAATCTAACAGCATATATGCAAATGCGATGATTGATCGCATCGATTTAATGGCGTGCCTGTTTGGCATTGTAGCATTGGTTGTTTGCTGCAGACATCTTCCTCTCAAAGAATGACATGGACATGTTTTCCTCTATCTGAAATTGATCGCATGGTCGATTGTCCTTATGGAAGTCACCATGAAAAATAACCACTGTGCTTTTTGGCGGTTCAGGTGGGGGTTCAAAGAGATGAATTTTCCGTTGGTAAGCACTCAAGAGGAAAGCTAATTCTTCATTCTGTGGCCGAATATTCGCTGTGGCCGAGTAACGGCCTGCATACTATACCTTCACGATTATCCCCTGGATATAATTTCTAGATCCAAAATTTTCTTGACTGCTTCCAATATCTCAAGATTAAACAACTACGCATTTGTAGATATTGTTCTCATCCCAACGAAACAGTGGAACACCTCCTGTTTTATTTTTCTTTGAATTGCCAGGGAAAAAAATATTTTCGGACACCTTTAACAACCAATTAACGTCAACCTCAGAAAACCTGCATTTAAAAAAAAAAGCATCAGCTTATATCAACAATATGACATGGCCTTAGAATCTATGCAACGTGACACAGTTATATGAAGTAACGTAAAATTTAACGATTAGCCACGCATCTTGCATATATTAACAAAAAAAAATCTCAGGAATTTTTCGTTGTGAAAGATCAAAATATCCTATGAACTTATTAATCTCAAATTTACAATAACTCTAGGTCGACCCAGCCTAAGGTAATTAGTACATGATCTTTTTAGAACATGTCACACAGACCACTTCATTCCAAGGTGTGTTTTTGGCCAATAAAAAATACGGGGAATATCTCCGTATTCCCCTATACAATTGAATGACATGGAAAAGGAAAGCTACTTTCACTTACATCAGCAATATAAAACTTCATGCAAAAATTCAGCAACATGTAATAGTTTGAGAGAAAATGGGAATACGAAGTTTCGAAATTAACTATACAACAATATTATGTAATGGAACGAGTCAGCCAATAACTTCTCTAGCAAAGTCATACTTTCTGAAACTAGTGAGCGTCACATATATTGGCTGATCTAACGTTTCCCATGTTTTTCGTTGGTTTACGACAAAACAAACATGAAAGATTAAAAAGTGCAAAAGAAATACTGATTTTACCTTTTTTTTAAAAATGCTTCATATTCAACCAATATTGTTGTATGTATCAACATGAAATCAAGAATGTTGTGACTCGTGAAATGTATGTATATGATATATCAACTACGTAATCATGCATTAGTTTTGGTTGTCACAATACCATACATTCATGATTCTTGATTAGGAACCACCACTGCTGCACAATGGGCATTCCCGTTAAGTACTCTGCCATTATGTCAGCCATTTAATAGTACATAATATCAGTTTCACTATCATTTCTTGGTTGTGGGTTCTGAACTTTCCAGAGATGACGCACTTCCTCTCCTTTTCTCTTGTCATTTTCCCTTCTACCATTCTCTGAACATGTACATTGTCTCTTTCAGCATTGCTTTGCAGTGTATCCATATCTGCCTTAACTAACTCAGCCACATCTATAATCTATTTGCCATCCAATATAGCTTTACCAGCCAATGAACCAACTCTTTCGTTTCCTCGGACTCCCACATGTCATGCGGACATGACACACACACACATAGTATACACACTGTACTAAGTAAACAAGAAAGCTGTTAGATTCTAGTTGGCTGGTACAAGCATATCCACAAATAGTTAATGAATAACAGTTCTCATGCGTACGTTTACAAAAACAAAACCCCCGGGAAAAAAACCTGCTGGTGAGCTGTTTTGTGTAATGGCTTACATAAAATGTGAGCAATCTTTTCATGTAGGAGGACCGGATTGAGCATTTTTATGTGGGGGTGGGAACCTCAAAGAGCTTTTAGGGTCCTTGGTGTTCTCGAAGTGTCTTTTCACATTTGAGTGGTGTGGTGGCCAAAAAGTATAATTGAGGTTTTTAGAGTTCCCGAAGTAGTGCCTTCCCATTTTTGTATGTAGTTTGGGGCCAAAAGAGTTAATGAAGTCCTTGAGGTACCCGAAGTAATTGTCTTCTGAGCAGGGGGCCAGTACATATATAGTTGAACCCCTTAACAGCGCACTTTTCTATAATAAATATCCCTATTTAACAATATTTTTTTTTATATTCCCAATTACATTAATTCTGTATTTTTGATTATTGTAAATAGCAAATTTCTCGTATTTAGTACGTATTTTGTCGGTCCGGACACAATTATAATAAGATTTGATTTAGTACATTTAGGTCAGCATGCGAGATTTGTGTTGGCCCGCAGGCCATATTATGCATACTCCTGGTTTACAGCTTGTATGCGATATTTGCGTTTTTCAACTTGACAGTCAACTTCCTAATCAGATTATTATATCTGAAAACGTGCTCGGGTCCCGTCTGTAACAGCGACATACATTCACGTAGAATAACAATCGGTGAATGACTGTTCATGTGGAACCCGCCCCCATAGTAACTCCGTCAAGTGGAAATATCAGTTAGAAAAGGCGCGAAGGGTAGATTGAGACGCATGCAGTGTCGATTATTTCAACAAGTTAGTCACCGGAATAAGAAGACCTTAACTAGCTCCTCTAGACATATAAAACACAAAGAAAAGAGCGGGAACAGGTTGTTCGGTTTCACAGTAATATATGACATTGAACTGGATGACTGGTATAGCTACGGATGTTATTGTACAAGTCCCTCTTAAAGATAGTCCTGTGCATATATCTCGGAAAATCCTAAATATGTAACAATATTTATTTGTTTTCGGAGCTTTAAATTATCACGTAGGACTATACAAGAGAGGGAGGTCAGACAAGACACATTCATTATTTGTTCTTGATCTTTGCAACTTATTCATCCCCAGTGTGTGAAAGGGGCAAGAGTAGTGACCACAATATATAATATCGTGATCTGTCATGCATGTTGTAAGAGTCAGTTAAGGTGTTTAGGAGTGTATATATCATTCCGTAGAATAATTACACTAAAATGCCATACGGAAGTTGGATGTGCTAGGCCGAAATGCGACGATATAACCGCTAAACCGCAAATATAGATACGTTTTTAGAGGTCGCGGTGGTTCCACAACAAAAACCATGATAATCAGCAAAATCAAAGAGGGATAGCAAAACACAAATACGTGGATCTATACCACGCAAGTACAGGATTACCAATATATCTTGAACACAATCACAAATGATGGTAGACGTTAATTGCAAGGGGAGAATAGGAATAGCTAAACATACTTTGAATAACATGAAGACAGTAATACCCAAACAAATTATTATAACATGCTGCATCTACTCTATATTAATGTATGGTTCTGAAACATGCATAAGGAACAGATGGAACGTGCATAAGGAACAGATGGAACATGTATAAGGAACAGATGGAACATGCATAATGAACAGATATAGATCATGCATAATGAACAGATAGAACATGCACAATGAACAGATATAGAACATGCACAATGAACAGATATAGAACATGCACAATGAACAGATATAGAACATGCACAATGAACAGATATAGAACATGCACAATGAACAGATATAGAACATGCACAATGAACAGATATAGAACATGCACAATGAACAGATATAGAACATGCACAATGAACAGATATAGAACATGCACAATGAACAGATAGAACATGCACAATGAACAGATATAGAACATGCATAATGAACAGATATAGAACATGCATAATGAACAGATATAGAACATGCATAATGAACAGATAGAACATGCACAATGAACAGATATAGAACATGCATAATGAACAGATATAGAACATGCATAATGAACATAGAACATGCATAATGAACAGATAGAACATGCACAATGAACAGATATAGAACATGCATAATGAACAGATAGAACATGCACAATGAACAGATATAAGACAGAATTGATGGCTGAGATGTGAATGTATAAACAATAGGAATAATTTCACGTAACGAGAAGAAAACACAATAGATTCTGGTCGTATGGGCGTATGCAAAAAATAGGAAATATGAAGCTGGGTACTTTCACCATACCTTCTTCTTCTTCTTCTTTCGTTCACTTGAAACATGTCTATATCTGTAATTCTGTCTCCTTAATAAAACTCACTGTCTTTTGTAGTTCGTACAGTGTCCCATAGAGCTTTGATTCCAGTGTTGTTTCCTCTGGCCAATATGTCTGCCTCAGCGTTTCATGCTCAGAACACTCTTGAAGTATATGTTTGGCACTCTGTGCTGCCTGTCCACATGTGTTTTGTGCGTGGCATCCTGATTATCTGTGCGCCTTTTGGCTGGATGCCTCCGTCTTCAGCACTCTGCTTACTAGGGCAGGTCTATGGTCCTGCTCGAATGGGACTGCCCGACCAGTCTTAGTTTCCAGCCCACCATACCTTCAAAAATTGCATGGTTACAGCTATAATATAACCAAACTGAGTAGCAGTCGGGGTTGAAAGTGGCGTTCCTTACCATAAGAGATATTTCGTTTTTTCATTCGTACTGCATGTTTTCCTGTGAAGGAGTGCAGGGTGGTGGAAATAAAGGCCGCTTTGCCATAGCAGACGCCGCGACATGTACAGGAAGAATTTTGATTGTACCTCCGAAAGAAAAAAATCATATCCCAACCGTGGATTGAACCCGGGACGGGACCTCAAGGATCTAAGAACGGCGATCTAACCACACAGACATGCGTCCCTTATTTCCATTATTCTCTTATATCAAGCCTGTATGTATAGGAAGTTGGGCGTGGGGTGTTCCAGCAATTCCTTACAGAACTGCCATTCCCTTTCTTATCAAAAAGGGGGATTACACAAGAAATTGGGCTGAATTTTATTTTTATAAATGTAAAACCTAACTTAAAACGTATCTATACACTACTCGATAAATTGTTGTTCTGGATTGCATCCTGCCACCACATAGGAATGTGAGTACTGACATCATATTGACAAAACGAAAAGTTGCCGAGTCTCTCATCACATCATTTTATACATTTTATACAAGAACACACTAGCCAAAATAAGATAAATGAGCGACAATTTTCTGAAAAATTCTCACAAGAAGAAACATTCATGAAAAACACTGCGAACTTGCACATATGGAAATCACGCCCACAAAACCACAAAATCATTAGAAAGTGCGTAAAGAACCACGCTCAAAAACTCAATATCAAATTCTAGCAATATTACAACACGCCCCTACATGATTTTTTTTGGGGTGTTCTAAACGATTTTTGAAAGGGAAATCCCAACTTAAGATTATCGCTACATTCTTTTTTTTTTCTTTTGTGTCCACATAATCTTGTGCGTCTCGCTTCGCGCTAGACACTTTTCATATGCGGGTTGTTCAAGGAAAGTGGAACTACTGTCACAAAAATATCTAATAAAATTGAGACTACGAGGTACAGGAAATGTTTTCTGACATCTAGCCACGTCATGTCTTCAAACAGATTCATAACAATGACACTATAACCATGGATGCGTGTGTAAAATTTATATATATATATATATATACTGTATATATACTGTAATCTTGATTTCAACTTTTAGGCTATAGTTATTTGAACTTTTCATTATATTTAAGCCACACACGCAAAAAAGTTTTCGTTGAAAACTTAAATGACCCCCTTGGTCAGGGGTGAGCAAAACAACACGCGGACCAAATTCAGCACGATGAGCAAATTTTACTGCACCCCACCACCGGGCTATTTGAATGGTACTTACAGGCAATAGCCCAATGAAAATATTACATGAAACCTCAAAGGATTGTAGAAAAGAAGACTCCTTGCCGTTATAGCACACGAATAATGCTCAATACGGCTTAGCGAGCCAACACTTTCCTATCTGTCCCTTAGGTACTGAGTGAGCCTATAAGGGGGGGGGAGGAGGAGGAGGAATTAGTTTTCGCATTGCATTAACATTACGTCAATATGGACCAATTTGTTATATGAGATTCCTCTGTTATATGAGATTCCAGCAGTATACATTAACATGTATTCTCAATGTTTGGTATCTAATCCGCGCGGATTTGCCTGGGCCCAAAATGAGAGCAAAGAATAGTACCATACTGTTTACCTTTCATATATATCATAAGAGGCGACTAAGGAGGCTATGGGTATGAGTTGATTACCATCCCATAAGGGTCATAGTGACCCAGTAGTCATGCGGAAGTCGGATATGTCAGGTAGGCACAGTCATCGCAGCAAAGTGGTAAAAGAAAACACAACGTATTCCGTTATCCGAACTACATTATACTACTCTGCTGGAGTTTGAAGGAACGCAGAAGAAACATATTCCATTGCAAGTTATGCAATGTTGTTTTTCTCTGCTTCTAAAACGTTTTCCTTGTACATGTTTCGCCATTATGAAGAAATCAGGTTAGCAGTTATTTATGACCAATGGCTGCCTGTTTTATTTTATGTGTTCTGTTTAACTTAATCTTATATTATATGTTTCTTTAACAGCTGTAATCAGCTTTAATCTGTCAGATTAAACCGGAGTTTAATCTGTTTAATGTCTGTGACATGCGAGGTTCGGATCGGCGTTATCTCTTTATGACCTCTACACCCCAGGTTAGAAGTGCAGCGACTGAGTGCGATATGCATATCATTACCAGACATAGGTTATGTATGTTGCATAAACTTGGTTTCCTCAGGTATGTTCCAGTACTCATTGCACAATATTCAAATCTGAATACTGCTTGCACTATATAGCACGTACGACCGTTTCTTCATTCTATTCAATGCAATTCAGTGATAGAAATGTGAAAACGAAACTGATTGCCGATCAATATTATCGTGATTTACATTGGGGTTCTTCTCCGGCTATAGATTACGACGTAAATGTTCTAACATCACGATATAGTGTACCAAGTTAACTTTAACTAAATATTTGTTAACATGCGTTTAAACCTCCAGCTGGGTATCTCTTGTAGTAGGTGCGATATTCATACTAGATATCCAACATGATTGAATACAGTAGATGTATTATAGCGCCGTTTTATTTGTGCTAGTGGCCCGGCACATCCGAATTAGGTGGTTATTTGCTGAATGGTGGTTATTTATCTGGTTCGTTTTTGAACTGTAATGTTAACATAACCGAGACTTGTATTTAGCTTTTGTGGACCAAGAGAAAGCTTTTGACAGAATGGATAGAACACAACTATGGATAACACTTCAAACATATGGAGTTCCCCAACATCTGATAAGCCTATGTCAGAGGATATACACCAATAGTCAATCCGCAGTAAGAACATGCAAACGTATATCTGGTAATTTCCAAATTCACTCGGGTGTGAGAAAGGGATGTGTACTAACCTCCCCCCTATTGTTCATAACGTATATAGAAATCACTTCTGCGAAGTAGCAAAAACAACTGATGAAAACAATCTGAAGGATAACTTGAACTACTATTTCTAGACCACCAAGCACTGGTGTCATTATCAGAGGAGGAACTACAAATACAAATAAATAAATTAGATCAAACATGCCAAACCTTTAACATGAAGATAAATGTAGAAAACAACGAAGTAATGAAGATAGGAAGAACAGAAAGAAACACACATATATATATATATATATATATCAAGTATATAGCCATATGGACTCATTGGTTTCATCCTTTAAAGGTGTCACTAGTCGAATTTTCCAGTGATTTTTGTTAGCTGTCGAGACAAAGCTTACACAAATTGACCACTGAAATACAATGCAAGAAAGTAGACCAAAACTGCTAACAACACAGGAAAGTAGATCAAAATTCCTAACAACACAAGAAAGTGGACCAAAATTGCTAACAACACGACATGAAAGTAGACCAAAATTGCTAACAACACAGGAAAGTAGACCAAAACTGCTAACAATACAGGAAAGTAGACCAAAATTGCTAACAACACAAGAAAGTGGACCAAAATTGCTAACAACACGAAAAGCCGTCATCATCTGTGACAACCTATATCAGACAAAATCTCAAACGATAGACAGAATATGACAGTAAAAGATACTAACACACCGCCTAAACATATACGGCATACAAATGAATATGGTCTGACAAAACTGTTACTATATATCTGTGCCCATGTCTTGATATCAGCTCATATTGGCCTGTACAATGACATTCTGTGCCTAGATACGGCTGTAACTGGAACCCGCCAGTGAAATGAGATACAGATGTATATTTTTGTTTTGTTTTAATGGAGTGAAAAAAGCCTGAGCTGCGAGCTCGAGGTATTCATGGACTACGTAATCCTGGTACACAGGCCAGGAACAATGGCATTCATAATTGTGATCTGCCATGCAAAAATGTGTTCAGGTAACTGTGAGTTGTTCTTTGCGTGTTCCCGACTTCCTTTACATATTTCTGACTCATACGTGTAGCAGAGTGCAAGTCATACTGCATTATATATATGCACACATATATATACACTCACTGACTATTTACTGTAGTTACACATACATACACACACACAGACTACGACAGATAGATTCCGAAATAAATCCCAAGTGTCAGGGATAACCCAACAAACTGGAAATATAAGGGTTGCTGTCATACAGAGTCAATACGAGTATGAACGTGGATAACTGTGTTTCTAACCCCAGGAATTCTGATAAATATATATATCTTGTAACACTGAGTGCGTTGAGGTTTTCCTAGAGCTTTACTTGATAACAATAAAACTCCACCTCTCAGCGGTGTGCATAGCTTTGGTTCATAACCATACATAATTAGGTTCATTACGGAAATATGTGAGGAGCCCCGCCCCCTCCATATTTGATTATTTCCCTTGTCTATGTTCATCAGACAACGGATACTTATTTATTAATTTTAAATATTAATTTATTTAGGGTTACGGTTAGTTATGTAAAACACAACTCTCCTAACCCTAAATAAATTAATATTGAAGCTAATAAATAAGTATCCGTTGTATGATGAACATTGACAAGGGAAATAATCAACTGTGGGGCGAGAAAGGGGGGGGGGGATATTTCCGTACAGCATCCATAATTATATATATACAAACGTACATCAAATGTTATGGGGCTTCCAGAAGAGGACAGCTTTACTGTTTGATATCTTCTAGGTTTACCTTTCCATGGTGGTTGTGGTATTAGTGGCCACTGGTGGGAAACAGACATTAAGACCTTCCGCATGCGAGAGGGAAAAATGACAAAGTATTATCAATCCTAAAAATAAACGACTACATATACTTGTAAGGACTATACTAGTAAGGAAATAAAATATACGACGTTTCGTCTAAGAGCCTTCTTCAGGACAGACAACAGTATGTATATACAAATAAAACAGATGTGTAAATACACACACTGTGTATTGTAGATCTTTGACTGATGTCCATGCTAATCTTACCGAAGACGTGCGTACAAGGCAAGCATCGACAATGTGTCTCTAGCTCATCCTGAAAATCTCCTAAATGTAGTCGTTGGATCTGCCCTTGTAGATTTGAGTGTTCTTTAGTGTAGTAATTTTTAATCTATTCCTCACAGGTGTGATACTCCAGAACTGGCGTTTGACCACATTGCACTCAATCTATGATCTAAAGGTAGTTTATGCGTTGGAGAGAGATATTGCTCTGTCAAATACGCAAGGTAAAAACCTGGATGGAATAGCACGTGGTATTTTGGTCTTAAGGAAGGTGCTGACGGTTTACTTCATTAACATCGTGTTTCCGGGGACTTTTTTGGGGGGGGGGGGAGAATAATAATTTGTGACCTTTTATGTGAATGGATGCGTTATCTTTACGGTGTCCGATTAGCGGCTGTTCCTTCCCGATGGCAACTTACGGGAATAATGTGCCTAGAAATTTCCAATGGAGTAATCGACTGTGCTTCTTTCAAATGATATAAAGGGATTAGAACAACTAATCAAGAACACAAAGAAATATAGTGAAGCACAAATGATATTTAAACGCGCAAAATTAAAAAAAATTTTGTTACCAGATATAACAACACAACAATCATAAATCACAATAGACAATACCGAGATAGAATGTGTGTATAAATTCGAATACATTGAAGCAAATATCAACGGTGCAGGAGACTGCATGGCAGAGATAAGGAAGAGATTGGCAATGACATATTGTATAATAACACGTTTGAAAAACATATGGAAAAACAACAAAATAGAAACGAAACGGCTAACTTTAATTTTTCCCGATTCAACATACAGCTGTGAAACAAGAAGACGATGGACTGACGACATTAAAGGTAACATGAATACGTCGTTGGAAAATGCAAACCATGGCCCAAGACAGAGAGGTGTTCAAGGAGTTCATTGGGAAGACAACGTTCTGGAGAGAATACGTCATATGACATATATGTTATGGTAGGTGACTAAGGCTGGTTAAGTGTGGCTTGCCTATCTCATCTTGTAGATGGTCAAATCTACTGCATTTAAAAGTGTTGGGCCAAAAGGAACTCATGTCACAATAAAAATGGAAACCACGACTTAAGGCGGTCCATTCTCTGGATTAGATCCTGCTACCTGACAGGAGTATGCGAATAAAAGCAGGGGAAGAAGACATTAACGATAAAAAGGT
The DNA here is from genome assembly GCA_034231615.1 of Meghimatium bilineatum. NCBI lineage: Eukaryota > Metazoa > Mollusca > Gastropoda > Stylommatophora > Philomycidae > Meghimatium > Meghimatium bilineatum. The sequence goes on along the minus strand of CM067298.1, from coordinate 110,856,407 downwards.
GCACAGACTTTTTTCTTAAAATGTGAATGTAGAACAAAATGGCATACAAATTAATGAGAGAAAAACGTCACGTTGCAGAGCACAAATTGAGCACACTTGAAAAGGTCGAAGGTAAATGTACAAGGTAACCTCACAAGGAATGGTGCGCAAGGTAGAATCTACTGTGTCATAGCACAGATCACATAGCCTAGACATTTATTATCTGCTGAGCTGGTTAAAATCATGTCATATCGTTTCAGTTCTGACTAAATCAAATAAAATGGCAAGCTACTGAACGTATTTATATTGCGTAGAAAATTACTACATCCAAAGCATGCTGGATTGATGGCTGCGTCCTGAATAGGATATGCTAACACGTCAAAATCAGATCATCACGATCAGTTAATATTCAGATATTACGTCATACTGGCACCCCCGCGCGTAATGAAATTGTTATATCGAAATAACGTGTTGATAGAGTTAACTAAGGAATGTTGTTCGTAATCAAACATCTTTAAGAAAAAACTAAGGAATGGTGTTCGTCGTCAAACATGTCTAAGAGAACATTCAGGAAGCTTGTTCCAGTCAAACATGTTTTAAGAGAAATCGAAGACTTTTTACCGTCAAACATGTCTATGAAGCTACGGAATGTTGTAGAAAACAAGACGGCAACAAACATCGTTTCGAAATTCCAAATATATGATAAAATGTATAGGTTGCAAGAAAGCTTAGAGCGTTGTCCTCACTGCCATTATGTAAGACTATGTTCTGTGCAAGCTGGCCAGCTTCTAGTGTCATATTAAGCAGATCCTGCTAACTGCCCATTGTAAAAGAGCAAACATACCAACAAGTGGTAATAAAAATATCAGTTACAATTCATAGACAAATATATTTACAAGTGTGGAGCCTTAAATACTAATGGTGTCCCTGATCAGGATGTCTTTGCGAGGTAGAACAACAACTCGGCTCTTATTATTAGAGTAAGGTGAATTCCACGTCTGGATAAGGCGTGGTCTCAGTCAGTTAGTGGTCTCACTAAGTTGGACGTCTACTGGGCAGTGGTTCTACCAACACTGCTTTATGCTGCGTCATCGTGGACTGTCTATGCGAGACACTCTCGACAGCTTAACTCTTTCCACCTTTGGTACCTAAGAAACAGTATGGCAGTACATTGGCAGGATACGCATGCGGTTGCGTCTGTGGGTCTCACCAATGGCCCACTAGATAAACCACCCATGCAACATATAACCTTAGGAGATGACATGCCGTTATATTGAAGCTCTCTTATGGAAACTTTGTAGCATGTCACCTATACAATTATAGACCCCCTCTGAGTAGAAGTCTCCTTTAATAGGCACTAAGCCGAAAGATGAAGTCTCCTGGGTATGAAAGAAAGCTCAGAAAAACCCTCCCACTGCACATAGAAAGTAAGAGCTAATCGCTCGCAATTCCTGGGGTTCTCAAACAAACAAACAAACAAACTGTGGCAGGATCAAGTACCAGACACGGAAATCCTTCAAATGTCTCATATGCAAAGCAGCCATGCCCTGCTGACTTGGTCCCAACTCGGACGGACTGGCAACATCGCTCGTATGCCAGACAAGCGGCTTCCAAAGACATTATTCCATTGGGAGCTTTGCGATAGTAAACGGTCACGCGGAGGGCATTGAAGAAAAAGCGCTTCAATGAACACCTAAAGAACTCTCTACAGCACTGCAGGATCGATCCTAGCTCAGAGGAGATTACAGCTCTTAATACCTCAGCTTGGAACACCCAAATCACTGCTAGCATCCAAAAATTTGAAAAAAGGGAGAACAGTCCGGGCAATTTACAAGCGACGGAAACGGAAGGGACAAATCCGAAAATTATCCTACTCAGGACACTACACTCATGCATGGTATGCACTGCAATAGAACATTTCTAGCACGAATCGGACTCACGGGACATCTGCGAATCCACAAACCCAAACCAAATTAGACAAATCACAAACATTTTTGTTTTTTTCTACGTGTTCACATTTTGTTGTTTTTTTTATGCCATGCTCATCTTAACTTGCGAAAACGGAACATCCATCCATCCACCCTAGCCTAACACACACACAGTTTCTTAGTTACTCTAAGTGATATTTAAGTAAAAAACGTCCCGTATAAAATGGGAGAAAATGTTGATGTATACAAGATTTAACACATCCTCTGCAGCACTATGGAGCCAACAGGTATGTTTTAGCACACCAAAAACACAATTGCTGAACAAAAATAGATAAGAAAACTGTCTAACAACGGGAAAACCCATTAATTTAGGCTGGCAATTATCGTTCATTTAGCGAGGATGATTCTTGTACAGTGTGAACATGGATTGTGTAAGAAATGTTCTAAATTACAGCCAGATGTAATCTGAACATTTTCCATCAGCTACTAAGAAAATAGCACAAAGGGGATGGGACACAACAATTCATTATACCTATTTTATTGACCTTTCAATTCCTTACAAATATGTAGCGTGTAGTCGTGCTTTAACACACATCTTCCATCCCAAAACAACTAACAAGCCACATACATAGGGTTACCATATTGTTTCGACTTTAAACCGGAACCAATTATAACTAATGAAGCAAGAAAGTTGGAAACCGGGACTACCGGAACGCAGCAAATTTTACACTTTGGATAATTTTTTTTACATATAGATGTTCAATTTAATCCAGATTGATGCCACAAAAATTTAGAGTTGATAGCTACGCCATGAATAGGTTACGCTACCATTTTTTAAGGGTAAAGAAACCGGGACAGAATCAAAACATTGCTCCACATCCGGAACAATCCCAGTTAAATGGGGACGCATGGCAACTATATATATATATCCACAGTACAATCAAACGTCGATCTAACGAGACTCAAAAAGAGTAAGAAATGTTTTAACTATCACGCCACGCAGCATGCAGTTTTAACATACAGCGTATTGCAACAGAGCATCTATGGGTTTGCACGGAGTACAATGACGCGGACTCCTAATCAATAAATGACCAATGAGAAAGGTACATTTTTGTGAGAGTTTGAATAAGTGGAAACATAATCACATGGACTATTTTATTGTCTTTTTCTCTGCTTTATCTGTGAGGCGTTGCATCTTTGAATGACAAACGGTTTTCGATGTGTATGTTGATAACTCCTTCAATCCACCTTCTTCTTGGTATTCCTCTTACCTTGCTGTTTCCACTTTCATGTTTTTACTGTTTTCACTTGCGACATAATGGATGCTTATGTCGCTGGCTAATAAGGATTCATTCTCATTAGATGGCCGAACAATTTCAATCTTTGTTTTTCAATACCACTGATGTTGTTCCAATTATTATTGTAATCTCATTTCTCACATGAACTCTTCTTGTTCTGTTTTTCTGCTTGAAAAACAGAAATGAGATGTCTAAGAAGAAAATGGGTACCAGATCTTCTGGGAAGGTAAAGGCGGTGGGCGTGATGCTGATCACCTAATTTCCAGGTCTGCAATTGGTCAATGAAAGAGATACGGCTCTAACACCGTATTCCGCAATACGCCTCAATGGAAAAGAGAAAACTTGACTATTACTATTTTAGCAGATGCCGAAACGTAATCACACTTATAGTCCCCGCGATTCGTTGCTTCCATGATCTCCTCATTCTCCCTACCAAGTCTTCGTATTGTCCTTGCCATGTATCCTCATTCTCCCTACCAAGTCTTCTTATTGTCCTTGCCATGTATCCTCATTCTCCCTACCAAGCCTTCTTATTGTCCTTGCCATGTATCCTCATTCTCCCTACCAAGTCTTCTTATTGTCCTTGCCATGATCTCCTCATTCTCTCTACCAAGCCTTCTTATTGTCCTTGCCATGTATCCCCATTCTCCCTACCAAGCCTTCCTATTATCCTTGCCATGTATCCTCATTCTTTATATCAGATCTCCTCATTCTCTCTATCGGCTTCTCATTCTCCCTATCAATCTCACACTCCTAATTTCTATGTGCACGGAGTATTATTTTTATTTAAAAGTAAGACCTATAACACAAAATTAGCCAAATGTCACTGTTTGTACTTCACATGACATTGCTGTTCTTCACTTGTTATTGAAATTTGTTTAGAAAAGATAAATGAAATACGTAAACATATGAAATCAGTGAGACTGTGTGTGACAGATATCCGAACATGTTTATACTCCACATGTGGTTTCCATGAAGGAGATAAGCGGTTACTAATCGAAATAACATAAAAAGTTGTCCCTAAGTTATGTCATTATTAAGAGGGAAGGTAAAGAAATCGGAACTAGTTTGAAAGTTGTTAACAAGGAGAAATGGAATGAGGAGGGGGTTCCACAAAAATTGACCTCAGCAATACTTGTCTTTGTACACCAATGAAAGCGTTTGAATGTGAAAAAAATTCCTATATTCTTAAAGTTGTTGGTAGAAAGTCTTTTGTTTGTTTGTTAAATAGGGGTTTATGCCTCATATGGTCGAGGCCCGCCGCTTTCAACCTAGGACTGGTGTCCATATTGGTTATATCGAGGCGGTTGGGGACCTGTGGTTTTTGTGGCTTGTCTGCCTGATTTTTGCTAGGATGTGGCTCTGTTAGCCGGGTTCGCTGTAGGGCCTCCTAGCTGCAGTCCTTGTATGGACTATGTTGTGGCTCTGCCTGTCTCTGGTATTGATGAGACTGTCTCTGGTATTGATTGGTAGAAAATCTTGTCTTGTCTTGCCCTATTTATCTGTGCCGCTAGGAGTCATGGGAAGCCGAGTCTTCTTTCTTAGGTAAACTATCATGCCACTGTCATAGTGCATGCAGCCTTGGTGTTCTAATATTTCTCTGTCATCTATCCATCTTCGTCTTTTCAGATGATCTTTTATTGAAAGTTATCGATGGAATGTGATCTGGTTCCATTTTGATTAGGTGGTCAAACCATTAGATTTTTTTGTGTCTGTGTATTCTTTGCACGATACTTTTTTTTCACAACATTTCTTATAGTATCAATGTTTATTCTTCCTCTTACCCCCAGTACTATTCTTATGCACTTCAATTCACATACAGCGAATTTTTGTTATATTTTCTGAGTCATGGTTCAGGTCTGGTATTGATAGCATAGTGTCGACATGAACACTGTGTTTTACTAACGTTCTTTTGGAGATCATGTCAATGTTCTGATATTTCAGCAGTGATGTTAATTAATGTTTAAAAAAACTACGTTTGCTTTCTGACATTCTGTTTATTTTTTTATCATCTCCCGTCTTCCAAGAACACGCTGCATAGAAACTTAAATTTCTTTACTTTGTTGAGTTTTGTGCCGCCTATGGTAGGAGGGAGGGGGTTAAAATGGGCAAAATATTGTTGACGTAATATATGTACAGCTCCTAAACGCGTCAGAACACTTTTTAAAAAATAATGAAAGAATACACACTATAATATGATTACATGCTGATTTCTGTGTAATCACAAGATTACATTGTATATCTGTGTAATCACAAGATTACATTGTATATCTGTGCATATTCACAATATTAGAATTTATATTTCTTTATTTCCACAAGATACATGTATATATGCCTGTGGATCCACAAGATTAATGTATGTCTGTGTATTCGCAAGCTTAAAGTTAGCATTTCTGTATATCCACCTAGTTATAATTTCTATCTGTGTATCCACTTTTTCTTTCGTTTACTTGGAATGTGCTTATATATGAAGTTTTGTCTCTTCTATAAACATCACTGTGTGTTTTGTAACTCGCACAGAGATCAGTAGGGATTTCTTCTACCGTTGTTTCTCTGTACCAGTGTGTTTGCCTCGACGTTTCATCTTTTGGGAATTCTTGAAGAATAGGCTTCAAGCACTGCTTGTGTGTATCGACACTATTAAAATGTGTATATCCCGATGATCAATGAAAGAAAACACACATCACTTTGGAATACAAAAGTATGCCTCCAGAATGTACACAATGATAGTCGTTTCTGCATTCATTTCTAGTTGAATGCACATGGAAATAAATCAGAGGGCGAAGGTGATGAGTAAGAGGTTACTGTTTTGCAAGGGGAAGACACTGGAAAATAAAAACAACATTCTCAGGTAATTATCTTGCAAAGGTGTGACACACGATCCAGGTATTAATCTTACCTGGCAGAGCACAACCACGCTTAGAGAATACAATGACTAGATAAACGTGGTGGTTGCTATCAGGTATCAAAATGTATAACGAAGATCTTACAAATTTAAAACTAAGACCATCATATAATAAAAGAAATGTTGGCTAATTGGAAAACAGCCTTCTACAACGACACAATTGACTTTTCCGTGATTTTAATTGGCTGTCGACACAACGCATAAACATGGTGACAAATGAAAATCAAGGGGAAAGTCAAACGAGTCAAACGTTGTGCATGTACTGTTGAATTTCCCCCATATATGTACTGTTCAATTTCCCCACATATGTACAGTTGAATTTCTCCCATAAGTAGTTGAATTTCCCACATAAGTACTGTTGAATTTCTCACACATGTACTGTTGAATTTCCCACACATGTACTGTTGAATTTCCCACACATGTACTGTTGAATTTCCCACACATGTACTGTTGAATTTCCCACATATGTACTGTTGAATTTCCTACATATGTACTGTTGAATTTCCGACATATGTACTATTGAATTTCCCACATATGTACTGTTAAATCTCACAAATGTACTGTTGAATTTCCCACATAAGTACTGTTGAATTTCTCACATAAGTACTGTTGAATTTCCCCCACATATGTACTGTTGAATTTCCCACATATGTACTGTTAAATCTCACAAATGTACTGTTGAATTTCTCACATATGTACTGTTGAATTTCTCACATATGTACTGTTCAATCTCACATATGTACTGTTGAATTTCTCACATATGTACTGTTGAATTTCTCACATATGTACTGTTGAATTTCTCACATATGTACTCACATATTGGGAGCCGCGTAGCGCAGTGGTTATAGCACTAGCTTCGCATATGAGTGGTGCTGGGTTAATTCCACAGTTGAGGCGGAAATGTTTTTCAGATAGCAACGGCTCCCGGGTCGACCCAGCCCTAAATGGATTAATCCGGGAAGTAAAGACTGCAAGGGATAGGTGATGGTTACCGCCCTCATTTGCAGAACCACTGAAATGTGAGATCGCTAACATCTCACCCCCCCCCCCCACGGCATTAATAAATGTTATTGTTTACTTTACTTACTATATGTAATGATGCATTTCTCACATATGTACTGATGCTTTTCTCACATATGTACTATGTCTTTCTCAAAGAAGCGACACGCCGTCAGCAGAAAGTGCTACTCATAGCATATTCCTTAGCTTCAATCGATACTCCCCAAGGATCTCTGAAAAATTTCAATTCGTAAACATGACGAGCCGGATTTGAACCCACGACCTCTTCTCTTGAATACAAAACCCAGTTATACCCAAAGTATATTTGTATGAATTAGACACACTCTTCTGTAATGGAAAACATTCAGTAATTTTCATGATACATGTAAGTAATATAAGATAAGAAAACGTTTACGGAAATAGAGAATCCTCTTGCAAACAAGCAATTTAAAGCATTAAATCTAACTCAGCGAGTTAGGTAAGGAAAACTGAACAAAGGTGGAACTGGCCAACTGGTAGCCAAATGTCAATGTCTAGCACTGTGAGGTCCCTGACACCCTTACATTATTACATGATATGGGATTGTGTTTGCCTTCCAGATAAGAACAGAGACATCATAAACAAGTTTGCCCGCTGGAGGGGTCTATTTCTGGATTATACACGGATGTTACGTGACACACACACACCCTCAATATTATATATATATATATATGGGTGTATATCCAGAGAGTGAGAGAGATGCAACAAAAAGAAAAGCATGCGCTACACAAACCATCTCATAACGCTCGTTAAAAAGATTTACAAGGAGTAGCAGGCACAATTCCGCCTCGACCGCTATACATCAGAAACGTTCGAGGTCCAAAAAGGTGTCAGGAGGGCTACATTGTCTCACAATATTCGTTTAACATATCCAGCGACCATCGCTTTGGGAAATTTTAAAAATATACTGATTCCAAAATAAATAAATAAATGTGATAAAATCATTCTATACCAACTCAAAATGCTGTGTTAGAACAGAAAAAGGCAATTCAGAATGGTTCCCTGTGATTACTGGTGTTAAACAAGGATGCCCTATGTCACCATTACTATTCAATATCGAAATTGACTGGGCTATGAGAAAAAGCACATCCAACACAAATTTAGGAATCAAATGGATAAATAAAACAACATTAGAAGACCTGGACTTTGCCGGTGATCTTGCACTATTGAGTGAAAACCATCAAGATGCACAAACAAAAACTGATAGATTAAAACTCATCGCAGGACAAATAGGTCTCCACATCAATTCAGCACACAAAAAATTATGGACTTCACCAATTCACAGAATAGCTTTGAACAGACAGAATCTGAAGGTGAAGCTGTGGGGCAACCGTGAGGACCTCCTGCTGACGACTGAATTCATGGAGGAGGCCCACCTTCCTGTATAGACTTATGAGCATAGGAAACTGATCGCAGAAGAAGAAGAACAGACAGAATTGGAGAGATCTGACCTCTGCCATATGCGCTAACTTCAGCGCAAAAGGAAAATGAATGAATGAATATGCGCTGAAAACATCTTGCAAAATGTATAAGGAGTCCCACATTATGAACGGTTTCATCCTCTTAATATCGAGGCCATGAGATTTCAAACATTCAGGAAGTACAGACGACACCGCCCTAATATCAAAACGTCTCACGGGTCTAGAACATAACATGTCAGTTAAACATCATATAGGGGCTCACAATCTTTTGCTCAATGCAAAGAAGATCACAAAATTGCAGACCAACAGAAACAGACTCACGTTTACAACAGTCATTGACAAAGTACAACTTTGGATATCTCGGGTCACCATTAACATCACAAGAGATTGTTCACCAGAGATCATAACAAATATTAGCGGGAAAACCCATACATGACAAATCTATGGCAAGCAGAAAAACATTTTTTTTTTAAATAACAACAAAGTTACAACTATTAAGAAGCTATATTTTTCCAGTGACAACGGAACATTTGATTATAAAACTCGGACAATGACACCAGCAAAGGAAAATAGGAACATAAATAGAATACTATAGGAGTACATACATACATACATATATATGTTACAGTTCAACATTATTGTGTGTAACATTAGTTTACGTTACACTTTAATATTTTTCTGACACCCCTACACATACATGCAGCAAAACCTTGTATATTACATGACTACATACTTGCTGTAAAACGTCTTATGTATTTTACACACTGTCTCGGTTAAACATTATTCGGTGTGACATCACTTTACATACTTGTAAAACACTGTTAAGTTGCATGGGTTTGAAATAGAACGCATACGAACGCAATGAAAATTTTCACAGGCATTAGCGGACATGTACCATGAATATTTGAGCAACCGATAGTATATCACTGGATCAAATGAAAAATATCCGGTAATTTTAATTGAAAACTATGATAACTGGGGAAAAAAAATAACCCTCCTATAATTCAAAAGGTGAAACTTGCAAATGGGGTAATTAAATTGTGCTTATCACCGGAAACACATTGAATAACACACTAATTGATGTTTCAACCAAAGGCCTTTATCAAGATCGAAATTGATTTTACGCCTATTAGATCCACATTGAGGTCAGTTCCTTGAGGTGGATATGGGGGCTTAGTCCAACCAACAGACTGGACACTAAGATTGGTCGGGTCATCCCATAAAACGAACATGGGCACAGTCCTGCCCAAACAAGCACATATGCTGAAGTCAGAGATACCAGCCCGAGAGGGGCAGCAGCAACTAGTCTAATTAACATGTCTTCACGACACACATATTTAACTCGAAAAACCCAGATACATTTGAACACAAAACAAATCAATTTTGTAGAAAAAAAACCGTCACGTTAGGGATTCAAACCCGCGACTTCTTCAGCACAAAGATAACAAAATCATTTGGGGATTGGATGTGGAAAGATAATGAATGATATAAAGAATACACAACACATATAGTATCAAACTTTAGAATGTACTCAATATATAATTGTGTGAAATATATATTCTAACTTTGAGCTTTGATGTTTGACAAAATAAACATGCACAGCTTTCAATTGGCTATATTCTTAAAGAGAAGTTATTCTTCCATTTAAAAAGCAATGAGCTAGTTTAAGTTAACTTTGAAGTTTGAAAGCAATTTCTTGTAACACAAACATATATTAGATATCCCAAAACATATCTTGTAATCCAATCACTGGAGGTAGAAGAGTAGAAAATGGATGTAAAAGCTATTGAGTATGTAAGTGTGAAGTGATCTCTGCAGCATGGCCGCCGGTAGTATAGAAGACCTTCCAACAGAATGAATTAGGACAACATTAGTTAAAGTTTTTAAATACTGCTTGGCTTTCGGTTGGTTACTATTTATATACGAGTTGGAGTCGCCTTTGCTATCTCTGGCATGCGATTTCAAGTATGTACATAGTGAAGAACCTAAAGCCCAACAATAATCAAAAACATAACAAAATGGGTCTAATTAACTCTTTTGGGGGGTCTTTACAGAAGACGGTCATGGCTTTAGCCACTGACATCCAGTTAAAAGCAAAGGCTTAGCTATGGGATTTTCAGGTAGCAGGCAGTCCTTGTTGGGATTTTCCTTACAGTATATTCGAGCATCACCGTCTGCAGTATAGAATTTAGAAGACCTCTGCACAGAAAGTAAACAAGCCTTCATTCGCTACACTATCACATAAAGTCTCATTGAGTTCATTATACGTCTAAACCACAATTATCCTGTTTTTTCATTGGGCACTATTTATATACTTGGAATCACATGCCAAAAATAGTTCAGTAGATTCCTAGTATATAAATAGTGACCAATGAAATCATGACAAATTAAAAAAAACGTAAAAGAATGAAGACCTGTTTACTTTCTATGTAGATGTCTTCTATACTGTCGACAATCACGATACGAGGCTCGTACATATTCTAGCTATTTGGCTCAAGTACGTGATACCCAGTTTGACAAGTTTTAGTCATCTTCTTCTAATGGTTCATGACGTCGTTTGTTATTATGTCATTGCAAAGCCTTCTATTTCGTCAGTCATTTCCGATACCGATGTTCTCCCATGCCACAATGCTAAGTTGTCAAGCTCAGTCTTTCACTACCACTCTTGTTCTTCAACTTGGCCTTTTGTTACAATGTGTTCCATCTTTCTTCAGCAGCACTAAAAAACGTATAGAAAACCAGTAATACTGTAAAGGGAGTCCCAGCTATGTTTGTTTACAACAGCCTGCTACAGTGACGTGGCAAATTCTGCAGTAAGACCTTGTCTGTATCTAGATGACCGTACAGAGGTCCAGGGAAATATATTGAGACTCCGACGAAGTGCTAGATGAAGCGAGATAAAACAAAATACAGCATCTTGGAAGTGCTTGATGTCTTCAAAGGCGAAGAATTTAAAGTGCATTTACATGCCGCGGTTATGTTCCAATAACGTGCACATTCACATATAGGTAAGGTATAATAAAGTGCACATTATAGTGTAGTGGTAAGCTATAATAAAGTGTGCATTCATATAAAGTGGTACGTTCAAATAAAGTGCTCATTCACATGTAGCGATAATTTATAGTAAAGTACACATTCACATGTAGCAATAAGTTACAGTAAAGTACACATTCACATGTAGTACAAAAGTGTACTCATATACTATGAGGACAGTAAGAGTATGTTCATTTTGAAGGGCAACAATAATTGTATATTTTCTTCTGAAGAAAAAGAACCAGGTATGAGAAAGGGGACAGCATTGACAGAACTCTAGGTCGAGGTCAACGCTCTGATAGTTTGATCAACGAAAAGTCTCTCTGGTACGGGACAGAGGACACAGGGAAAGGCCTTTTTGTGTGTCCAAACTACCTGCGAAGCCTGGTCAGGTTTAGTACGGTGTGTCGCGTTATTTACTGGCCCCTGGTCATATGCTAGACCCGTTAGGCATCCTTTAGTTCTGCTGTGTTTCTAACAACACCTGCTGGTTGGAGTAGTGTGACACCGAAAGAATGAAGAGAAATCAGTGTAGGATAGAAGAGAGGCGACATTAGACAAAGATAAGGAGGTGAAGTAAAGAGAAAAAGTTTCTGAAGATCTCAGAGATTACAAGAGATTGAATAAGTGAACGAAAGAAGAAAAAATAAGAGATTGAATGACCTGTTGCGTGTTTTACAGACTGTAGTAAACTTAGTATATATATATATTAAGATCTGGGTTTTTTCCCCAGTTTCCATAGATCTTGTTTTAACACTACCATTATTTTACAAAGGAACAAATTTACAACGTTTCACACCAAATAGTGTTTCAAGAAATTACTACATACATAAATAATGCAGTTGACAGAATAGGTTTGAGAATGTGCTAGGAATAATCGCAATAGCACAAAACATAATTTTGTGAGCAATTCTGCAATGAATTTTATCAAAAATAATTCAGCTATGTCGATTCCCGTTGAACGTCTGACTTTTATAATTAAAAACAAAATCTACATCATATAGTATTAACATTCAGAGAAATTAACGAAACAGCACATGCAGGGTATTATAATATAGAAAAGCGGTTCTTAATTCTGGTTCGTGGGGCTCTCTCTGGTGGTTTGCAAAGACAAAGTAATATATGAGCCTTTACTTATACAATAAACCAGGGGTGCGCAAACTTTTTGTGCAGAGGGCCACATTGAAAATTGTAAAGCTATTGGAGGGCCACATATAATATGTATATTTTTGTTTCAAATTCTCGGTAAGTAATAAATTAAATATTTTTATTGTAAAGAAAGGTAGTTTTACATAATGTAGATAACTTATGAAATACATTACATTTCTAACAGACTTACACTATAACAGTATATTTTCTAATATGGATAAAAGGTTAAGCAAATATTTTAACAATATTTGAAAAATATTATGTTGCATACAGTTACAATATGGGTTCATATCAATAGTTTTAATGACGATTTTAAAAAACACCATACACATACAGTCACAACAGTTATAACATTTTTGATATTATTAATTTCTAATGAGATGTATGTAATTGTTTGTAAGATTTTATAATTCCCTTGAAATCTGGAACAAGTTTACTTGTAGAAATTTGCATGACTGCATTTAAGTTGCAATCAGATAATAAAGACCTATTCTTATATTTGTTGATTTTTAAGCAAGCAAATGCCTGTTTACAAATATATGTAGATCCAAGTAATGAAAAAAAATTAGCTGCAAAGTTTTTTTAAGTTTGGGAATGATTGTTCAGGCAAAGAACCATAGAAATCCAACAAACATTCAGACTTGAATTTTTCCTTCAGGCAATGATTAGCTTGTAATTCAAACAACTCCAACTGTATGTGCTCTGGGGCTTTATCAGCTTCTGCACTGAGAGGAGAACTGATAACATTGAAGTGCTGCTCCAAGATCTTGGAATCTTCTTCCAAATTCTAGCTTACTTGCATATTGAAGTTGAAGGGTCAAATCTTCACTTATCTTTTCAACACGTCTGACCACAGTTCTTCTGGATAATGTAATACTGTCAAATTTGTTGTTTTGTTCTGGACACAGAATGTTTGTTGCATCTAGTAAACATTCCTTAATAAATTCACCATCAGAAAATGGCTTGTTGTATTTCACAATTTTGTGTGACAACACCAAACTGGCCTCTGTTACAGCATCTTGAATTGAAGACTTGTTTTGTAAACACAGTTTGTTGTTTCTTGAGACTTTTTACCAACTCCATGCATTTTCTTTTCCTTTCTTCAGATGTTAGATTGTGTCCGAAATTGGGATGTTTTGTCTGGTAATGTCTTTATAAGTTATATTCTTTAAAAACAGCCACTGATTCGTGACACAGCAAGCAAACAGATTTGTTGCCAACTTGCATAAAACTATATTTTGTAATCCATTCGTCTTTGAAAACCCGACACTCGTCTTCAATCTTACGTTTTTTGGATGCACTCATTATAATAAAAATATCTTAAAATGTTGCACAATTAACTAAAAACAAATGTGCTTCCGGCAGCGCGAATATAATTATTTAGATTTAGAAAACTCGGTTGAAATATAAATACGGAAATTTGTGGATGGAAACTACAAACGTGATGGTTATTAAAACACACCGGGAATGCCACAGGCACTGCGCAGCTTAAATGATTGCAAATCGAGTATTTGCGCATTCCATTCGTAGGATAAGAGGGGGGGGGGGTTATTTCTGACGATACATTATTGTTGTAACGATGTATGATTAATTATAACAGCTTTTAGCGATATTCTATTTTGTATGAAACTCTTTAATATAAACTAAACATACATCCCGACATAATGCTTAAAAGTTAACAACAATTAATTATAATTTGAAAGTCAATTTTCAACCTTTATAAAATTATTTCGTCCGAGTACGTATAATCATTGAGAAACATTCAGCCAATCAAATTACGTCAATTATAGAATAGTAAATTACTCAATATTAAACACTCATATTAAACGTAGTATAACGTTAATATAAATATTAATATTTAAATGTCAAATTGGAAAAAAAAATATTGTATATGTAATATGTAAGAAAGTCGAATTAAAATTCCAATGGATTTCTGCGTAATATTAATGGGGGGAAAATCATTTGTAACGATCGTTCGTTTATTTAACAATGTGTTTGAGGGCCGCAAAATATCCAATGGTGGGCCGCATGCGGCCCGCAGGCCGTAGTTTGCCCCACCCCTGCAATAAACAGATAAACGGGCAGATATTTTGGGGTCAGCAACACAAAACATTTGAAACGGGGGTTCACGACAGCAAAACATTTGCTATAAAGCAAACATTGTCACCTATTAAAAATTTAGAATGTGTTTTGGACATGTTTTAACATCTGAGATGATGGCAGTAAGCATGAAACAGTATTAGTTCTAAAACTAAGATAACTAAAGCCCAAGCCATTCAAATTTTCATTACACTGTATCAGTTTATCGGGTATACTGAAGATCAATGGTTCTCAAGGTTGGATATATGGCCCCCAAAGTTCCACGGAGTTTTGCACGAGGAGGGGGCATGGAGAAAAATTGAAATTAATGGGAGCGGAGGGACTAAAGACCCATCCATGGGGAACTGCAGGAAGGTGGCTACACAAACGATAAACACGAACTATAGGGCAATAAAGCTTATAAATCCAACGTGTTGATGGTATACGAAGATAGTTAAAATTAATGACATTTTTTACGGCATCAGGAGGAACACGGGAGAAATATGCACTAAATGGAGATCACAGTCTGAAAAGGTTATGTTTCACTGCAGACCAGTGGCTCTTAATTTTTTTTTTATTAATCGTGATTTGGGACAGATTGTTATGTGGTCCCCTGGTGCCTAATGTCATTGACTTTCTATACAGGTTATCAAAGTTTTCTCCACTTTACAAGTCATCAAGGCTTTCTCAAATTTACAAATCAAGTATGTCTCCACTTTACAAGTCATCAAGGCTGTCTCCACTTTACAAGTCATCAAGGCTGTCTCTACTTTACAAGTCATCAAGGCTTTCTCCACTTTACAAGTCATCAAGCCCTTTCTCCACTTTAGAAGTCATCAAGGCTTCCTCCACTTTACAAGTTATCAAGGCTTCCTCCACTTTACAAGTCATCAAGGCTTCTCCACTTTACAAGTCATCAAGGCTTTCTCCACTTTACAAGTCATCAAGCCCTTTCTCCACTTTAGAAGTCATCAAGGCTTCCTCCACTTTACAAGTTATCAAGGCTTCCTCCACTTTACAAGTCATCAAGGCTTCTCCACTTTACAAGTCATCAAGGCTTTCTCCACTTTACAAGTCATCAAGGCTTTCTCCACTTTACAAGTCATCAAGGCTTTCTCCACTTTACAAGTCATCAAGGCTTCACTCTACGTCATCAAGGCTTTCTCCACTTTACAAGTCATCAAGGCTTCTCCACTTTACGTCATCAAGGCTTTCTCCACTTTACAGGTCATCAAGGCTTTCTCCACTTTACAAGTCATCAAGATTTTCTCAAAAAGACATCAAGGCTTTCTCCAAAAGTCATCAAGGCTTTCTCCAAAAGTCATCAAGGCTTTCTCCAAAAGTCATCAAGGCTTTCTCCAAAAGTCATCAAGGCTTTCTCCAAAAGTCATCAAGGCTTTCTCCAAAAGTCATCAAGGCTTTCTCCATTTCATCGCTAAAAATCTGATTTATCGTCTACATAGTTAACTTTTAATTAATTCAACTCCCCCCCCCCCACTTGTATGAGTTTGTGCCCCTGTTCTTCACCCCCTTATTTCACTTTTTTCAGAAACCCAATGACAAGTATTTGTGATTCTCCCCCCCCCCCTCCCGATGCAGCGTATGCTACACTTCCCTTAGACAACAATCTTAGTCCCGAGAGAATGGTGTATTTTCAAGTAATATCATCATCATCATGTGACATTCTTTCCAGAACATGGTCATCTTTATGAATTATCTGAACACTCCACGATTCTGAGCGAATTGTCCTGCCGCAGATAGACATGGTTAAGCAATCTGATATATCACTGTACGATCGTCGTTTTGTGCGCCCTCTTCCCCTGTTGCTGTTAACTCTGCTCTCATCTATTAATCTTTCCATGCTGTTACCAAAATATAATTACTAGGTATATTACTTTTGTAGATTGCCATTGCTTTCAGGAGGAAATCCGTTTATACAAAATTAGCACACAAAGAAAACATTCATTTTCTACGCCATTTTTTAGCAGAAGTGTGCACAAGTAATAAAAGATACAGACACTGAAAAAATTAGGGGGAAAAATAACAAGATTGTGCTTGAGAAATCCACCTCGTGGATCATTTCTTCTTCTTCTGTCTTCGTTCCCTCTTAACTTCAGCCAGTTAAGCTGGATATAGTATATAGTCTTGATATATTTGAGATGTGTTGTGTGATAGTTTACAGATGGATTCTGGTATCTGCGTATTCAGGCAAGACACTTCTGACCTCAGCATTGCTTAAGAGTCACTAAATGGAGTACATGGGTGATAATCCGAAAGCAATTAAGTACATCCTCTATGTCTATTCAATCAACTTTGCATACAAGTGAAATGTTGAAACTACTGCAAATTATCCAGATTAAGCTACTGCACACAAGTAAAATTAAAAGGTTACTGTTAATCAGCAAGATAGAGAAGTTACTGCAGACAAGATATTTACTTCACACTTCTAGGATGATTCGTTCACTGCTAACCAGAGAAAAGAGTTATTACATATACACAACACTAAGATTAACAAATTGTTGCACACTAGAAAAATAGACAAGTTACTTCACACACTGCAATGAAAAAACTATTATCTATTGTCTTGTTTCTGGATTTACTATAAAGCGTCGTAGGATTCAATGACGATCAGTTAAAGAAAAATACTGCACACCGTAAAAATGATCACTATATAGGTACTACATAGAACAATGCATTTTAAAAAAAATACTACACAATAGAAGAATACATTACTTGACACTAGAAAATGAGACACTTTACTCCACACTTAAGAAATAGACACTACTTAACACTGGAAAAATAGACACTTTGCTTCACATTAGAAAAAATAGAAAAGTTTCTAGATGACATTTCGCGTCCTCGAAGGCAATGTTTAAGCGAATACTGTATATTAAATTGTTATGCTTTGCACATGCAGCAGCATCAACTGAAGTCGGATGCGTTGCACTATTGGCGCATATGAAATGATGATATGCCATTGGCGCAAATGAAACGGTGATATGCCATTGGAGCAAATGAAACGGTGATATGCCATTGGCGCAAATGAAACGGTGATATGCCATTGGCGCAAATGAAACGGTGATATGCCATTGGCGCAAATGAAACGGTGATATGCCATTGGCGCAAATGAAACGGTGATGTCATTGGCGCAAATGAAACGGTGATGTCATTGGCGCAAATGAAACGGTGATATGCCATTAGAGCAAATGAAACGGTGATATAACACATGGACATTGAACTACATCCTGCTGAATAGTAGGAACATCCTGCTACAAGAGATCTGATGAAAGTTTGAGAACGAACGCACACAATTATGGATAGTTTAATAAAGGGACAGTTAGCTCAGTTCCCACAGTGTGCACGTCGTAAGAGGCGACTAAGAAGGGATTTTGGGGAGTGGGGTATGTGGCCGAGTCCATAGATGTCCCATCTCATACAGGTTCAAATGACCAGAAGCAATGCTGAAGCTGGAAGTGTGAAGACAACAAGTGCAGATATCGCAGCCACGCTGTAGATCATGACACAGTGCACTCTGTTCTCCAGACTACATTCTGCTATTTGCAGGAGTTTGAGAACGAAATCAGAAAAGATAACTGCACATCATTAAGATTGTTGTTTAAAATACGCAAACTCGTAAAAATTATCACTTTACTGCATGCAAATACAACGAAAAATCATTCATACAGACTATTTTTAGCTATGTATACACCCTGATATGACCGAAAAGACTGAGTTACAAGGGCGTGCCTGCACACATTATAAATAAACATTTATTACAATAACAACCAGATTAGAGCATTCTTGGCATAGCTAAGTCCTGCGTCGGAGCAACAAGAAAAAGGAAAAAGGAGAAATTCTGCAATTGAAACTGCTGTCACACCGTCGCAAGCGCGTATGCCGGTAAGAAAACTTTGATAAGAATGGTTATGGTAAATTATGAAGGCCATAGAGACGTCGACTTATATAGTAATTAGTGGTGACGTTGGCGCATAGGACAATTTCACTTCCTACATTTCAATATTCTTTTTACAGAGATGGGAGAGAGAGAGAGAGAGAGAGAGAGAGAGAGAGAGAGAGAGAGAGAGAGAGGAGAAGAGAGATAAGTTGGGTATTGTAAAGTGAGAAGTATTTTTAACATATATGAAGTAATGACTTATTGAGATCCATATTTATAGCCTCACCAAAGAAACCAGGGAGCACATAATGTAAAGAACAACGTACAATCAGACTCATAAGCCAAATAACCAAAATACTTCTGAGAATCATCACGAAGAGAATTAGAAACAAAATCAAAACAGAAATACGCTCAGAACAATGTGGCTTTGTAGAAAACAAAGATATCAACAATGCTAAATATATATTTTGAGAACAATAATAGATAGGTATGTAGATGTTAAAATAGATATGTACCTCTGTTTTATAGACTACACGAAAGCATTTGATAAAGTTAAAATATAGTGAAGTTATACACATGTTAAAGAATTTGAACATCGACAATAAAATCATCAAGAATATGTACTGGCAACAAACAGCAACAATAAGAGTAGCAAATATATTTGGCCCCTTTCAACAAATAAAACAGGAGTTAGACAGGGATGTGTACTTTCGCCAGACCTGTTCTCTTTATACAGTGCAAACATATTACGTGCAATAGTTGATATTTCAGAAATATCATTGTATAACATAACATAAATAATTTAAAATATGCAGATGACACTGTTCTGATTGCTAAAACTGAGGAAGACTTCAAGAATTCATTAATGTAGAAGTGACAGAATGAAGTTGAATCTACCACAGGTCCAGCAAACCGGTATGGAATTTAAGTGTTCACAGAAATGTGCTCTAGATATTAAGTAACAATTCAATAAAATCAGAAAATCAATCATTGATCAGAAATAACAACCATTCGCGGGTAACCGATGTCAGACATGGGCTCTAACTAAAGAACAAGAGGAAGAGCTTACTATTTGTGAAATGAGATGTCTAAGAAAAGCAGCAAACAGAACAAGAAGAGATTATGTGAGAGATGAGATTACAAGAAATGTTGCAACATCAGTGGCCAAATACATTTAAAAACACATATTGAAATGGTTCGGCCACCTAATGAGAATAAACTCTTATTGGCCAACGACAACGTGAGGAAATATTAGACAGTTTAACAACATGGCACGACAGGGAAACAACAAAGTTCCTAATACATAACACTGGAGATATAGAGCTGTGGAGTGGTATGATCGACTATGACAGCCGGCGTGGCACCTAATGATGATAGCAAGCACACACAGAAACAATGCAGATATGTTGGAATTGTTAAAAAGTTTATAATAGAGAAATGTTTGAGAGTTTGCCAGGCACTGAATCTTCTTCGTCGTTCTTCAGTCAGTTATCAAGTTACAGCGTCAATAGCTTCAATGAACTGTGTAATTCACTTCAGGTCATCCATAGAACCCCGGAGGTTTGGAAGCGGTGCCGTCTCAGTAGGCCATATTTTCTCCATCTCTTCTTGGTAGAGTTGACAAGTATGAAAAATGCGTTCTGCCGTCTCTGGGCTCAGTCCACAGTTGTACATGTCTGTCTCGTCAATTTTCAGCTTTCTGAACATGTGACTTTTCAGTCTGTAGCCAGTTTGTAGTCTGAAGATGGTGAATTGTTACTTGCGTGATTTAAGGTAAGCGGCTATTTGGTTCTGCAGTTGGGTGCATCTGCTCCTATTTTATTCTTTTATTCTGTTTTTATCAGCCTTACGATCATAGTACGTAATTTCCCTTTCTATTTGTTCTAGTGAACCCCCTTTCCTTGCCAGAATATCAGCTTTTTCATTTCCTAGTATGCCACAGTTACCAGAGTTGTTTCTTTGGTAGTACTGCTGAGGTGTAGTAAGCAGGCTTAAGTTCATTCATGTTCGTGTTCTTTGGATCTTTCACTGCCAGCAATACATACTTTGCATCATTTAGAAAGAATACATATCTGTTGTGACTCAGTAAGCAATTTATGAGCATTTTGGCTGCGTATGTTATGGCTTGAATTTCTACTATGGAATTTGTGAAATGTTTACCTGTGTGTATTTTTTTTTATATCTCTTTTCCCTCTGGTGTTACTGTATATATTCCTGCTTCTCCATCCAATACTGCTTCTTTTGCTGATTCATCTGTACATGTGTCCATATATCCTTTTATGCTTTCTGTATGTGGTTTTGAGTTGTCTCTTTAAGAACTTGTATTGGAGTTTCCGTTTCTGAAATGTCTTGTATACTGTCCATAATTCTTGGAAATATTTTTCATGTCCCAGGTTGGGTATAAGTTAAATGTGTTTATTGGTTTTAGATTGAGTAGATCTGTTTCTGTGAGTGATTTATGAAGTTGTTGTGCAGAGTGTAGGAACCTAATACTTTTGGGTCGCTCATTTGTAGGTCTGCATAGTCTTTGGTTCAGTTGATGACTTAAAACATGTGAACTTTGCATTTTGTGTGAGGATTTTGTTCGTTTCTTCTTGCTTCCACTGATGGTAAGTAAACATGTGCATGCTTCCACTGATGGTAAGTAAACATGTGCATGCTTCCACTGATGGTAAGTAAACATGTGCATGCTTCCACTGATGGTAAGTAAACATGTGCATGCTTCCACTGATGGTAAGTAAACATGTGCATGCTTCCACTGATGGTAAGTAAACATGTGCATGCTTCCACTGATGGTAAGTAAACATGTGCATGCTTCCAATTCTAAGATTTAAGTTATTTTCTGAGATTGCGGTTCTGTATCTTTCAAATTTTTTTAATGTTATCTGACTAACGCCATGCTGACATTCCATATTCGAAGGCTGTCTTACGTAACCTGTGTATGCTCTACTTTGAATTTTCACATTTGCTCACCAATCTGTTCCACCCAATATTTTAAGCATTGCTGTCCTCATTATATCTTTCGTTTGGCAACCCATAAACTGTGAGATTTGGAGATATGCCACATTAAATGCATCAAAACAGCAATCCAGCGCTTACTATCTTCAGATATGCAGATAAGTGGACAAATCAAGAAACATCCAGTCTTTGATATCTGCCAATTACTTTCTTTGGCCCCCTCTGCTTCATCAACCACCTCCATACAGGATTGTTTTTGAAAAATGATCATGTCGACATGCATATAAATCATGCACATTTTTGTCCTTCTACTATGGGAAGTAGTGATTCTTGTGAACTTGGCATATATATATATTAATTCTTCTTAAGTGTGTGCGTATATATATATATATATATATATATATATAACGCAGAGTTTTATCTCTACTTTCTCTTGAGACTTGTGTGTATATATATATATATGCACACACTTAAGAATTAAACTATCAGTTGAAAATCGTAGTAAAAAAGTTAAGTTAATACATAGCATTTAATAACTCCGCCAGGGTGTTGAGATGTTAGCGATTTACATTTCAGTGGCTCTGCTATATGAGGACGGGGACGGTCTCATCGTCTCTCCCTCGCAGTCTGTAGTTCCCGGATAAATCAGGTACCCAAATAAGACCGGGTCGAACTGGGAGCCGTTGCGATCCAAAAAAATGTCCCACTCAACTGGGGAATAAACCCAGAACGACCTATATGCGAAGTCAATACGCTAACCACTGCGCGACACGGCTCCCTGAAAATGATAGTACGCGAAAGTGAAGACAAAGACATTGGTGCACACAAATGCAAAACACGTAATAGCTGTCTGGAAGAAACACACACCACCAAGATAAATTATAAAGATCAATTATGTCATCTGAAATGCGATAAATAAAGTTCAGGATCTTGGCACCCGTTTAACACTACACGGCAGGTGCTCCATTGAAATTAACAGTAGGATAATAACACGTGCCAAATCGACGTTGCAAACATGAGAACTGTGAAATGAAGCACTATCAATGCTTATTCTCGTACCAGCTATAGTGTTGAAGAGTTTAATCAAACTGGCGTTCTATAGATGCGATTATAGGCTAATATGAGAAATAAGAAAAGAACTGGGAGCTACTGAGATGTGATTTTTTTTTAGAATAACGATGAAAATGAATGAACGGTACAAAAATTAAGTTGAATATGTGAACCGTTCAGAAACCAATGAGAAACTACTGGTCGCAAATATTACTTAAAATCGAAACACTTGTGTTGAACTTTATCTACAATATATTTCCTTTCAGTTGCCCGTGGAACATACGGCTGCAACTATCGCTCTCTAACGGGATCTGTGTTGCACTGGCCTCTTCATTTATGTCTACGAGGTCCCACTTCATTTGGTAACTTTGTTCACACTGAGGGTATTCCCCGATCTTTCAACTCTCCTCTGTCCCTGTGAGTTTTAGTCTAGATCCTGTCTGGATATGTTGTCATGGTTCTTCTATGGTATATCCTATCCATCTTTATTTTTCTACTTTTTATCTCTTCTTCCTCCTGAGACGTATTGAGTTTTATATCTGCTTCTTCCTAAGACTTGTGTATTGAGTTTTATCGCTACTTCTCCTGAGACGTGTATTGAGTTTTATCTCTACTTTCTCTTGAGACTTGTGTATTGAGTTTTTTCTCTACTTCCTCCTGAGACGTGTATTGAGTTTTTTCTCTACTTCCTCCTGAGACTTGTGTATTGAGTTTTATTTCTACTTTCTCCTGAGACGTGTATTTTTATCTCTACTTCCTCCTGAGATGCGTATTGAGTTTTATCACTACTTCCTCCTGAGACATGTGTATTGAGATTTCAGCAAAAGTTTTTGTGAATACGATCATTTGATGTATCCAACACTACAGATTAAATATAATATAATTAATCTTGAATCTAAGAACCGATTCCTCGGTGATCAACTAATTTCATGAGGAACTGCAGACTCAATTCTGGAGTAACATCCGTATCCAAATGTCATGATGCTTGAGTGTTGTATTTACTCCCATTTACTTCCACGCATTTATGATGTAATGGATTTTTCAACGCTTTTTAAATAAAAACAAGAAATATTAAATGTTGAGAATTTTATGAGGTTGGCGCTAACGAAATCTCAACCGCGAATTTTTAAGCTTGTTGTCGAGTTGCAATTTAAATCATCTCAAATATGTTATTTTATGATCAAGGAAATTAAAATTATAATGATTTATACTAGACTGAAAAATCTATTGAGGTTTCTATTACCTTAATAGATAGTCATTATTAAATTATCAAGCCCTTCTCCAAAATACCGGTACTGCGTGGTAATGCAAATTACAGAGAACGTAGAATCAGCCAATATAAGTGACTACATGAAATCAGCAAGAATGACATTGAAGAAGGGTTTGGGTCGTGGGTAACTTTATTTCTATAAAATGTGGTCGCCACG
Source organism: Meghimatium bilineatum (assembly GCA_034231615.1). Taxonomy (NCBI): domain Eukaryota; kingdom Metazoa; phylum Mollusca; class Gastropoda; order Stylommatophora; family Philomycidae; genus Meghimatium; species Meghimatium bilineatum. The sequence goes on along the minus strand of CM067298.1, from coordinate 110,832,247 downwards.
GGAGAAAATGTTGGAGAACCTGTACACTAATGTCTCTATTGAAGATAACGGTCATGCCTGCAGATTAATATCACCAAACCAGACTGTTGTTAACAATAATAAAAAATTGCAACATTAACAGAAGTACTAATTGTTAAACACATCTTTATGTTGATATTTCACTTTTATAACTCCAAGTTAAACATATCTTTATGTTGATATTTCACATTTATAACTCAAGTTAAACAACAATCTTTATGTTGAACTCTCAAGTTAAACATCAATCTTTATGTTGATATTTCACTTTTCTAACTCAATTTAAACAACAATCTTTATGTTGAACTCTCAAGTTAAACATCAATCTTTATGTTGATATTTCACTTCCAAAATTTGAGTGTTAATGTTAATATTTCACTTTTACTATTCATATGTTAATAATGAAATACATAGTACCGTGGTTTACTGATTAGTTACGATACGGGAGGATTCCAAGTCCATAGATACGGGAAGATGGGGAGGGGGTGTTCAAATCCCACCAACGCACACCTCTTTAGAGAATACAGCACAACAAAAACAGATTGTACTGTGAACAGTACAGTTTTTATAAAGTAATTAAATAGTTTGAATTTGAAATAATTTTATAACAACCAGAAACAAAATTATGTAGACCCTAGTCCTTGTTTTTTCATACTTTTTCTGCTTAAAAACATCGCGTGGGATGGGGAAAACGATAAAATTGTTTGACAATTAAGCAGGAGGGGTGGGGATCTTTTTTTTTGACGAGATGGAGAAGGGGTTAAAATTTTGGCACAAAAATTTCTGTATGTGTATGTTATGGAAACATCTCGACACTTACACCACAGTTAGTAAAAGTATTAATAAGAAAGACTGACTACTATGTTAACGCAGAAACATTGTTCATAGCTAGGGTTGGTGATTTAAACCGTTAACTGCAAACACGTTTACTGTTTCACTCACCTTGCTTGATGTCCAGGTATCAGAACTAACAGAACTAAATCCAGGAATGTTAGCAACAGGTAGAGCGTTTTAGAGAAGGTATCCTGCTGGTAGTTAGTCCTTTTCTTGAAATATTTACACAACAAATGTATCAAGTGAGTACTCCCTTGAAGTAAATATCCAGAAAAAATGTGGAAAAGTTGGATATAATCCAGTCAATTGTTTATGAACACATTAAAGACGTGCTGCGTGTGACACAAGTATCCCATGAAGTGTCATAAACACGCTAAACCCGTGACTCGTCATAGATTCAGACTATTTGACTATTTAAAAAAATATCGACTGCTCCGGCGGGACAGTGAGCAAAGTACAAACTTATTTTTTGGCAGAGAATAATGCTGATCACAGTTAAGAAGTCAAATTACAATAAAATATAACTTGTAAGTTAAACAAAAATCACACATAAAAAGGACAAGAAATGCAAATATCTTGGAATAAAGTTCTCTCTCACCTCCTTCTCACATCGAAATCTGGGGAAAGTCTGTGGCGAGTTTTACGGCACAATAGCGAAAACTCTCATTTGCTGCTGACTGCGGGGATGGCTACCCAATCAGATCCCAGACATTTTACTAGGATTACAGCGAGCGAGACACGAAGGTCCTCTGTTATGTCCAACACTAGCAGTGTCTCTCGCTCTCACTCTCGGGTCAAGTTCATTTACGCTAGCTTAGTGAATGAAAAGTTACCCCTACTAGTGTTTGTAAACACTATGAATACCCGATGTTATGATTGTGAGAAATTTAATTTGACTCATTAAGCGCTACAACTTACTATCTATTTCAACCATTATCATGCGCCACATCTTACTTACTATTTCAACTATTATCATGCGCCACATCTTACTTACTATTTCCACCATTATCACGCGCCACATCTTACTTTCTATTTCAATCATTATCATGCGCCACATCTTACTTACTATTTCCACCATTATCACGCGCCACATCTTACTTACTATTTCAATCATTATCATGCGCCACATCTTACTATTTCAACCATTATCACGCGCCACATCTTACTTACTATTTCAACCATTATCATGCGCCACATCTTACTATTTCAACCATTATCACGCGCCACATCTTACTTACTATTTCAACCATTATCATGCGCCACATCTTACTATTTCAACCATTATCATGCGCCACATCTTACTTACTATTTCAACTATTATCATGTGCCAATTCTTACTTACTATTTCAACTATTATCATGCGCCACATCTTACTATTTCAACCATTATCACGCGCCACATCTTACTTACTATTTCAACCATTATCATGCGCCACATCTTACTTACTATTTCAACTATTATCATGTGCCAATTCTTACTTACTATTTCAACCATTATCATGCGCCACATCTTACTTTATATTTCCACCATTATCATGCGCCACATCTTACTATTTCAACCATTATCATGCGCCACATCTTACTTTCTATTTCAATCATTATCATGCGCAATATCTTACTTTCTATTTCAACCATTATTATGCGCCACATCTTACTTACTATTTCAACCATTATCACGCGCCACATCTTACTTTCTATTTCACTCATTATCATGCGCCACATCTTACTATTTCAACCATTATCATGCGCCACATCTTACTTTCTATTTCAATCATTATCATGCGCAATATCTTACTTTCTATTTCAACCATTATTATGCGCCACATCTTACTTACTATTTCAACCATTATCACGCGCCACATCTTACTTTCTATTTCACTCATTATCATGCGCCACATCTTACTATTTCAACCATTATCATGCGCCACATCTTACTTTCTATTTCAATCATTATCATACGCCACATCTTACTTTGTATTTCAATCATTATCATGCGCCACATCTTACTATTTCAACCATTATCATGCGGCACATCTTACTATTTCAACCATTATCATGCGCCACATCTTACTTACTATTTCAACCATTATCATGCGCCACATCTTACTATTTCAACCATTATCACGCGCCACATCTTACTTACTATTTAAACCATTATCATGCGCCACATCTTACTTACTATTTAAACCATTATCATGCGCCACATCTTACTATTTCAACCATTATCACGCGCCACATCTTACTTACTATTTCAACCATTATCACGCGCTACATCTTACTTTCTATTTCACTCATTATCATGCGCCACATCTTACTATTTTAACCATTATCATGCGCCACATCTTACTTTCTATTTCAATCATTATCATGCGCAATATCTTACTTTCTATTTCAACCATTATCATGCACCACATCTTACTTACTATTTCAACCATTATCATGCGCCACATCTTACTTTCTATTTCACTCATTTTCATGCGCAATATCTTACTTTCTATTTCAACCATTATCACGCGCCACATCTTACTTACTATTTCAACAATTATCATGCGCCACATCTTACTTACTATTTCAACCATTATCATGCGCCACATCTTACTATTTCAACCATTATCACGCGCCACATCTTACTTACTATTTCAACCATTATCACGCGCCACATCTTACTTTCTATTTCACTCATTATCATGCGCCACATCTTACTATTTTAACCATTATCATGCGGCACATCTTACTTTCTATTTCAACCATTATCATGCGCAATATCTTACTTTCTATTTCAACCATTATCATGCGCCACATCTTACTTACTATTTCAACCATTATCACGCGCCACATCTTACTTTCTATTTCACTCATTATCATGCGCCACATCTTACTATTTCAACCATTATCATGCGCCACATCTTACTTTCTATTTCAATCATTATCATGCGCAATATCTTACTTTCTATTTCAACCATTATCATGCGCCACATCTTACTTACTATTTCAACCATTATCACGCGCCACATCTTACTTTCTATTTCACTCATTATCATGCGCCACATCTTACTATTTCAACCATTATCATGCGCCACATCTTACTTTCTATTCCAATCATTATCATGCGCCACATCTTACTATTTCAACCATTATCATGCGCCACATCTTACTTACTATTTAAACCATTATCATGCGCCACATCTTACTTACTATTTCAACTATTATCATGCGCCACATCTTACTATTTCAACCATTATCACGCGCCTCATCTTACTTACTATTTCAACCATTATCATGCGCCACATCTTACTTACTATTTCAACCATTATCATGCGCCACATCTTACTATTTCAACCATTATCACGCGCCACATCTTACTTACTATTTCAACCATTATCATGCGCCACATCTTACTTACTATTTCAACCATTATCATGCGCCATATCTTACTATTTCAACCATTATCACGCGCCACATCTTACTTACTATTTCAACCATTATCATGCGCCACATCTTACTTACTATTTCAACCATTATCACGCGCCACATCTTACTTTCTATTTCAACCATTATCATGTGCTACATCTTACTTACTATTTCAACCATTATCATGCGCCACATCTTACTATTTCAACCATTATCACGCGCCACATCTTTCTTTCTATTTCAACCATTATCATGTGCTACATCTTACTTACTATTTCAACTATTATCATGCGCCACATCTTACTTTCTATTTCAAATTCTATCATGTGCTTCAGTCAGGAGTGTTTTAGCATTTACATTTTATAGACGACCTATGGGCCCGTACATAAATTGTGTCAATATGTATACCCATTCATTTTGCTAATATATGACCCCAACCCTTTTGTCAACAAATACCAAGAATTCAGACCTCACCCCCTCATTAATTGTCAACTTTATAACCCCCTCCCTAAACAATTTTTTTTCAGTAGAAAAAGTACGAAAAACTACATGATCTTAGTCAATATTGTCATGATATCTCACATTCAAACAAGTTAATTTGTGTATTAAAAAAAACCATTGTTGAAGCCAATGTGTGTAAATTTACCCCCCCCCCTCTCTCTCTCTCTTATCAACAACTGTCCATCTTATTAGCCCCCCCCCCAACTAACTGTTGAGGTAATTTATGGACAACCGACTGTTTACTTGACTTTCATTCACCAATCACTGAGTGGAAAGTCTTGATGATACTATGCGTGCTACCATACAAACAGCGGGACATGCGGAAGACAGAATAATAGATGCAGCAAAACATGAACTTCACATCAATGTAAACAAATTATAGTAAATTATGATTAATATTAAACAAACATCCCATAAAAGTATTTTGACCAGGCAATTGAAGACCTACAAGATTTTACCTATATTGTAAGCAATATTGGAAAAGACAGAAGGAACAGAACATGATTTTGACAAAATAATTAATAAAACGATGTTTATTTTCAATACATCTCGCTCAATAAGGAATTCCTGAGCATTTTCTTTAGAATGTTCAGTACAAATGTGTAGTCTGTATTACTGGATGTCTCTGAAATGTCGTATGTGACCATGAAAATCATATCTAAGCTGCAGATATGTATCGATATATGTCTTTGTCGTTAACGTCGAATTAGATTGTCAGAGTTAATTAATTCTACCGTCGATGTTTTCCTATACCGGAATCATTCTCGCTAAGAGAATTTTGTTCAGCTCGAGAACAAGCTTCCAGGCCACGGTGCCCCTAAAAATATTTAGAGACTCAGAATTGGATGAGCGGTTCACAATGTCTGTGAATGATACCTCGACTAAGAGGACGAGCGAACCCGGACCTAACTCTACAGTCGATGCTTTCTTATACCGGAGTCAAGCTCATGGAATGAGTTGTCTCATGGTTTACTGCTTAGCTGTGATATCTTCGCCTTTCTGGCTGACACATCACACTTCAGCATGACATCTGGCTTACCTTGACCTTATATGAGATTGGACAGCCAGCTCCATCCCAAAGCCTCCATAGTTGACTCTTACAACATGTATGTTAGGTAACCTGTTGCTATTCTTTGCAACGTTGTTATTCATTGCTCTCCTGTCGGTTCCCTGCAACATATGCGCAATGTGCTATGATAAATGCGTCATAACCTTCACGCACGTCTTAATCTTCATACACCCCTTAATCTTCATACATAATCTTCTGAGGACTGACATTTTATCATTAACACCCTCGTCTGTGAGTTGCCGGCCTGAACGTGGAAGAAAGAATAGCGACACTGACGCCTGTTCTAGATGTGCAATATGTTGACCACATTGTTGACTACCCCACCATATGATCTTCACTTTGGTGAAGTTTGATGATTGCCCATTTCCTGCACTGTTCGGAAGGAGTCCACTCCTGCATCTGCCTGCTGCATGACTCGAAAATTCAAGAAAACCACAGTAAATTCATTTCCGGAGTAAAAGGTTGTCCAGCTTTTGGCATTGCACGCTGCATCAATATTGAGTCAAACAGTCATCTGTGACTTATAACAGCTCTGCAAAAAACCTTCCCATCAAAAATGCCTCGGAAACAGTAAATTAAAGCTAAAAGTAGAATTGCTGGGGAAAATAGTGATAACGTTCTACTCCCTCGGGCTTATATCAATCATCCTCATCATCATCATTACCATCAACATTATCACCATCACCACCATCTTTAACGAAGTCCTTCTCCAGAATAGTCATGTGTGCTGTTCCCAATAAGCGTCACTTATCTTGATGTATGATAATTTTAGTGAAAGACAGCTACAGTTTGAATATGCATAAACTGCACCTGGTTTCAGGGTTGCCAAACAGCTGACATAAATATAGTCAAATTTCAGATAAAAGATGGCCCCCTTAAACTCTTTTTAACACACTTCACATTGACAACAAATTTAACAAAATGATCAAAACATACATTTCATGACCAGTGAAATTTTAAAAATGGCAGAATTTGTAAACTTTGTACATAAAATGGAAACATTCTGGCAATTTTGGTTAAGAAAGTGGAGCTCTACCTTTTCTTCATACTTATTTTTTTTATATCTCTCTAGAATTACAAGTATGACTGTTTTCAAAATCTTTGATACCAGCAAGGATCTGAATGCTTTAATCTAAGTCCATGCGAATAACTGCCTAGAGTCTCTCAAGAACGTGGGTCAATGGTATTTTTTTCTTTTTGAAGGTTTTCTGAAGTGTTTTTCTGGCCGCTGTTTGAGCACTTTCCATGTACAACAGTCATTCTTACAATAATGCTGCGGGCAGATCTTAAACTGCGTCCCTGACCTTTCATGATAGACACTATTCCAGTATTTCTATATTGGCTGGCGAAGTATACGTATTACTAATGACCAGTCGCATCAACTAATAAAATTCCCGTTGTTTGAAATTTGTGCGTTTGAATATTCTGTTTGAAATCTCTACGTTTGAATATTCTGTTTGAAATCTCTACGTTTGAATATTCTGTTTTGAAATCTCTACGTTTGAATATTCTGTTTGAAATCTCTACGTTTGAATATTCTGTTTGAAATCTCTACGTTTGATTATTCTGTTTGAAATCTCTACGTTTGAATATTCTGTTTGAAATCTCTACGTTTGAATATTCTGTTTGAAATCTCTACGTTTGAATATTCTGTTTGAAATCTCTACGTTTGAATATTCTGTTAGAAATCTCTACGGTTGATTATTCAGTTTGATATCTCTACGTTTGATTATTCTGTTTGAAATCTCTACGTTTGATTATTCTGAAGCTCACAATAAAATTCTGTGAGACGTTACTTACATATTACTTCCACAACAGTATACATTGCGGAGAGAGAGAGAGAGAGAGAGAGAGAGAGAGAGGAACATGTTATATTATAAGTTGCATGGCAGAAAATAATTTATTAGTCATACCTACCCGAGTATTGTCAGTGTCCGAATACAGTCCGTCTTCCATGCATGTAGTAAGCAGCTGTCCTTAATTTACGTCAACAGTGAGGAGGAGGGTAGGGTTTGCGTTCTGAAAAATGTTGATAACAGTTGTTAACAAGAGGGAAGGGGGGAGGTTAAGAAAGTATACATGAACTATTTCTTCTAATATACCAGTTAAATGTTTGGATTGTACAATTTGATCGAAAAAATCTGGGAAAATCATATTTAAAAAAAATACTTATTCTATACATTTATTTGGGGAGGGGGGAGGGTATATTTTTTGACAAAATTAAACAAGGGGTTCCCAGAATCCTTTACCGTAAGTTGACAAGCGGGTCCCAGAATCCGTCACAGTATGTTGACAGTGGGGTTTAAAAAATGGATAAAACGCTGTTGACGTAATTTATGAAAGTACCTAAGAGGCTATTGAGGTGGTCGTGTGGTGTATGTGGCTGTGCCTTATTGTATAGGGTAAAAGCGATCTCATACACAAATGAATGTCAACGTGGATCATAAACTCACACTCTAAAACACATACTTCAGAATTGCACAACATACAAAGATCAGAGACAACAGACCTGACCAGAGGATACAGATAAGAGGCAAAAAGCTATGGGGCACCTCTCTGACCTGAAAAAGACAGTCGATCTCCCTGACCACAGGCCTGACAATATAACATGACTGCAGATACTGAACGCAGAAGAATAAGAAGTGTATTTATAAGCTCCACATTTCAACATATGCGGATAACCTAACCCACGGTAAATCTAATTGCCCTGACCAATGATTACTGTACTTGTTACACGTTTCATTCTCCTGGTGTTTAACCAGTTGCGAGAGACTTTGTTCGGGGAAGTAGAACTTCAAAGTAATATCACCGACTCCAGCAATCTACACGAAGTACGTCTGTAGTGCGTTGTCGTGTGTTACATCACTAACGCGAGGGATGTTCGATCTCTTGAAGATTATCGACTAGCAAAATCTACATAATCCGCAAGTTCAGCGTTTAACTATTGCCGAAGGGATGAAATAAAGCGTCAAATACTCGACCCGCAACCCGTGAACTTTGATGTAATATGATCATTTAACACTGATTGTTCTCCGATCTTGAATGGCGTCTTTAATACTCGACACTGTCTCGGTTAGGGTTAGTACCTCGCACATGCGAAAGGTCTGAAGGTCTCACCAGTGGCCAGTCGTAACCTTTGATCTTATATATAAGACATAATTAATTAAAATTGTATTCGTTAAATTTTTAATTATTGTTGTGTTTTCATTGGTCAATACTATTTTTGACATGCGAATCCAGATATATAAACAGTGACCAACCAAAAACACGACAATAACCAAAACCGCAACAAATGAAGTCCTAATTAATTCTGTATATAGGTCTTCCACTGCGCCAACATGACCATCAACTATGCAACTGCAAAACCCTAGTTGTATCGTGAGGTTTTCCTCTGGTAGATGCGTGCAACACTTCATCTATACAATAGTATTTTTACCCAATCTGTTATTTAATTTTACAGGGGGTTCTCGACAGCAAACACTTTGCGAATCGTTCTTATATAACAGTGGTTATCAACACTTTATGACTCGTTGCACTTTTATGGGACAAATTTTCTTCCGTGGTCCATCTGGTGTTTAAAAAAAGGTCATTGTCTTTGTTTTTTTACAAACTACCAAAACTTTTTAAGTTTTATAGCTATAAATCTTGTTGTTTATCGTTGGAATATTTACTTTCATGTGGATTCTTTGGACGGATCTGCGGCTCACAACAAAATATTTTCCCATAATGTCCATTTTGAGAACCGGTATTCTATAACATTATAAGCACATTGTGGTTCACTTAAATTGATAACTTCCTAGGAAATACTTCCGGCGCCGCAAATATGACTAACGCAAATATGTCTTAAACAAAAACAACTCACCTCGATTTTGTCGAATTTTAAAATGAATTTTCTTTTAAATAGATTAAACCGTTGGGGGGGGGGGGGGGGAGGGGTGTTATGTTATGGGCTGCCTATGTTGTTGTTTGCGGTCCCCAGGAATTGCGAGAAACCAGCTCTTACTTCCTATGTGCGGTGGGGTGATTTTTCAGAATTTACTTTCATACCCAGGAGACTTCAACTTTCGTCTTAGTGCAAAGTCTATTGAAGAAACCTTCTACTCGGATGGGGGTAATGTAGTTGAGGGGATGTTTATGAATACCGTTAACAGTTGTTTACTACTTTGCCCCACCCCCCCTTCCGTCGCTCACTTATAAATAAACTACCAGGAACCTCAGATGCCTTCTCTGGTAATTATGTAAAAAAAAAAATCCCCTCCCCCTAAACTTTTTTTTTCTGTAGAAAAAAGAGAGGGAACTACATGATTTCATCCGATGTTTTTGAAAACAGTATCACAATAAGCAATTTCATTGGTATATAACACATTTTTTTGAAACTTTTGTCGAACAGCTAGTCAAAAACTGTCAAACTTGTCAACAACTGTCCAACGTGTCAACAACTGTCAAACTTGTCAACAACTGTCCAACGTGTCAACAACTATCAAACTTGTCAACAACTGTCCAACGTGTCAACAGCTGTCAACATCTGTCCAACTTGTCAGCAACGTATCAAGAACTGACAAACTTGCCAACAACGTGTCAACAACTGTCCAACTTGTCAGCAGCGTGTCAACAATCAAACTTTTTCAGTTTGGAACCCCCCCCCTTCCTTGTCAATAGTTGATGTAATTTAACGACAGCCGCTTATCTGTTACTTATTTCCTTGTTTTCTTCTTCTGTGTAAGTTTTCAAACTCCTGCAGATGAGCAGAATGCAGTACAGAGAACAGAATGCGATGTGTTATAGATTAGCTGAATTATCTGTGTTTTTATTTTACTGAACACATCCGACTTCAACATGGATTCCTGTCCACTTCTTGGATCCATCCCCCCCCCCCCCCCTCGAACCTTTGACTATTATTAATTACTTCACGCTACTGAGAAATCAAAAGTGTTCCGAAAAGGTCATTAAAAAGTCGTATTTGTCGGTCCTAACTATGCACATATTGCAGTCACTCTGTAAACCACAATACAACATATTGTTCTCCGAGCTGGATCCAGCTAACTTGTAGGAGTTTACGAATGAGTCCATGAAAAGAAGACCTCTTTTTTCCCCCTCTTATTAAACTCTGCCTTAATAAATAAAGATAAAATCGGTTTTAACTCCTTCACATGCATACACACACATACCTTCACCTACCACCACTCACACTTATTTTGTCGTCTTTTCCTATCAAGATTAATCACAGCTTCCAGCTGGGCTCAGCCTTCACAATCAGTTATTTCCAGGCGGGAAGAACCGTTCTTCATTGTCACGTTATATTTGTCCCTAGCTAAAAGATATTTTGTAAACGTATATATCTGTTGGACTAGCGAGTGCAGCTAACTATTATTTCTTTTTGAGATTCGTTAACAGGAAGCATGGTCCAGTGGTTTTTTCAACTGTGCAGTTTTCTTGTAGGATTATTCACGGGTATCCAGAATTCATCTAACAAATTCAATACAAGCACGCCTTCAGTTTGAAAAGATTCGGGACATCAGTATTACATTGTAGCAGCAGTAATACAACATGCTTTAGCAATATTGTGTGTTTTGCGAGTCAGTCTAAAGAACTATTGACATACGTGAGATACTACACCCGCTTGGGTTCAGACAGATCCATATGACTGGGTTGTTTACGACTAATAACAAGAAACATATTCAAACTTTGAATTTAAACATTTCAACATATGACATAAAATATGAGCAAATTACAAAAAAATACTCATAAAATCTACAATTTGTATATTAGTCATCAGGCTTTACTTTTTTTTTTAAATCGGATAAATTTCTCAAATAAAGGATAGCCTAATGCTGGATTTAATCAGAGGCGAGGCCAGGCGTGGCCTACTCTCATATGACGACAAAATTGAGGAATCAACACCTATGTCAATGACACTTTTATTTTATTATAAACCGTGCTATTTTTAATTGTGTATACCCTCATTATAAATATATATAAAATTTCGTTACTGCATGTTTTCCTGTGAAGGTGTGCAGAGAGGCTTTTTATGGGATGTGGAAATAAAGGCCACTATGCCATATCAGACTCCGCGACATGTACAGGATGGATTTTGATTGTACCTCTGAAAGAAAAAATCATATCTCAGTAGTGCATTGAACACGGGACCTCAATGGCCAGAGAACGGCATTCTAACCACATGCACACATATATATGCATGTAATTCACAATCTAAAGGCTATTTCAAAAGAAAATTTTCGGAAAGATTGCGGAATCGAACCCATGACCTCATGGAAATGAGACCAGCGCTCCTTAACTTCTCAAGTCTGCACAAAACTCTTCTGTAGACGAATATTCAATCACTCAATCAAGTGCCATAGCGAGTCGCGGAGGTGATCAAACTTCTTCACAACTCTGTATCTCTTGTGTTGTTAATAAGTTCAGTTGGTGGCTTCTTTGTGTCTTAGTGACAACCCATAATTTGGAAAAATTAATTCAATCAGCTGTTAAATTTTAAGGAAGGAGAAGTAATAACATCAATAAATACAATAGAAGAAAACCTGGAACCATACATCTTGAAATCCGAAGTTGAAGACGTTGTTAGACATGCTCCAAATAGTAAAGCACCAGGAGTCGACGAAATACCTATAGAACTAATAAAAATTCGAACAGTCAGGGGTATAAAGTGGTTAAACAGACTGCTCAATGTAATATGGAGGACAGAAAAAGAAACAACAGGAGTGGAATACAGCAGTGATTGTACCTATCTGGAAGAAAAAAGACAGCAAGAGGGACTGCACGATGTATAGAGGCATATCATTCTTAAGCCAAATAGGAAACATCTTCAGCAAAATACTAGAGAGAACGATGCGTTCATATATATAACAACGGCTCAACAACACACAACTGGGCTTTCAGAAAAATAAAAGTTGCACAGATGCAATCTTCGCCCTCAAACAACTATCAGAAAGAGTGACATAACATAACCATGATTTATATGTGGCTTTCGTGGATCAAGAAAAAGCTTACGACAGTGTGGATAGAGCACAACTATGGATAACATTACAGACATATGGAGTTCCTCAGCATCTGATAAACCGTTGTCAGAGCATATACGACGATAGTCAATGCGCAGTAAGAACAAGCACAGATACATCAGACAATTTCCAAATTCGCTTGGAAGTGAGGCAGGGATGTGCACTATCCTTCCAATAGTTTATAACATACATAGATAACATCTACAAAGTAGCAAATACAACGGAAGAAAACAATCTGAAGGATAACTTTAACGAATTTCTATTTGTCGACGACCAAGCACTAGTAGCATCATCAGAAGAGTAACTCAATCAATCAATCAAGTGCCATGCCGACAGGCGTAGGCGATCATGTTTCTCCACGACTCTCTGTCTCTTGTGTTGTCAATAAGCTCGGTTGGTGATCTTCTACCGTGCCACGATACAAGCCCATCTAGTAACTTTTCTCTTTGTCGACCTCTATCTCTTCTCCCTTTGATCTTTCCAGTGGTTATTAAGTGTTCAAGCTGTGTTCTTCTCAGCACATGCCCTAGAAACCTTGACTGTCTGCCTCTAATGTTTGATATGATTGATCTTTTTACGCCAGCATCAATGAGAACATCTGCATTAGTTTTCTTGGCTGTCCATGGTATTTTCATCATTCTTCTCAGAAACCACATTTCTGTAGCCTCCAATTCACTTTGAATTTTCTTGTTTATTGTCCATGCTTCACATCGATAAAAAAGAATCGGTTCGATATAACATCTCAGTACTCGAATTTGGGTCTGCATTGATAGACTTCCATTGCAAAAAATGGTTCTCATTTTCTGGAATGCTGATTTGGCTTGTGCTGTTCGGCTCTTTATCTCACTTGAGCATCTACCTTCTGATGTTAACAGGGTGCCAAGATATTTCACTTTTTCAACTTGTGCTAATTTTGTGTTATTAATTATTATGTTGTATCTTGGTGGTGTATGTCTCTTTGATACAACCATTATTTCTGTTTTCTTCTTGTTTAAACTGAGGCCTTTGTTTTCACCTTCCTTCACTACTTTATCTAATAGGGCTTGCAGTTCTTGTTCGCTTCCTGCGATATGTATTGTGTCATGAGCATATCTCAAGGTATTTATATATATATATATATATATGTGTTTCTTTCTGATACCTAGGAAACAATATAACAATAGACGGCAGGGGCAATAAAAAAGTGTAGTAGACTAGGTGTAGTAGAGTATATCAAGCCCTAGGGCAAATGTCGCCAATATTCAGAATAAAAAATGTAAAAAATGTAGACTAAACACCAAAATAACACTGTTCAAAACGATTTTTATGCCAACTCTGTGTCATCAAATCCAAACGTGGACAGCGGCATCACAAGACAAAGGCAAACTTGTGACAGCTGGAATGACATGTTTGTGTAGAATCCTATGCAATATCACTAAGAGAAAGAATGAGGAATGAAGATATTAAACAAAGAACAGACACGAGCCCAATTTTGGAACATATTAAGAGACAACATATCAAATGGCAGACATAGAAGCAGGCCACGAAAATGATGGAACACCGAGATAAAAGAGTCAACAAATTTTACAATATACTTAGCACACACGGGGTCCGTCTCCAGAAAACTAATCCACCCCTGAAGATGAAAGGCAACAAAAGGTTAGCGAACAGATAGATAGGTTGTCTAAATAGATGGATAGATATACAACCCATCCATAAATTTCTCTCTTTGTCTTCCTCTGTTTCTTCTCTCCTTGATGTTTCCGGTGGTTACTAATTGTTAAAGTTTTGCTTTTCTCATCACATGCTCTAAAAATATTGACTGCTTCTAATTTTTGCTATAATTTGTTGTTTTACTCCAGCAACTCTGAAGACTTCTACATTAGTTTTCTTGGCTGTCCTTTGAATTTTCATCATTCATCTTAAAACCCTCATCTCAGTTGACTCCAGTTTATCTTGAGCATGTTTGTTTACTGTCCATGTAAATATTGTGAATTAATAAAATAGTTACCATTTGTTATCTGTGTAATTCATGCCACCAATATATTTAACGAATAACAGATCTTCCACGCCACAATGCATTACTTCTCTCTCTGTCTAAAACTACCTGAAGGTATGGTGGTTTCATATATGAAGGCACCATTTTGCTAGAGTGTTTAGAAAAATAAAATATCAAAATTACCTAAGTTCAGTGGTTTCAATAATGCTTACAACCATTCTGTAGTTGCGCATGTCAGGATTCAGGTTTTGGTGAAATCTCAAACCCATTCATTGTATACCGTGCAAAATATAAGCAACTGACGAAGAGATGATTACAAAATGCATAACTTGCCATAAAAATAAACACAGTTTTCTTCCTTTCTCCCCCTGGTACATGTGAGTTATTACTCAACTATTAATACTGACAAGATTTATACGCTTTTAAAGTGATTGCAAACTGATAGAACTGTATAATAGATTTTGTTACTGTGTAATGAACTAAATCAAATTTGAATATGTAAGCAATGCTTACGATGCTTTTATGGACGCATCGCCACAGAATTTAATACATTCAATTTACTTATCAATATAGTTGATAGGTCGGATCAAATATAACTTAACTGTGAGTATATTTGATAGGCCTGAACATATATAACTTAAATATGAGTATATTTCATAGGTCTGAACATATATAATTTAACTGTGCGTATATTTGATAGGTCTGATCATATATAACTTTGTGATAATGCCGGTAAATGTTAATATACTTCTTCTTCAGCGTTCATTTTTAAACTCCCGCTGGAGTTTTCTCTTGTAGCAGGACAATGGTCCTACTTGACTTCCAGCAGGATGTAGTCGCTGAGAATACCGGGGAAGTTGATATGATTATATATATAGATTGGTCGGTTGAGATACATATCAGGAGTGCCAGGGCCTTCACGGCTCAAAGGTGCGGGGAGTCCATCAGAGAGGAAAATGGTGCATACACTCAGACGACGAGCAGCATGACAATGGAGGTTTTGGCAGTAACTAAAGCTTTGCAATGGGTGTGCTCGCACACTATCTGTGAGAATGCATGTATACTCAGTGACTCGATGAGCATGATTGTGATAGTTCAGGCGGGGTACATTTGGGAACAGTGGCTGGATGCAGTGAAGAATTCTTGTGTGCGTAAAGTGACTTTTATTTTTGTGACAGGACACGCGGGAGTCCGGAGTAATGAGAAGGCAGTTAGGTTGGCCGCACGCGCTGCTACTACGGCTGTTGGGCGAGCAATGGATCGAGCAGACATTTTGAACGTTCTACGGGAAAACGCACGAACAAATGACTGTATAAGTTACGATGACTCTTGTTCCATGACTAGAATAAGGGAGTTTGGTTTGAAATGTGATGTCGCTAGAAAGGAGCGGTTTCGTGGCAAGAAATAATGATGGTCAGTCAACGTGTAAACGGCGGCTACACTCAAGGAGAGATCTGAGCACCTATGGACTTGCCCGGAGTGCAGTGACGATCATACAACGACTAACTAACTAACTAACTAACTAACTAACTAACTAACTAACTAACTAACTAACTAACTAACTAACTAACTAACTAACTAACTAACTAACTAACTAACTAACTAACTAACTAACTAACTAACTAACTAACTAACTAACTAACTAACTAACTAACTAAATGACTGACTGACTGACTGACTGACTGACTGACTGACCGACCGACCGACAGACAAACAAACAAACAAACAAACTAACTAACTAGCTAACTAACTAACTAACTAACTAACTAACTAACTAACTAACTAACTAACTAACTAACTAACTAACTAACTAACTAACTAACTAACTAACTAACTAACTAACTAACTAACTAACTAACTAACTACCTAACTAACTAACTAACTAACTAAATAACTAACTAACTAACTAACTAACTAAATAACTGACTGACTGACTGACTGACTGACAGACAAACAAACAAAGAAAAAAAAACTAACTAACTAACTAACTAACTACCTAACTAACTAACTAACTAACTAAATAACTAACTAACTAACTAACTAACTAACTAACTAACTATCTAACATAACTCCAATAGTTCAATTTCTAGGCAATATTTAATTCCAATAAGTAAATTTCTAGGCAATAATTAACTTCATTAAGTTCAATATGTACTGAACTATGTTCCTGAATTGTCATCCCACAGGTTTTTTCATAAATTACGACAACAGTTGTTTTTTCCCGCTAATTTGTACCCCCCCCCTTCCCATTTGTCAATAGATTGTAAAGAATTAAGAGACCCCCACCTACTTTATTGTATCACAAAATTGTAAACCGCTCACCCCAACATATGTTTTGGGGGCAAAGTCCGAAAACACAATGCCATTTAAAAAAACAAAATTCACATGATTTAGTTGGTATATGAAAAGATAAAATACAAATTCACATTATTTAGTTGGTATATGAAAAGATAAAATAAAAATTCACATGATTTAGTTGGTATATGAAAAGATAAAATACAAATTCACATTATTAAGTTGGTATATGAAAAGATAAAATAAAAATTCACATTATTAAGTTGGTATATGAAAAGATAAAATACAAATTCACATTATTAAGTTGGTATATGAAAAGATAAAATACAAATTCACATTATTAAGTTGGTATATGAAAAGATAAAATAAAAATTCACATTATTAAGTTGGTATATGAAAAGATAAAATACAAATTCACATTATTTAGTTGGTATATGAAAAGAATGTTCATTGATGTTAAAATTTGTGAACCCACTCCCACCCACTTGTCAACAACTGTCAAACTTGTTCTTTTTCCAGATCCCTTACCATCCCTATATTTCTTATGGACGTAATTTTCATGGACAGCCTTCGGGTGATCTTGAACCCAGGAGATCCATTTTCACGAGTCTGAGACGCGTTCCCTACCTATTGGCACAGCTAAACATGACATAGCATGAACCAAGCTTGACATCTAGGAAACTTGAGAACACAATGGTAATAGTAGAGAGAAGATACACTCCGTGTTACTGATATGTAATTCTTAGGGTCACTGGACATCATCTGTACTTCAGGCAGTGATTAGTTCTACTGTGATATGTTTGGAGGCAACGTTTCAAGGGTGAATTGAGGATAAGTAAATGAGGGACGTAAAGAATAAACATTAAGATGAGAGGAGCCTAACGCAGATTGCACGCACTATGATTAAAACGTCACACGTGTTCTTGATCCATCAAATTATCCAATGACATCATGGACAGAGTATCCTTATCTGATCAGAGAACCCGTTGATTAAGTTTACCAATGAGAGAACGCTTCATTGACTAGGAGAAACAGAGAAAACCGTACAGTTATTGGCATGTTTTTCTGTGGGGGGGGGGGGGGGGGGAGTGAGTGATTTTATGTGTGTATGTGTGAGAACAAAGTCATGTGATAAAAGCATCCGAACTAGGCAGGGGCGACATGAGTGAAGCGCCAACAGCAATATCCAGGGACGTCACCGCCAAAATCAGTATAGTTTATGGAAAAGGGAGGAACTTGTCAAGGACTCCTAAATTCTTAGTATCGGCGATGTGTGGTAAGGTTGATCAGCTTTGCTAGCTGCATAATGCGGGTGGACCGGAGGTTGGCGGAACAGAATACAATTGTTTAAAACTCTTCTTTTTCTTTCGTTCGCTAATAATGTCTATATCTGCAGTGTTGTTTCTTGTATAAATTGGACAGTTTTTTCCATTTATTCTTTTGTACCATAAAGTTTAACATTCATTGGTGCATCAGAAGGCCAGTATGTGCATCTTAATGTGTCATAGTTTGCACATTCTTTGTTTAAATCTCAAAGTTATTGTTGTAATGAAGAAACGATCTTACCGACCCGGGGGATCCCTATGAATATGTCACAGTATCCACCAACTGCCCAGTCCACCATTATGTCCGTTTTATTGACTTCTCACTGCCGTCAGAATAATGTTCTTCAACACATTGTCTTATATTTACATATTGCTTCTATTTCTTTCAATATCTTACACATTCATTGTGTTTCTCTATCTAACCCTTTCTTCAGGATATATTGTGCTTTTCCGTTTTCCTCTTTCCCTTTGGATTCAGAAACATACCTGTCTTGCTCACTTATGTAACATTCATACACAATTATGTTCATTTTTTAAAACCATGTTTCTTAAAATACATTTTCAACTTTTGTGATC
This sequence comes from Meghimatium bilineatum, assembly GCA_034231615.1. Taxonomy (NCBI): domain Eukaryota; kingdom Metazoa; phylum Mollusca; class Gastropoda; order Stylommatophora; family Philomycidae; genus Meghimatium; species Meghimatium bilineatum. The sequence continues at coordinate 110,813,228 of CM067298.1, read as the reverse complement.
TCTCATTCTCTTTCCTCTTCTGCATCATTGTATGTCTTTCTTATTTTTTCCCTTCCTTATTTTAGTCTCATACGTTTTCTATCTTCTGTCATCCATACACATCCTCTTTACTACTATCTTTAACATTATATATGTTATTTCCGTAACTGTCTTTCTCTCACAAACAACACTCAACAAGATTCCAAGTTTAGACTCAAACCTCGATATCTCAATCAGTAGGGCACATCTACAACTTCATACATAGTGGTTGTATAACCTTAACACCTGCCTGCCTCAAGCGTAATGAGCTTTAATGTTTTCCAAATTCTGGTAAGCTCTGCGAGCACGTAAGTTCTCGAACATTGAGTGCTCCCAAAGGTCCTCTTTACTTCAACAGCGGCCTCTATATTCTAAAAACACTTGTGGTGTTGAACCATCTTGAAGAATATAAGTTGGAATAAGTGCGTACATCTCAGTAATCCGTGTTGTCAAGAAAGCTAAGGTAATAGTGCTCGTGAACGCATTTTTAGAAGTCTTAGTCACCGAATCTTCGTAAACATCTCTTACATACTAAATTTCAAACACAATGCGTGGAATCTACAACACATAATAGCACAGGTTAACACTTACATACCACACAGTACAAGGAATTCATTTTGAGATGCACAGTGAACAGGCTATGTTATCACAAATATAACTGCAACTTAATTCATTAGTTCCTTTTTGACACAAAAATGGTACATAGGGCAGATTGGATTTCTTTTCATGTTGAGCGTCTCGGTGCAAGTTGTTGGAGTATCCATAATATGTACTCACTGCTACAAAAATTAAATCCAACGAGCGAAACGTTTCGGCTGTTGGAAGTTGTAGTTCTTGTGTATTGCTTATGTTGAACGCTTCGTTGTAAGTTGTTGTAGTTCTTGTGTATTGCTTATGTTGAACGCTTCGTTGTAAGTTGTTGTAGTTCTTGTGTCGAGCAAAAAGCAAGCAGGAGGCTATCCTTGATGAAGAAACTTGCAGGAACAAGCTGGGGAGCAAATGGGAATATTCTCCGAAAAGTCTACATGGGTACAGTCAGACCTGTAGTAGAATATGGAATGACAGCCTGGGCATCAGCATCAAAAACAAATACTGATCGCCTATCTAAAGTACAAAATGCAGGACTTCGACTTATCTCTGGAGGGATGAAAACTACTCAAATCCATGCAATGGAAAAACATGTAAACATCCGCCCACTGGATGACAGAAGAGAAGAAACACTGGCGATGATAGAAATAAAATACAATCCCAAGGATTAGACACATGTCTACACAGACGGATCGGCAGAAGGAGCAGTAAGGAATGGAGGAGGTGGAATTTTTATAAGAATCAAAGATGGGAAGACAATATCAAAAGCTTTTCCAACTGGGAAATACTTCTCTAATTTTAGAGCAGAAGCAGTTGCACTCCATCAAGCACTGAAAGCCTTCACTGAACCAGGACTGCCAAGACCAAAGAAGATAGCCATATTCACATATTGCAGATCCCTACTGGAATCAATCCAGAGCAACAGAAACGAAGGCCTTCTGTACAACATCAGACATGAGCTAAGACAGATCCAAAAATCAACAGCTATTGCCCTTCAGTGGATACAATCACACTGTGGAATCATGGGAAATGAGAAAGCGGATGCTCTGTCAAAGGCAGGAAGCGAAACGGAGCAACATAGACACCCACTGTCTTACGGAGAAGTAAAAACAATAATCCGCAACACATACACAGCAAAGTAGAAGAAAGAAATGGAAGGGGAATACGAACATGATGCAATACATCTCCTCCAAAGATATCAACAGACCACAATATTTCGCCTTAGAACAGGCCACTGCAGACTGTTGGGTCACCTTTATCGATTAAGGATCTCATACACAGATGAATGTCCATGTGGATCCGGAACCCAGACTCCAGAACACATACTTCAGGACTGCCCAACATACAAAGAGCAGAGACAGCAGACCTGGCCGGATACAGACTTGAGGCAAAAGCTACGGGGCAGCCGCTCTGACCTGGAGAAGACAGTGGACTTCGTCTTGACGACAGGTCTGACGGTATAGCATGACCACATGCTGAACGCAGAAGAAGAAGTTCTTGTGTATTGCTTATGCACAATATTCAGTGTTCCCTGTTGATTGTTCTGCATAGAACTTCAACTTATTACAGTAATATTTGTGTCTGAATGTGTTCTAAGCTACTAATATTTCAAATAAAGTTTAAAAGACGAAGAGGATTGACGTCATTGTACCTGAGTTACCCCCATATATACTCCATCCCTCTCAATGGCGATACGTCGATCTGCCGAGAGCATCACTCACAGCACGTAACTCCGCAACTTCAAGCGTGAATCCACAGTGATCTCCGAAACAAAAGTCTACTTTATAAACAAGACGTGAAGAGCGGGATTCGAACCGGCGACTTCTTGAGCTCTAAGCGAACGACTTCACCAGGATTACGCAAGGGAGCATGAAGTTATTGAGCTCTAAGCGAGCGACTTAACCATGATTACGCCAGGGAGCATAAAGTTATTGTTATTAAGGATTACGCCATGGACATTGAAGTTATTGTTAACCAGGATTACGCTAGGGAGCATGAAGTTATTATTAATCAGGATTACGCCAGGTAGCATAAAGTTATGGGCAAGTGTATTTTCATATTTTCAAGTGTAAAGCGCTGGATTATATATGGAAGATGTCTTCATTCAATATTAGACAAAGAGAACACGGTTATGGAACAAGACAACTAACAAACACCTGCAGATATCACTACATGTCATTGAGTTAAAGGGAAAACGCACTGTGTCACCGAAGAAGAATAATAAATAGATGGATGTAGTTCGGATAAACATAATGTGTTGAGTTGTAGATTATAGCTTGGTTGTAATATCTACACCTTTCGGCTTGATACATTCAACTTGAGGAAGACATTTTTGATTCGCATTCCCTTCTACAAATGAGGTAGCCAATCTCAAGCTCAACCGTTTAGATGTCTCTTACCACATACATACTAGGTCACATACTATTTTCTCATCTTTATTGTAATGACAACATACGCGATCTACTGAAATAATAACGGTATTTGTAGTTGATAATAACGCAAGGACATAGATGCGACTTTGCAAATGGGAATGGTGTGCTCAATTAAAACCAAATAACTTCATTTTAGTAGAGGTTTCTATATGTGGGGGCAGAGAGTAAATCCAGTATGGGATAGAGGTAGGGGTTTACCCTCTCCCCATTTTACTTGTTTCGCAGTAATTTTTTTTAGTTCGTTTTCAAACTCCCACAGGATCTCTCATCGAACAGGACAATAGTTCTACTAGATTTCCAGGAGGACATAGTCCAGGGAACAGAAATGTGTCGCATCGCAATTTTATTTGCGCAACTGCATTGAAACATCCGACTTTGGCATGTCAAGTAATGCATTATGTGTTTTACCAACTCCACTGAAGCTGGACGTATGTAGTCATATCGGAAGTACTAGTTTCAGTACTGTACATATCGGTGGTAGGTCAGCCGTACGAGAGAACTAGTTCTAGTACTGTATATATCGGTATTAGGCGAACTGTACTATAGAACTAGTTCCAGTACAGTACATTGGACACCAACGTGAAAGTTAATCATAGAAAAAGCGTGGTCTTTTCGGTCTGACACATCCGATGTGAGCATGACTTCTGGGTCACCTTGGCCATATATGGGATGAGACAACTAATATCACCCCATAACCTCTTTAGTCGCCTCTTACAACATACATGAAATGGTCAAAAATATTGCTACTTTTGTATTCCTCTTTCGGACTCCGACAACATACTGGCACCCATTCTTCTAAAGAACGATTTAAAAAAACAACAAAACTTGTGAATGCCATGCTTTCCCACTTGTTTAAGTATATATTTCTAAGTGGTATATACGGTATATATGTATAGATAGGTCAGTCTAGGTGAACTGTCAGTGACCATCATACCTGACATCTGGTTACTGCAAGGATATCTACACAACCAAAAAACATGTTGAAGACTTGTAGAGGATTGACTTCAGCGCAAGGTTACTGAACTCGGGTAGAGTAGATTGAATCTGTTCTGCTTGGCACCACTCTCGTAGTCGTAGTGTAAACTACTGGCATGCCGAAACTAGACTTGATGGCACCTCAAGTAATTATTCTCCTGTCAGGAGTTTGACCAAATTTACTATGCGAGCAAAATAAAATGACTTCACTGGGTTAAATTCAGTGGTGGCAACCTTGTTTTTTACAGCTGGTCAAATGAAGAATTATTCATCTCTGTCATGTATGTTAAAAAAAATTACCGTAAACATGACACTACAAAGATATTGTAAAATATTTTTTGATGTCGACACTGAAATATAAATGCTGGATTTGGCTGGAAACCTTCATTATATGTGAACTGAAAAAAGAACAGACACTGAACTATAGCATTCACATATTGGCGAAATCGCTTCATTTTGATCATTGTTTAGTAATCGATTATTATTTTAAGCTTGGGATTTGAAGTTGTCAACATTCTTTTGTTGTTGGATACTAGTGTCTATGCTTATATTTTGTTATTATTGGGCTATCCATACTACAATTGGTATTTGGGAGGGGGGGGGTCAGAAAACATTTGACAGTTATTGACAAGGGGGTAGGGGAATGGGGTTGACGAAAATTGACGTCAACAGTACTGCTTTTTATACACCAATCAAATTGTTTGAGTATAAAAATTTTTTTTTAAAATGTGAAATAAAACATCTATTTTTATCGTACTTTTTCTGCTTACATTTATTTGGTGATAACAGCAAAGACCCCCCCCCCCCCGGATCCCGATAAGATTACAGGTCAATGTTAAATAAGTTTTGAGGACCAATGAAAATTGTTAGATGTGTTACTTTTGGCCGGTTGGTACTAGGATGTCCACCGCTGTTGTAACTATCAAATAAAAAACATTAGCTATACGCATCCAAGTGTATGTCCAGGTGTATGTCCAGGTGTATGTCCAGGTACATTTAAACGAGTATCATTAGATCATGAAATCGATTTATTTTAGAAAATTGTGGAGACTTGTAGATTGGAGTAACAATGAGAAAGCTTAAACAATAGCTGAACTGGAAGATTACAGCCAACAATTTCTGTTTTGTTTATTAAGCCAATGTGAAAAGAAACCATACTGTGTGATTAAAGTCGCTGACATGAAGCTATCAATAAATTACGTTAATAATGGACGGAGGGGAGGGGGTCGGAGTCTACAAATGTCTGACAGTTCTGAACAAAGAAGAAGACAAAAGTTGACGTCCACAATTTTCTTTTTAATGCACCATTTAAATTGTTTGAATGTGAAGCATTTTTCTCAAAATGTGAATTGAATTGTATTTATTCCGTTCGTTTTATGCAAATCATTTTTTTTTAAAGTTTGGTTGGTGGTAATTTTTTGACATAATGAAGCTAGGAAATCAATATCGTTTTAAATCTTGGTAAGTTTTAAAATACTGTCGTTTCTTTTCTGTTAACTATTCTTCATTGCAACATTTAATTGTGCTCCCTTCTCCTCCTATCCAAATACCCATACAACGTGATTGCTTGTACGTGTTTTCTCTGAATCTCTACATGAACTCATGATGAAGCTACACCTTCTTATCCGTTAACTGAGTTTCTCTTGAACTTCTTACTTCAGGATATCATCATCCTGTGACATATTCTTTTCAGAACGTGGTCTTTCTTATGTATTCACTGTGAACACTCCACGATTATGGGCGAGTTTAGACATCCCACAGCTAGAGACATGTTTAAACAATCTGACATATCACTGACCTTTCGTCGTATTGAGCGCTATCCTTCCCTGTTGACGTTAACTCTGTTTCCAGCTATTAATCTTTCCATGCTATTATGTCTATTTTTATGACCTCCACCAAAAAAAAAAACCCACAAAAAAACCACACAGTTTTCTTGTTGTTAATATGTTAAAAAGCCAGCTCTATACAATTTGAAATTAAATATACCACCATATTTACATCAAGTGTTGATGGTGTACACTCTGTCTTTAAGTACACCAAATGGCTATAGCTTGAATTGGTTATTGAAAAAAAAAAGAATTTTTTAAAAAATGACGGAAGGAAAAAATCACGTTACTGTTTACGTGTTTTTCGTTGGTCGTTATTTATATATTTAAAATAAACAAACTGAGTTTCTTGCTAAAACAAAACTCACAGCCCACCGACGAAATGATAGAAGATAATCAAAATCAGTGTTTCAGGTCATGTTGACCTTTATGAGGACTGGTGCTTATATTGGAGCCTGTTCATGGTTTATGTAACTTCTTAATTGTCACGAAAAATCCGTTTTATCTTTTTTCCCCTCCTCTTAGGATGGATCTTTGGAAACGCGGAGAAGTTACACAGTTTGTTGTATAATAGTTTGACTTACAATTTGACACACATCATGTCTTAGACATTTTAAACACTGACATTTTGAATTTATATATGAATTTTGAATTGAAATTTAGATGTTGGCTCATGCTATATAAATTACAAATAGAAATGATAGAAACTTGCACCGAGTTCGCAGACATTCAATAAAATTGAGAAAACATATTCAAACAGCGCCTATTGATACACATTTGTTTTGACACTCTGACTACACACTGGCAAACAAACCCAATCCACCGATCACGTGACGCATATAATTATTGTTGTGTTTTATTGTCTATCTCCAAGTGGATGATGGTTATAATGTCCACACTTGCCGGGGTTAACTGTAGCGGTGGTGACTGGAAACCTTAGTTGTCTATCAAAAAAACAGATGTGTCTCCTTGGCTGCGTTGAATCCATATTTATTCATGGTTGTCTTGATGTTATCTATCCATCGTTTTCTAGGTCTTCCTCTGTCCTTGTATCCGTATCTTCTTATGTTATAAGTTCTTGTCGGTAGTTGGTTATTGTTCTTTCTCATAAGGTGTCCAAAACATTTTATTTGTTGTTTCTCGATGTATTCTGTATTGTGTTTTGTTGTCTCCTACCATTGCGACACAGCCATTTTTAATACAGGCACAACCGTTACATTTGCCCATAAGTGGACGAAGGTTGTATACCTCCTTTTAAAAATAAATAATGGATATAATTAGAATTTTAGATTTATTTCACAGTATGCCAATAGTTGACAGTGAATTATATCGAGGTCAATAGTTGACAGTGAATTATATCGAGGACAATAGTTGACAGTGAATTATACCGAGGTCAATAGTTGACAGTGAATATTATCGAGGCCAATAGTTGACAGTGAATTATATCGAGGACAATAGTTGACAGTGAATTATATCGAGGCCAATAGTTGACAGTGAATTATATCGAGGCCAATAGTTGACAGTGAATAATATCGAGGACAATAGTTGACAGTGATAGTTGACAGACCGTCGGCATCATATAGAAGACATTCGAATAGAATTAATTAGGACCCCATTCGTTACGTTTTTAATTATTGTTGGGCTTTCGATTAATCACTATTTATATACTTTGAGTTACCTTGGTTCTTTTTAGCACGCGATTCCAAGTGTGTAGTCACCAATCGAAAAGCCCAACACAATCGAAGATGGATGTGTCGGGCTATTAGCGCAAATAAAACAGCGACAAAATGCATTTCCATTCGCCGGAAAACCTTCTGCTGGAAATCTAGTAGGACAATGGTCCTGCTACAAGAGAGTTCAGCAGGAGTTTGAGAATGTACGCTGAAGAAGAAGAAACCCAACAATAATTAAACGACGTAACGAATGGTTGGTTGGTTGGTTGATTGCTGATCCAGCGGTCCATGGGCTCATGCCCTTTGACCCAACGTAACGAATGGAAGTCCTAATTAATTATGTTGGAAGGTCTTAACCGTCATGATTATATATACTAGCAACCATTAAAATTGCTTCGTAATTGTCAATTGTTTTCACGCTTAAAATTGTTAACATCACGTTTTCACGTTTATGTACATGAGCGTTTCAAGAACGGAATCACGTGATGTTCGTGCAGTCTCATTGTTTTGTTGATGTGATTTTTCGAGCTTCACTTGAAAAACAGCAAATAAACAAACTCTGAACCACTAAAATCCCGCCGAAGACGGATGTGTCGGGCCATTGGCGCAAATAAAACGACGACACAACGCATTTCCATTTTCTGGACTACATCCTGCTGTAAATCTAGCAGGACCATGATCCAGCTAGATCCAGTTGGAGTTTGAGAATGAACGCAGAAGAAGAAGAAGAAGAACCACTAAAATGCAGCGACTCGATGGAAGCTACTGGTATATTGGTCAGTGGAATGGCAACCAAAGCAATTATCAGGCATTTCATGTGTGCCAGTCTACTATAGCAAAGCTGCATCAGCGATTCCTGACGACAGATACCACCGATGACTTCGATATATCTGGCCAACCTTATGTAACAACAGTAGCTCATGATCGGCTTGTTGTACTGATGCATCTGCGCAACCACTTCCCAACAGCAATTCAGACAGCAGCTCATTCACGGGGATTAGTATCGCAAACACTGTGCGAAGGAGACTTTACTCCTCGTGCTTGCAAACTCCTCGTTTGGAAGAAGTTCAAACATTAGTATACACATTTCTATACTTTCTGGTGCACAGTAATACCTCAGTGAAATCATAGTTGTACTTATGTCCAGCAAAACAATCACAACAGGCACGCAATATACTACTTCATGTGTTCACAAATTGGTGACTTTTGTGACAAACAAAGGCGCGATCGTCTTTGTGCTTCTGTAAGGAGGACATGCGCTCGCACCATGAAGTTATAAAGTGCTTGAGAACATCAACAATTATATGTGAGCTGTGCTCACTGTCTGCAAAGTTTGATAACCATTGTGAAAACATTCACATTATCCACCTCAGATCTTAAACCGGAAGTGATATTTCTCCAATCTGATCTTGGCTGTATATGTAGACAGATATATACCGAGAAGTCTATGGATGATTCCATACTTCTGATGCAACATTTTGTTACACTCCAGGTTATGTTCGTGCAGGAACATCAATATGAAGTATCAGTTCAAATTCCAACCAAAAAGCTGTGTTATTCCTCTGGTCAAACAAGAAAGTGCGGCTTGTAACAGAGTAACAATTCTGTTTCACACATTCCTGTAAATGGAGCCAATCTGATTGCATATTAATCTGTAGGTCAATGAGATTTGAGTCCAGCCAAACGGTTTAAAAGAAAAGATGATTACAGTGACTAAATAATTGGAATTCAAGCAATTTCTTCTGCAGAATAATCCAACGCTGAGATACCAAAATAATTTTAAAAGCTGACGAGAATTGAACCAGGTTTATTCTAGCAGTACCGAATCGCTTTGCAACACAAATAAATAGGTTTTCCGTACTTGACCAACCACATCCCAAAAACAAATGTGATCTTGTCAAGACAGTCAACATGTGTACACAAGTTTAGTCCTTGTTTCGATTGGTTCGTTCTCAGTGACTTGAGTACACAGGTTGAATGTCTTGACGAGATCACATCTTTTGTTGGGGATGTGGTTGGTCAAGTACAGAAAACATGTTTATTTGTGTTGCAATTAGTTAAAATCATTTTCATTTATTCTCATGCTTCCTACTTGAATTTACTTGTATGAGATCCCAAAAGAGTGTCACTTATCTTCGCTGATCCGACTTTTTCTGTTCTTTTAATTGGTTAACAGCACATAGTTTATGCAAAATAACCAATGATAAGTCAAAGAGAAGCGATGCTATTAGGGATATGCGCTCTTGACTATTCTGTAGAAGAATTGTATTCAAGGAAGCCATTAAATATAATAATACCAACTTCAATAGAATCACATCTAATGGCTTATAATAATTATTATAAACTGAAACACATTAGCTAATCTCAGTAGATTATCTGTATGTAGTCCAGAAACGGAGTGTGTTGTGGCATATTTTACAGCGAAACTGTGATATCTGCCCCTTTCCGGCTTTACACATCCGACTTCAGCATGGTTTCTGAGTGACTTTTACTCTGTATGGAATTATATCACCAACTTCACATACAAAACCTCCGTAGTTACTTCTTACAGGGCAGGTAACAGTACCGCTATCCTTTGCTCCTATTTAGGGTCGCGCCTACACCCAGGCAATCGAACAGAATAACTCTCATGATGTCCTCAAACATTCTTATCAGCATCCACTACAAGAAAGCAGGTTAATAAACATAGGTATATCCAGCATCCACTACAAGAAAGCAAGTTAATAAACATAGGTATATCCAGCATATTTGCCGTTAAGCGTAAGGGTGGTGGCTGGGAGCTTTAGTTGTCGATCCAAGGCCAGATGTGTCGCATTGGCTACGTTGAATCCGTATTTGTTCAGTGTTGTCTTGATTTTATCTATTCATCTTGTTCTAGGTCTTTCTCTGGTCTTGTCTCCTGATCATCCTATATATATATATGTTCTTGTTGGTAGTTGAGTATCGTTCATCCTCATCTGTCCAAACCATTTTATTTGTTGTTTCTAGATTTATTCTGTCAATGGTTTATACCGATTCTTCTAATTTCATAATTTCTCAATTTGTCTAGTTTGGTCACCCTTGCGGTTTTTTTTGAAGCAATTCATCTGACACGTTGTAAGTTTTCTCTTCTGGACTGCTGTCAGCGCCCATGTCTGGCATTGATAGCAGAGTTTGGTATTAAAAAAATGTTTATCATCTGTCTATTGACTTCCATTTTGATCTTTGAGTTGAGCAGTAATGGTGATAGCTGGTATGTCACTATGTTTGCTTTCTGGCATCTTGTCTCAATCTCTCTGAATATACTTCCCAGGTATTTAAATAAAGAGGTTTGTTTCACTTTAGTTTTGTTTATTATGTTCACTGCATTTAATGACTTGCTAATTTTCAATACTTGTTTTCTGCGTATTTATTTTCGTGTTATACTTGGTGCATGTTGTCGTGAGTGCGCTACTATGCTGTTGTAACTGCTGGTCCGCTTCGTAGATAAGGCATTGGTCATTAGAAAATAGCAATTTGGTGTTTGCGCTATTTAATCCGAAGTCACGTTTGTTAATATACAAGTACAGCCCATATGTTGCCAGGTAAATAATGAGAGGTAAAGAATAGTAAAACTATGAACTATCACGTAAGATGCGACTAAGGAGATTTTGGGGGTACGGTTGTTTGTCTCTTCCTATAGCGGGTTAAAGTGGCATAAGACATGCAAGAGGTCAGATATGTCGAATCATAATGTGCAGACATTGTATCCAGACTGTAGACCCTGAGAAAACACATTCCGTTCTTTGAAATACATGCTTCAAGCGAATAAGCAGTAGTTTGTGAATAAACACAAAAGAAGAACATATACAAGAACATTGTTCTTTTTTATGTTTATACGTTATTAATATTCTGTATATTTTTTTGGTATTAGAGAAGGAGGATATAAATGTATTGGTTTTCTTCTTGCCGACTAGCAAGTTGTATGTCGAAGAACGGTTGATTCGTTGAACTTGCATGTTAAGCGTATTTCAACCCGAGCCTAAATGTTCTAATTATATCAGGACGTACGGAGAGCGGAATGAGTTGTGTCATGGTTTATAGCGTAGCTGCGACATTCTCTGGCTGTCGGTTCTCAACTTAAGTACCTATATATTGTCTTTTTTTCTCTTGTACTGTTAAGCGTCGCAGGATTGAATGACGATCTGGTTTCGAGATATGGCAAATTTTATTCACTGTTTTTCAATATATTTTCACACATATTTACCAACATTCTGTATAATGTCCTCAGTCCTTATATGATCTTTTCTTGTTTTCTTTGCTGATTTACTTAGACATCTCATTTCACACCTGATATACTTTCTATCTTATTCTCTAGTTAGTGTTCACGTCTGATATTGATGAATCATAGTTGGGTAAATTAGAAAAGTACCTAGATTACATACATTTATCAATTGTAATTGTCCTGGTCAGGTTGACGCTAGTTCTATCATCGATCTTCACTTGAATATTTACTGCAAACTGCGTGACAACTCAACAACCATTTAAAATGACTATATTTCCTAAATAGATGTGGCGTTCTGTCTGAGGATTCCAGCAAGGCAGACGGAATGATTGGCTTCAAATCTGCAGGTGGTCACACAAGTTCGTCTGAAAATACGGAAACGGTAAGCAATGATAGACTCTACTGATAAAAAACAGTAACTAAAATAAATAAAAAGCATTAGTTAGGAAACAAGAAATATTCATTCTTAGCAAGATCGCAGGTTAATAAACATATGAATATACAGAAATCACTACAGGAAAGCAGCTTAATAAAAAATATGTGTATCCAGTATCCATTACAAGATAGAGGGTTAGAAACATTTGTATATTCCGCATCCACTATAAGAAAGCAGGTTAATAAACATAGGTATATCCAACATTAACTACGTTTCAAGTACGAGGGTACCAAACTTCGCGAGTGACATTATCGAAAAGTGAAATCTTAACATTGATACAACTCTCACTTCTTACTATAGAACATCAATATACATTGAATAGTACCAATAACAGAAACTTAAAATACATCACAATACACAGAAGCATTTACTATATTAGATTTATGAAACGTAAATTTAAGATGTTTACGGAACTAACTGGAACATTACTTACAAATATCACTGGCCGTCATTAACAAACCTTGAGAATGTGTTATGAGATAAGATTAGAAATAAATCCTACTAACCATAAATGGTCAAACATTGCCAAAAGATGAGACACCTACATACCTTGGAGTCACTTTTGATCCAAGACTTACATGGAAACAGCACATAGACAAGTGCCAAACAAAAGGTACAATGAGGACAGCACTCCTTAAAAAATTGGCTGGAATAGATTGGGGTGCAAATGGAAAAATTCTAAGTAGAGCATATACAGGTTATGTAAGACCAGCTTTGGAATATGGAATGTCAGCATGGGGGACTGCAGCCAAGAGTAACACTCAAAAGATCTCAAAGATACAAAACCGCAATCTCAGAATTATAACAGGAGGTATGAATACTACCCCAATCACAGAAATGGAAACATGCACAGGTTTGCCATCAATGGAAGAAAGAAGAAATGAAAAAATCCTCACACAGTATGCAAACTTCAAATGTTTGGAGAGTCATCAAATGAACCAAAGACTAAGCAGACCTACAAAAGAGCGACTCAAAAGAGGTAGCTTTCTACACTCCGCTAAACAGCTACAAAAATCACTCACAGATACAGACCTACAAAACCTAAAACCACTAAACACCTTTAACACATACCCAACATGGGGCAGGAAAAACTTCCCAAGAATTATGGACAATATACCAAGCATTATTTCGAAAACAGAAACTACTATACAAGTACTAAAGGAGACAACTAAGAATCACATACAGAAAGCATACCCAAAGGATATATGGACACATGTATATACAGATGGATCAGCGAAAGAGGCAGTATTAGATGGAGGATCAGGAATATATATAGTAACACCAGATGGAAAAGAAATAGAGAAATCCATACCCACAGGCAAACATTCCACAAATTTCAAAGAAGAAATGGAAGCCGTAATAGAGGCAGCCAAAATGCTCACGAATTGCTTGCCGAGTCACAACAGACATGTAGTATTTCTAACGGATGCAAAATCAGTATTGCAGGCATTGAAAGATCCAAAGAACACGAGCATGAATGAACTTACGGCCTGCTTACTACACCTCAGCAGTACCACCAAAGAAACAGTATTGCAGTGGATCCCAGGTCACTGTGGCATACCTGGAAATGAAAAAGCTGGTCTCCTGGCAAGGAAAGGGGGATCACTGGAACAAATAGAAAATGATAATACGTACTATGAAAGTAAGACCATGTTAAAAGCAGAATATAAGAAAAAGTGGAAGCAAATGCACCCAACTGCAGAACCAAATGACCCCTACCACCAAATGTCACGCAAGGAACAAACCATAATGTTCAGACTACGAACTTGTCACAACAGACTGAGAAGTCACATGTTCCGAAAGCTGAAGATTGGTGAGACAGACCTGTGCAACTGTGGACTGAGCCCAGAGACTGCAGAACACATTCTTCATGCCTGTCAACTCTACCAAGAAGAGAGGGAGAAAATATGGCCTACTGAGACGGCACTGCTTCCAGACTTGAGGGGTTCCATGGATGACCTGAAGGAATCACACAATTCATTGAAGCTATTGGTGCTGTAACCTGATATCTGACTGAAGAACGACGAAGAAGAAGAAGAAGATTAGAAATTCGAAAAGTCTCAAAACATAAAAAAAAGTTACTGAGAAGTTAGAAAACACTATTGAACAAACATTTCTGTAGCTTCTTCTTCTTCTATGTTGACAAGTCCACGCGGAACGTTGTCATTATTCCAATTCTGTAAGTCTCTCGGTTTTATGTAAGCCGTCGTGCTTCTTCAAATGTTATATTTAGAAGTCTTCGGTATTAGCCGTCCATAGATGTCTTAAGCGGTCTCATTTCTTCGCTCCTGCAACCTGTCAATAGTATATAAGGTTGCTTAGAGTCCTGATTTTGCCTGGCACCAAAGTGCAAAGAAGGATTAATCTTCTTTAAGAGTCATGATCCAGATTAATTCCTCTTTGGGCTTCTGTTTGAGGAAAAAAATCAGGACTCTAATTAACCTAATACACTACTCCTGTCCTTCCCAGATTAATCTTTCTACAACCAATTATGTAAATGTATGTGTCAAAAATATATTCACTAGTGTTTTGATATTTTTTCCGGGAGCCAGTCAAATATGTTCTGGTATTTTTGGATGTCTGTGTTGGATCGTCTGTCTAGCCTTATATTCATATTTTCATGCCAAATGAGTTGATATGGCTGCCACAACATAAACAATGAAAGAAAGTATTCCGGTATCCGGATAACATCATGTTAATATGCAGAAGCGGGAGAGCGAACGCAGACAACAGCTGCTCATTCAGACGGAGGCCATTAAAAAAAAAGTGCCTACAGGGTACTATCTTTATAATATGGGCCCCTGTATATTGTAGATCGTTTATAATCAGCATCTGTAACGAACATTAATCCTGGTCTGATCAGATTTGCATTTATTTTCTTTTGACCCTTCTTTTGTATCTACAATTACAATCAGTTGATGTTAATTAGTTTCCCTTCAGGTTAGATAGTTATTCTTAAATATTTGTATGTATTCGTACATCAAATCTCTCGCAATGTCTTTCTGATCAACAGATACAACTGTCATGAATTCAGAAGTAAAAATGTAGTTTGTTCCCCCAAGATTCGCAATATGCGATCCAGCTGTTAATTAATACGCATCTAACTGAACAATCTCTATGCCCTTTTTTTCATAAGCTTTTGTTCATGTACTATAGTTAGTTTGTAAATGGTTGCCGTTTCTTATTATCAACACCATCATCTTCATCAGTATCATCTTCAGGGCCGTAGATAGATTAGGGGCGGGGGTTTACCTAAAAAAGACATTCACTGTTTTCGTGGCCGTATCTTCATTTTTATACAATTTTTGTTGGCGTTCTTTTTTCGGATAAAACCCCATTTAAGTTGTGTGTATATGGAAGAGGGTGGTTTACATATTTTTGGCTTGTTTTATTGTACTATATGTCATGTTCTGTTTTTCTAGAAAGGGGTGGATGTCAGTCTCGCTAAATCCCCCCCCCCTTGTTATCTACGGGCTTTCGTATCATCATCAAGTGTCGCATCTGCATAAAGGTTGGCTGCAACATACCTACACCATTATCAATCTCGTGCCTTGATGGCGCACTCTGATAGACTGTATCTTGCCCGCTTTACGATGTTTCCCTCCCAGTTGTATATTTCCCTACTTCTCGCTCACCGCCCCTGAACTTTATCTTAATGTACTAACTTCAGCAAGTTGATGTGTCTTTTTATATGTCCAAAATATTTCAACAGTTTGATTGTTATTTATATATTTCTTAATATGACAGGAGGTCAGAATAGCGTTTTAAAGACACTCTTAAGATATCACTGACTGACTTAAAAAAAACAACTATCTTCAAAATAGACTGACACTCATGAGAGAATCTTGCACATTACAAATCTGACTGGCGTCACAGAATGAAGAGTGGTGCGACAGCTGCAGATAATCTGACACAATGACCCTCAACAGAAACTCACTAGAAGAAATACAGGAGCTGCTTAATGGCCCACGGACTACTCCCACACATGGCCAAAGTGTGGTAGGCTATTCGAAGCACACATAGGATTCATTAGTTATAGTTGGGCACACCACTGTCATCATCATCTTTATCATCATTCTAGTTTAGCTGAATGGTCAGCGTCCACTTTGACGGACGAACAACATATGTCTTAATAGTTCTTTTTTCATATATATATATTTATATATATATAGAAGTGGTGTGAATTTTTAAAGTGAGGACGCAGAGTGACCTTTTTTCCTCCACAAGAAAAACATATTTACGGCCCTAGATAAAATATTAATTCGTTTTAGAAAAATATACCTTATATAATCTAGTAATGCAGCTCCAGGCTTCTGTTCTTTCACTTTGTAAAAATGTTCAGTACCCTCTCAATAAATATAAGTGGTATATGAAAATAGTGTTTACGTAGAACACGAATAATGTAGTCTTAACTGAACGACGACTAACACACTATCACTGTCGGATGCTAACATGAAAGGATACACACAACAGTACACATGACATATTCATACAAATAAAAATACACAGGGCATAATCGACGTTTTGACCAAAAGACCTTTATCAAAATAACAAGCATATTACATCAAAAGACGACGAGTTGGAATGACACAGCGACACACTAACGTGTCTAAGCGAAATATGAATACGAGATGCAGGAAGCATTGGAACAGGAAATTAAAAAAAACAACGTAAATACATGTGGAAACGAAACGAACAAAACGGTGACGTAAATGACGGAATAATATTAATAAAGATTACATACCGATCACCATTGTTTCTTTTAGTCTTCTACAGCTCGACATATGTGGACTTAATTTCAACTACTCTTTTCTTTAGTTCTCGGTCGGTGTGGTCTTTGTCTTTATTCATTTACTGGGACCCGGAAGGGAAGCAAAAATGGCACCACTACAAACCTCTATGCATGTGACAAAAATGGCACATCTGCAAACCTCCATGCATGTGACAAAAGGCTACTAAGTAGTTTTGGCATTTGGTTGACTACCGTAAAGTTTAAATAATCAAAAATTTTGCTGAATTAGGATATGTCAGACAGAAATTAAATGCACAGATGTCGCAAGAAAGTTGTAAGTCGTTACAAAGCGCATTGCATTATCCGTACTAAATGTATTAGCCAAAATGAGTTTGAGAAGACGGAGACCCCCCCCCCCGGTTTGCAGTGGTTCCCCCTTTTTAGTCTGGTCTCTGCAACACAAGGACGTGAGAGAAGATTAGAAACTGAAAACTTTAGTAAAATTAACATGAGAACACTCCTCTATTTTTACATCTAATGCAGTATTTCAAACAGCAAAGAGTTAATAACTTTCATTATTTGGGTTTTATATCTACCGTGTTGAAAGGAATTTTACGTTGTTTTTTTTTATGGGTTAAGAAATCTTCTCATTCTTCAGTGCAGATATTTTCTCATGTAGGGTACACATTTTTCCATAAAATTACCAGCCCAATATTGTCATTCTTCCTTCGCCTTCCATGACTTTTGACTACATAACAGAAAGTCACTCTCATGAATAATTGTCTACTTAATTCCTTCTGACGTTAGAAAAATGAACTGCGGCCGATAAAACAATCATTTGGCGCCATCTCGGTCATCTACTAATCTGCTACCTATGTCGGCGTGTAAGTATCTTATGTCAAAAAACAAATACGACTTGTTGTTCGTTTGTTCATGTCGACGATGACCACTCAGCTCAACTGCGATGATGATGATGATGTCTGTGGTGTGAACGACTGTGTCTAATGAGTTCTATATATATGTGCTTGGAATTGTCTACAACTCTCTTGACATGTGTGGGAGGAGTTTTGGAACATTGAGCAGCTCTTGCCTTTCTTCTAGCGCGTTTTTGTTGAGCAGCATGATGTCTGAGGGTTCTCTGAAGCTGCCGCAGCACCACTCGTGATTCTGCGAGGCCAGTCGGATCTGCCTTGTGCAAGATTCTCCCCTGAAATTGTGTCTATTTTGAAGTGAGTCAGTGGTGTCTTGAGAGTGTCTTTAAAACTCTTCTTCTGTCTTCCGGCCTTGCTGGAGCCAGTCTGGGGTTCTTTCATATAACAACGTTTTGAGTAGACATTGATATTTTATGCGGACCATGTGTCTTGTCCAGCGTGTCTGCGACTTCATCAGCATTGTATGCATGCTTACATATTTAGATATCATCAGTACTCCACTCTCTGGTATGTTATCCCACCAAACGAATTAGGAATCAACTGCTCCCCCCCCCTCTTCCTAAGGAAGGACCACAAATTTTGATAATTCCTAATGAGCATTGTGAAATTGTGAATTTCATTTTAGTTTGTGTAAATGAATAATATAACAGAAGCATCAATGATTTATGGTCTAATGTCTATTCCCAAATGAATGATGGTTGATAGTATCCACACTTGCCGTTAAGAGTAAGGGTGGGAGTATCAGTTGACGTTCTAGATGTGTCACCGAGGTTACATTAAGTCCATGTTTGTTCAAGGTTAGTTTGACCTTTTCTATCCACCGTTTTCTTGGTTTACCTTTTAGCTTTATAGCCGGATATTCTTTTGTTGTATGCGTCTTTTGGTATTTGGTTTGTGTTCATTCTCATAAGGTAACTAACCCATTTTACTTCGTCTTTCGATATGCTCAATACATGATATCAAACCAACTCTTTTTCTAGTTTCTTCATTTCTTATTTTGTCTAGTTTAATAACCATTGTAGCTTTTCTCATACACTTCATTTCACACATAATGATTTTCCTCTGTTGTGAGAGTGTTAAAGACCATGTTTGATATTGGTATAGCAAAATGGTGGCATGGAAATTGTAGATATTATACGTCTTCTGATTTATATGTTGATCTTTAGGTGAAGAAGTGATGGTAAATGTTGGTAAATCACTGTGTTTGTTTTCTGATACCTTGTTTCTAGTTCTCTATCTAGTTTCTATTTTCGGGAGAAAAAAATACTGCATAGATATTTAAATTCGTTGGCTTGTTTAACTTTGGTGTTACCAATTGTTATATCCATTGGTGTTGCAGACTTGCAACAGAAATGTTCACAATCTCTGTTCTTTTTGTACGTTAATTTTCATGTTGTACTTCTTACATGTTAACAGCAATGCATTAATGTGGCTTTCCAAATTTACCTCATCTTCGACTTTGATCGTCGGCAAATAGTAGTTCATTGATTTCATTATTAAGTTCCTAATCAGATTTATTTGCAATGTGTTTCTCTTTGAGTTGTGAGCTTCTTTTATTATTCTGCCCATGTATATGTTGAAAATAGGGCTGAGAGCACAGAGTCTTATCTTACTCCCAAGGTTCAATATGTCTTGTTTTAAAAGGTTCAGTCATATCAACTGATGATTTATTAATAATAAATATCATAAAGTAGTTAACGGGATTTGAACCGGATCCTTGAATCAACATATGTTCTATTTTCGATAATTTCCTTCTTCGTTATGTACACTTTTCGGCGCTGTCCATCCACTTTCGACATGCTTTTATTTTAGGTAAGCTTCCCTAGCTTGTGACAGCCTTCCTATCTGTCGCAAGGCAAGCGAGTGAGTCTCTGCTTTGCGCCGTGACAGTTATCATCCACAGTGTTCTTAGACTTTTCAGGCCAAAACATGTTCCTGGGTGGCGGTTTCTGAGGAGACGGTGTGCAGGGGTTTAGTCTTGGGTCGACTATGTCTATCTCGTAAGAGGTGTTCCTCTACTAGTGGGTTTGTCTTGTGTAATTACAACGTATTGCCCTTTGTGTACTCAGGTACTTACCCTTTTCTTGATTGTGAGCTTTGTTCTGGAAATTGCTTAGGTGGTAAAGTTGGACTAGGGCTGGTTCATCCCTTTGTCCGAGATTTGTTCACAGATATCGTGAACACTTTGAGAGCAAGTGTGAACTACTACTAACATTTTCTTCGTTTGGGACGATATGATATAATGATATGATATAATGATATGATATAATGATATGTTATAATGATATGTTATAATGATATGATATAATATAATATAAAGATATGATATAATGATATGATATAAAGATATGATATATAATGATATGATTTATAATGATATGATATAAAGATATGATATAATGATATGATATATAATGATATGATATAAAGATATGATATAAAGATATGATATATACTGATATGATATATAATGATATGATATAAAGATATGATATAATGATATGATATAAAGATATGATATAATGATATGATATAATGATATGATATAATGATATGATATAATGATATGATATAATGATATGATATAATGATATGATATAATGATATGATATAATGATATGATATAAAGATATGATATAAAGATATGATATATACTGATATGATATATAATGATATGATATAAAGATATGATATAATGATATGATATAATGATATGATATAATGATATGATATAATGATATGATATAATGATATGATATATAATGATATGATATAACATACCAGCAGATTAAAGCTTGTTCTCGAGCATGAACATTGCTTTCAATGTTGTTGTCATGTAACGTATCTATATAAAAATATAAACGAGAGATGTACGGGATATAAAATGAAACCTGTATTTTTTCATATATTGCCTTTAAAAAAAAAAAAAAGGATTTGGCAAAATGAAAATGGCTGCATTTAGAAAGTATTTCTAGCATGGCCTTTGAAACACGCTAACAAAAGCGGTTAGGACAGACAACAGCAAACAACTGGTACCATCTTCTTAACAAATTCATTTTCTGACAACCGTTTATTGTAAATAAACTAAATATAGCTAAAGCGATTTCTTGTGGAAGATAGTGACATTCAATTAAGATGATTTTATTAAGAACAAACTTTGAATTCGGTCTTATAGTAGACAAAATAGACGTTTCTGCACATTACCTTTGTCAGATACTGTAAGAAAATACACAATTAAATATATTTTACAAGTGAAAACAGATCTACACAAAATTACGAAGTTCATTTCAGATAAATTCGTGAACCACAATGAAACGAAAATTAATAAAGATCGCAAAGAGACGTATGGAAATTTTGTAAAATAAAACATTAGAGAAAAAGTATTTGTCATGTATAGAGATGAACCACGTCCAGACCATGCGATCTTAAAGTAACAACATTATAGTTATTAAATTATTCACTGTGTTTGAGTCATCCACAAGCATACACACACACACATGCATACATACATACACAAGCACACACTCACATTACAATACAATACAATATAATATAATTCACTACATTCCAATACACACACACACATACATAAACATACACACATGCATTTGTGCAATAACAATATTTCTGGCGTTGATGTGTTAAGTTCGTATTTTTCACAGAACATCTGTAACATTACCTGCATCCACGACGATAGTCTTTACCGTCCGAGATGTGCAATGGTACCCATTTCCTGAGAATGGATGGGCCAGTGAGATGTTTGTGATCAATAAATTTAGCTCCTCAGAGAGTAATCATTTCCTTGACTACACGACTCTTGTTCAGCTCCAGTATTACGAAGCTATCTATCTATAACACATTTTTCATAACAGAAGGGCCTGTTTGGATGGATAGATTGGAGAGTTGACAGTATCTGGAAATATTCACCACACGCTAACGCATGAATTACTACATTATCACACTGAGTTCAGACATATGTACCATCACACATAGTCCTATGCAATTTATACACGGGGGGTGGGCTCTGGTGCATGACCTACAGCTTGCGTGCTAAACCATTTTTACGTCACTCTGTACGGTTAATCTGATTAGTGTTGTGATTTTCGTTGTCTGGCGAAAGTACAAATAGCAAAGTATAAGTAAATAAGCAAAACAAACATGACAATGTTCGGAGTGGCATAAGGTAGTGACGCTGAACACAAGTATGTATAAAGTAGGTCATAAATGGAGTGTCCCACACCGAACGAGTAAAATTTAAAAAAAAAATAAAAAAAATTAGTATTTAATACTCTTAGGTATTGTAATGAAGAAGTTATACGCAAATAATATATTCGGAGTCAGTATTACCTAAACCACGATCTCCACAATTTTGTTATGGTTAAAAACTAGATATAATCTAATTGAATCCACGTCCGCGACTGAAAAAAAACGTTTCTCACCAGAAGGGGTACAAAATAAATGAAAAAGAAATTACCAATGAAACAGCTTTGCTCTCTCTCCGGGACTTAACTCAGTGTACCAGTGGTCACAATAGTTCACAAACACATGCATATACCACACAAAGGCATTTGATCAAGGGCATGAACCCATGGATCGTTGGATCCGCAACCAACCAACCGGTGGTCCAGTCTGTCTTGTTTTACACATTCTATAAAAACAACAGAACAAAGAGTTTTATGTTGCAGAATATTTACCACAAAATCTTCGTTAGAAAATAGTATATCTTACTTAAACATCTTAACCTGAAAATGATTTGAAGAATCCCAACTGCCCATTATGTTCGGCCACGCCTACCAATCTCTCGGGTGTTTATCTTGATTACTCTGACTAGAGCCTCTAGTTATGCTATGACACTAACGAAGTGTTATTTTTCAGTTAAGCTTAGATACATCGTCACCCATTTTATCATTGGCAATCCCATTAGCGTTTTCCTATGCTTAATTTGAACGAGACAAGCTTTTCTCAAAAGTCAATGAAGCTAAACATTTCTCTTAGTAATTACGGAGATGTCAGAGCTAGTTTGATAAATGTCAGACATTGCTTCGTACAGAATCTCCTGATGATCATCGAGTTCTATGAGCACTTTCAGTTACTATGTAATCTTTCAGAAATGAAGGTCATAGGTCACTGATCATAATAAACATGTCTGACGAGCATAAGTCACAGTGAAGCATAAGTTGTATGGATGCAATGGACGAACTTTATAGAAATCTATGAACCTTGTATAGATAATATAAATGAGAGATGGCCTTATATGGCAACAGCATAGTTCTAATTCAATGTACAATTTCGAATATTTTCTATAAACTGAGATATATACTTGTCTCGCTCTGTATCTGTGTGAGTTTATTTCTACCAGTGGAAAATAAACTCAGAGGGGTTAAAAACATAAATATAAAGATGAAGTTATGTGGAGGGGGGGGGGGGGTGAGGCGCGGAAAAGGGGGGAGTTATCTACATTGAATTGTCTTGCTATATATGACGTCTAGTGGGGGTTTGCTGCCTTGTTTTTGAACTGAGGGGCCAATGGCAAAATCTTTACACCGTGAACCTGAAACGGAAGTTCGGTAACACTGCGATCTGCTCTGAATGTTGTACGAGAAGGCTAAGGGGAGCTGGGTATGCAGTTGGCTAGCTCACCGTGAAAAAAAGTCATAGTCAAAAGTATTGAATACACGATGACTATTTTTTTCATGCAACGCTTCTTCTTCGTTTCTCTGAGATTGATGCTCTTTAGCGATGTAAACATATTAGCTGGTGATACTGCGCCATAACAGACTTCCATGATGTGGTCTCCATGTTGAATTATTTTAGAGACACTTTGAAAGAGATTGCAATGATCTCTTA
The DNA here is from genome assembly GCA_034231615.1 of Meghimatium bilineatum. Classification (NCBI taxonomy): domain Eukaryota; kingdom Metazoa; phylum Mollusca; class Gastropoda; order Stylommatophora; family Philomycidae; genus Meghimatium; species Meghimatium bilineatum. The sequence continues at coordinate 110,789,526 of CM067298.1, read as the reverse complement.
ATCTTTATACCCCAACACGCTGAAAGCCTAGCAGGACATTTATAGGAGGATCCAGCAGGAGTTTTAGAGAAAATACCCCTTAAATAAAGATACTAGACAAAACCTAAATCAGCAATCCAATATACATGTCATCCAGCATATGATCATCGTCAGGAAAGCCAAAAGAGCCGGAGATTGTGATACACTATTTTCCTTCATCGCATTGGACAAGCTTCCTGAATTGAATGGTGACATATTCGAATAGTGGAGCAAAAAAATAGTTACTGTGATCATAAAAATCAGGTACTATAAAATCGACGTCCGTGAAACCTCTCAAACAAGATGAAAATGACATGCTTGAAATCTTTGAAAGACTAGAAAAATGGGTCGAAAAGGTGTAAATAATTGACTTCATTTACTAAGATTACCCATATGTACTCCGCCCCTTTTAACGAAGTGACAGGCCGCTCTTCAGAGAGTGTCACTCGTACAACGCAACTATGGTTTAGATGTCATAATCCGCAGTATTATTCGAACCTGCCACTATTTGAGCATCTAGCGAACGTTTACGCCAATGAGACCCAATGAACTACTACACCAATGATATCAAACGAACCATTACTCCATTGAGATCCAACAAAACAAAATAAAACATGAAAATGACACACTTGAAATCCTTGATAGAAGCTGGAAATTATTTGAAAACTGAGATTAATTTATTAACGGTACTGACCTCAAGTTAAAAAACAATAAATACATAGATCGTAGCAAAGGATTTGCGTTTAGTCTACCAAAGAAAGCACACAAACACATTTATAAATATATATGTATGCGTAAATATGTTTAAAATGTATGTGCGTGTGTGTAAGATTGTCTAATAATGTGTGAGAATATATAAGAATGTGTGAGTATAGATGTGAATTTGTGAGCATTGATGAGAATGTGTGTGTATTGATGGGAATGTGTGTGAATTGATGAGAGTGTGTGTGTTTTGATGAGATGTGTGTGTATTGATGAGGATGTGTGTGTGTGTGTGTATTGGTAGAAATGTGTAAGTATTGACAGAGATGTGTATTTGCAGAGATGTGTGAGTATTAGTGGGAATGTGTGAGTATTAGTGGAACTGTGTGAGTATGTGTATAAATATGTAAGAATGTGTTAGTATCTGTTAGTTTATGTTAAAAGATGCAGGCCAGAGGAAATTGCCCTTTTTCATTTTGTGACAAACGTTTTGGTGATGGGATTGCTAGATATGCCATCACCGGGGATTGGTCAACAAATCTGACAGAAGAATGATGATATAATTTTCCCAGAAGTGTGTGCTGCACATTTAATGACATGATCGCATTGGGACACTGCATCACTGGAGTGCCTTCTTCCAGGGACTAAATCTGTATTAATATAATCCGCCTCCTCAACTATGCAGTTGGTACACATTTATATGAGTCCGGGTGTCACATCGGTTACACGACAGAAAAGAACCTTTGATTTTGTCTGAGGTACAGACGCCAAAATACTCGGGCCCTTCCCCCTCCACTATGCTTAAACATCTTAATAGTGCAAACAAATATATTTATTTACTATAAACATTACAGACAGATAATTTCAGGTTCATTCTTGTTTTGAAAATTATCTGTCATTGACGCCAAAACGATTTAGAGTAAGATTTCGTTCACATCATTCATACATCCTGACGTTCATTGGTGCTTGAAGATCTGACCTTTAATCTATCAATAACGACTGCACTGTTCTTTAAGACGCTGGCTTCAGACCAATCGTACATTTAGAAATTATTTATTATGATTAGTTCTCAGAACTGGAAATTCCCTATCTCTTACAATGTGACGTCTTCAAGACAACACGACGCTGTGTTTTTTAAAAATCGTGTTTGGGAACTGTGTTATTTAGTGACGAATAAGTTAGTCAATAAGCCAATGTGTTCTTGATAATATTTTGAAAATTTTCTGAAAAACGGATTCAATGATAATACCAAGTGAATGTAATAATCAAGATTAGAAGCCTTTATATTGAATCGTACGACGTTACCGTGTGTGAGGGTACTGAACATTTTCGCAGAACAGAAAAACAGACGCCTGAAGTTGCATTTAAACGATTATATAATGTATGTTTTTTAAACTAGTTAATATTTCATACAGAACCTTTAAAACATGTTTCTGGAAAATGCGGGAGGGGGGAGGAGAGTTACCTACCTACTAAAAAAAGGTCTGTCAACTTCCCCACTCCAAAAAATAACGCTGCGCCACTGTTAAATATGTGTAGGAACGTTTGAATATGTGTAAAAATGTTTCAAAATTGTCTAATTAGAACAGTGAATATTCTAGAATGTGTATGAATATGTGAGTATATGAGTATATATATATATATATATATATATATATATATATATATATATATATATATATATATATGAATGCGTATGTCATCATGTATGAATGTGCTCCTTGTTACTGTGAGTATATGTTTGTCCAAGTATTTAAATGCATTTTTATGTTAGTATGTCTATTTGTGAGTTTATATGTGTGTGTGTGTATGTGTGTGAACGGGTATAAAATCACGGATAAGACCGAATTAACCATGCCGTTTCTGTTCGGTGGGCACAAATGACGTTCCTGAGTAAACAATTTACGCCAGTCTTAATTCGGTTTACAGAACAGAGGTCGTCTGCCTGAGAGCATGAACCGGATGTGCCGGTGAGACCTGTGGATGGAATCTGAACGCATTCTGTGGTGCTATGCTGCCGTGGTGAATTAAGAAACCGAACATGGCAGGCTTCATAAAAAGTAAATAAATCTTTAATTGAACCTGGAGCTAGTGGGTAAAGTTTACCTGGGACAACCAGAATTTGAATTCGCCAGTCTAAGAATTTCTTACCACTAACAGTTTTCTATCATTGTTCTTTCATCTTTATTCAGACGAAGCTTTATTTTATATATTTCTAAATATATTTTAAGAAAATGGTATTTTAGTTTAGAACGTTCACAGTATTGATAGTTCTGTAACTGATTTGAATTTTATGTTGTGTTATTTGTACATGACAAGTGATGATGACCACTTCTAACATTTACGTGAGAGAAATTCAGTCAGAAGTGTGTACTGTATATGAGTTTGTAGGTGCCTGATAAATCTTATGTTTGCGCAAGTAATTGGACAGTTTGGGCATGGAATGATACTTTCGATGGTTTTTTTTATCTTCCCTTAACTTTCTAGCTAGTCTCTGCTGTTAAGATGCTGCATTCCTCCGTTTTTCACATAATGTTGTGTCTTTAAAAAAATAATTCTAGCACCATGCAGTTTTGTTTCCCATTTCGTCATGGCTTATGTCAAAGAATTTCAGTGATATCTTTAACGAGCCATTGCAGTGCTTCTTGTGTCTACCATGAGAGCTCATAACTTCTTCATCTCACCACAGATATTATTTTGTTTTAAACGGTGATTTGGCATACGTACTACATGACCTTTCCAGTGCAAGATTTACGTATATGCTACACAAGCTATAGCTTAGGACGCCCACTTTCTTGAGCAATTGTCATATATATTTAAATATATTGGCATTTGTCCCAATGCCGCACGTCCGGAAAGCTTAAGGCATTATCAAGTCTAAATCCGGCCCTAGACCTTCCCAATGAATTTGTGACTGCATCCGAACAGTAGCAATGCTAAATTTATATATATCAGTTCTTTCACGGACAGTTGTATCAGAAATCTGACCTTGTCATTTGATGTTCATCCACATTCTCAGACAGATTGTGTGAAAGTGATTGATATACCTCACTTTATGTCTATATATGGTCCATATTTCACCAGAACTTAACTGCATTGGAGGTACCACATCTGTAAATATTCTACTTTATCTGTAGCATAATGCCATTTCCGTGTTACACATTTCATAAAGTCTGCAGAAAGTGTAACATGCCGTTGAGATCATGGTGTACACATCGTCAACAGTAGTATTTTGTGAGAGTGTTACTGGAACCAAATTACTTGAATATATTCGCCACTTTTAATTCTACACTATTTACTTTTATGCTGATTTATGACATATTTTGCGAGTTGCTGGTTGGAACACGATTTATGCTTTATCTACACTAATTTAAAAAAGAAATAATTCGTTTCTGCGTTTTCCTACGAATTAGTACAGGGTGGATTTATATGGGCTGTGGAAATAAAGGCCGCTTTGCTATAGCAGACGCCGCATATGTACAGGAAGAATTTTGACTGTACCTTCGAAATAAAAATATCATGTCGCAACCCTGGATTGAACCCGGGACTTCAAGGGTCTGAAAACGGCATTCTAATTACACGGTTGTGCACTCTACCTATTAATAGCAAGTCTAAAGTCAGTGCAGACTTCCGAGAATCTGTTTATGATGATTTGTTGTACATCAACAGCGGCAGCAGCATCTAGAGCACAATCATTAGCAAATGAGGAGATCCATAATGATATGTGATGTCACTTTATTTTTTGATCGAAGCCACCGAAGGTTGAACAATTTTTCGTCAATGCGACATCTGACTGTCTATTACAAAGTTCAGATCCTTGAACACACCATTCAAAATATCAGAGAACATGATGCTGAATAGGTTAAATCTAATACACAATCCTGTTTAACACTGTGTGAGACAGGAACAATTGCAGAAAATACCCCATCATCCTGAATACTAGCTTCCCGCCGAAGACAGATGTGTCGGGCCACTGGCGCAAATAAAACGGCGACACAACGCATTTCCATTTTCTGGACTACATCCTGCTGGAAATCTAGCAGGACCATGATTCAGCTAGATCCAGTTGGAGTTTGAGAATGAACGCAGAAGAAGAAGAATACTAGCTTGCATTCTACCCTGCACTTGCTGATTGTGATCTATTTCTGTGAGAAACCGTATATTGCCATAATTTTGCATAGACCCTCTCTACTTACTGTGTTAAATGCTTTTGTTAAAGTCTATGAATTCTGTGTACATGTAACAGTGTTAATCTTGACATTCTTCTCGAAGATGATTTTTACAATAGACCATTTCAGCAGTTCCGCGCTATTTTCTTAATCCACATTACTTTTAAGGTAATAATCATTTTAAAAGTTTTGAACAAAACAGCGTGAAAGGATAAATTGTTACATCTAGTTACGGATGGGCTTACAGTTACATAATTTCTGGTAGTTATAGAGAGATTTTACGGAGAAATATAGAATATATTTAAAAAAATAAACTTGAGTATATTTCACAAAAACAACTCGCCAATATGTTCGTGGCTCGAATGCTAGCTGTCCATACTGTATTGACGATGCTATTGGATGTATTGTTTGGTAGAATATCCAAATCGTGACGTAGGGATCAACAAATCTTTGTTTAACTGCAGTAATTTTCTATGAGATAATAACATTCAGTAAGTTTCCAAAGGTTTCCATAACTAAGTAGAAACATTTAATTCAAAAATAACCATATGATATGCTTTCTTTACTATTATATCATGTGACTTATTTTTTCCAGAACGTTGTCTTCATTGTGGATACTTTTAACGCCTCTCTTTCCAGGCAAGCAGGCCTGCATTGGCCAAAGACATGTGCATACATTCTTCGATGTCGCTGGTTCATCGCCTTCTTGGTCTTCCTCTTCCTCTCATCCGTCACTCTGCCTCCCAGAATTGTGTCACTTTAAGTGTTCAAAATATTGTAGCTTCCTTATTATCATGATGTTTAGAAACCACCCTTCATTTAATTTCAGTAATTTGAAAATGACAATATTCTTTTTCTCTGTCCATTCGTAGGATCTTTCTATAGCACTTCATTTCAAATGAATTTGTTCTTCTGGATATTGTAGTCCAAGTCCCGCATCCATGTGTTGCTGCTGAGAAAACACATTATCTTAAAATGGTTATTTTAGTGTCACTATTACTACTTTGCCACATCTTTCTGATTTTTGTTAATGTGAGTGTTGCAATTACCAACCATCTTTTAATCTCGACTGAACAATCTCCGAAACTGTTTATATTTGCTCCATGATAATCGAATTTGTTGAGATATTTGAATTTATTGAAATATTCTAGTTCTATATTGTATTTTTAGATTATCGGTTTGATCGTTGTTGTGTCTGTTGTTTACAAAATTCAAATTTTACAAAACAAATATTACCTAAAAGTTCGTTTCTTCTTCTTCTTCTGCGTTCGTTCTCAAACTCCTGCAGATTAGCAGGATGTAGTTCGGGAACGGAATGCGTTGTGGCATGGTTTATAGCATTGCTGCGATATCTGCGCTTTTCGGCCTAACACATCCGACTTCAGCATGGCTTTGGGTCACCGACTCTATATATGGGATGGGACAGCCAACTCCATCCCATAACCTCCTTAGTCGCCTTTTACGACATGCGTGGAAGGTAAACAGTGTTGCTATTCTTTTCTCCCCTTTCGGGCCTCGGCAACACACGGGCAAAAGTTGTTTATGAAAATATGTTGCTATTATACGTGTTACAGATAAGTATCACTTCCAACGGTGTTTGTTTATAACCAACTGTCACCGTGACATAGACAACCGTGAAGAATATCCTCACATCTTGAAATCCTTGACTAAATCCATAAACGTCAGAGCTTATTCTGAATGCATGTCGGATTTGGAGGGATGATTGTGAGAAAATATGACACACTCATTTTGCTCTATTGCAGAACCCAAGCGACGTTACGAATGATTTGAGAGAAATTACACACTTCGTTCAAGGTGTTGGTAGTGCGGTATAATATCTGCCAGACGATTAGCGAAAAATATATCAACTAATTGTACAATGAAAACAGATTTCAACAATCCGACCGAAACCTCATGGATGCCAACACGTTCTGGTTTATCTTACAGGAAGGTGTCACGTGGCAGCTAATGGTCACGTGTTGGTGACTAGTGTGTCCAGCAGTCAAGAAAAGTGTTGCTTGAGTGATGCATTTGTGACCGGAGATTCTGCACAGCTCAGGAAATCATAAATATATTTAAACCATCCTTGGTGTAGAATAGTTCCCGCGACACCGTTTAGGCGGGGGTACGAGGAGGTAAAGACAAGACAAGTTAATTAATAGTGTTAATTGCACAACGATGGGCTCACCATCTAACGAGATACGGTTGTCTGATATCAAATATAACCAAGCACTTCCGGGATTATATTATCACGGCTAATATAAAATAGTTATTTTCGTGTAGTGCACACAAGCATAACTCATAACGTTATACATTTAATATATATATGAGCAGGAATATGTGAACTACGACTTCACCATAAAGTAAGATGTAACTTAGGTGAACTGATTTTCACGATTCAAAGGGCGTTCTCACTAAATTCTTCTCCAAGTAGATCATGAGAATTTCTTCTCATATCTTAGCTGATTCAACTGATCTGAAATCTCATTGGTCATTTTGCGCTTAATGTTTGTCGTCAGTCAATGAAAATTGCAATGTGATTACCAGGTGTTTCATCAATACAGACGAGTGAACAAATCTGGAGTATGAATGAAGAAACACTTCACCAAGTTGTATTATCAATACAGACGAGTGAACAAATCTGGAGTATGAATGAAGAAACACTTCACCAAGTTGTATTATCAATACAGACGAGTGAACAAATCTGGAGTATGAATGAAGAAACACTTCACCAAGTTGTATTATCAATAAAGACAAGTGAACAAATCTGGAGTATGAATGAAGAAATACTTCACCAAGTTGTATTATCAATAAAGACAAGTGAACAAATCTGGAGTATGAATGAAGAAATACTTCACCAAGTTGTATTATCAATAAAGACAAGTGAACAAATCTGGAGTATGAATGAAGAAATACTTCACCAAGTTGTATTATCACTACAGACGAGTGAACAAATCTGGAGTATAAATGAATAAATAGTTCACCCAGAAGTATATACTACGCTCCTGGTACGATGTGATGATTCTGTACTGCAATGGAATGCCCCCCTTCAGATACAAAACATGCATTCATAATGCTCTAACGCAGCAATACTTTTAAAACAGCGAACCTTATTGCTAAAAAAGGTGTTGATCTGTCAAGAGCTATAATGATTACTTCGTCATCATCATCACCGTCACACCAACAGAATGCGAAAAATGAGGGCTTGGTCCCTTGCTGATCATACAGAAACTGGTCTGTCGCCACAATAACCATAAACACGTCACCGTAATGTATGTTCGTGTTTGACGAGAAATGGCATCATCATGAATTCATCATGGGTGCTGGATATTACACTAGTCTGTGATCAACCACTGGCTAAATAGCTAGCTCCTACGTGTGAGTACAAATCCTATAGTAAATCCGCTAGAAACTTTGTTTAAATCGTTCGAGTCATTGTATAGAAAAAGGATGAGGTATTGAACATTGTCATAGTGGCTCATGTAAGATACATCTCTTCACCCCTGCATAGAAACAATGTCGATGATTTGACTTGGATAATTTGAAAAATATTGACCATCAATATGTGACTTATTTTATGCTCGAATGAACTTCACTGGTACAGTTGTCAATTATTTCTCTTCATTGTTAAACTTCCTTTCGACATTAGTCTAGTATTACGTGTAACAAAACTTGTACACATTTGAAACCATATTTCTTGTGTTCTTATGCACATTTGTCACCGAGATAACTACATGATTCGTGTATTTTCTTATGAGCAGCAGGCACAAGTAGTGAAACTTCTAAGTTTATATTCCATCTATTACTGATGTCAGGATGTGTTGTTTACATTTTAGCCACATTTTCATATTTTGTTTGCAAGGAATGGTTTTAGAAATAAAACAAAATTTATTTTTAAAAAAAACGTCCTGCGAAAATTGCTGAACTTTGTGATGATAAAGAACAAATAACAAATATAATCTGTTAATTTTAAAATTGAAATGCTACTTTACTGTTAGATGTCAAGGCAGAACAATATACAGTGAAAATGTAAAGTAACTACATGTTTAAAAATCATATAATGTATGTTTAAAATATTAATTTAATTGTTGTATAAAATTAACCATTGCGGACATAAACTTTTCTTTTCATGAATTCCACCCTTTCTCTTTGTCAAACTCTCAAAATTTTTTCAAATTCTCTCTCTCTCTCTCTCCCCCCCCCCCCTAATTTGATTTGAAAATCTAACATGATTTTCAGACAGCCACAATGTAGTGAGTTTTAGGCAAGATATATTTTGCCTAAAATTATACATACTTCTTTTCAAAGAATCGCATGCCAGTGAGAATTGAATTGCATGCCAGTGAGAGTTGAATCGCATGCCACTGAGAATTGAATCGCATGCCAGTGAGAGTTGAATCGCATGCCACTTAGAGTTCAATCGCATGCCACTGAGAGTTGAATCGCATGTTTCTGAGAGATGAAATCTTCTGAGTATGAACGATAGCACTGGAGAAACCTTCTCTCCCGCCAAACTTCGCACAAGAAGCAAGAGTTATTTTTCGTTCCCAATTTATGGGGGTCTAACACATAAGAAAATAAACAAACAAACAAATCAAGAAATACACAAACACATGTACAGAAAATTTGAATGAGCACACCTCTGGAGACAGCAGGCAGGTGTTAGCAGAAAATTAGTTAAGTGATTGTATTTGAGGAGGCAATGATAAACAGTTCATCTTGACAATGATTGACTGTGCTAAAACAAAGGTGCAAGGAAAACTGTGCTCAAACAAAGGTGCGAGGAAAAAAACAGGCCTGGATTAGTATATGTGATAAGGTATGTCAGTTGCCATGTAGACTTTTGTTTACATCGAGAGTTGACGCTAGTATAACAGTGCTTAACCAGAAAAGTTATATCGGAAATTTCTCTGTCAAACACTTGAAAACTAATTAGAATATATGAATATGCACCCAATACTCTCCCATGGTGACCAGCTTATTGCTGCCAACATAATGTGTCAGAACACTTACAAAACTGCGATTATGAATCTCTCATATCACCCCAGAAAGTCAAGGAGATTTCCAGTTGAAAGGTCTAAGGAATACTTAGGGAACCCAACTTACTGGTATTAACACAGAGAAATACATTTAGGTGAATGGGTATACCAAATATATTTAAATCATCAACACATTTATGTCTCAATTATTTACGTTTCAAGTGGAGAAAGCAGGAAGTGCACACAACATACCTCACTCAGACCACAGTTAAGACACATAATAAACCTCACTCAGACTACATTTAAGACACATAACAAACCTCACTCAGAGCACAGTTAAGACACATAACACACCTCAATCAGACTACATTTAAGACACATAACAAACCTCACCCAGAGCACAGTTAAGACACATAACACACCTCAATAAGACTACATTTAAGACACATAACAAAGCTCACTCAGAGCACAGTTAAGACACATAACACACCTCAATCAGACTACATTTAAGACACATAACAAACCTCACTCAGAGCACAGTTAAGACACATAACACACCTCAATCAGACTACATTTAAGACACATAACAAACCTCATTCAGACTACATTTAAGACACATAACAAACCTCACTCAGACTACATTTAAGACACATAACAAACCTCACTCACAGCACAGTTAAGACACATAACAAACCTCACTCAGACTACAGTTAATACAAATAACAAAGCTCACTCAAAGCACAGTTAAGACACATAACAAACCTCACTCAGAGCACAGTTAAGACACATAACAAACCTCACTCAGAGCACAGTTAAGACACATAACAAACCTCATTCAGACTACATTTAAGACACATAACAAACCTCACTCAGACTACATTTAAGACACATAACAAACCTCACTCACAGCACAGTTAAGACACATAACAAACCTCACTCATAGCACAGTTAAGACACATAACAAACCTCACTCAGACTACATTTAAGACACATAACAAACCTCACTCAGAGCACATATAAGACACATAACAAACCTCACTCATAGCACAGTTAAGACACATAACAAACCTCACTCAGAGCACAGTTAAGACACATAACAAACCTCACTCAGAGCACAGTTAAGACACATAGCAAACCTCACTCAGAGCACAGTTAAGACACATAACAAACCTCACTCAGAGCACAGTTAAGACACATAACAAACCTCACTCATAGCACAGTTAAGACACATAACAAACCTCACTCAGAGCACAGTTAAGACACATAACAAACCTCACTCAGAGCACAGTTAAGACACATAACAAACCTCACTCAGACTACAGTTAAGATATATAATTGCTACATACTTATGATTTCTTAGTGTATTGATATGCATATATATCAATGTAGTCACATGATTATTACCTGTTTATATTTGAATTAAAAACATGTATATTTTCAATTTACAACAGTTTGAATTATGAATATAAAAAAGCATGTATTTGGAATATAAAACAGATTGTATTTGGAATATAAAACATGCTGTATTTGAATATGAAACATTTTGTATTTGAAACATGAAAAATCCTGTATTCGGAATATAAAACAGCTTGTACATGCAATTCAACACATGATGTCTATTGTTAGTAAAGTCATTCGATTTTTAGTAGCTTTATCATAAAGTGGGAGGTATATTCTGTTATATGTTTGTAGTGCTAGATATATTATATTTATCTTATTTGGGGAAGGCGAGGGAAAGGGGGGGGGGGAAGAAATTGGACATATTTAAAATCTACCTTTCATCTACGGATTTAATGTAAAATTTATTTTATTTTGAAACGTGACAAATATTTTATTTGGAATTGTGAGAAATATTTTATCTGCAATTGTGAAAAATATTTTTTTTGGAATTGTGAAAAATATTTTATTTGCAATTGGGAAAAATGTGTTATTTATAATTGTGAAAAATATTTTTTATTTGGAATTGTGAGAAATATTTTATCTGCAATTGTGAAAAATATTTTATTTGAAATTGGGAAAAAATATTTTATTTGCAATTGGCAAAAATGTGTTATTTATAATTGTGAAAAATATTTTTTTGGAAATTCTGAAAAATATTTTATTTGCCATTGTAGAAAATATTTTATTTGAAATTGGGAAAAAATATTTTATTTGAAATTATGAATAATGTTTATTGAGAATTTTGAAGTTTATATTTGAAACACATAAAACGTGTATTTATGTGCAGTTGATATAAACAACAAAATGTCGAAATATTAGTTCGTGTTTGAGTGATGGTTTTCGTGTGTCCTGATATTTGCACAAACACAATATTCTATCATATTTATCAATTATACAATAATTGCATTAAAAATATCTATATTACATAGTTCTTCTTCTTCTTTCTGTCCTCATGTACCTTTCGGTGTTGAGGGGATAGTGAGTGTACGGTCTTTTGCCCTTCTATTTGCCTCTTCTGCTGTTATATTTCCGAGTGTCTCTAATACACTATATATCCACCTTTTACGAGGGCGTCCAATAGGTCGACTGCTTTCGTATCGTTTGTTAAGTGTTTTTTGGATAATACTATGCTCTTTCTGTCTGGTTATGTGGCCGTACCATTTAACTTGTTGTTTCTGGATGTATTCTATTGTTGACTTGATCCCTAATTGTTTCCTTAGTGCTTCATTCCTGATTTTGTCTCTCAAGCTAACTCCAATCATACGTCTCACACATTTCATTTCAGTAGTGTTAATCTTATGTATTGTTCTAGAATCCAATGTCCAAGTTTGACACTGATAACACAATGTTGGTAAGAAAATGGTGTTGAAAAGCGCTTTCTTTGTTTATAGTGTAATATCTTTGTGTCGTAGTAAAGGTGTTAATTGACCAATGACCTGACAGGCCTTATTACATCTTGTGTTTATCTCCGCCTCTTGACTGCCGTCATATCTCAATGTGCTGCCCAGATATTTGAATTCATCTACTTGTTTTAGTTGTTTATTGTTTATCTGTATGTTGATGTTCTCCTTTTCTCTTGCAAAATTCATTACTTCTGTTTTGTCTATGTTGATTTTCATTCCAAATTGCTTGCCTGCTGTGTCTATTATGCTTAGGTGGTCTTGCAGGTTTTTAATGCTGTTGTGGAATAAAACCTGGTCATTTGCAAAAAAGCAGTTCATTTGCTTCATTAGAATTTGCTGTTTTGTTTATATGGTCCATGTATGTAATATTACATTGTAAAAAAGCGAAAGTGGAGGTGGTTTCTAAGAAACAGCATTTTCTAGATTGTGGATTGATTGTAAGTATTGGTGATTTCTAAGAAATAGTTTATCTAAAATTCTTGTATGGTAGTAAGTAGAGGCTATTTCTAAGAAAAAGCATTATCTAGATTGTGGAATGATGGTAAACAGAGATTATTTCTAAGAAAAAGCAATACTTACATTATAGAATGATGGTAAGTAGAGGTGATTTTTTAAAACATCAATATGTACATTTTATGAATAATGAACTTTGTGTACATTGCATGAGTAATGAACGTTGTGTACATTGCAAGAAATATATTAGTTTAGATTTGGTCAAAATTTAAAACTTTTTGTTGCGAGCTCGCAAGAAAATAAGAAAATATGTAGAACTTTACATCCTTAGACATGGATATGCGTTTCAGAAAGAAACAAGAGAACATAGGGATTGTAATAAATGATGTGTACTATATATATGTATTCATAGTATATGGAAATGAATCATACAATAAATAACAGTAAAATTAAAGTTAAGACATAACATTTATCGAGGTAAGTAGAGGTCTGAGATGTTAGCGATCTCACATTTCAGTGGCTCTGCTATATGAGAGATGTAGCCATCTCCTATCCCTCAGTCTTTACTTCCCGGATTAATCCATTTTTTCCCCAATTAATTCGTACAGTTTTTTCATATGCGAAGCCAGTGCGATAACCACTGCACGTCGCGGTTCCCTAACTAACAGTGGTTAGATGCAACAGGAAGTATCAAGTGCTGAATAAAGTTATTGTACAGTTGACAATGTGGAGTGCTATTTTCGTGCTACTGTAGGGATCCTACAAATTGTTGGTGTAAAGGGATTTATTCATCTTTTTCTTTCATTAGCATCGAACTTGTGTATGTCTGAGATTGTCTCTTATATCAACTTGACTGTGTTGTGTAATTCGTACAGGTGTCCGAAGTTTTTTTTCCAGAGTTGGTTCTCGGTCAGTGTATTTGCCTCAGTATTTCGTATTCCCGGCATTCCTGAAGAATATTATGTACTGTCTGAGGTGCCGGTTCACATGTATACATGGCAGTGTTGCCAATCTTTAACTTTGCATACATGTGGCTGTGGAGTAGGTTGTGTCCTGTTCTGAGGTGCAGAAAATGAATTTTAACAGAAATGTGTTGACGACAGTAAATATTTGTACGTATAAAGGTAACGATAAAGGTAAAGCGTAAACATTTAGAGACTTCTACAAAGATAGGGAGCGTGGGGAGAGACGACGCCGATATTAGGAATTTTGGCGCCCTTAACAAGAAGTGCCCCTATTTTTTTTGCATAAATAACTCCATTTCGGTTCTGGAGTCTCCAAATATTGATTATTACGCGTCATACCTGGGAGGCCACACTGATCACCTCGTTCTAATTTCATCGTAAGGAAAAGACAGAGGACTACAGAAATAAAATCTACTGTATGAGTTATCGCAATGGCATAACTGAGCTTATTAACAGCACTAGAGACAGGAAGTTGTGGAGAAACATTGTCACCTACACCACTCGGGATATCGTTTGATTGATTTCCTGTGTATATCATCAGATGGAGATACGCTAGAAAATTGGAATCATTACGGGAATCAGTGGGCAAATTTTAACAAAACAAACCATACATTATTTAAGGAAACGAAATTTAAATAAAGACACATACACTGCCGCTCCCAACGATCTGCGCACTACACAGTGTCGGGGGGGGGGGAAGAGGGGGCATTGGAGGTGGGGGAGAAGGGGATGCCTCAATGCGCTGCGCAGAGCGATTTGTCGGCAGCAGGAATTGCGACTTTTTGATGTCCGAGTAACGGAAGCTGTATGAAATAACCCGGATTATTAAAGTTTAAATGAATCTCGTGATGTGGTCCATAGTTCCCATAATGTACCGAAAATTGTAAATGCGAGATACATAGATCGACAGATAGATAGATAGATAGATAGATAGATAGATAGATAGATGGATGGATGGATGGATGGATGGATGGATAGATAGATAGATAGATAGATAGATAGATAGATAGATAGAAAGATATATAGATAGATAGATAGATAGATGGAGAGGGTGGGAAGAAGGAAGAAAACAAATATGACAGAGAAAAAATACAAGTCAGAGAAACATAACACATAGAAGTATTGCAACAGCGTGAGACAGCACGTGAGAGTTAAAAGAAATCTTTCTTCTTCTTTATTTCTTCTGTTTATGTTCTCAAACTCCTGCGAATTAGCAGCATGTAATTTTTAAAAGATATTATACCATAGTTCACAACTTAACTGCGCTATCTCCGCCTTCTGGCCTTTCAATATACGATTTCAACATAGTTTCTGGGGTTCTTTGACTCTATGAAGTGGAACATACAACCCCATCCTAAAACTTTCTTAATCGCCTCTTATGAGATGTCTGGAAAATAAGTGTCACTACTCTGCTCTCTCCTATAGGGACTCGGAAACAGAAACTATAAAAAGAAATAAACATTGAGATAATTAGTGAATAACAGTAAAATGGATGTAAGCACAAGATAGAAAACTGTGAAAGAAAAAAAAATTGAACAAAAACACAAAACATAAAAATGGAGAGAAGACAGAAATCCAGATTGTTTTCTTGGATTCTGAGTCGCATTGAAAATGAGAAAAATGCAGGTAACTTGCACTTTAATTACCTCCAGTTTTTAACAGAGTTTCAATTTCTGTAGCTTGAACTAATTGTTAATATCACATCAATATCAGGTATTCACTTATTTATTTCATCTGACTAAGACAAGCTTCATTTTCCGAAACGTCTGTAAATCTCTACTTCTCGAGTGACAAAATAAACATCTCCGTTAAAAGAGGCAGTTTTCATCCTTAGCAAATTTTCCTGGCATATATATTCAGATATCATTCTGCACCCTATCAGGAACCAGAGATCTGGGAGAGTCTATAATTCCTCTTTACAAACCCGTCAACACTGTTTCAAATGCTTTACAGAATCTCCGTGAACTGCGAGCTCTTGATAATGAGTTGCGATTCATGCATATATGTTAGATTAGTGTTTCCCAATTTTTTTTACCATGCCCCACCTGTCGTTTGAAATTCTGAAGGCCCTCTATGTAGCGTATACATATTTTTTTATATTAAAAAATTATATTATTCCATAAAGGTTACGGAGTTATGGAATAATTTCCCCCTGTATCCCCCCAATAACAATCAAACTGCCCCCATATGGGGCGTGGGCTCTACGTTGGGAAACACTGGGTTAGGCAGTGGTTCTCATCCTGTTTTTTGACTCCGTGGCACCCTTTTGGGATACGTTTTATTTCACGATATCAACTCTGGTGCTTATAAAAAAGGTTATAAACTAAATTCTTTGCTGGTCACAAATTTCTGGCTCTAAATCTTGTTGTTTATCGTTTTGATAAATTGTGACTTTTCTTAAGCAACTTAGACAGGCATATGACCTTTCTTAGGCAATTTATATAGGTATGTGGCCTTCCTCAGGAAACTTGAGTGTATGGCCTTTCTTAGGCAACTTAGATATGCATGTGATTTTCCATAGGTTATTTAGATATGTACATGGCCTTCCTTATACCACTTAGGTATATGACATTCCATAGGCAATTTAGACATGTATATGGCTTTCCTTTATACCATTTAGAAATGTATGTGACCTTACTTAGGCCACTTAGACAGTTATATGGCATTCCTTAGGCAACTTAGACATATATGTGGACTTTCTTAGGCCACTTAGACAAGTATGTGGCCATGCTTAGGCCATTTAGACATGTATGTTGCTTTTTAAAAATTCCACTTGCACAGGTATGTTAGGCCTTTCTTATGCAACTTAGACAGGTATGTGGCCTTCCAATTTTACAAATTGTTCTGCGTTTATTTTCCCCTCCCCCTTCCGGTGTAGTTTCCCTTGCTATCTGACTCAAGGCGAGAACCAGAGAGTTAGGCAACAGGAAAAAATAGTATTATTTGACAAACTAGTTCATTAATTATCTATAGGTTTCTTAGACTATAAATATAATATTATTTGACAAACTAGTTCATTATTTATCTATAGATTTCTTAGACTATAAATATAATATTATTTGACACACTAGTTCATTAAAGTCATGTCTCCATTTTCAAAACAAGCTGACGATCCAAACGTGAATAATGACGAATAATTTCACATCCTCACAGACAGATCATTAGGCAGTTTGTTCGTATTATATTTTCAAATCTGTGTTCAGAAAGTGGTGTTTTCTATCTCACGCGTCACATTTCTTGTTCTTGATAAAGACCTTTCAGTCGAGACGTAAAATCTGTGATATTTTTACGTAGTGTTTTACAAAAATTAATTACCCAGTCTTTTATCATGTCGTTCGTGTGTTGCCGGGGCCAAAATTGGAGCGAATAATAGCAACACTGTTTACCTTCCATGCATGTCTTAAGAAGATACTAGGGAGGTTATGGGGTTGATTTTGCTGTGCCATCCAATATAAGATCAAAGTTATGAATCTATGCTGAAGTCTGAAAAAGGAAAGTCGCATCAAAGTTGTAGACTACGACATCAAAGTTGTAGACTACGACATCAAAGTTGTAGACTACGACATCAAAGTTATAGACTACGACATCAAAGTTGTAGACTACGACATCAAAGTTGTAGACTACGACATCAAAGTTCTAGACTACGACAAACAACACAACCCATTCTCCGTCTACATCCAGCTAATTTGTAGGAGTTTGATAACTGACGCAGAAGAAGAAGATATTTTCCCGGTATGGACTATAGTTTTACTGCAGTCCCTAATGTTATCAGCTTGTGGTATCTTTGGAAAGACTTGACAAGATGCACCAATGTCATACAAAACCATAGCCATGTGTAAATGTAATGAATAGAAATGTGTAAATGTAATGAATTCTTAATGTTCCTTTACGCCAGCGACCCGCACTTGCCCGTGAAATGTTTGTTCACAATATTAGCCAGATTTGTCAACGTCAAGTTCACTTTGGTGATTTCATATTTGTTGAACTTTAATTTCGTGCACTGTTTCAGCAATGTCTACGATCAGTGTTACCACTTACATTTTAGAAATAACCACAGATCGCGCTGTAAAACCCCCTGAATAACCTCAGACTATACAGTTCTATATAAATAATCCAGATCAATAAGTAATATATCTAAAGAAAGCTCATTCGTCCATTTTTGTGTGCAGTTCATTCGTTTTCATGAGACATTTGGTGATGTATTTTGAATATAGGTAGGATTATCTGTCTTTTGATTATTTTCCTCGTATTTCCATATTAACCTCAAGATTAAGGCAAATTTAGCAAAAATATCTCCGGTACTTCAGAAGACGGCCAAAATTTCAAGATCTAATAAAATAAAAATACCCCAACTGTGGCAACGCTGTCTCATAGACCACATCTCATAGTAACTGTGGAGTTATCCTGCAGCTGTAAAAATGAGATCGCTTTAGCAGATCCTAACTCCCTTTAACGGAATCACCATCCGACCTCCGTCACATTCATTTGATGAGAGTTTCAAAGAAGAACATTTCATGAAGAGGCTGAGCCAGAAACACATAACGTGGTCGGTAATGTTTCCTACTCTGGAGAGATTACTTAGCGAGCAGAAATTATGACTCAAGTTTTCAAACACATCATTTGGCGGGTAATGATGTCTCATGCCTATTCGCTTGATAAGATGAGCAGAAGGGAAAGTTGAGTAGCTCGAGTTTCATAACCAGAAGTGAGATCCGCCTCCTATACGTTCTGTGTAGACATATTTATAATTTTTGAAGTGATTTTTCACCACCAACATGCTTGAAATTCCATTGCTAAGAATTGTGGTTGATTAAATAAATTGTGAATATCTACAGAATATTGTAATCATCAGCTCATGCATTGAAATGCAACATTTCATATAATTGTTATTATTTTTTATTAGAATTAATTATATTAAAAAAAATTAAAATCTGAGATCGTCGTGGCAAAATTAACTGAACTTTGAATCATCTATTTCTTAATGTCCATCCAGTTATAACATAGGTGGACTCACGTTCATCGTTAAAAGAAGTATATCTGACCAAAGAAGTACATTTGACCAAAGGAGTATAGCTGGCCATAGAAGCATAGCTGATCAAAGAAGTATAGCTGAGGCCCACTAGACAAACCACCCATGTAACAGAAAACATTAGTAGATGACATGCCGTTATATTTAGGTTATCTTCTTATAGAAGCTTCATGGCACGTCATCTATACAATTATGCTTCTCATGATTTTATTTTGTTGTTGCAATGTATTGTATGCTTTGTTATTTTTGTATATGTATGTACCTTCTGTGGTTGGGAGGGAGCCAGATATGTACTGCGCAGAACTCGGGAGGATGAAACTGACAGCACTGTTTTTTCCTATGGCTGAGGCCCATCATAGAATCACAGTGACTCAGGACGTGACAATCCTTTTGACTTGAATATCTGGTTGCATGCCTGGAACAATAGAGTAGTTAGGCATAACCAGTAGTCAATTGATGGTGGGGAATGGGCACAGTGAACCATATCTTGGCTGCAGTGGTTATGAGCAGTGCATAGGTTGAAACCTACCTTCCTGGTGGTGTGATAGTTATTCTCTGTCTCTGGCTAGGTGGGCCGAAAATCCATACTTCCCAGCAATATAATGCCATTTTAATGGCATTGGGTCAAAGAACATAAAGCCCAAGGACCGATGGATAAGCAAATAACCAACCAACCTTGATAACATGTTAAGATGATAGCCTGATTCTACTTTCAATGTTGGTGACACTCCGTTTACTTGATAAAATGTTTGTGATTACCTGATTCTACTTGCAATGTTCGTGAAACTCTGCTTCCTTGGTAACATGTTTAGATAATTAGTCTGATTCTACGTTCAATGTTCCATGATATGAGACCATCATTCCTCAGTTCCTTTAATAAAGTGTTTAGATAATTGCCTAATTCTTCATTCAATGTTCGCGACACTTATTTATTTCATTCTTATTCTACGTTAAATATTCGTGACACTTCTTTATTTCATGCTGATTCTATTTTCAATGTTCCCGACATTTTAAAAATTTCATTCTGATTCTTCTTTAAATGTTCGCGATAGTTCTTTATTTCATTCTGATTCTTCTTTAAATGTTCGCGATATTTCTTTATTTCATTCTGATTCTTCTTTAAATGTTCGCGATAGTTCTTTATTTCATTCTGATTCTTATTTAAATGTTCGCGATAGTTCTTTATTTCATTCTGATTCTTCTTTAAATGTTCGCGATATTTCTTTATTTAATTCTGATTCTTCTTTAAATGTTCGCGATAGTTCTTTATTTCATTCTGATTCTTATTTAAATGTTCGCGATAGTTCTTTATTTCATTCTGATTCTTCTTTAAATGTTCGCGATAGTTCTTTATTTCATTCTGATTCTTATTTAAATGTTCGCGATAGTTCTTTATTTCATTCTGATTCTTCTTTCAATGTTTGTGACACTTCTTTGTTTCATTCTGATTATTCTTTCAATGTTTATGACACTTATTTTTTTTCCATTTTGATTCTTCTTTCAATGTTTGTGACACTTTTTTATTTCATTCTGATTCTACTTTCAATGTTCGTTACACTTCTTTGTTTCATTTTCACTCGGTTGTTTACGGTATTCTTCTTTTCTGCGTTCTCTATCAAATTTCTTAATATTAACAAGACGTAGTGCAGGAAATGGAATACGTCGTGTCCTAGCTTACAGTTTCGCTGCGATATCTGTGCTTTTCGTTCTAACACATCCTTCAGCATAGCATCTGGGTCACTTTGACTCTACATGGAATGGGACAGTCAATGTCACTCCATAACCTACATAGTCACTTCTTACGACATGCTTATTGTTTATTGTCTTTCCCCAGGTAAATGATGGGTAATAGTATCCACACCTGCCTTGCCGTTAAGCGTAGGGGTTGTAGCCTAAGTCGTCTTTCCAAAGCCAGATGTGTCACCTTAGTTACGTTGAGTACCATGTTCGTTCAAGGTTATCTTGGTGTTTTCTATCCACCGTTTTCTTGGACTTGTTTGGTTCTATCTCCGAATATTCTTCTGTTATATACTCTTGTTGGTATGTGGTTTGAGATCATTCTCATAATGTGATCGAACCATTTTTACTTGTTGTCTGTCGATATATTCAATACATGATATTATACCTATTCCTTTATGATTTTATAGAACATGCACGAAATATAAACAGTGTTGCCATCCCTGCTCCCACTTCGGGCCTTGGTAACACACTGGAAGCATGATATTGTAAGAATGCAGCGTTAGTTTCTCATTTCGAAAAAAAGAAATTCCATTTGCCACTTTTTCATTAAGTTTCCATGTTTCACAGCAGTAAATTACGACTGGGAATATGCTTGTTCCAATCAAACGTAATTTGGCTCCACTACAGGTGGTTGGAGACAATGTTTGAATTGTTTAATTTGGATTGCCGCCATAGCAATTTTCATTGCATCTGGCATTGGGGAGGGGTGAGAAGGGGATCTTTCTGGCGTAGTGGTTAAGCTGTTGACTTTGTATTTAAATTGCTGCGGAATAGAATTCGGAAGTTGATGTTTACAACGTGGATTTTTTTCGGATATATCTGAGATTATCGTCCGACGGAACGGAATTAAGTTCTATGAGCGGAATTATGTTTTATGAGCGGGGTTAAGTTGATACTCATTTCCTGATGCTGGGTTGATCTTAGAGCTGATACTCATTTCCTGATGCTGGGTTGATCTTAGAGCTGATACTCATTTCCTGATGCTGGGTTGATCTTAGAGCTGATACTCATTTCCTGATGCTGGGTTGATCTTAGAGCTGATACTCATTTCCTGATGCTGGGTTGATCTTAGAGCTGATACTCATTTCCTGATGCTGGGTTGATCTTAGAGCTGATACTCATTTCCTGATGCTGGGTTGATCTAGGAGCAAGCGATGATTGTTAAGCACAAATATTTCCGGTTAAAATGAAAACGAAATCTTCCAATCATCGGACTGGGAATCTAATGCATTAGCTACGTAGCTACCATGAGAAGCCGATACACTAACTACTGAGCTACCATGAGAAGCTGGTACACTAACTACTGAGCTACCATGAGAAGCTGGTACACTAACTACTGAGCTACCATGAGAAGCTGGTACACTAACTACTGAGCTAACCTGAGAAGCTGGTACACTAATTACTGAGTTACCCTGAGAAGCTGGCATACTAACTACTGAGCTACCATGAGAAGCCGATACACTAACTACTGAGCTACCATGAGAAGCTGGTACACTAACTACTGAGCTAACCTGAGAAGCTGGTACACTAATTACTGAGTTACCCTGAGAAGCTGGCATACTAACTACTGAGCTACCATGAGAAGCCGATACACTAACTACTGAGCTACCATGAGAAGCTGGTACACTAACTACTGAGCTAACCTGAGAAGCTGGTACACTAATTACTGAGTTACCCTGAGAAGCTGGCATACTAACTACTGAGCTACCATGAGAAGCCGATACACTAACTACTGAGCTACCATGAGAAGCTGGTACACTAACTACTGAGCTAACCTGAGAAGCTGGTACACTAATTACTGAGTTACCCTGAGAAGCTGGCATACTAACTACTGAGCTACCATGAGAAGCCGATACACTAACTACTGAGTTACCCTGAGAAGCTGGCATACTAACTACTGAGCTACCATGAGAAGCCGATACACTAACTACTGAGCTACCATGAGAAGCTGGTACACTAACTACTGAGCTAACCTGAGAAGCTGGTACACTAATTACTGAGTTACCCTGAGAAGCTGGCATACTAACTACTGAGCTACCATGAGAAGCTGGTACACTAATTACTGAGTTACCCTGAGAAGCTGGCACACTAACTACTGAGCTACCATGAGAAGCTGGTACACTAATTACTGAGTTACCCTGAGAAGCTGGCATACTAACTACTGAGCTACCATGAGAAGCCGATACACTAACTACTGAGCTACCATGAGAAGCTGGTACACTAACTACTGAGCTACCATGAGAAGCTGGTACACTAACTACTGAGCTACCATGAGAAGCTGGTACACTAACTACTGCGTTACCCTGAGAAGCCGATACACTACCTACTGAGCTACAATGAGAAGCTGGCACACTAACTACTGAGCTACCATGAGAAGCCGATACACTAACTACTGAGCTACCATGAGAAGCTGGTACACTAACTACTGCGTTACCCTGAGAAGCCGATACACTAACTACTGAGCTACCATGAGAAGCTGGTACACTAACTACTGAGCTACCATGAGAAGCTGGTACACTAACTACTGAGCTACCATGAGAAGCTGGTACACTAACTACTGAGCTACCATGAGAAGCTGGCACACTAACTACTGAGCTACCATGAGAAGCCGATACACTAACTACTGAGCTACCATGAGAAGCTGGTACACTAACTACTGAGCTACCATGAGAAGCTGGTACACTAACTACTGAGCTACCATGAGAAGCTGGTACACTAACTACTGCGTTACCCTGAGAAGCCGATACACTACCTACTGAGCTACCATGAGAAGCTGGTACACTAACTACTGAGCTACCATGAGAAGCTGGTACACTAACTACTGAGCTAACCTGAGAAGCTGGTACACTAACTACTGAGCTACCATGAGAAGCTGGTACACTAACTACTGCGTTACCCTGAGAAGCCGATACACTAACTACTGAGCTACCATGAGAAGCTGGTACACTAACTACTGCGTTACCCTGAGAAGCCGATACACTAACTACTGAGCTACCATGAGAAGCCGATACACTAACTACTGAGCTACCATGAGAAGCTGGTACACTAACTACTGAGCTACCATGAGAAGCTGGTACACTAACTACTGAGCTACCATGAGAAGCCGATACACTAACTACTGAGCTACCATGAGAAGCCGATACACTAACTACTGAGCTACCATGAGAAGCTGGTACACTAACTACTGAGCTACCATGAGAAGCTGGTACACTAACTACTGAGCTACCATGAGAAGCTGGTACACTAACTACTGAGCTACCATGAGAAGCTGGTACACTAACTACTGAGCTACCATGAGAAGCTGGTACACTAACTACTGCGTTACCCTGAGAAGCCGATACACTAACTACTGAGCTACCATGAGAAGCTGGCACACTAACTACTGAGCTACCATGAGAAGCTGGTACACTAACTACTGCGTTACCCTGAGAAGCCGATACACTAACTACTGAGCTACCATGAGAAGCTGGTACACTAACTACTGCGTTACCCTGAGAAGCCGATACACTAACTACTGAGCTACCATGAGAAGCTGGCACACTACCTACTGAGCTACCATGAGAAGCTGGCACACTACCTACTGAGCTACCCTGGATTGTCATTGTAACGTATTGGACATTTATCACGGGTTCCATCGATAAATATGATCACCACAAACCGACTTAAAAAAATCAAATCTAAAGTATACATATAATTCAGATGATGGCAACCATTTTGGGTTGGCGTGGTGGACTGAAGTTTCTTTCGTGTTATGTGGAGCTAGATACTTTCTATTTTAGTCATCTGTATCTCAAATTAGTGTTTCTTTTCGTTCTGTGGCCATCACATATAATACATTTAGATCTGCCTAGCGAACTGGGAAGAAAATTGCGTGACGAGCAGGAGTTGGTACGCGGGCCGTAATTGCCCTTCACTGGTATAATCTAATACAAACGCAGGTGATCTAACACTGCTCAACAAATCCAAGAAGATCTAACCCACGACAGTGAAAGAAATAAACAGATATCTGGGGATGCCTCAAGATACATATACTACTTAATAGGCGCAGCCTTCTTTAGTGATCAAAGGAACATTTTCAGACTTTGCCTCTGATTCCGTTGAATTAAAGCATTTTCTCCCATGCAAAGGCTAAAGGAACTAAGCAAAAAACAGCTGTAAATTTACAATGATTTACCTCGTTACCGATGAAGTACGCTCGGTGAAGCTAAGATAGAAAACACAAGCGCCAACTTGCAGACTAAAAAATGTAAGTCAAAGATTTGAGTGAAACAGACAGAATAAAGACCAGGGTTAAATAAGATGTTAACACTGTACTGGATCTTACCGACAGCCACATTTTCTGGCACAGAGATAAACATCTTTCTGGTTCACTTTAAGGATTTCTATGAGTCACTGAGACTGGTGATTACAATACTTCAAGCAGCGAACACTCTTAATTGAGCACGAGGAACAAAATAAAAAGAACAACCAAAAAAACCCCACAGATTCCAGCGTATTTAAATTTACAAGTAAGCGGTACTACCAGTATATTGAGGTGCTTGTTTATAGGAGATAAGCATTGTAGAACTAAAACATGTTTAAAACACTGTACTATATATACTCTGTTCACTTTAAGAATAAAGTGGGCCAAAAAACACCCCATATTATTCTGCAACAACATGTGTTTAAAAAAAAAAGCTGATGACATAAAAACAATATTATTTAAAACATTTTAAAACAATATTTAAACAACATTTAAAATCATTTAAAAACGCAATTTAAAAACAATTTTATTGGGCATTTAACAATCGATTATAATGCGTTCTGCGTCCAACAATCAATCTGAAGCACTGACCCACTTCATTCTTAGAGTGAACAGGGTATAGCAATTCCGATTCTGTTTAATTGCAGAATGTGTTTCTAGAAATAATTTTAAATAGCTATATTGGTCATTAAAAGGCTTAGCCATCTAAACTCGACATAAGAAGATTCAATCTCACTACATTCGTCATAGTAAGACTTAATCTCACTACATTCGTCATAGTAAGACTTAATCTCACTACACTCGTCATAGTAAGACTTAGTGTCAATACACTCCTCATACTAAGATTTAATATCACCACACTCGTCATAATAAAGCCGAACCTCACTAAGCTTAATCTTCTACGATAAATCACTACACTGATAGAAGTAAATAGTTACATATACATATAGCTTTTTATTTTAGGTCGCTGTGTTGTTTTCGCATAATTTGGTTTCCAGAGACGCTCCTGTGGGCCAGACTGTCGCTCTATGAGCTGCGAATCTGAGAAAATTCTGCGGTATATGTTCTAGTGTCTATGTTTTTGTTCCAAAAATGAAGACATCTTTGTCGATTCAGTGTGTGCTTTTAGATGGCAGCTTCCCAATCTCAGTAGAAATTTCGTGACTTGTTTTTCTGTTAAATTTTATTGATGATGTCTTGGTCCGGTCTATATTTTCTCACTAGTTCTCTGCACTGAAGGCGCAAATATTGTTTTAGCAGATATTTTGCTTCCCTAAATTTCACGAGTACGGTAGGACATACAATCACACCCATACTAACGGCTGCTCAAATATTCAACAATAGAGTCCACAGTCCGAAAAATGGCAATCATCAGTGATTAAAAATCATTTTTCCAATATACTAAATAAAACACATTCATTTGCAATATGAGACAAAAGATCTCAGAATTATCTAGAAAAATTACATTTGACTATATTGAATACTATTTTATTACCATTTTGGTATCCCCCAACATTGAAAAAAGTAGATCATTACCAATATCGCGAACACATAATCACAAATGATGGCAGATTCAAAACAGAAGTTCAAAGGAGAATATGAATGGCGTAGAAGAGAATAGGAATGAATTTTTAATTACAAGAGGAAAACATTAACATCTAAACAACTCACAAACATAGTAAAAATGAGAATTATGAAATGTTACATCTATTTTACAATAACGTGTGGCTCAGAAACATGGATAATGAATAAAGAACTTGAAGAGAGAATTGCTGCCTTTTACATGGGAGTTTATAGAGGGATATGGAGAGCGTAATGGAAAGAGAAGGAATTGAAAAAGAGATTCGCAGGTCATTGCGTATGTTAAAATTAATATTAAAGGAAATAAGAATGAAACAAATTTAATATTTTGGACTTATAAAAAGACATGACACCTTACTTGAAGGTAGTTGAGTGGTGGCTAGCAAGAGGTAGACAAAGATACAAGTGGGAGGAAAATATTACGAGATGGACAGCTAATTAATTAATGGAGAGATCATCATTGCACACAGGAAATATACACATATGCTCCGATCAACCCCTGAATATAACCGAAATGACACGACTGACAGTACCAGTTTTCTGTTGGTTGACAATCATTCTGTGCAGTCGGCAATAATTTTCATTTCTTGCCGTATTTGAAGCCCAGCGCATTAATTCTGGATATTGAAAAGGAATCACCACCTTCATTAATTTCGTTTGATCGTGCAGTTTCTTTCAAAATGTTTTATATGTCTGCACTGTCTATTGCTCTGCCATATCATACAGTGGCAGAACCTGCCAATCTGTCCGCGTTCTCATTCCCTTGAGCACATGAATGACCAGACTCAAAATGAATGTGAATTTCAAATCCACACTCCAAATCCGATCTCACCACAGCATCAAGTCAGTTCACGATTACAACCGGTGTGCATTTTCTTGAACATGCTCATTGAGTCGCAGAGAATGTAGAAATGAGTTGCACTCTGTGTGTCTATCCAGTTCAGGATCCCGGCAACTGCGGTAATGTCCATTGTCATGCTTTTTGATGTTACAGCGAAAGCTTCACTCTCCTCTGTAATAGTTTCATACACAATGCACTGTGAAGGCCCAAGAACACGCACGCGTTTAATAACAGAACCATCAGTGAATATAACCATATCCCAATCCCTGGAATTCTCACTGATCAATGCCTGAACCTCATATTCAACATCACCTCTCGCTACATTATCTGTCGAGTGTTATCACTACCCGACATGATGTACTGTAATATCTGATAACACTCATTCCGCATCATATGCCATATTCTCCAGTGAGCACAAACTTTATATAACTTCCTCAGCATGCCCCATCAATAACTTTCCTCTCTTTAGTCTACTAACTTTCACAGTCTGTATTTCAGAACCCTCCTCTCTTTAGCCTACTATTTTTCACACTCTGTATTTCAGAACCCTCCTCTCTTTAGTCTATTATCTTTCACACTCTGTATTTCAGAGCCCTCCTCTCTTTAGCCTACTATCTTTCACACTTTGTATTTCAGAACCCTCCTCTCTTTAGCCTACTATCTTTCACACTCTGTATTTCAGAACCCTCCTCTCTTTAGTCTACTATCTTTCACACTTTGTATTTCAGAACCATCCTCTCTTTAGTCTACTAACTTTCACACTCTATTTCAGAGCCCTCCTCTCTTTAGTCTACTATCTTTCACACTCTGTATTTCAGAACCCTCCTCTCTTTAGTCTACTAACTTTCACACTCTGTATTTCAGAGCCCTCCTCTCTTTAGCCTACTATCTTTCACACTCTGTATTTCAGAACCCTCCTCTCTTTAGTCTACTAACTTTCACACTCTGTATTTAAGAACCCTCCTCTCTTTAGTCTACTATCTTTCACACTCTGTATTTCAGTACGTAGTGGGTGCTTTTTTGGAGGTAGGCGTTAATTTGTAGTTAGGCGCTAATTTGGAGGTAGGCGCTAATTTAGAGGTAAGCGTCAATTTGGAGGTAGGCTCCTACTCGGCACAGATGTAATCTACGGTAATGTCCATAGATGTAATATACTGCGGTAATAACCATTGTCATGCTTTTTGATGTTACAGCGAAAGCTGCACTCTTCTCTGTAATAGTTTCATACACAATGCACTGTGAAGGCCCAAGTTTATCACTACAGGTGCGTAGATTTCTAGCAGGATGTAGTCCAGAGAATGGAAATGCGTTGTCTCGCCGTTTTATTTGCGACAATGGCCCGACACATCCGTCTTCGGCGGATCCTGGATACGAGATGGACGGATACGGTCTAGCGGAGTGCACAACAAAGGCAAAAGACGGATGATGTTGGAGGCCTATTGCAACCAACATTCGTTGTGGAGACGGTACTTGATGATGATGAAAATGACAAGGCAGAAGAATTGGCACAATTGGAGGTAGCCTACCTCACAACATTTGTCATAGGATAACTTAACATTCTCATCATCATCAGGTGACATATTCTTTCTAGAACGTTGTCTTCCCTATGGATTTTTTGAATTTTCTGCGGTCTTGAGCACGTTGTTCCACCTCTTTCAGAACCATAGCGACATGCACCGGCATTCTTGAATGTCTTTTATCGTGGACAGTTTTTGTCCCTCTTGCCTTTTTATCATCCCCTCCAGTAACACCCTCTCCATGACATTGTGTCCCTTAATGTGACCGAAAACAACTAGCTTTTTCTTTAATATGGTGTTCAAAAGCCAGTCTACCGGGATGCTAATTGTTCTAAACATCTTCTGGTTTTCCTTGCTGTTCATGGTCATCTCATAACTCTTCTATAGCAATTTAGTTTAAATGATGTCATTCTCTTGGCAACTGTTTTATTTAGTGTCCATGCTTAACATCCTTATGTCGCCACAGGAAACACACATGTTCGAAGTAAACACAACATGGTTCTTATGTTAGTACCCTGCCATAGTTTCACCACATCCATAGAATATTTCTTGGCACTATACTCCTGTAGTATGCCGTTGCTTTCAGGAGGAACATCCGATTTAAACTGACACCGAAAAAAATACATACATACTCACTCGCCATTGAAAGGTGTAGCGCATGGCCGAGATGTTAGAACGTTGTTCTCACACTAGTGAAGCCTAGAGTTCGATCCCCTGTAAGGTCTGGGTTTTTTTCTGTCGGAGGGTAAATTAAAAATGTCACCATGTACATGACGTGGAACACGCAAGAGCATGTGGTATTTATCACACAGCTATTTAATTCCCTCCCTGTAACTCCTTAACGGGGAAAATGCAGTATTGACAGATTGAAAAGTTAAATGCAAACAAAACACAACATACAACGAATGAAATAAATTAGCGATGAACAAAATACAATAATTCTTTTTGAGAAGCTGAATTAAAATGTAGGATACTGGAAAAAAACAACAGCATACTGAAACATAAGGAAGTAGCTGATAGCAGAAAGTCGTGGGACTGGCGTACCAGATCTGCGACCTCCACTATTTATTTGATGGTTTAAAAAGCTCTGATATTACCAGATTGCACTAGCGTCCACGGTTGAAAGGAACGTACCCCACCATAAGAGGGTAAGTTTAACTTAACCAAAACTAAACCAAGCAATGAAAAACTAGCGAAGAAACAACTTGGAGAAGAGAGACGATAAACGTTCTGTGATGTTAGCATTTTATAGGAAGATCTACAGTAGAAATCTAAGTCCGGGAAGACTTGAAACAATTCGTGCGTGGCCTATGATCTTATAAAGACCAGTGGCTTGATTGATCGATAGGAGGGAATGAGACGGAATCCAGAAATACAAAGGAAAGAATGGAATGCTAAACATAACATTTAGTATATAAATATTTGTACCACCTCTGAATAGAAGGCTCCTTCAATAGGCATTGCACTAAGCCGAATGCTGAAGCTTCCTGGGTATAAAAGAAAGATCGGAGTATCCTCTGAACCGCACACATGAGGTAAGAGTTAATCGCTCGCAATACCTAGGGTTTTCAAAGAAGAAGAAAGAAGATATGAATGTGTATATTTCGTAGTATAAAATTATAGTCAGAAGTGCATTAAGATACCAAATTATTTCTTGGCATGTTTCCTATGAGTGAGTAATGGAAAACTAAGTTATTGCGTCTCATGTTCAATATGTGGTGGGGGGTTCCTCTAGAGCTTTATTTCCCACACCATAGGCCCGCTCACACACAGAAACCAACTCAATATATGACCAGCTCAAACACAGAAGACCAACTCACACAACTCACGCAACAGAAAACCAACAACTCACACAACAGAAGACCAACGACTCACACAACAGAAGACCAACAACTCACACAACAGAAGACCAACAACTCACACAACAGAAGACTAACAACTCACACAACAGAAGACCAATACCTCATACAACAGATGACCAACAACTTACAAAACAGATGACCAATAACTCACACAACAGATGACAAACAACTCACACAACAGATGACCAACAACTCACACAACAGAAGACCAACAACTCATATAACAGATGACCAACAACTCATACAACAGATGACCAACAACTTACACAACAGAAGACCATAAACTCATACAACAGTATACGATGCTTTGAGAAGAAACTTCATAATAAGATGGAGTTTATGCGTACGTCGAATGCATACAATTTCTATACAGACATCATCATATGAAAGTCTCATAATAAGATGGAATTTATGTTTATGTAGAAGGTATTTTTCCTGTTTGCATGATAAACTATATGATCACAGGGGTTGATTGTCAAATTTGTCCATACTAGTTAGTTAGTTAGTTAGTCGTCGGATCATCATCACTGCAAACTGGACACATCCATAGTTGCTCCGATCTCTCCTTGAGTGTATCCGCCATCACACTTCTGCTGACAGTACCGGTCCTATGCTGGTTGACCATCATTCTTCTGCGCCCTCCAAAATGTTCACCTTTAGCAACACCGCATTTCAATCCCTGATCTTTAATCCTAGCCATTAAAAAGGAATCATCATCCACATTAGTCTCACTCTCGCGTGTTATATCTCTTAAGGAGTTCAAAACGTCAGCGCGATCCATTGCCCCATCATCCTGTGTCACAATCGCGCACGATGCCAGTTGATCCGCTCTTTCATTGCCTCGAACGCCCACATGTCCCGACACGAAAATAAATGTAACCACTTTCAAGCTCGCATTTCTCAAGGCCTCAATCCACTGTTCGCGAACGAGACATTTGCGCCCACTACGAGTAGTATGACCATGGAGACTATGGCGGTGACCAAGGCATTTGAGTGGCTACGCACACAGAAGGTAACGCAGGTTTGCATCTTGAGTGACTCTATGAGTATGATTAAGAAGTTGTCAATACTATGCCACCCATATGATAGGATGATTACAATAAATCATTACGATTATTCATTTCTGATTCAACACAAGTGCCCGTAAAGACCTGTACATATAAGACTATTGGATCTTGAAGACTATTGGATCTTGAAGACTATTGGATCTTGAAGACTATGAAAAGCGCAAGTTAGCATATTTTTGGCATCGAAGGACACAATGAGCTAGAAAGATTAATCACAGAGAGAAAGTTTCAGGACAAAAGAACAGAGGTTAACCAAAACTACGATGTGCACAAGATATAAATACCTTTTGAATATGAGACCGGAGGAGGTTGGCAACTGGCACAGAACCGGAATATTTACACCGGAGGTGGCAGTGGTAACGTTCTGCAAAGGACACGTCGCATAGAGAAACAGGCACATGTCAAGGAATAATAATAACAGATTGGCATTCCTTTTACAATAAAGTTGCAGCTTCTTGAAAGGGGCTATTACAATCCAGCAATACTATCGAGTATTAGTATAAGTATTAGTATCGAGTATTAGTATCGAGTATAAGTATAAGTATTAGTATCAAGTAGGAGTATCGAATATTAGTATAATTATTAGTATCGAGCATTAGTATAAGTATTCGTATATTAGTATATTAAGTATAGATACTTCTAGAACATGATGAACATTCGAAGTTCGAAGCATCAATATTTTTACGTCAAGAATATTGATATATTTCTCCGCGTCGAAATACGGTTGTTGAGACATGGACAACAAAACTAAAGTTAAATCCCAGGGTACAACAACTTAAATACTTATTTTATTTTAATAAATGTGGAGGTGGCGACGGAGTCTAAGCGTGACCAGGAAGCTAAAGTTCATAATAACGATGTTGATCTCTATGCTTTGATTCATACTTATTCCTGCCTACTTGAGCAAATCTTTGACTGTTCTTGATATAGTCAGGAAACTGACGTAAGGTATACGAAATGCAGTTAGGTCTTTCTAGATAAGTCTCGATTAGTGTCTCGTACATTGTAATTCTGTCTAGGCTGCCGTAGTGGAGAGTCAATAGGCGTCTAAATGTTCGGCGCTCCCTTCCACAATCAAACAACTTAAATAGCGCACACACATTTATAGGTGTTTACTATACAAATTACAGAAAGATAATCGCAGGTTTTTTTTTTTTATAAAGGTTGTACGTCTGTGACGCCAATACGTCTTAGCATGCATTTTCCTTCAGATCATCAAGGTTAATTAACTTCTGAAGACCTGACCTTTAATCTTTTAATATTGATTGAATTGTTCTTTCAGACGCTGGCTTCAGACCAAGTATAGGCTTAGAAATAATTTATGATGATGTATAGTTTTCAGAAATGAAGAAAAGACGTCTGGAGCTGCATTACACGATTATATATGGTATTTAAAAAACCTAGCTAACTTTTTTATTTATATAGAGCCGTAAATACGTGTTTCTTGAGAGATATCTACCTACTAAAAATGTCACTCGGCTTTTCCACTCTAAAATTTCACTTTTCGCTAGTGATAGGCTGCTGTTCCAAAACGTAGTCTACCTACAGTTCTCTCTCTTTCTGTCTTTTTGAAGCTTGCATAGCTTTTCCATAATTCTCATAGACTGGTTACAGCTTTCACAGTATGTTAAAACACTTCAAATATAAATTGTTTCAAGAAATGTTGGAAAGTTAAACGTTTCAGCAAATCATGGGACCGCTGATATCTTTAGAGTTGCTCACTTGATTAGTAACTAGCATCGCTGCACAAAAGACATTCTCATAAGTGCTCTGTATGATATCCTGTCCGTCAAGTAAAAGTATATAAGCTGAGTCTCTCGATCATTTGTTGGGTTTTCCTGACCTTTCTAGAGAGATCGTATTTTGTCCCCTCTTCTCTGATCACTCCCATTTCTATCATTTACTGTACACGCGCATGTACATTTAATCTTTCAGCGTTATCTTTATAGTATTGTAGTTTATCCACTCCTACTTTAATTAACTCAGCTTTGTCTCTTCTCATTGATTTGTTATCCACTATAGTTTTACCCGCTAATGAGTCAGCTCTTCTGTTGTCTCTGACTCCCGCAAAACCCGGATAGTAGCTAACCATATTGACAGATCAATATGCTTCGAAAATTGTTGAGAAAAGTTACCCACTTTTTCTTATCATGTACTTCCACAGCGTACTACGATTCTGAGAGAAAACCCTGTGGGTGTGATTGTTGTGTCATTAACGGATAGCCGCTTTGTTGGCGCTACTTCCATTCTCATGTTTAACCTGAAGCTTGACCATGCTGATGCCATTTGTGATTCTCGCCGACTAGTATCCATGTCTTTGTGTATGTACTGTATCTATGTGATACATGAAGAATTTAATTTACATACTTGTTTAATTAGTGTATTGCTGTCGTGTCTGCTTTTGTTTCAGGATATTTCTATAGTTGCGAGACACAATTTCATACGACATATTTTGGATGCAGATTGTTTTTGTTAGACTTAATATAGACCATGTCTTTCAGTGCGAGGACAAAATTGTTGCATGGACGGCTCCAAGTATTTAAATGCAAGTAGAAGATTGTTGCATGGACGGTTCAATGTCTTTCAATGCGA
The DNA here is from genome assembly GCA_034231615.1 of Meghimatium bilineatum. Classification (NCBI taxonomy): domain Eukaryota; kingdom Metazoa; phylum Mollusca; class Gastropoda; order Stylommatophora; family Philomycidae; genus Meghimatium; species Meghimatium bilineatum. Next base: position 110,754,925 of record CM067298.1, on the reverse strand, counting down.
GGGGAAGATTGTCGGATGGACAGCATCATATCTTTGAATGCCAGAAGATTGCCGGTTGAATGGATCGGGTTCAAATTGTGTTTACCATTGTCTAAATTTCTAATAGCATCTCTCGAATAATATACGTGTACGCAGAAATACTTCATATTGGACCAGACTGGGTCATGTGTCTTCAGGACATTTTATTCTATGACTATGTCTGGAAGGACATGATTGGGATCACGAGGTCATGGTACGAACACAGCTTCAACAACAGCTGTCCATTCTCATTTATTTTTCTGGCACCAAACATTCTTGTTCACGTGAACCATAAATTAGTATAAGTACTAGTTCTTGCTTTGAGGTCAGAGAGTTATATCAGTGATTCTAACTTTGGCATGATGAAACAAAAAAAAGCTGGCATAAAATCATTCTTTGTGTACATGCGTGTATTTTAGCGCGTTCAGAAAAAATGCATATTTGGGCCAATAGGTGTTTTTAATGTTCAAAGAAACTCTTTTATTAGTGTCTTCATATGTTCTTTAGTGTTGAAAGAAACTTATTATTTAAGTCTATAGGTGGTATATAGTATTAAGAGATACTTATTATTTGTGTCTGTATATATTCTATAGTGTTGAAAGAAACTCAATATGAGTGTACACATTTGTTCTATAGTGTTGAAAGAAACTCAATATGAGTGTACACATTTGTTCTATAGTGTTGAAAGAAACTCAATATGAGTGTACACATTTGTTCTATAGTGTTGAAAGAAACTCAATATGAGTGTACACATTTGTTCTATAGTGCTGAAAGAAACTCAATATGAGTGTACACATTTGTTCTATAGTGTTGAAAGAAACTCAATATGAGTGTACACATTTGTTCTATAGTGCTGAAAGAAACTCAATATGAGTGTACACATTTGTTCTATAGTGCTGAAAGAAACTCAATATGAGTGTACACATTTGTTCTATAGTGTTGAAAGAAACTCAATATGAGTGTACACATTTGTTCTATAGTGTTGAAAGAAACTCAATATGAGTGTACACATTTGTTCTATAGTGCTGAAAGAAACTCAATATGAGTGTACACATATGTTCTATAGTGCTGAAAGAAACTCAATATGAGTGTACACATATGTTCTATAGTGCTGAAAGAAACTCAATATGAGTGTACACATATGTTCTATAGTGTTGAAAGAAACTCAATATGAGTGTACACATTTGTTCTATAGTGTTGAAAGAAACTCAATATGAGTGTACACATATGTTCTATAGTGTTGAAAGAAACTCAATATGAGTGTACACATATGTTCTATAGTGTTGAAAGAAACTCAATATGAGTGTACACATTTGTTCTATAGTGTTGAAAGAAACTCAATATGAGTGTACACATATGTTCTATAGTGTTGAAAGAAACTCAATATGAGTGTACACATTTGTTCTATAGTGCTGAAAGAAACTCAATATGAGTGTACACATATGTTCTATAGTGCTGAAAGAAACTCAATATGAGTGTACACATTTGTTCTATAGTGCTGAAAGAAACTCAATATGAGTGTACACATATGTTCTATAGTGCTGAAAGAAACTCAATATGAGTGTACACATATGTTCTATAGTGTTGAAAGAAACTCAATATGAGTGTACACATATGTTCTATAGTGTTGAAAGAAACTCAATATGAGTGTACACATATGTTCTATAGTGCTGAAAGAAACTCAATATGAGTGTACACATATGTTCTATAGTGCTGAAAGAAACTCAATATGAGTGTACACATATGTTCTATAGTGTTGAAACGGTTTATTTGGGTATGTTTTTTTTTTCAATATTGAGAGAAATTCTTTTTCTTCTATGGATGTTTCAATGTTGAGAAAAACTTATTCTGTCTATGGGTATTTTTAGTGTAGAAAAACTAAATCAAAATACTATACAATGTTGTCTGAAGTTCATGAGAGTCGCCTTCATCTCTTCTGGCAGCTGACACAATCTAATCTCAGTTGTAGAATTTTGCTGTTGGAAAAATTGTAGGCACATACCTAATGCTCGATTACTTGAGGTTGATATCTTACGCTGAACTTCACCTCAAACTATAACAACATTTGGTTGAAACTGAGATCTTATCTTCACTTCACTTTAGATCAGATGGAGTATAATATGTCCGCGAATCGAATACGGCCCGAGAAGTCAGTTTTCCTAGCCATCTAGGCTGATTTTAAATTACTATATGATGGGACATGAGCTCAGAAAATATCCAATCACAGGCTATCTTGTCAATAACTATGCTAAACAGTGACAAGAATGAAATTATTATGTCAAACTATTATCACTAATGTTACTAGCCGAAAACAGTGCTGCTTTCTTCTAGCTCTAGTTTAATACTAAATATTATATACTTCATACCGGCAATAACTATAGAGCAGACGAGATTGCCAGAGCTTGGAGATAACTACTCTGACGTCTTTTGGAATTTCAAGATATAAAATGTTCGTTGGTCCTAAACCTCATGAAGAAGACAGAATCCTGCCTGCGCATCAATAAAAGGTAGCTTACCACTGCTCTAAACCTGGGGGTGACAGCTAACTAACTATATGAAGGATAAATAATAATTTTTATTTCGATAAGCCTTAAAAAAAGCATTGGTGATATGTAAGGAAATTCTGCTTCCTTTAACTTTTTAAGACATCAGGGCACCACACAGGAAATGTTGTCTTAAAGGGGTAAAGAAAGGTTGAGAACCATTGCTAAATAAAGGTTGAGAACCATTGTTCTAGATTAGTGGTCCTCAAGCTACTTTAGACAGTGACCTTTGTTTGGGCCAATTTTGTCTTACCTCCCCTCTTACACCTAAATAAATTGGTCATCTTGTGAAAAAAAAAACATATTTATTGCTATATTTCTTGTCGTTTTTAGTTCAAGTGGTCACATACCTTTACCCATCTGATCAGGTCTGTGGCATCTCAATTACACATTTTTTTTTACCCAGGACTTCCTTCAAATTTCTGTATCCCTTAGGGAAGTGGAGGGCGTGTGACCCTATTTGAGAACCATTGCTCTAAGCAATGATAATAACTAGTCGTAGCTGAATCCTTATCTTCAACTTTAATTCATCCTATGACAACATCTAGTTGGAGCTGAAACATTCTCACATTCACTACAATCTATTTCAATATTTGTTCATCAACATATTTCAACATCCCGCTCGAAAAGTCATATTGACAATACGGATTTTTTTTCTTCCGGAAATGCTTGGGGACTATCACTTGAAGCTACCGAGTTCAGTACTACGAGTGGTAATCTCGGCAGGTGACGTGCCGTTTCGTTAAAAGGGACGGAGTACATATGTGGTAACCCACGTCCAATGAAGTCAATCCTTCATTTCTTTTATATCCTTCTTAATACATTTACTTGGAGATAAGACCTTATCGTCAATTTAAGTTCAGACTATTACAACATTTAGTTGAAGATAATACCTTACCTCAATTTAAGTACAGACTCTTACGGCATTTATTTGGAGACTAGATTCATTCGCATCATGTCTGGACCCGTCGTCCCGTTGGGACGACATTTATTGAGTTGCTTACACTGATTTGCCTCACACTGCCAATGCGCTTGCTAACGAATCCGAGCGAGTGACTCTTGACTGTGACGACTCAAGCATCTAATTTTTCGCTATTTTGATTTTTGCGATTTGATCATCTTCATCCATTATTTATATCAAATTATATGTACATTTTAAATATATTGTATTTTAGATAACTTAAACCACAGGCCGACACAGAAGTTTACCTGTTAGCGCATCAATAACATTTGTATACAAAATGTCGTCTTCTGTGATTAACGTCACACACCAATCGTTTTGATTGAATATTGCATTAAATTCCGTGACGAAATGCGCTATTTATAGAGTTCCGGAGAGACTGACAGAACACGGCTATTAGATTATAATTAATGTCTTTAACTACAGAATATGACACCATATAGTAAGAATTGTGACATTTTCTAGATCCCACTCCAGGCAGAGACACTACACGGCAACAAGCATTGCAACCCCATCCTCCTCCCTCCCCCTACAAATAAAATTTAAACAAGAAAACAAAAACAAAAAGAAACGAACAAAAGAAAAACAACACCAACAAATACATCTGGAAACTCAACATAGATAAATAGGTTAGGGGTTAAGCTAGCAGTGCATAACGCAGGATACAGCTAGTGCACTGAAACACACTCTCTTTATGGAGTTTGCTGGGAAGGAGAACATTGAGAAGATAAAAGACAGAACATAGTTTTAAATCCACCATTAGATAATTAGCTGAACTAAAGATGTCGGTAAAGGTAGTAACATATCTTGTCATGTCGTAGGTGTGGGAGGCAACTGTGTGCTACATCTCAAAACTTATTGAGCCGAGGAACCAGTGCTATTTCTCAATAGAAAGGTTGTACTGCTAGTAGAACATCCACGTGAGTAGTATTTGCTATTTCTCACTGCATTGCTTCCGCGGGAGTCGAGTGTACATTGTTCAGATGGGTAGACTGGAAAGTGGTTGCGCTTGTAATTAAAACTGGCATATGTGAATAGCAAACCGATGCTTTAAGTACTGTACCATCTTCACACTGCGAATATGATATAAACATGCATCGGTGAGTGGGACCAAATATGCATCGGTGAGTGGGACCAAACATACATCGGTGAGTGGGACCATACATACATCGGTGAGTGGGACCATACATACATCGGTGAGTGGGACCATACATACATCGGTGAGTGGGACCATACATACATCGGTGAGTGGGACCAAACATACATCGGTGAGTGGGACCAAACATACATCGGTGAGTGGGACCAAACATACATCGGTGAGTGGGATCAAACATACATCGGTGAGTGGAACCATACATACATCGGTGAGTGGGACCAAACATACATCGGTGAGTGGGACCAAACATACATCGGTGAGTGGGACCAAACATACATCGGTGAGTGGGACCAAACATACATCGGTGAGTGGGACCAAACATACATCGGTGAGTGGGACCAAACATACATCGGTGAGTGGGACCAGTTTGTGCAGCACCTTTTAGGATCAGTTTGAACCACGATACACATAACATATTATATGGCTATCCTTCACTCTCCATATATTTGTTTTTAACCTTTCCCCTTTACTTTGTTTTTCCCAACAAAAATTTGTTACGACCACTATATAGCTCGTCTTACCATGTCGTAAAACTTCATTGAATGTCTCAATATCTCTTGCTCGAAATAACATTATTCATTGCACGCGATCTTACCGTTTACATGTAACTTTGTTTGAAAATTTTTTAAATTTCATTTATTGTTGTTTTCTTATCTGGGTATATGCATTTGATCTTTGTCCGAGCTAGACTTATGTTCGGTAATTTAACATTGGATGATTTTGTCAAGGTAACGTGCATACACTTTTTTTTTAGGAAATGAGATTAATCAATTGATATTATTATATGACATTGACCTTATAAATGTAACATGGACTGTTACGTAAGAAATAGCTGCAAATATAAGGGAGGAAGAGAGAGAGAGAGAGAGAGAGAGACGTTGAATTACTAAGACTATAGAAAAAGAACTTCAGGTAGTAAGTAGTTTTCATTTTTGTGTCATTAGCTTCTGAATCTAACTAGTGAAATGTTAACTAGAATCAAGGTGGGCAGTTAATTAACTTTAATAGACTGATGTAGTTATTGTGAAGGCTGTACCGGTCTTGTCTAACTTTTTAATTGAAACCAGTGTCCGGCTGCGACGTAGATTTACAGAGGTCGTCATATTCAGACTTGATAGTTGTCTATAGACTTTGACTAGAGAACATGTGAAACGCAATCTCCAGAACATTGTGCAGGTGCATTTAAACCAAGGAGTTGTTTAAAGTACAAAATAATTTCGGGGTGAAACATCGAAGAGGATTTCCTAAAAAAGCAACTTTTTTCTTGATCACAACTACTGGCCCATTTGAGATCCCTCTGCATAGAAGGTAAGAGTGTGCCCAGAAGCAATGTGATTAAGACACGAACTGATATTGATAAATAAATTTCTTTCTGAATAAACCTCATTTCATATTTGTTCATCAAGGATTTATCTTATGAATATATATATATACGAGAAAACAACAGTGATTGTGCTGAGAGTCAGAAAACTTTCAAGAGATTGTCATATATAATTATATTTATTGGTATCGTCGTGTAACAATGATTCAGTTCTTAAGAAAACTTTAGAAACACGTGCAGTTTTCCTCCCATTACACACACAATAATCATTGTAGAAATCCTAAATGACATATTCTAAATGACAAATTCTAAATGACATATTCTAAATGACAAATTCTAAATGACATATTCTAAATGACATATTCTAAATGACATATTGAAAGTCTTTTGTTAATTTTTAATGAAAAAGAAAATTAATTTTCTGTTGCACATTGTGATTAAAGCTCCACAAATAATTGTATGCATTGAAGTCAATTCGTTTCTGAGTTACACATTTAAAGCAGCGGCAAACGTTTCAAGACGCACTATCACAGATTGGATACATAAGTAGGATGTACACTCCTTGTGTACAATCATAGATTGGATACATAAGTAGGATGTACACTCCTTGTGTACAATCATAGATTGGATACATAAGTAGGATGTACTCTCCTTGTGTACAATTATAGATTGGATACATAAGTATTATGTACTCTCCTTGTGTACAATCATAGATTGGATACATAAGTAGGATGTACTCTCCTTGTATACAATCATAGATTGGATACATAAGTAGGATGTACTCTCCTTGTGTACAATTATAGATTGGATACATAAGTATTATGTACTCTCCTTGTGTACAATCATAGATTTGATACATAAGTATGATGTACTCTCCGTGTGTACAATCATAGATTGGCTGCACTCTCCATGTGTACATAATGTTTCTGTTGAGACGTTGACTAGGAGTCTGTTCTTCTCCCTATATCGTGTTATACTTCTCGTCACACGCTCACACACACACGCCACGCATATCACACGCAAACATACGACATATACACATACACATAGGCATAAACTTGCGGATGCCGAATTCGAAAGTGAACTGCGTGACTGCGTGCCGGTGGGAGTGAATTTTAATAAGAAATCCGTTAACCTGCACCTGGCTTGTGGTAGAATACTCTGCTAAAGGGTAGATGTATTTTCATTTCCACACCTCTTCCCCTAATAACCCCAAGTGCCAAATTGTATACGGAAGGTGAAACAAACAACGAAATGTTTGAGAGAGCAGGAGAGAGAGATAGGCAGATGGAGAGCAGGAGAGAGAGATAGCGAGAGAGAATGAAATAAAACATGGAGATAGAAACCAGTTATCTCTCGTGTGTTGTTGGGATCAAAGAGGGATACACGAGTAGCAACAAAGTGATTTGGGAGTCCAATCAGAAATACCTTTGTAAACCAATGCCATGCTGAAGTCGGATGTATCCGATCCAAAGTAACAGATGATGTAGGCAAGCTGTAAACATGGTATAACGCGTTACTTTCTCAGGACTGAACCTTGCTAATCAGACGGATTTTTAAAAGAATGAACGCAGATGAAGAAAGTACATTATGAAAACAGAATAATGCAATGAGGTGAGACATAAAACTCATATGACAAATAAGGTCGATTAGAAGAGACATGCTGACAAATAATATGTGCACACGTGCGATGAAAGGGCATTTGCCTTTTTTCTAGTGCACTCCCAGGGTTAGCAGATTATCAAGTTTCTATAAGCACCATCTCGAGATACACTCCAAGAGTTAGCAGATAATGAAACTTCTATAAGCACCCCTCCAGATACACTCCAAGAGTTAGCAGATAATGAAGCTTCTATAAGCACCCCTCCAGATACACTCCAAGAGTTAGCAGATAATGAAGCTTCTATAAGCACCCCCTACAGATACACTCCAAGAGTTAGCAGATAATGAAGCTTCTATAAGCACTCCTCCAGATACACTCCAAGAGTTAGCAGATAATGAAGCTTCTATAAGCACCCCCTACAGATACACTCCAAGAGTTAGCAGATAATGAGGTTTCTATAAGCACCCCTCCAGATACACTCCAAGAGTTAGCAATAATGAAGTTTCTATAAGCACTCCCTCGAGATGCACCCCAGAAACAGACAATTTCAAAGGACGTGTAAGAACATCTGGCTAGCACTTCATGGTTTGTGTGTGTCCGAGCTGTTCAGATCGAGATGGAACGAGATCTTACTGCATTAGACCAGTGGTTCTCAGCCTGGGCCATGCCCCCTCCCCTGGGGGATCAGAACAACAAGCAGCGGGCCACAGAGATAATTTATGAATAGTGGGGGAGGGGAGAAGCGCACTGGCTTCGCTATGAGTGGTCACGAGTTCATTCCCCATTGAGACGGAAATGTTTTTCAAACCGCAACGACTTCGGGTCGACCCAGCCTTAATTGGGTACCGTATTAATCTTGATAGTAAAGACTGTAAGGGAAAGGAGAAGGCTACCGCTCTTATGTGTAAGAGCCACCAAAATGTGAGATCGCTAACATCTGACATTCCTACGGGTGTGTGATATAGGTTAATATAGAACTACATAATGATATGGGGTAATGATATGGGTTAACTTTACTTTTTACATACTTATTCCAGGGGGCAATAGGAAGGTGACTGTTTGAGCAATGAACATCCCGATTTATAGTTATGAAGCTTAAAAAACGTGGGGACTTGCAAAGAAAGTCACGGACCTTCTTTGTTCACCAGGTTGCTACGAAAGGAAATGCGTTCCTAAAGGGGGTCACAAGTAAAACGAGGACGATAGCCGCTGCATTTGCCAATTAATGTTTGACAATCAAGACTCGCCCCTCCCCCTCCACTCCTCCCCCTTCCACACATCCCCCAACCACATACAAACATTATGCAACACAATTTAACATGACAACGGCTTGCTTGGGCAACCGGATTGTCAAGAACCACAGCTAATGAAATTGGGTGAACCGTGTTCGGAGATATAAAACCTTTTAAATTCAATGTCAACAGCACTCACCGAAGACGGATGTCTCGTGCCAAAAACGCAAATAAAACTACGACAAAACGCATTTTCATTCTCTGTACTGCATTCTGCTGGAAATCTATTATAACGATTGTCCTGCTACAAGAGAGATTCAGCGGAAGTTTCAGAATGACCGCTGAAAAAGAAGAAGAAGAAATGTCAACAGTGAAAAAGCACAGAGCTAGAGGGGCAACGCTGAGTATAGAGGTTGATTCGGATAACCAATACGGAAGCCATTCAAAATTGAATGTGTATTGAGGGCCGAGAACAAGATTTCAGCCATCTTCCACTAGCTGGTTGAGTGGAAAAGAAAAAGGCAGGAAGCCATATCGTCCCGGTTCGTAGAGTATGTGTATAAGCGCAAACTTGCATGAGGGATTCACGATGTCTGTGAATCAAACCTCAGCTAATAGGGCATGCCAATCTAGTCCAATTCTATTATCGAGCGATTCCTATACCGGAAACAAGTTTACAGTTGAGGAAAGTTTCAGTATTTGACGGCACAGGGGGCACTGAAGCATCTAATTACACGATACTATGGTTATCACTCAACATTTGAAAAAGGACCCGCTCCGAAGTCACAAAGTAGCCCAGACAATCTAGCTCTTATGTCTATATCTACATGTATATATTATTCTAGTGGAATTAACCTATAGTGCGTACGTTCTTAACAAATTTCTCTTTTTCAATAACACGTTTCAAAATTAATTGTTTATTTATTGTTTATTTATGTAAATTTATTCTCTTTATTGTTTATTTATGTAATTTTATTCTGTTTATTGTTTATACTGTATTTAGCAAATTTCTGTTATTGCGTTCATATACCGTCGATCTGGACCAAGTTTATATTATATGATTTGACTGTATATATATATAAGTCACATGTATTTAGTCTATCTGAGCAGGACACTCGTCAAAGTATTGTACACCGCTGGAAGAAAGAGACTACTCACAGCATTGTACACCACTGGAAGAAAGAGACTACTCACAGCATTGTACACCACTGGAAGAAAGAGACTACTCAAAGCATTGTACACCACTGGAAGAAAGAGACTACTCAAAGCATTGTACACCGCTGAGTGTTGGAGTCTTCTGGATATGACGTAAAGCTCTGGAGAAATCACTTCATTGCACAAAGAAAATAAAAAAGCTAATCGCCCCTCACTAGTGGAGACCTAATTACAACAAATATGAATTTATGCATACGTATAGAAATATTTCTATATATATATATATATATATATATATATATATATATATATATATATATATATATATATATATATATATATATATATATATATATATATATATATATATATATATATATATATATATATATATATATAATATAAATACTTGTAAAGAAATTCTTGATATGGCTTGTTGTGTCATTGGCATGTGTGTTACAAACTTATGTGGCATTTTATTTTATGCTTCCACATAATCCCGTATTTTTGTGTGCAAATATTCCATCCACACATTCAGAGAAATGTGAAAATGACAATATGCAGCACAGAAATACTGAGAGCAATCCAAAACTCTGCTTAAGTAGTAGTCATTTTTTCTTCTTTTTTTCCGATCAATTGTTAAACATCCAGTCCAATATTGGTCATGTATAGAGCGCTTTGTTTTAGGTCATATTGGGTTTCCCAGAACTTGTATTGCGGAGAAGCTCTTTTGGCTCAATACTAGTTTGTTTCCAAGAGGCTCTTTAATTTATAAACAATTTCCATTCATTCCCCAAATTGTTCAATTCAATCTGAGATACAATGCTGAAAATATTTAAGCAATTGTAATTGAGAATATTAAAAGAATGACACATGATAATAGTTACAAATAGTTCGCCCGACTCATTATGAAACAACCGGTGAATGGTTGTGAGCCAAAACAATTGTATTATGGACATATCTATAAATTTTGTCTCCCTAGTATATGTCGAAGTATGCAATCTTATGGTTTCTGTAGTTCAATGATTCTATACACTTCTAAATCTGTACAGTAGATCAGACATTTCAACTAGTATCGCATTTAATACAGAGTTCTCCTAGCTGCTGCCTAATCAGTAAGTGTCCGTCTCCGTAATGCGCCTGATGGTGCTGCTTCATCACATCTTCCTCATCAATTATTAACTTCTTATCCATAAATGCAAGTCAGTCTACTTTATCTTTAACTTGTACATATATGTTAATAAATACTTGTGTTTGCCAATGATTTTAAAATCAGTTATGCCCTACATCTTATCGATACTTTCCATTTTATATACTTGGAAGTATGAACTGAAAGTCTAACATAATAATAACCTTAATAAAGATAGTCAGAGACATTTTAGGGTAGCTGTGTCGACCTCAAACTGCATGAACTGTATGCTCCACTGTGCCGGTGAAATAATTACCACTCAGCATTGTTTAATTATCAACAATTAAGAAAACAGTGACTGACTAATGTTCTCATTAAAAAAAAAACCACAAAAAAACCAACAACCCATATTCTTGCAAAATAAAGCAAGATCTTCAGATGTATTAGAAAAAGCCCAGACGCGAGAGAGAGAGAGAGAGAGAGAGAGAGAGAGAGAGGAGAGAAGATCAGTAGTGGCAACTGTTCCACGAGACAAGTTCACTGACAGCGGGTACGAGATTGACCGGACCTAGTCGACCCAAGTCCAAATCCCTGACAACGTTCTCTACAAAACGACTGCGACTAAGGGGTATGCTTTGACATGTAAAGTCAAAGGGCACAGTGGGTGACAAACCGTCATGACGAATATCTGATACACATGCGAAACTGCCCCCCCCCCCCCCCGTATTAAAGACTGCCTCAGGCTAGAGAAGCTCTTCCAAACAAAGAGCATACTGAAAACTGATGTGTCAGTCCTATATGGAGCGAGTTAAACGGTAGTACAATACACTTAACGCTGCCCAGCTTAAACAAAACGATCATTCTTGTTGGTTACTTGAAAACGAACGCAGAAAGATAAGATGTACACGTGAAAACAGTTATGCGGATATAGATTCCCACACACACTGCATCAAAAGCTAACCCAGCATTCCAAATTATGCAACACCTTACTCCAGCATTCCAAATTGTGAAACGCCCAGCATCTGTAGTTCTGATGTAGCGCACATAGTACCTGTATTCCAGAATGCGAAGGAACTCGCATTGTTCTCTGTGAAGATTATAATAACCATATTCACGAAAAAAAACCGTAGTGCTGTATTGCGGTGCATTCATGAAATATACACCGTTCGAAATTATTTAATTTTCAAATTAATTCTGTAGTAATCGAACATGATTTACTGTTTAAATGGGATTTACTTACTCTAAAGAATACCTTTATCAGAAATCCCAGCTAAAGAATGTCTTTATGAGGTCTCAGACAGCACTGCTAAATAATAAAATATCGTGGCTCTTTAAATGCAATCAAGTAATGCAATTGTTGTTGATCATAACTAATGATCAATAATTCAACCATACAATAATTAACCAGATAAACCATAACCAATAATTGTGGCTGATCAGGCACCAACAAATATTGAAGACGGAAACATGCTTATGTATGTCCCAACGACTAAGGTGTTACTTCGTTCCTAGAAATGCTCTCAGAGTAGAGTTATGCGCTTGAAATAACACATTTAAAGGTGTCGAAAGATATCCAACTTCTGATCAAGATTATTTTAATAAATAATGGTGTAATACATGAGACAAGATCATGGATAGAGAGAGACGAGCGAACACATACATTCAAAAAGAGCTGGATATAGAAGATTGGCTCATCAACACTCAAAAACACATCTAACATATTTCGAACATGTAAAAGGACACAATGGATTAGAAAGATTAATCATGGAAAGGACACACCATCAGTAAGAAGCCTGACAATATAATCAGGCAGGGGCTGGACTGGAATTCACAAAAAAATAGAATTTTAAAACCAAGGAACATCAGGAGAAGAACACGGAGAAAGCGATCGAATCAACTAAGACACCTAACCACTCCCTTTAGCAGAAAAACAAGCGCAGCAAAGAAATAGTTGGATAGCAACATTTACAGTCCTATGTACAATATTGATCTGAAATGCAAAAAGGAGACGAAGAAATTGTTTAGAGGGCATTTTTTGGTGAAACACAATAAACATAATCTTATCTATTTCTTAGGTATCAATACAGGATTAATGTTAGAAATATACTTGAAAATGTAATTTTGCTGTAACAGTTAGTTAGTTAGTTAGTCGTCGGATCATCATCACTGCAAACTGGACACATCCATAGTTGTTCCGATCTCTCCTTGAGTGTATCCGCCATCACACTTCTGCTGACAGTACCGGTCCTATGCTGGTTGACCATCATTCTACTGCGCCCTCCAAAATGTTCACCTCTAGCAACACCGCATTTCAATCCCTATCTTTAATCCTAGCCACTGAGAAGGAATCATCATCCACATTAGTCTCACTCTCGCGTGTTATATCTCTTAAGGAGTTCAAAACGTCAGCGCGATCCATTGCTCCATCCCCCTTTGCCACAATCGCACATGATGCTAGTTGATCCGCTCTTTCATTGACTCGAACGCCCACATGTCCAGACACGAAAATAAATGTAACCGCTTTCAAGCTCGCATTTCGCAAGGCCTCAATCCACTGTTCGCGAACGAGACCCACTTGTACCTTCTTAATCATACTCATAGAGTCACTCAAGATGCAGACCTGCGTTACTTTCTGTGTGCGTAGCCACTCAAATGCCTTGGTCACCGCCATAGTCTCCATGGTCATACTACTCGTAGTGACCGCAAAGGCACCACTTTCCTCCTTGATCGTTTTACCTGCGCACTGAGCTGTAAAGGCCCAAGCACTGCGAACATGCCTAATTACAGATCCATCAGTGTATATAATCACATCCCCCTCTTTGGTATTCTCATTGATTAAAGCCTGCACTTCTTTCTCCACAGCTGTGGGACACCATTCTCTGCATTCCCTGCTAAGTGATATTACTACTCTCAAACAAGTTTCGAAATCTGTGGGTAGACCTATCCATTCCGCACCTGCTGCCACATCCTGTAATCTGCACACGCTTTGTATTACATCCTCAGCACGTCCCATCCACGACCTTCCTCTCTTGAGTCTGCTGCCTTTAACTTTCTGTATTTCGGAATGCAACGGGTGTTCCTTATCTGCATAGAGTCTGCATCAACTGATGTAAAGTCAATCGCAACGGGTGTTCCTTATCTGGATAGAGTCCAGAATGCAGCAATGCGTATCATTCTGGGATGCACAAGAGACACATCGACAAGAGCTATGCGATACCTACTTGACTGCCCAACAGCTGAGCATAGATTACAGTATTGCCGTGCACGGGCGTACCTTCAAATACATGCTGTAACAGTTTACGTTAAGTAGGGGAGACTTCTTTTATCGTTGGCTAGTAAAGACAGCATAGTATTGTTTGACCTGGAGTGAAATAATATACGTTTTGGGGGTCATTATAACTGTAGTAAAGTTAAATCTAATATCTTTACAATATTAAAAGATTTTGATCTGCCAAAGTCATGTCAGTTATAGTAGGCCAGACGTAAGTTTACAGTCAAACTTGCTGTAAATTTTCGTTGCTATCGACATAGCCATAGATGCCCATTCTGGTAGTGTTAATTTAACATTTCATATGGACTGATAGTCTGATGATGGCCTTATGCGTTCTTATAGACTGTCAGAAAGCAGACTATTTTTACACTTTTTCCGAACTGGCCGAAAAAACTACCGAAAAAAAATAAATTATATCGCGTTTATCGACCAAGAAAAAAAACTTTGACAGAGTAGAAAGACAACAACTTTGGAAAATACTATCAAAACATGGGGTTCCACAACATCTAATCAACTTGTGTAGAAGTAGTTACAGAGGCAGTCCACTGTGCAGGTAGAACAAGTGTTGGGCTTTCAGATAAATTCAATCTCCACTGTTATTCATCAAATATATCGACTGCATATGTCAAATTGGCTACACTAATAAAGACGACAACCTAAACAACCTCCTAAGTGAACTTCTTTTTGCAGACGATAAAGCAATAATATCAACAACAAAATAACAATTACAAGAACGTGTAAATAGACTCCACACAAAATGTAGGGACTTTAAGATAAGTACAGAAAAAAACTGAGGTAAAGTCAATCGCAAAAATAGAAAGAATCACCACTATTCTAATCGATGACCAACAACTTAAACAGGTGAAAGAATTCACTAATCTTGGATGCATCATATCATCGAAAGGCAAAAATACCAAAGAAATCCAACATAGATGCAACATAGATGCAACATAGATGCAACATAGATGCAACATAGATGCAACATAGATGCAACATAGCATAACAGACCTTGGAGCATATGTCTCCTAAATTCAAAAATAAATATATGAGCATGAGCACCAAAACTGCACTATATAAAACGATCATCATACCATCACTATGCTACCAATGTCAAACATGGACAGAATCAGAACAGAATCTAACAACATAATCCAAAAGAAAATTTGTTACAACAGAAATGACTTGTCTACGTAGAATTCTCAGAGTAACAAGAAGAGACAGAATCAGAAATTAAGAAGTGTCTTTCTTTTCACCAGGCTGAATACTTGAACAGAACAGAGAGTTTCACAGAATGACAGTGAGGATGACGTTCTACAAAGTATACGCCGCATATATAGATAGATTTCGTCTATAGATAGATAGACGAAAGAAACATATCTATGTGTCTATAATTTATATATGGGACATATATAAATATATCCCATATATATATATATGTCCCATATATAAAGTATAGACAGATAGATATGTTTCTTTCGTCTATGTCGCACGATTTCTGACTTTTCCCTCCTCGGAAAATTGGATGCCTTGATATAGCTTTGTACTCCATGATATGAGTCTCTATACCATTGTCAGCCAGTTCTTCCGAAGAATTCGCATTGATCATAAAATGGTTCAAAGCTGTTTTGTAGATGGTCCTTATATTTTACTTTTGGTTTGCCCCAATGCCGTACACCAGATTAGAGCTCAAATGGGATGCTAAGGGTAATGCATTTCTCTCGACGATCCCAAGGTTATCAAGTAGTTGTAAATAGTTCTGTTTCACATAGTAGGAAACAGAATTAAAGCGGCTCGACATGCTTATGGCAAATACTTTTGTGATCATGTCCGTTAATTTGTAGGCCGCAGATGGGATGAGAATTGACTGCAAAAAGACAAGCAATATCTCCGACACATCTGTGCCAACACATACAGCGTCACAGTAGACACACAGTGACGAAAGACAATCCGGCTCGAGCATTGGAGGGGAGCATTGGCCAATGCAATTGTCACGAAATGGGCAGATGTCAAGACGAATAGTAAGAGTCGAAAAGAAAACATATTGAGTACAATTGTAGGACAGCCCAGTGATAGATGGCAGTGCTTCGCACAAACGGAAAGGCAAAACACTAAAGGAAATAGGAAGTATAGTTTTGTTCAGCTCGAGAACAAGCTTCTAGTCTCCGTGCTCCTAAAAATATGTAGAGACTCAGACTTTGACGAGGGGGTTCACGATATGGTGAATGGCACATCCGCTAACAAAACGAACGAACCCAGGCCCAACTCAACTGTCGATGTCTTCTTATACAGGAATCATGCTCACACGTCCCAATACCCACGATGTGCACAGAAAAAAAAACGTATAATTACGGGAGACGAGTTCACTGACAGCGAACACCTCGTGCGAAATTGGTATAGTCGACCCAAGCCTAAATCCCTGACTACCGTCTCCAAGGAGACTGCCAACTAGGGGCATGTGATTACAGGCATGGCACCTGATGATGATGATATATATATATATATATATATATATATATATATATATATATATATATATATATATATATATATATATATATGGCACAGTTGACAGTTCTATGACAGATAAATGGCACAGTTCTATAGCAGATGAATGGCACATTTCTATGGCATATAACTGACATCATTCTATGGCAGATACATGGCCTTAATATGCGGAATTTAGGAACACTTGCAATCTGAAGGTTAGTGAACACATTTCACGTAGAACGTTGACATCGGTGGGTACATCAACACATCATTATTTATTTCATTAAAAAAGTATGTCTGCAAAGTAAAAACCACTTACGAAATATATATCAAAGTAGAAAGACAAATGGAAGATTTTATAACATAGACCAGATGCTGCACTGTCTTCTGATTGAATGTTATACGTAATGAATGCCGGCATATTGTGTCTCTTTTCATGCTGGTCTAAAGGTAAATGTAGCATATAATTTTGCAGGTGTATGAGGTGCATTCTACCTGACAGTACCCCACTTCATATTTCTTTCCAAATAAAGGGACAACATTTTTTCCTCGTGAGATTTATTTTGTTTAAGTGTGCGAGTCCAGTACTCATTTGTATAAGCCTAATTGATTGAATATTTATTATGTAGGGAGTTGATTTAAAACATCTTAGTGATAAACACACGCTGCAACTGAATATTTTCGACACCACATGGGTTTAAACATACTTACAGGACTCTATTAACTCTTGACAGCTTGTACTGCGCCTATCTCTAACCTGCATGCCCACAAACTTGCAGGACTCCGGTAATTCTTAACAGCTTGTACTGCGCCTATCTCTAACCTAAGTTTCCACAAACTTATAGGGCTCTGATCACTATTGACAACTTGTAGGGAGTCTACCTCAACGCCTCAGTATCCACAAACTTACATGTCTCTGGTAGCTCCTGATAAGTTGTAGTGAACCTAGTTTTGCATTTCAGTTTCAACAAACCGATATTTATTTTTATGAGTCTATTAATGCGATTGGAACACGGCCGTCCATTAGGGGTTAGCAGTTTCACATAATTTTAAGCACCATCACATTAAGATGACAAACTTTGCTTTATTTTCGCTTACGTCGTCCGGTCACGGTGTCTTTCACTTTGCTTAGTGAGGCAAGTGCTACTTTTGCTATGCGGTGTCGTAAAATTGATTATTAAATTTCAGATAAATCATTTTATGTTGCATCATACGCTAAGATTCAGAATGATATACATGTTGCGTGTCAGGGTGACTGTCACTATCATTACCTCAGTCCATGATTTCCTTAGTCTTCCTCTACATCTGCAATTTCACTGTGCACAGTGTAATCCCAGAAACTGAGATTCTTCCGTCCATTTCCATGATTCCCATAATTTAATTCCTGGTTTATACATAAATATCATAACAAACAGCGCCCTCGTAGTACTTCTGATGTCCTTGTTCCTCATGAGATCTCGTTTTGTTTTATTTATTTTCTTTGACACTGTATTCCAAACGTGGCAAACCTTTCTGTCATATTCTGTACTCAGCGCCGTCAGCTTTCAGTAGTAACATGCCGCCGCAAAACCCCATTATACTGCACTACGAGATGCTGATATAAGCTTTCTATTGCTCACTTTCTTATACGTTCTGGCACCAGCCCGTTAAAAGCACAGAGTAGCGTCTCGTCGTGACTCGTAGTGGGGTAGCTAGAAGACCTGTTAGTGTGGAAATGTCACGTAGTGCCAATCTCTGAGATACGTTGATAGCATATCCATTTCAGGATGTAGCAATCCACCCAACATTTACTTGGATGTAATGTTTTTCTAGGCAAAATTACAATTTGCGTTTATTAGATTGCTATTTCCTTGTGTACAGTTCTGATGCACAACTTCCTGTGGTGGTAATTGAACGTGTTACCTTTGTCATCCGTGAGTCGCCTCGTACCTCTCCGCTACAGAAGCGGACTCTGACCAAATGTTACTTTATAAACACTAATTATAATATGGCTTCTGTTTTCATGGAAATTTATGTCTTTAAGAATTGGTAACCATTGATAAATCAGTTTTCTTCATGTTATTGACTTATGTTTTGATTTATCTGTCACGTTCTTGAAAAAGTTGCCAAAATGTATTTAATTTCTCTCTCATGATTTTAAGTTTGATGATTTTCTGGTGTTTCTTGCTGAAGCTGTATCTCATGACTTCTGTTTTTAAAATGTTGATCTCTATGTTCATCTTCTTTTGGTTACTATACAAACACGAAGGATTCAAAGCGGGGGGGGGGGCAGACCTTGCAAACGATGGATTACAGAAATAAAAGAGTCAACGAAAACAAATATATCAAAGTACACAAAATTTAGACAGCACACAAAAAGCCATCTCCAGAAAACTCTTCTACCCCTGAAACTGCAAGGCACAAAGAGGTATAAAGCGGAAAGAAGAAGACGAAGATCTTCATGTTATTGTTAAGTCAGCTGTTATGTAGATGAGTGACTTTAATATCGATGACACGCACCCCCTCCCCATGACCCAGTGCGATTTTCTCTTGTGTAATATTTATACATAAAGTTGGCCTTTTGTCTCATCTAGGATTTCGCATAATAATTCTCTTTTGTCTCATCTAAGACTTCACATAATACTTCTCTTATATCTCATCTAGAACTTCACATAATACTTCTCGTTTGCATCATCTAAGACTTCACATAAAAAATCTCTTTTGTCTCATCTAAGACTTCGCGTAATAATTCTCTTTTGTTTCATCAATGACTTCACATAATACTTTTCTTTTGTCTCGTCTAGGACTTCACATAATAATTCTCTTTTGTCTCACCGAGGACCACACAACAATTATATTTTGTCTTATCTAGGACTACATAATATTTCTCTTGTGTCTCATCGAAGACTTCACATACCACTTCTCCTTTGTCTCATCCAGGACTTCACATAATTATTATCTTTCGACTTATTAAAATTCAAATTCTATTTCCAAGCTTATATTTGTGTATCTTTTGTATAAAAAGTGCTGGTCGTTTTCTGTTCTTGAACAAGAGAAAACTCCTGATATAACTAGCAAGCTCATCATGACTAGAAAAGGTAATCTTATTTTCATAAAAAGAGGATATTACACCCGAAATCGAGCGAAAGATAGTTGAACCATCTGATTATGTCGCTGCTTACCATCCTGATTCAACTATCAAGCTCATGTCTTGTGCTAGAAAGTGTGTGATCTTGCCATCAACGGATAATCTAATAAAATGTTCAAATTGTGTGGTATTTATATAGCTAAGTATTTCAGTATTACATTTAACAGTATAACCTTTATAAAGTTGGCATCCCGGGGATTATAGTAAATCTGTCAACAAACTGAACATTGCCGAAAACATACTGATGTGATCAATGCTCTGAGGTGGCCAACGTACTCAGGCGGTCAAAATACTGAGGTGGTTAACATACGTACTGAGATGATCAACGTATTGAAGTGGTCAACTTACTGAAATAGTGAATATACTTAGATGGTCAAAATGTTAATATGGTCATAGTACTGAGGCGGTGAACAGGAAATTATGTTTTATTCAATAATTTATCTGGTCAACTGGAAGTTACATTTTATTCAATAACTTCTTCTTCTTCTTCTTCTGCGTTCGTTCTCAAACTCCTGCAGATTAGCAGGATGTAGTCCGGAGAACGGAATGCGCTGTGCCATGGTTTACAGCATTGATGCGATATCTGCGCATTTCGGCCGGACACATCCGACTTCAGCATGGCTTTGGTCACTGACCCTATATGGGATGGGACAGCCAACTCCATCCCATAACCTCCGTAGTCGCTTTTTGCGACATGCATGGAAGGTAAACAGTGTTGCTATTCTTTGCTCTGATTGAAGTCGGTGAAAAGCAATTCATTTTTAGGAAACAAAAACAAAGGAACCAGAGAAACTATACTTATTATCCGACTATTGATAGATAAATATATAGAAGTCTAAAAAGTATCTATATTTGATTCATAGACTACAACAAGGCCTTTGCCAGAATCCAACATGAAAAATTAATTGAATGTTCTCAAGAAATAGGCGTAGATGGAAAAGACAACACAGTGATTAGAAATAGATTTTGGGAAAAAAACTGCATGAATAAGGTGTGAAAATAGCGACTGACCACAACTTACTTTTAAATTTATTAACCAGCCTATTTATAGAAGAAATGCCAGGACTCAAGATCAGCGGGAAAATAATAGACAACCTGAGATATGCAGATGACACATTTCAGAAGAAAGTGAACAGGAGCTACAAAGACTAATAACTTACGTCGATAAATCAAGCAAAGAATATGGACTAGATATAAACAAAAACATAAAATCCATGATAATTATCAGTCACAGAAGAACAGGTGCTAAAACATAAAAGTACATGGAGAGAAACTACAGGTACAAACAACATTATCAATATCGCAGACACATAATCATAAAGGACGACAGATGTGTAACAGAAGTTAAAATGAGAATAGAAATGGCTAAAAGTGCTTTTATGACATTATAAAAATATTAACATCTAACAAATTATAAACAAGCTAAAAATGAGAATGATAAAATGCTACATTTATTCTATATTAATATATGGCTCAGAAAAATAGGCAGTAAACAAACAATTAGAAGACAGAATTGATGCCTTTGAGAGTTGGATATATAGAAGAATAGGGAGAACTTCATGGAAAAAAACCAAAAAGGTTCTAACAACACTTCGAATGAATAAAGAATTATTGAAGGAAATAAATATTTAGCCAATAAAGTATTTTAGAAATATTAAAAGAAGTGACATCTTGTTGAAGATCTTACTTGAGGGTAAAGTTGAAGGGAGACGAGCAAGAGGTAGGCACAGATACAAGTGGGAGAGTACCGTCGCGAGATGGGCAGGTTACAGTCTAACAGAGTGCACCACCACGACAAGAGATAGGGGATGTTAAAGATCCATTGCAGTCACCTTTCTTTTTGGAGAATGCATTTAATGGTGATCACTCTAAAGGCCTCCTGAAAACGCGAGTATTTGCGCTGTCTGTCGCACTACACTGCCACAGGTAAACAAAACATCCATGTTATTGAAGACCCACTTGTTAATGACAGATGTTATTCGCTATCCTATAACTTGATGACAAAGAAATGTCCAAGAAAGGAATAAATAAACAATTATTTTTCATTTGGCTAATACTGTATGTACCTTTTAGTGCAATAATCTCGACTGATGTTTGACTTCTCTTTCTGCAGGATTTCATCCTCCTGTTTGCCGGAGTGATACAGAGCGCATCTTGGACTGCAAAGGCATCAAGTTCAAAGCACGTCACAGGCAACTGAACACCAAAATCGTTCAGAAAGTAATGGCAACATACTTAACGAATTTATATTGCCTAAAAAGCCAATGTTTCCAAAAATGAGTGGTTGAACGATTGTCCCAATTAAAATATGTATCCAACCTTTCTTTTTTACTTTCAATAATAATCGATTTTATTTTAAAGACAAACTATAAAGGTTAAAGTAATTGAGGTATAATAGTTGTAGCTATTATTTAGTTGTTGCATAGTTGTAGTCGTATCACATATGTGATCAAATGTCTTATCCTGTAGTTAACCATAGCCTCTCTGACAAGTGTCGTATTCAGATAGCATATGCTCAAATGTTTTATCCTGTAGTTAGCTAGAGACTTTCTCACATGTGTCGTATTCAGAGCTTATACAACAGCGATGATCTTTCTCGATCTTTCTCGATCTATAATATGCCTTATACGATGAGCCATGCATGATACAATTTACAATGTTCCAGTTGGTTTGGTGGATGGGTTCAGTTATATTCTTGTTATTGAAACACATTAGTAAAGAGAACTTGCATACCGAAACACGTAATCAACGGCTGAGTGGCTTACACTACCTCGACTCCCATTGTGAAACACTATGATAAAGACCAAGCGGCAGGTAGAAGGAAGAACAACGATGCAACAATCATACAGTCTCATGACAACTAACAAGAACCAAAATGTTTCACAGCGGAATTTATATTTGTAAATTTGGAAAGATTTCTCTTAATTAGAAAAAAGTATTTCAAGTCTTGTAGTAAATTTTCGTAAATCTGCGTTAAAATCTTTAGGGTTCCTCTACAAGAAAATATGGTTTTATGACACAAAGGAGAAAATGCGAAAAGCACGAATGTTTACATTTGGAACAGCATGTAGTCTGTGAGAATTCTTATATATAAACTTGGGACCATCTGTAGCATGTGAGTATTATTATATTCTAAACGTGGGACCACTTTTAGCCTGTAAGCATCGTGACCAGCTGACGGCATAGAAGACATGTTCGCTAAATTATTTGGGTCCCATCCGTTACATGATTTTATTTTTGTTTCGCTCTCAATTGGTTACTATTTATATACTTGGAATCGCATGCCAAAAATAACCAAGGCGATTTCAAGTATATAAATAGTAACCAACTGATACTCAAAAAAATAATCAAAACATGTAACTAATGGAGTCCAACTTAATTTAGCGAGCATGCCTTCTATAAACCCGAACGGTCGCGGTAAGCATTCTCATATTATAAATTTGAGACCACCTATAAATTGTGAGCATTTCTACAGTATAGACTTGTGACCACCTGTAACCTATAAGGCATTCTTATATTATAAACGTGAGCACTGAGACCACGATGCTACTCGTTGGCTCTGGATCAGACTGAATAACTGCCAAGAGCTACAGATAGGCAGTTAAAACAGTTTTACTACGTCTGCTTCCTGTCTGGTCCCTATGAATTGTGAAACGCTGCCAGTATTTTGTTGGATGGAGTCCGCCTGGTAATGGAAGTAATGACGGAAATTGATTACCCGGTGTATATTCTGGAGTCTACTATCAAACACCTCCTCCGGGAAGACTAGTTGATGTTTACCAATGAGTTCAAGTAAATTTACCAGCGAATGACTAGTGATGGTCAACATAAAAAGAAAATATGCATTGCTACATTTGTTTCTACATTTATTTTTCAAATTTGTGATTGTTTTGTCAGTTAACCAAAGAGCATAACGAACGTAGGAAAGAAAACTCTAGACAACATTTATCATCATTAAACCCGTCAGGGTTGTAGGGGTGCCACTAAGAAACTTCAACATATATTTGCGCACGTATTCTAGTTCTCAGTTCTTTGTGTGAATGTAGAGAAAATGTAATCCTGCTCAGTTTTTCACATTACCAGTCTGTACTTTCTTCATTCTCGTCTTCCACCATCGCCCGTGTGTTGCCAGGGCCCGAAAGGGGAGAAAAGAATAGCAACCCTGTTTACCTTCTCGAATGTCGTAAAAGGCGACTAAGGAGGTTATGGGATGGAGTTGGCTGTCCCATCCCATATAGGGTCAGTGACCCAAAGCCATGCAGAAGTCGGATGTGTCAGGCTGAAAGGCGCAGATATCGCAGCAGTGCTGTAAACCATGACACAACGCATTCCGTTCTTCGGAATACATCCTGCTAATCTGCATGAGTTTGAGAACGAACGCAGAAGAAGAAGAAGAAGTCTTCCACCATCACTATACCGTGCTGGGAGTCTTGGAAAGAAAATCATGCAAATATTGATTTTATTTGTATGCTCTCAAAATCCGGCAGATTAGCAGGATGTACTCCGAAGAATAGAATCAGTTGTGCCATGGTTTACAGTTCAGATGAGTTATCGGCTTATTTCGGCTAGACACATCCGGCATAATCTGGGTCTCTTTAACCCTACAGGTGGTTGGGTACTCAAACAAAACCACCTAAACCTCCTTAGCCGCACTTACAAAATGCATGGCCGTCAGTTGTATCGTTATTATTTGATCCCTTTCGACTCCTGGAAATGAGCGGGCAAACATTAGTTCAAGTACCGATAATCCCAGGTCAACTGTTGTGTTGCGATTAAAAAACCGTTGGCCGTAGTCGGTCCTTTTGTATCTAGATGTCTCATTTAGGTAACATACAACCAAATTAGTGTTTCTGTTCAAGTCTCTTAATCTTATATTGAATTTAATATTTTCTTTGATTTTATTACATTTTCCAAATGCGATACAGCTTTCTTCGATTTCCTTGTTTTGAGATACAGTTGCTTTCAGCTTCCCATGTTGTCTTAAGTTATATCGGTTCACTGGATATCCTTGTAACTTTCCAGCAAACAAGACATGCCAATTACTGATAATTATTAAGCCGCGATCTCCTTGTAATAACTGTCACTTTGCGTTAGCTCTGCTGTGCAGTATAATCATTGCACGACGTGTGCTTGAACTGTTAAGGAAATAGACAAATTCTTTGCTCCACTTTGGTCTGTTCAGCAGTTTTTTTTCATCTCATTAGGTATCGGATACTACCGTGTATAACCCGATTTTTGTATAATTCGAAGAAGTTAATTTTCTATACAAAAAATTAACTAGTTATGCCATTTACAAACCGACACTGAATTATTTCAAAATATCAACGAACAACGGATCTCGGTTCGTGTGTTGTAATAGCTTGAGCAGAAGCCTCCTACTTTGAGAGAGATGTGTTTCAACCTTGATTTATATACGTATGATAAGGCTTGGCAAATAATTTCAGCTATTTATGGTCAACTCGTATGCTAAAAATGGTCGAATTTCTAAATTGTGGGTAACCTACTTAAAAATAATAAAACGAACTTAAGTAGAATTAAATTGAAAGTCCATTTATTGAAACTTTTCATTCAGTATAAAAGTAAAATAACTATTTGTTATTTTACTTTTTGTTATTATAAACCTGACAGTAGAGTTGGGCCAGGGCTAAATCGTTGTCCCTTTTGTGCCTGAGCCCATCGGGTACGGAACCCTTTCTCTCTGCAAGTGTACTTCCGGTATAGGAAACCTTGACAGTAGAGTTAGGCCAGGACTACCATCGTTGTCCCTTTCTTGCCTAAGCCCATCGGGTACAGAACCCTTTCTCTTCGCGAGCATATTTCCGGTTTAGGAAGGCTCGACATTAGAGTTGGATTAGGTCTTCTTGCTTTACCAAACGCCAATGAATGGGTCTGGGTCTCTGCCTGTAAGAAACACAGGTAACTAGAAGCTCGTCTCGAGCTGACGGAGCTTGTAGTTCCCCTTTCCTAGGGACTATTCACTTTCTATTTGCAGTTCGCGCTGCCCTCTAGCGCTGTTCTGCCCTTTCATAGTTTCATTGTACTCGGTATGAAATCTATTTGTCTCTCGCCGTGCATCCACCTTTACGTGCATTTTACATTGGCCGCCCCTCCAATGTTCGGACTGGACTGACTAGCTTCACTGTATGTCGACAGTGTCGCTATATGTGGTGATGCTGGTGGTGTCGGAGATATTGTCTGTCTCTTGTGCAGTCAAATCTCTTTCCATCTGCTACCTCCACATTCTCGGACACGATCCCCAAATGATTTAGCCAGAATCAGCTCGAGCTGCTGTATTTCTGTTTCCAGGGTGCACCGCGTGGAGGTACATTTGGGATCTTGGTTATCTGCTAACCCTGGGTCCGCCTAGAGCAATGCGTTCCCTTTGCACCCCGAAGAAGGGGATGAAATACAAAATTATCTCACTGATAAATACATAATTATACAACATGGAGAGTGGTGATATTAATGAGGAAGGTCTCTTTACGGCAGCCCTTTTTACGTGACAATGAGCAGTACTGACTGGAGGTATTTGTGGTGGTTTTTCCACAAGAAGAAAACTATGGCCTTCTGAAACAGCTCTGATAGTCAAACTTCACGGACCTGACTCGGGCTGATGACCACAGTACAGCTCGTTGTTGAAATTCATATCAGTGTCTGACTTCGACTTGAGAACAAGGAAGAAGACGAAGAAGAATTTACTACTTTCAGATTCCTACACAAGCTACGAGTTTTCCAATTTATGATTATTGACAATCGCTAAACATAATGTGTTTCAAAACAGTTTCGACGATATCGAAATTAAAGGCAGTATTGCAACCAGATGTAACAGCTGCTAATGCAATCATAAGACACCCTGCTGGTAAAATCCTATTAGTTCAGGAGTTCTCATACACTGATCGAGAGAACACAGTTCGCGTCAAGTGAGGAAATTCCTCTCATTTCTAAGTTATAATTTGTAATATAATTAAACAAATTTAGAAGTTTAACTGTCATCATGTTGCTGAAACATTTTTACCGTACACATATACAACAAAATATATTTACTAAAAGGAGCAGAAGGTTAATATTACCAGGTGCATCCGTCAGTGGTGGATTAAAAAGGGTAGGCATGGTGGCTTCTACAAATGTTGTGCTATCTTCAAAATAAGCCATTATTTCTCTGGACATTTTTTTCTTAATCGTATATGCAATTTGGTTCAGATAGGTAAAAGTATGATAAGAATAAAAACTGTTATCATCACTGAAAAACCCCACATGGCATAGAACAGTGGTACTCAACGTGGGCCATATGCACCCTGGGGAGGGGCATGGGGACTTGCATAGAGAGTCACGGGTTAAAACTTTGAAATTGCGAGGACACAAACATCTTCATGTGATCTCAGGAATGTAAATATATAAACAATAAACAGAAAGACGAGTGACAAAAAAATCTTAAAACAGTCTTGGTAACTTGCACAGATAGTCTATGACTTTTCTTTAATCACCAGTGTAGCCAAGGAAAACAGAATGTCCCAAAAGTGGGCAACAGGCCAAAAAATGTCGAGAATCTCTGTCCGAGAATGAAAGGGATAAAGAACATACGTTGATAAAAGCTAATACTAGAAAGGACACTTTAGGAAAAGCTGCTGCTCCTTAGATGTCATCGGAAGATGGAAGCAGTATAAGAGATAACACAAGCAGAAAAATACACATCAGCATACTAAAGTAAATAGTCGCACTTACGAACCAGCAGGTGAGATAATTGGAAAGTTAAGCCAAGGTCTTCTTCAAGTTAATCCTGCGTGCTGATACCAAATAGTGTCAATGTTATGATTGATGCGTGGTAACTTTGAGTAGAATTTGTGTCGACAGTCAATGAACGCACGAAAAGAAAACGAATAAGTCAAAATAATAGACGGCGTTATCAGATTAGTGCGCATAACTACTTTGAAGAAGGACTTGGCTAAACATGCTGTCATTATATCGTATCAAGACACCAGACTGATTATAAATATATTTTGCGAACAAACTGCCTCAATAAGGTGTTAAAACAGCTACTCACCATACATAGAAATGAAAAGAGAGGTCAAACAAAGATGCATTTTAACACCCAGCCTGCTTAACATATGCACAGAGAATATTTGTAAACATAAAGAAGGAATGCCATGGCTCAAAATCAGTGGGAAAATAATAAACAACATAATATATGCAGATGACACTGTTCTTTAGCAGAAAGTGAACGGAACTTTTTATGTAAACATACAAAAACCAACAACAATAATCAGTAAAGTCACAGAAGAACAGGTGCTAAACATAAGGGAACATAAGCGAGCAAAAAGGAATCAGAGATACAAATAGGAAAGTAACATCGCGAGATGGACAGGTTACAGTCTAGCAGAGTGCACCATCAAAACAAAAGACAGGGGATGTTGTAGGTCTGTTGCAACCAATATTCGCTGCTGAGACGGCGCTTAATGATGATGATAAGCTAGTGCAGAGTCAATGTCATACCACGAGAGCATTTACTCAACCAACCGATGCTCAGCTAACCTAGTTGTCAGGGAAAGCAGAGTAGAGAAACAGATAAAATCTATCGTCCAGTCGCTCGTATGAATGCAAATATCTCTAGAAACAGTGCATCTCTGCTCCAAATTAGCAAACATTGGTGTGGAGCTCGCATACAATTTTCTAAAGAATTTAACAATATGAATTTCAGGTGAGTGCAATTGGGACATTAGTGAATTTCAGGTGAGTATAATTGGGGCATTAGTGAATCTCAGGTGAGTATAATTGGGGCATTAGTGAATTTCAGGTGAGTATAATTGCGGTATCTGAGAGAAAGAAAAGGTGTTGAGCACTTTGATATAAAGACATACATACAATTCAACAAAGAAATAAGAAATACCAGAACAAATATGAAGATCTGGCAGAAACGAGAAACTTCTTCAAGTGAAGTGATACTTCAAAATACTTTGACTGAGAATCTAATCAAATTATTACAGTGACTAACGGTAGTACAAGCTTTAATTTATCTTTTCAAATGTTGCTACAAATTTCATTATAGGAGCAAATAAACAAACTTGCAAGTTATCGAGAACCCATTTTGGTAGTGGTGAAAACGCGTAAATGTGTTTGGTTTGGACATGTAACGAGATACTATTGGTTTCCTAGCGTTATTGTGCAAGGAACTGTCGAGAGTTGAAGGAGTAGAGGAGGGAAGAACATCTGGGAGTGAGAACATCAAGGAATCGTCTAGGCGTGATTTCTTCTACACTCCTTCGAATGGCGGAGAATAGAGTTGTTTGGAGGGTTTTTTGTGTGCTGATGTCTCCAGTGTGGCACCCCTACGACGCTAGCGGGTTATTGGTGTTATTATTATTATTATTAGTATTATTATTATTCATTCATTCATTCATTTTCCTTTTGTGCTGAAGTTAGCGCATAGGGCAGAGGTCAGATCTCTCCTATTCTGTCTGTTCAAAGCTATTCTGTGCAGTTCTTGAATAGTATGAATATTGGTTGCTTTACTTTCTCTAAGTATTGTTCTTCTAAGTGTTTCTTTTGGTCTACCCCTTGCTCTTTTGCCTGTAGGTATCCATTCAAGAGATTGGTGGTGTATTCTGTTGGTGTCTGCGCGTAGGACATGCCCGATGTAGGACCAACGGCGGGAATAAACTGATACCTGTTACACAAATCGGTCTGGACTTTACAATGTTAGTTGATTAATCCAGCGATCGACGGAATGACTAATTATTATTATTATTATTATTATTACTATTATTATTATTATTATTACTATTATTATTATTGTTATTATTATTATTATTACAAACTACATTGTCTTAAATGTTACACTAAAATCTGTCATGTATTTTTTAGAAAACAGAATAATGAAAATTGTCATACTTCTGACAAATGGAAGATGGGCAAATTAAAATTGTGCATACTGCAGAAAAACAGAAGATTGAGAACGCCCGTGTCTTGACGGGTCCCGAAAGGGGAGTAAAGAATAGCGACGCTGTTTACCGTTAATGCATATCGTAAGCAGCGACTAAAGAGCTTATGGGATGATGTTGTTGCTTCATCCCATACAGAATAAACGTAACCCAGAATCTATTCTGAAAGCAGAAATGTCACACCGAAAGGCGCAAATATCACAGCTATGATGTAGACCATGATATAACAAATTATACTCTTCTGTTCGTCTGTAGGAGTTCGAGAATGAAATGCTGGAGAAGTATCCTTTACATTTTTAAGACCAACATGTACAGATTTGTCTTACAGAATGGCAGAGAGGACAACGTTCTGTAAAGGGCACTTACATAGAAGAATAGACATGTGGACACAGTCAAAATGACAGAAAATCTGATTTAAAGGAAAACATGTAATAACATTGAATTTATTTCCAGTGCACTCATGATCTTCAAGATAACAACGTTTTACTGAATTAAACGTGCATGAAAAGAGCGTTAGCTCAATAATTGTGTTACTCGGAAAAACTCTGGTAGTTAATTGAGTTAAATTGTTGGAAAACACGAATGATTTTTGCGTGATAAGAAGGGTTTATTGACAGAAACATTTGTGACAATATGCAGACTACAAGATTTCATGAATCTCTGTTTAAGGTTTGGTATGTTCAATTATCGTAATTCATTATTAACGATACCACACAACATGTCAAATATTTCAACATGACGATTAATATTGAAAAGAACGAACTAATGGAAATAGCAAAGAAAGAAAGAAATATCACTATCTCCATCGATAATAAATACCTTAAACAGGTAAAAGAGTTCACTTACTTAAGAAGCATTATATCGAGTGAATGGAAAATTAGTAAAGAGATATAAAATAGATGCAGCAAAACATACCAGATCCTAGGGCAGATGACACGCATTTTAAGACGAAAATGGAAACATAGACACTAAAGTTGCATTATACAGGCTATTATTATCCCTTCACTGGGTTACCACTGCCAAACCTGGACAATGACAGCACAAGATAAAATGAAAAACCAGTGACATGTCTACGAAGAATTCTCGGAGTGTCATTAAGAGATATAATTAGAAACGATAACATCAGACAGATAACCAAACAATACCAGTATTGGAACACATCAACAGATAACAGATCAAGTGATTTTCACACACTGTCAGACTACAAAAAGACATCATGGCACAGATGGCCATGACACATAGACATAACGGCTAGAAAGCCAGACGCAGACCATGTAAAAGATAAATCACAGAAATCAAAGAAGCCACCTGAACTAGCTTACAAACAACACACAAGAAGGCCAACTCCAAAGAACTCTTTTACCCCTGACGTCGCAAGGCAAGCAAGGGTCACAGCATATAGATATATAGATAAATAGGTAGGTAGGTATGTAGGTAGGCAGGAAGGAAGATAGGTAGATAAATGATTTAAACTGGCATGAGGATTTCAGATGATGTCTGCGCTGTGTCCAATTGTGACTAATGAGTCTTATGCGTGCTTGAAACTGTCTACCACAATCTGGGCATGTGTGGGAGAGGTGTGTTGGAGGGGTGTGTGGGAGGGAGGGGTGTGTGGGACAGCGAACAGCTCTTGCCGTTCTTCTAGCGCGTTTTTATTTCGCAGCTTGATGTCTGATGTTCTCAGTAGCTGCTGCACCACTCTTGATTCTGCGACGCCACTCTGATCTGTCTTGTGCAAGATTCTCACATGATTTTGCATCTATTTTGAAGTGAGTCAGTGATGTCTTAAGAGTGTCTTTAAAATATACTTCTTTTGCCTCTTCTGTCCTCCTGCCTTGCGGGGGCCAGTCTGAATTCTCTATATAATAAATTATTTGGTAGACGATGATCTTTCATGCGGACCATGTGTCCTGCCCAGCGTGTTGCGCATACATTAGCATTGTATGTATGCTTACAGACTAAACATTTCATCAGTACTTCACCGTTTGGTATTTATTCAACCAATAGATCAGGGGTTCCCACACTTTTTAAAGTCATGGCGCCCTTAACGTTCACATTATTTTCGGCGGCGTCTCTAATATGAAGCAAACCTTAAATTTTACAATTATTTTCGTTTTGACGAGGCAGCAGCGGCGCCCCTGGATACTTTTTTCTGGGCCCCTGGGCGCAGCGGTCGCACATTAGAGAACCCCTGCAATAGATGTTGAGTACCGGGTATCTTAGGAAGGCAGCTTAGGTGATAGTGTTTGAGTCTTCTAGCGTTTCTAGCATATACTATCCATGTTTAACAGTCATAAAGAAGAGATGATATTACTGCTGCTTGGTAAACTATCAGTGTGATGGTAGTTGTTATTCCCCTTCTTTCCCACACTTGTTTTTCAGTCTTCCAAATGTGACACTAGCTTTCGTTACTTTGTTGTAAAACATACAATAGGATGAAAATGAAACTAAAAGTGAACATGAAAACTAACCATATTAAAATCTTCTTCTCATAGCGCACACTCCCTTCCGGGTTATTTTTCCCATAATTATAAGTAGTAACATTATTTGTTTCAATTTGTACAATAAAGTTGATATTGTTAGAGAATTCATGCATGTTACTGATTCTGAGCACTTTTTCACTTGATGCCTTTGAGATATGAATATATGGGGAGAACATCAAGGAAAGAAAATAAAACAAAGAAAGAGGTTCTAACAACACTTCGTATGAAAAAAGAATTATTATTAAATAAAAATAAATATCACAACAATAAAATATTTTGGACATTGGTACCACATGTGGTTACGAAAGAACAATGATACACGCGAGCTTCAGTTTGATAACGCCTGGTGTAGGGGTACCATAATAGCCACGAGTGTTACCAGTGTGTTCTTACTTTTATGTCAGTGTCGTGTTTGTAGGCTATTAAAAAAGTGGACCATTAATATCGTTACCAATATATTGACGTTTCAATCTTCATTAATAGTCTTCATCTTAATTAAGTGCCGTCTCCGCAACGAAGGTTGCCTGCAACATATCTCCAACATCCTCTGCATTTCCCGTCCGACATTTTTGTCATATTGATCTGTTTATATAAAAAAGAGCAAGAATAGGTTTAAGTGTTACCAAGATAAGTCATAAAACAACCTAACAACGAGACACAGTGACAGACGACGTTTCGACTTAAAAACCTTCATCAGGACAAACAAAAGACCACAGTAAACAAATCTTACATAGAGACAGACATGGTTGTGATAGGAAGTAAAGAGAATGAGAGAAGGACACAAGCGAATGGATGACGGAGTAAGCAAAGATAGTGCAGAATGACAGGGAAGATGAGGGTGTGAGGAGAAGATAGTGTAAGTACGGAGGGAAAAGTGCACAGAAAAATTAAAAAGGGAAAATATATAAGATATATCTTATAAGATGGCAAATAAAGTAAGATAGATTTGAAAAGTTTACAAATTTAAAGTAATTATCTCCAAAGTTGTCAGATTAAAAAGAGGACGTATTAAACCAATTTACCAGATTATATAGTAGAGCAAGACCCGTTCTCACCGGTCAAAGACGGGAAAGACATCCTCTGCGACAAGATTCCAAGGTGTTGCGAATGAAACTCGCCTAAGAGAGCGAACTAACCCTAGTTCAACGTTACTGTTGGAGTATTACTGTACCGTAAAGGAGCTCACGGTCGAGCTAATGGTCAGTACTAGAGGGAACATGGGGAAATGGAGTATAATTACACGAGACAAGTTCACTGGCAGTGGAATACCTCTACGAGATAGACGTAGTCGACCCAAGTTCAAATCCTTTCTCGCTATGTCCTCTGAAACTGCCGAACGGGCACACATTTTGGCATGCAAAGCGCGAGAGCATAGTGAGTGATAACCATCACAGCGTAGAGTAGATACTCACTCGTTTGCCTGGCGAATGATAGCAAGGCTCTCAGATGCTAAGGAAGCTCACTTGAAACAAAAGTACGCCGAAATCTGATGTTCTGAATAGGAAGAAACGTCGCTGTAAATCCAGCAGTATAATGTACTTCATTATATTTTCTTTCCTTGCTGTTCTCCCCATATCTCCATCATGTACTAATGTACGTCGGAAACTACAGGAAATTTCATGTTGGTTATCAAGAGCGAATAAAGAAAAAAGAAGAAGAAAAAGTAAATAAACTGTGTGAATTTATTGAACACATTGATATCGTTTCTACTGAATTTTATTGAACACATTCAGATAGTTTCTACTGAATTTCATTGAATACATTCAGATAGTTTCTACTGATTGACAAAAAATAACCAACAAACTCAAGATTCTTGAAAAGAGACCACTTCCGCAATTGATCATAAAATGTCACGATTTAAAAAAAAAAAGGCTAAATAATGTCAAAAGTATTTCAATATGAAGACAATAAGCGCAAATTATTTAGATGTCTCCTGGATATAGAAAGAAAGTTCGGAGAAACCTCTGCACTACACATAGGAAACAAAAGCTAATAGCTCGTAATTCCTGGGGTTCCAGAAGAAGAAGAAGATTTAGATGTAAAAGCCAGATACTGAAACCTTTCCAAATTTACACAAGTTAGTATATTGTAGAGTGCAGACGGAAATAAATGCAAAGGGAAGACAAGCCAACATCACTCTTTTGATCTCCAGACTTGCCGACCTGTCGTCGCCTCCCATTACTCAACATCAAAGTCGCCGACAGTCACTGTCCGTCCATATCTCGAGTTGATTGAGAACACGTATTCATCATATTGTATGATCAAAGATTTGGCAAAACCATTTCCGTTTTATCACCATTTAGTATTTTTTTATTTACGTGTTTTAGATGTTGATTTTATTTTTAAAATGTATCTGTACACAAAAGCATGCGAGTGTTTGTTAAGTTCCTATTTTGTAATCCCTGGGTTCATAGTACATAACATGGAGTCTCAGGTAGCGGAGTACGCAGTAATTAGCCTCAGAGTCATGTTACATACTAATGTGCCTGAGTTAGCAGGGTACGCAGTAATTACTCTCATTCATTTAACATACAAATGAAACTGAGATAGCGTAGTATGCAGTAATTAGTCTCAGAGTCCGATGACATATTTTCAGGGATGTTAAATAGTATAATGTGATTCACAAAGTTCGTCCATTATAAGTGATGATGACCAATTTTACATCCACTTTTGAAAGTTCACTTAGAATTATGACCATTCATAGTTCGTAGATGGCTAATGATCCCTATTCAAGCTGTAAATGTTCTGGGACAGTTCGTACATTGAATGACCAATGTAGGTGGATTTTGTTCTGTCCGTGACTTTCTTGTTACTCTCCGCTGTTGGGCTGCAGTTATTCTCCTCTTTTCACAAGATGATGCGCTCTTTTTGACGGTAGAGCGCCATCTAGATATATTTTGTGCAAGTTCTTCCCTTGGTCTATTTCAAACGCTTTCAGTGAGGTCTTTAACGAGTCGTTGTAGCGATTCTTTTGACCACTTTGAGATCGTTTACTATTCTCCAGCTCACCATAGAGAAGTATCTTTGGCAGACGATAGTCTGGCATACATACCAAATGACCTGTCCAACGAATCTGTGTTTGCATCAGGATAGTGTCAATGCTGGGGATACCAGATCTCTCAAGGACAGTGGTTTCTGGAATCTTGTCTTGCCATCTGATGTTCATAATTTTTCGGAGACAGGTTGTGTGAAAGTTATTGAGTTTCCTCACATGGAATTTATATACAGTCCATGTTTCGCTAGCGTATAACAGCACTGGAAGTACCACTGCTCTGTAGACTTTCAGCTTAGTATGTAGGTTAATGCCATTTATACGCCAAAGATTTGCGTACAATCTGCCGAAAGTGCAGCTTGTTATGGCGATCCATTTATACACTTCATCAATGTGATTCACACAGGCAGAATATGTCCTTCTTCATTACTCTTCTCCAGCCGAAGTCAAGCAATGACATTCAGGGCAGTGCCGTGTTATTATGCAGAGAGACGGCCGCATCAGGCGGCACAAATCAAAATACTAATGGAGGCGGGAGGAGGGGGAA
The DNA here is from genome assembly GCA_034231615.1 of Meghimatium bilineatum. Classification (NCBI taxonomy): domain Eukaryota; kingdom Metazoa; phylum Mollusca; class Gastropoda; order Stylommatophora; family Philomycidae; genus Meghimatium; species Meghimatium bilineatum. The sequence goes on along the minus strand of CM067298.1, from coordinate 110,718,965 downwards.
AGGAATTTCGAATTAAAACCATGAAGGGGGACGGCATTTCAAAGACTTATATCTTACTAAAAAAATATACTTAAAGGCCCTGAATATCATATCATTAGATCTGAATATCATTCAGATCTAAAGTTTATCTTCATTCTAACACAAATATTGCCGTTTCATATTACATTTAGAATATCACAGAGAAACTAAGGTTATACCACTTTCACACGCAATCTAAAACATACATAGAGACAACACACCACATTGTACCATTATTTGGCATTCCTTCAGACACCAGGTTAATACATGGCCATCTGTTAATGAAATGTAGTGGCAAAAGGAAACACAATCCTTCTAAAATAACTCATTTGGTTATTCACTTAATTTCCATTGGCTGTCCCACAAAGTATAACAATAGCAATCAATGAAAATCACTCGAATAGTCATATCAGTCAATTAGACAGCTTATTTTCCCATTAGAAACACGCCTTACATTGTCGAAGGTCGCGGCTAATATTATTTTGTAAACATACTCTTACGAATTATTCGTTGACTGGTTTGATTATGACATGCCTTTGATATATTTGTATATAAAAACATCACAGCGGCAAAGTGTTAACTTCAACATCTACTTTCTTCCCACGCTTTTATTGGTGTTGCTGTATTTACATTATTGTTCAATGATGTACTTCTTCATCTCTAGAACCCGTCTATTTTGAAAGGAAAGCAAAGAAAATCAACAGTGTGACCTGCAATGCGGGTTTATAATAGGCGATTAAAGAGATTTGGTCGCGGGCAATCCCTTCCCATAGGTAAATATTACACAAAGATAATGTCGAAGTCGGATTATCAAACGAAAAGGTGCATCTATCGCACACGAGTTGGTAATCACATCACATCTTCCGTTTTACGGACTAGATCCAGCTAATTAGAGGGAGTTTGAGAACCAGCATAGAAAAGGACAAATAATATAGACAAATTGTCTTCAAGACAAATTATCTCAGATATAGGCTCCATGTCTTCAAGACAAAGAATTTAATATATGCACCCCATGACTTCATCATCATCCACAAGTGCCGTCTCCGTAACGAAGGTTGGCTGCAAGGTATCTCCAACATCCCCTGTCTCTTGCCTTGGCGGTGCACTCTGCTACACTGTAACCTGTCCTTCGTGCGAAGTTACTTTCCCATTTGTATCTCTGCCTACTTCTTGCTCGCTTCCCTTTGACTTTACCCTCAAGTAAGGTCTTCAATAAGGTCTTTTAAAAAATATTTTCATAATATTTTCCAAAATAATTTATTTGCCTGATCTTTATTTCTCTTATTTCTCTTATGAGATTGTATATATATATATATATATATATATATATATATATACATATATATATATATATATATATTTAGCAGATAACCAAGATCCCAAATGTACCTCCACGCGGTGCACCCTGGAAACAGAAATACAGCAGCTCGTGCTGATTCTGGCCAAATCATTTGGGGATCGTGTTCGAGAATGTGGAGGTAGCAGATGGAAAGAGATTTGACTGCACAAGAGACAGACAATATCTCCGACACCATCAGCATCACCACATATAGCGACACTGTCGACATACAGTGAAGCTAGTCAGTCCAGTCCGAACATTGGAGGGGCGGCCAATGTAAAATGCACGTAAAGGTAAATGCATGGCGAGAGACAAATATGTTTCATACAGAGTACAATGAAACAATGAAAGGGCAGAACAGCGCTAGAGGGCAGCGCGAACTGCAAATAGAAAGTGAAAAGTCCCTAGGAAAGGGAACTACAAGCTCCGTCAGCTCGAGACGGGCTTCTAGTCACCAGAGTTCCTAACAGGCAGAGACTCAGACCCATCCATCGGCGTTTGGTAAAGCAAAAGACCTAACCCAACTCTAACGTCGAGCCTTCCTAAACCGGAAATATGCTCGCGAAGAGAAAGGGTTCTGTACCCGATGGGTGTAGGCAAGAAAGGGACAACGATGGCAGTCCTGGCCCAACTCTACTGTCAAGGTTTCCTATACCGGAAGTAACTTGCAGAGAGAAAGGGTTCCGTACTCGATTCGCTCAGGCACAAAAGGGACAACGATTTAGCCCTGGCCCAACTCTACTGTCAGGTTTTCCTACACCGGAAATACACTTGAAGAGAGAAAGGGTTCAGTACCTGATGGGCTCAGGCGCTATTGGGACAAGGACGCTCAGCTCGAGAACGCCTTGCTCTCAAACGCGTGGTGTGAGACTCGAACTTGGACAAGGGGTACACGATGTCGGTGAATGACACCTCGGCTAAGAGGGCGAAAGAGCCAAGGTCCAACTCCTCTGTTGAGTTCTTCCCCTTAAGGAACCAGGCTCATGGATGAGAAACGGTTCAGTACCTAATGGGCACAGGCACAGCACGTCCAATTACACGAGGCAAGTTCATAGACAGTGGAACACCTCGTTCGAGTGAGACGAGAGCAAGAAAATCGTCTGGGCGAAGAGTCTTCGCTACGCGTGCCTGGAGACAGATATAGAGGCTGTCACAGGCTAAGGGTAGCCCACCCGAATTGTCAAGGCATGCCGAAATCGGATGTGCTAGGCCTACAAGGCGCATAACGGTGGCACAACGTAATCACGCTCCCGGCGGAAATCGCACGGATATCCGTGATGGTTACAATGGAGCGAACGAAAAAACAAACAAACATATATATATATATATGAAACGTGGATACACGCTCACCACATTAATGAAAAGGACTGGCAATCTGTAGATTGGACTATTAAGAGGTATGTGCCGAGCAGCAAATTTCAACGATTGATAATGGTACATGCAGATAGCCGACACAATGGTATTTTGGAGAATGGTGAAATAATTTTCATTTCCAAACTACCGATAATGGAGACTACCATTCTGTAATGAATGGTCATTAGAATGTGGATAGAGGAAACGGTGCTCCCATCATTAGAGAGACCCTCCTTTCTGGTTATGGAAAACGCTTCTTATTATAATGTTGTTGCATGTGAAGATAAGATCCCTACATCCTCATTTACTAAGGAAGAGATACAAATATGACTTTAAAAAATATATTCCATTTACTGAAATGCACTTGGAACCGGAGTTACTGTTGCTGGTAAAGAATGCACACAGAGTAAAGACTTTCCACATCAATAAAATTATACAGGAGCATGGACATAGACGTCCAAGATTACCATCGTATCATTCATAGTAAAAAAGTAAAGTAACCCATAGCATTTATTAATGCCGTAGGGGTGTGAGATGTTAGCGATCTCACATTTCACAGGCTCTGCAAATGAGGGTGGCAGGCTCTGCAAATGAGGGCGGTAGCCATCTCCTCTCCCTCGCAGTTTTTACTTCCCGGATTAATCCGGTACCCATTTAAGGCTGGGTCGACCTTGGAGCCGTTGCGATCTGAAAACATTTCCGCCTCAGCTGGGGAATGAACCCAGGACCACTCATATGCGAAGCCAGTGCGCTAACCACTGCACTAACGCGGCTCCCAATAGTAAAATCCAATAGAATTTGTATGAGCTAATATTAAGCGAACACTGGCAAAGGAAAATAAAACTTTCAAACTTAATGATGTTCAGAAAATTGCATTTACTGTGCTCTCCGCGATTGACAAAGAATTCTGGATAAAATATGAGGACCATATACTGAAAGTAGAAGAAGAATATTGAAAAAAGATGGGTTACGCTTGATTCAACTAACTACAATTATCGATATTTACGATTCATTGGATTATGAATAGAGAAATAAGAAGAATTAGAAATAAAGGAAGGGGACGACAAAGAAATTGAAGGTTCCAGATAACAACAAGATAATAGTGAACAAATATGAAAACAACACAGCCGAAGTGACACATCTATCATTGTAAAGACATATGAGATATACAATATATACCCTTAGTTGACAACAAGATCATCTTGCCTATCGTTAAACGTAGTAAGCTTGTGTGATCTAACCATTTGACGAGAATTGAATTTCTGTAAAAACAACACCGCATAGCACAGTAGAAGGTGTAAGGAGAAGAGGTGGTGACATAAAGTCTAGACTGATAATATTAATGACTGGACATTCATGAATACTCTAAATTGTAACACGAATTCAGAAATTTATTTGGTTGAAGATTCCAGAATGCCACAACTAGTACTTAAAATGTTCACAGTAAAACAAAGATGATGATGGCTATATAATACAAGAATATCCTGGCGTAAAGCCAAAGGTAGACCAAGAAAACGGTGGATAGAAAACATTAAGATACCTTGAACAAACATGGACTAAATGCAACTTCGGCGACACATCTGACCTTGAAACGGCTGCTTAAGATACCACCCCTACGCTTAACGGCAAGTGTGAATACGATCAACAATCATTCACCTGGGGATAGACAATAGATGATGGCTATGGTAATTTCAATGTATGTTTACGTTATTCTAAATTAACATGAATGTAAATAATACTACAATTTCATAAACGTTTAACGGTTAACTTTATATGTCACTGCATATAATTTCAACACAGCGAGAGAAATATATTGCATTCGAAATTTTTCTTCTTTACCCATGTAGAAAAACAAATGAACCATACACCTTATGCCAACAATTACTGAAACATTTCATGTCCACAGAATATACAAGTATCGCTATCTTAAAAAGGACAATCGTATCGACTGCTGCGATACATCCATCCAGTCTAGATAATAATTAATCATAAATCATGAACATGGTTATGACATAATCCACTCATGCAAAATATGAAGCCCATACGCGCAGTAATTACGGAGATAATAGACAATATCCGTGTTCAACTATTGATGTACGAACCTTTAGTAACAGCAATCTTGTGATACAGCTGGTTGTGGCGCCATTTTGGACGTGGGTGGAGAAAGACGATACTGTATGGGTGCATTAAGGCGCATGTCACACAGGAAATATCACAGATAACTGTTGAATATTTCACATGAGATGAGTACTGTAGAACAATGATGGAAATAACAGTTAACAAAATAACAGTTAACAAAATAACAGTTAACAAAATAACAGTTAACAAAATAACAGTTAACAAAATAACAGTTAACACGATAACAGTTAACAAGATAACAGTTAAAAAAAAATAATTGACTGCAAGATTTCCTGTTAGTGAGTGCAGGAAAGATTTAATTAGTTGTGAAAATAAAGGTCGCGTAGCCATAGCTGTTGCCACTATTACCTATTGTCTTTCCCCAGGTGGTTTGTGATCCACTCTTGCGGTTAAGCGTAGGGGTGATTGGAGTTCGAGCTTGCGTTCTAAAAACCAGATGTGTAGACTCGGCTGTGCTATGACCGTGTCTGTTCAGGATGTCCCTGACGTTTTCTATCCATCTTTTCCGTGGTCTTCCTCTGGCTTGGTACTTTGAGCTCATTTGGTTATATGCTTGTACGGGCAACTTTTCGTGATGCATTCTCATAATGTGGCCAAACCACTTGATCTGTTCTCTCTCTCTATGTAATCTGTACAAGATATTATACCTATCCTTTCCCTGATATATTCATATCGCAAACTATCACGTCTGGTGACCCCGGCAGCTTTCCTCAAGAATTTCATCTCACATGTCACTATTTTTCTGTAATGTGAAAACCAGAGAGACCAGGTTTGGCACTGGTAACACAGTGTTGGTAGGAATATACTGTAGATCATTTGTAGATTATGCTGTTGCCACTACGTGTACAAAACATGTTTTAAATTTTACCTCCGAAAGAGAAATATTCTTCGTCTTCTGCGTTCATTCTCTAACTCCTGCAGATTTGTAGGATGTATCCCGGAGAATGAAATGCGTTGTGTCATGGTTTACAGCTTCGCTACGACATCTGTTCCTTTTTTGCTTGACACACAAATCTTCAGCTTGTTTTCTTGGAAAATTCGATTCTCTACGGGAGGGGCATACCCAACTACATCCAAAATTCGACTCTCTAGGGAAGGAGAAAGCCAACTACATCCAAAATTAGACCCTCTATGGTAGGGGATAACCAACTACATCCAAAATTAGACCGATTAAGGGAGGGGAATAGCCAACTACATTCACAAGCCTCCTTACTCGTCTATTACTGTATGGGGGTAGATACTAGTGTCGCAATTCTTTGCTCTTCTTTTGGGTTCAACAACACACGGATTATATAAGTTGGGCAACCCGAACCATAATTTGAACTGAAGACCTAACAATTGCAAGACTGATCTCTCTTATTCACTCATGTGTTGCACTCAGAAGATTTATAAAATTGCGAAGACAATTAAAGTCAAATGTCGAACTTTGAACGTTTATTTCTATAGTGGAAAGAAAGACAATCGAAAGAAGACATTTAAACAGATAGAGAGAAATGAGTAAGTTATGATAGAAAGCTTGAAATCTTAAGATATTTTTTAGGAGCCGCGGATGTATAATGTTAAATCATTCGCAGGCTGACCAGCAAAATCTGGTTTCTAATCCACTAGTTATTCATAGTGTGAAATGAAAATGATATCAGTGGTTCAACCAACCATCAGGAAGTATGGTATCATGGCTCATACAATGGGAAGGTCGAAGAAGGGTGCCATCACTACTGCGCAAGTGCGGTAGATAACGCTAGTCAGGCGGTTTCTGGTCAGCCACTGACAAGGCAGCGAAGGGCTTGTGGGAAACATTATGCTATGATGCTGATTTTTTACTCATTACCGTTAGCGTAAATAAAAACATGAACTATTGAACAAGTTTACTCCGCAAAAATTTTCACAGGTGAATATAATAATAATAATAATAGTAAAAGTAAATAGTATAAGAGGACCATTCTGTTCAAATAATGCTACATTTTTAGGCACTTGTTCGTTTGCGTGATGTGCCAGGGCTACAAGAAATGTGCCGTTTCACTTCGTGTCGATATACGTCGCACAAATATTTGGAGAATTGTCATTTACAAATTTGTAAATCTTTATGACATGTTTTGTTGAGTATGTCCCCGATGCAAATGTCAGTTCACTTTCTATTTATTAATCCGACATTTGCATTTCATTAATGTGATTATATGTTACAGTCACAATCACCAAATCAATGTTAAAGTGAGAATTTCATGGAAGGTGATATGAATATATATATTTGTGCACTGATGGTTCCGTTATTAGACATGTTCGTATTGCTTTGGCCTTCACAGTCCCGTCCAGACAATCGGTTGTATAGAAGACCTCTGTATTGAATTAATTAGTACTTAATTCGTTATGTTTTTTTTATTACTGTCGTGTTTTTTTGTTGGTCACTATTTATATTCTTGTAGTAGCATGCCAAAAGTAGGCAAGGCCGGCTAACGATTGCACGGAAATTATCAAAATCGGTCTTTCAGGTCATTGTTATATTTTCTGTAGACATGTCTTTATACTGTTGGACGGTCATGACTTAGCGTTTATGGAAAACTATTTAGGGAAGAGAGTGAATTCACAGTGACTATAAAAATCATGATTATGGAGATTATGGCAATAATCAAATCATGGAAAGAATGGAAACAGAGTGAAACTATAGATGTCCAACCTATGAATGCATTCTCAGCCAGAAAGTAAAAGTGGGATGTGTTAGTGTACTGTTGTTTGAGGCTGTAGGGAGGTCGAAGTTGAAAGGAGTCTCATTTAATTTCATGTCTGATAATTCGGTGTTCGGTGTTATAGCAAATAATAGTTCTACTGCTGTATTGAACCGCTAAACAATGTACTAGGCACATACATTGAATTTCTAACGAGGAATTGCACGTACAAAAGAGATTAATCAGGGGGATGTTTCCATTTCCATATCCGTAATACAAAACTGCTCTTAGATGTGGCGTTTCCAGAAATGAGCGTCATTATGAACAGAAAAGAATGTTTGTCAACCAACAGCAAACTGTCAGTCGTAGTGTATTTGCAGAAATACTCAGGTGATCAAGGATCGGATCACACATAGAAGTGTGGTGTGTGCTTTAATAATGATAGGGCGACTAACCAACGAACTAACAAATTAATCAACCAACTAACCAACCATTAAGCCGGTCATGCATATTTCTAGCTACTAACGAACCAAACCGAACAACCAACTTTTAACAAACCAGTCAACCAACCTACCAACGAACCAACCAACTTATAAACGAACCGGCACTCCAACCTACCAACCAATCAGCCAACTAATAAACGAACCAGCCAACCAACCTACCAATGAACCAGCATACCAACCAACAAAACAATCCAATAACCAATAAAGCAATTAGTGAAGCAACCAACCAACCAATGAACCAACTAAGGAATAAACAAACCAACGAGCGAACAAATCAACCAACCAAGCAACTAGCAACTGCTACAAATTATTTGGGCAATGTAGCTCTAAGGATAATGACATATAACGACACTGTTAACGATCAGACGTCTTACTGAGAGGGTTGTCAAAGGTTTCTTTTCTAGAAGAAAACATAAGACAAATGTGAGTGTCTTATAACATGATTTCTACATAGCAGCGTCCCTTCTAAAATGATAAGACAGTAGAATGCATTTGAACGAGGTTCGTTTTAGCGGGCACCTACTCGCCTCGCAACTTTAATCAACACGTTCACGAATAATATAACATAGAAGCATCGAGTCTTTATTAAGAAAGATCAATCATACAGCAAACGGTGTTTGAACCAGGTCAATGAAGGTAAACTTGTTTACTGACGTTCTCTGAATTCGGTCAGACCGCATCTCTAGTTACTATGAATACCGATCGCATTGAGAATACATCCCATTTCATAGCAACATCACTGAACCACAAGAAGCATATACGCTAGAGGCGGCTGGAGCACAAAAAATAGATACGTACATCAAGTTGGTAAAAGTATAAACTAGCATAGGAAACCGAAACTTTTGCTATAATAACACATTTATAAAATATTGCAAACACTCAGAAGAACAATACTTAGAGAAAATAAAACAATCAATATTCATACTAATCAAGAACTGCACAGAATAGCTTTGAACATACAGAATTGGAGAGATCTGATCTTTGCCCTATGCGCTAACTTCAGAGCAAAAGGAAAATGAATGAATGAAAATATAGCGCAACACTAGGGTCTTTTTTATATTATCTATGTACGAGCGTATTATAGTATTATCAACTTCTGACATCACCTACCGTATATCTTATGTATTATCAACTTCTAATATCAGCTGTATATTATTATATTATCAATATTTGATATCAGCTGTATATTATGGTATTATCAACTTCTGACATATTCTCAATATATATTATGGTTTTAAAAACTTTTGACATCACTTACAATTTTTGGTATTATTAACTGTTGACATCATCTATACATTTTTGTATTATTAACTTCTGATATCATCTATATATTTGCGTGGGGTCTGTTATAAACTTTTGACATTACCTATTCTTTATGGTATTACCAAAATTTTGACATCACCTATACATTATGGTATAGGAATTTAACATATCCTATGTGTTATGGTATTATCAACTTCTGTTATCATGTAACATATTATAATATGGTATTCCATCAACTTTTGCATCACCTTATATTTAAAAAAATAAATTAATTGGTATCATATCCTATTGAAGACGTTGATGGGTAGCCATCAACCCAGCATTTTTTGGGTGTAGGGATTTTCTAGGTAATATAACTATGATCAGTTGTTAGCCATTGCTTTCTGAACGGTCCGGATGCACAGTTAATTCCCTGTCGTGGGATAGGAACCCTGTACATTGGCTGTCACAGATACGCTATTTACCACACCGCCACAGAGCCGTACATTACCTATATATTTTCGTATTATCAACTTCTGGCAGCAATTATATGTTACATTATCAACTTCTGACATCAACTTTATGTTACATTATCAACTTCTGGCACAACTATATGTTATATTATCAACTTCTGGCACAACTATATATTATATTATCAACTTCTGGCACAACTATATGTTATATTATCAACTTCTGGCACAACTATATGTTATATTATCAACTTCTGGCACAACTATATGTTATATTATCAACTTCTGGCACAACTATATGTTATGATCTTATAGACAAGGTTGCTAGAAACACTAGAGCAGAAATATTGATAGCAAGCCGGAGACGTAGCGTACTTCCGCACCGTGAAAATAGTATGGAAATAAATAACATTGGCATAGAAATTGCTATAATCCATCTGGAGATATGGGCTACTGGTCACTGTTTCCTACTATTGTGTGCAGTCTTGTGGAACTAAAAATGTTTTCCAGGTTCTTATAACTAACTGTAACTGTCACTTGTCTGTAACATCCACTACATGTGTTATAAAAATCAAATTGCATTGGACACTATATTTTATTTACTTTAGTTCCATAACTGGAAATAAACATATATATGTCCTAATAATATTATTATTATCTTTAAGCATATCTTAATCTGTTTAAGTTTAGACGTTATAATCATAAATAACATCAATATGAAGCTTAGATATGATAAGCATATATAAAAACATCAATGTGCAAGCTTAGATATGATAAGCATATATAAAAACATCAATGTGCAAGCTTAGATATGATAAGGATATATAAAAAACATCAATGTGCAAGCTTAAATATGATAAGCATATATAAAACATCAATGTGCAAGCTTAAATATAATAAGCATATATAAAAACATCAATGTTCAAGCTTAGATATGATAAGCATATATAAAAACATCAATGTGGAAGCTTAGATATAATAAGCATATATAAAAACATCAATGTGCAAGCGTAGATATATTATAAACATAGATAAACACACAAACGCGCAGGCTTAAACATAGGCATTAATAAACACATAAATGTATAAGCTTAGATATATAAACATAAATAAAAAACATCAATGTCCTATACTAGATATAATATAATAAATATTTAAAAAAAAAATCAATGCTTAGATATGATATAAGAAACATGAATTGAAAACAACAATGAAAACGTTTTGATATTACTTCAAACTTTAAAATTATTGTTTAATATTTATAAAAGCACTACCCTCTATACAGGATAATTGATAAATCAATGCTTCGAATTTAATCATCTTTGGATGTATTTGTGACATGACTACATGAACCACAATCTCCATTAGTATTTTATTGTTAAAAACTCTGACACAAACATATTTGACTAACTTCAGTGGTTTAAAATGAGAACTTCACCATACGAAGTAGTTTACTTGTATTTTAATGTCTTGTTTAAAGTAAGACTTCATCATACGAGGTAGTTTACTTGTCTGTTAAATGTCTTGTTTAAAGTAAGACTTCACCATACTAGGTAGTTTACTTGTCTTTTAAATGTCTTGTTTAAAGTAAGACTTCACCATACTAGGTAGTTTACTTGTCTTTTTAAATGTCTTGAATATAATGATCATTGAGGAAATATGGTATTCAAATATAATAAACATTGAAAAAAAGAATATTGAAATATAAGGACCATTGGGAAATATCATATTTAAATATACGGATCATTGACAAATAATCATTTTTAGAGAAAGGATTATTGAGAAAAATATTTAAATATATGGATCACGAGAAAACATGAACATCGTAAATTGGATGTTATAAGAAAAACCGAGAAAACATCCAGTCGTAACTAGGGTAAGTTACAAGAAACACAGAGGAAACATCAAGTCGTAACCAGGGTACGTTATAAGAAACACCGAGAAAACATCAAGTCGTAACTTGGGTAAGTTATAAGAAACACCAATAAAACATTAAGAAGTAGATTAGGTACTTTTTATGAAACACAGAGAAAACATCAAGTCGCAGTTTGGGTATGTTATAAGAAACACCAAGTAAACATCAAGTCGTAGATTGGGTAATTTTTAAGAAACAAAGAAACCATCCTTGTTTTTGATGCAAGTATAAAACACACAGGGCGTATATTAATACCCTTGGTGTATGCATTACTTACAATATTTTGGCAGTTGTGTTCTAACTTCGAGACGGTCGGCAGTAAAGAATAACTCTGTACAGAAAGTAAACACGACTTCATTCGTAGCGTTTTTTTAAATTATTGTCATGGTTTTTTTTGGTCACTATACTTGGACTCGCATACCAAAATAAGCCAAGACCGACCAACGAAATGCACGGAAATAATCAAAATCAGCCTTTCAGAGCATGTTTACATTTCTGTACACATGTGGTTATACTGGAGACCTGTCACGGCTAACTGAAACCGGTTTTTTTACAAAGAGATATTGCAGCTTCTGCTTGATTTTAAATTCTTATTTTCTGAAAAATTTACCACCAGAGTATTTCAGTAGCGTCTCATGACAAGTACTATGATTGTGAACTTAAGGACCTCGGAGCTTGGTACAAGTTCAGGTCGTGTTTTAGTGAATGATGTATGACACCTGTGAGAGAACTCAGACACCCTGAAACCGTTACAGTATACAACAAGAATTCGGTTTTTTTAAAAGTTGAGATGAAATTCTAATTGGATGCACTCGATGCTATAGTTTACACACGTTGTATCCTAATTCGGAAGAAATGAATGGTTTCACATGTAGCTCATCAGAACAACCACCTTGTAATTGTAAATTGTATATATATATATGAATATATATATATATTATATATATATATATAAACATATATAGTTCAAAGAGCTACAGGTTTCAACAATACAGTATATATTGTAGCTCTTTGCTTTATATACCATTTTATTTTTATTATCTTTGAGTTGGAGACATTTAAATTATTGCAGTACACGCCGCTGAGAACAGGGGTCTTAAGTTAAAAATAAATCGCTGTAGCAATGTCAATTGCACATAGGAAACATGAGCTTCAGCGATCAATTTCCATGTTGAACGAAACACAAGAAACAAATAAACATGTAAACTAACATACATATACAATAAACATACATACAAACATACATACACGCACACATAAATACACACAAACATACATATACACATACATACATATACATACATACATACATACACACAAACATGCATACATACATACAAATATACACATACAAACATACATACACACAAACATACATACATATATACATACAAACATACAGATACATATACATACATACAAACGTACATATACACAAAAATACATGCACACAAACATACACTAACACACACACACACACGCACGCACACACACACACACACAAACACACACACACACAATCACACATATACAAACAGATAAATAAATATACATACATACAAAAAAAAACAACCAAGATTGTTCCAGACAGAAGGACAGTTCTTGTTTCTACTTTTCAATCATCATCATGAGTCTTCGCGTGATTTGATTTGGAGATTAAAATACTATTAGTGTCACAGTTTATTTGCGATTTTCGGAGGAAGAATACCATCGATGCGAGGCCATCACTCTAGCTTCTTGGCTAAGTCACTTGGGATCATAATGAAGTAATTCATACGTTTCCCATAATCTTATGTTCTGTGCACATAGAATGCACAAATATTACCTATTGTCAATGTGATTAGCAGCAGCACTTACAACTACCTATCATCAACGTGACATGTAGCAGCACTTACAACTATCTATCATCAACGTGACCTGTAGCAGCACTTACAACTATCTATCATCGACGTGACTAGCAGCAACACTGACTGCCTACCTACCATCGACGGGACTAGCAGCAACGTTACTACTACCTATCACCGACGTGACTTTCAGCGACGTTACTACTACCTATCATCGACGTGACATGCAGCAGCACTTACAACTACATATCATCAACGTGACTAGCAGCAGCACTGTCTACTACCTATGATCGACGTGACTACTAGCAGCACTGACTACTACCTATCATCGACGTGACTATTAGCAATGTTACTACTACGTATCATCGAGATGACTATCAGCAACGTTACTACTACCTATCATCACGTGACTAGCAGCAGCACTTACTACTACCTATTATCAACGTGACTAGCAGCAGCACTTACTATCTACCATCGACGTGACTAGCAGCAACACTGACTACTACCTATCATCAACGTGACTAGCAGCAGCACTTACTACTACCTACCATCGACGTGACTATCAGCACTGACGTCTACCTATCATCGACGTGACTACCAGTAGCACTGACTACTATCTATGATCGACGTGACTATGAACACCGTTACTACTACCTATCATCAACGTGACTATCAACACCGTTACTACTACCTATCATCAACGTGACTATCAGCAACGTTACTACTACTTATCATCGACGTGACTATCAGCAACGTTACTACTACCTACCATCGACGTGACTATCAGCAACGTTACTACTACCTACCATCAACGTGACTATCAGCAACGTTACTACTACCTATCATCGACGTGACTATCAGCAACGTTACTACTACCTACCATCGACGTGACTATCAGCACTGACGTCTACCTATCATCGACGTGACTACCAGTAGCACTGACTACTATCTATGATCGACGTGACAATCAACACCGTTACTACTACCTATCATCAACGTGACTATCAACACCGTTACTACTACCTATCATCAACGTGACTATCAGCAACGTTACTACTACTTATCATCGACGTGACTATCAGCAACGTTACTACTACCTACCATCGACCGTGACTATCAGCAACGTTACTACTACCTACCATCAACGTGACTATCAGCAACGTTACTACTACCTACCCATCGACGTGACTATCAGCAACGTTACTACTACCTACCATCAACGTGACTATCAGCAACGTTACTACTACCTATCATCGACGTGACTATCAGCAACGTTACTACTACCTACCATCGACGTGACTATCAGCAACACTGACTACTTACGAAATAATTGTGCTAATGAGAATTTAGGAGGAAATAAATGCTGAATGCTATAAATAAATCAGCGAACAAAAGTAATGCCACACTCTGACCACAGAGAATGAAATTGTAAACAATTAATCTGTTGCCTTCAAGCAACCACCCGGAGATACACCACCTGCACTAGACAACATTCAGGTAGGTCGATGGCTACGGGGTTAAATCTTTTGTTTTTCTAGTGAATGTGAGACTGCAGTAAGACTGTGCAATATATGGAAAATTTATGTTATAAAAATATAAATATAGAGTTTTACAAGGAACAAATATAAGATACAACTAATCCACGTTTTGATCACAAAGGTCTTTATAAAGATATGAGTACACACATATGCACACATGCAAACACGGACCTACACACACGAACTACGGCAAACAAACATACATCCACGCACGTAAACACAACCACACGCACGTAAAACACACACACACACACACTGTTAAACACACACGCATACACGTACGTATACAAACAATGACTTAAAGAAATAAGAACTGATCAAAAATTTACTAATTTTCAAGACTTCATGGAATTATGTAGTAAACATGACAACATCAGACATGAAACAAGAGTAAAAACAAAGGAAAATCAATACAGTTATTGACAATTACCAAATAAGAAGGTACAACACACAATACGAAATTAAAAAAAAAAAAAAAGAATTATTATTGATAACAGTAATAACTTGGCTTAATAGTGAAATATAAGATAACTAAACATTTCAGCAAAGTTATTACCCCAATTGTCCAGTTATATTACAGCAACATGATGCGGTATTCAAAAATTGTCGTGTTGGATCATGGATCTCTTGGCCCGAACATAGAGAGAATTTCTATGTATTGATTCATTCATCGACTTATTTTTTGCTCGAAATTAAATTCACGGGTTGTAAATAAATTCTCCTGAACTTCTTTTGATATTAGTGGAGAATTAACATTAACTTCTACACATTTGCAACAAATGTTATAGTTTTTTAATACTAATTTGTCAATGCTGTAACTACTTGATTACCGTGTTTTCTTAAGAGAACAGACTCAAATAGTGCAATTTCAAAGAGATCTTCAATCTGTTGATGATGTCTGGATGTGATCTTCAATATTTTGCTGATGACGGGATGTGATCTTCAAACTATTGTTGAAGTCCAGATGTGATTGTCCAATCTAACGTTGATGTCCGGAAGTCGTATTCAATCTAATTCTGATGTAAAAAAAAAACAACAAACAAACGCCGTTAACTTGTATGTTTATCTCGGGTCTATTGTAACCATAAAGTCCGTCAAACTGGAGTGGGTTTCTTAATTTCTATAGCGTCGCGTCCGGCCTTACTAGGATAGAACCCCATCAACGACCGGATCATTTACATCAGGATGTAAACGGACAGGAAAAAACAGAACAATTATTCAGTCTATGCCCCAACATCAACAGCAGACATCCAAGAGAATAGAAGCTTTCTAAATGCTGTGCTACAGAAGAGTCCGGAGAATACAATGGACAGCAAGGAAGACAACCAAGACGTGCTAGGAGAAGGAGATATTTACACGTTCAGAGGAAAAGGCTGGACTACATCAGCTTTCCAGAGAAGAAGAAAGTAGAAAGACAGCGGATACACATGTTGTAACCTATTGAATATACGTGTGTCTTTTCTGCAACACGATATACACAATGCATAATAGATAAGTAGAGAAGATGTTCAATACCTTACACACATATGACACATTCTATAACAACTTGTATCAATCAGTTGACTCGCACGCACATGTGCACACAATGAAATGAAAGAGGGTGCTCGAATTTTGTGTGCATGCAGACAATAACTAATGACTGACCTGACACTGATCTGTTTCCTGTTCCGGTAGCAACCTTACCACAAAAGTCCGTTAAGCTTAGCATACTCTGGGTATTTTCAGGATTCAGGAATTAAAAGTAATGTCTTATAGGCATAAAAAACAATACAATCCACATAAAGATAATTAAATGATCAACTACTGAAATAAATGCAGGAATTTAAATATCTCGGGAACATTTTTACAGACGACGGAAGAATGGACAGAGAGTCCCCACAAAATAATTCAAAAAAGCCAACTAACGTAAATTATGAACTTACACCAATTTTGAAACACATATCTGTCCCGATGGAAGCCAAAAATAAAATAATAAATTCAATATTCATTCTAACCACTGTGTTATCAGTGTCAGGCATGAACACTAAGGAACAATAGAGAAAGCTTACTACGTGTAAAATGAGATGTCTAAGAAAAGCTGCAAATAGAACAAGAAGAAATCCTGTGAGAAATGAGAAAATTACAAGAACTGTTGGAACAACATCAGTGGTCAAATATATTGAAAAACTGAGACTGTAATGGTTCGACCAATTAATCAGAATGAATCAGTATTGAACAGCGGCAAGAGTATACAACATGAAATAGAAACAACAAGATACAGAGGATGACCATGAAGAAGGTGGATTAAAGGAGTTACCAACATTCTGGTACGGCACAGTGTTACTGCATATTAAGCGACCAAACGTGCCATAGCCCGAAAACCGATCATGATTCACTCCTGCGACCTCTTACAGCAAAATCAGGGAGAAGAATATAGTATAGAAGATAGGAATGATTGAGTTCAGGAATCACTGATTGGAAAATAGATAAGGATAATTTAGTTCTGGAATTACTGATTGAAAAATAGATAAGGATTATTGAGTTGAGGAATCACTGATTAAAAAATAGATAGATTAAGTTCAGGAATCACTGATTTTTTCAAAATGATTGCATTTAAACATTATCTTTACCGTTATCAGGTGACTTCCGGAGACATTGTTTAATGGTCAGGCGTCGTGCCTGTAGTTGCACGGAACATCGCAGAGGTGTAAATAACTGGCGCAATGTTACCAGCCAGGCATGTCGTAAGAGGCAACTGAGAATGGTTCGGTGATGAGTTGGCAGTGCAATCCCATAGATCAGGGGGTGGGTACAGACTACGGCCCGCGGGCCGCATGCGGCCCGCCATTGGATATTTTGCGGCCCTCATCCGCCATTAGATATTTTGCGGCCCTCAAACAAATTTTTAAATACACGAACATTGTTAAAAATATTTGCAAAACCTTTTACCCATATTAGAAAATATACTGTTATAGTGTAAGTCTGTTAGAAATGTAATTTATTCAGAAGTTATCTATATTATGTAAAACTACCTTTCTTTACAATAAAATATTTAATTGATTACTTACCGAGAATTTTAAACAAAAAACATACATAATATTATATGCGGCCCTCCAATAGCTTTACAATTTTCAATGCAGCCCTCTGCACAAAAAGTTTGCCCCACCCCTGCCATAGATAATCAAAATGACCATAGGCCATTATGAAGTCAGATGTATCTGGCTGAAAAGCGCAGCTAAATTCGCATTATGTTCTCTGAATTTACATTCTGTTCTCTGAACTACATTCTGTTCTCTGAACTACATTCTGTTCTATGAACTACATTCTGTTAATCTACAGAAGTTTGAGAATGAACGAAGAGAAGAAGAAAGATCGTACGCGGAGGTTGTGGCATGAATGTAGGTATATGATCCAGCGTCCCTTGGTTAATGACCTTGACTCAAATGTAGGTATATGGTATCTGACCCAATGACCATGGTTCATAACCTTGTTGTAGGTATATTGTTACTATTCCAGCGGTACATGCGCTCATGCTCATTACCCAAATATAGGTATATAGTTTCTGATCCAGCAGTACATAAGCTCATACCCTTGATCCAGATTTAGACATATAAAGACTATTATAGTTTGTCGCATAATTAATGTTACTCGGTATTATTTTTTCACAAAACTACAAGTTAAAACAAAAATATCTTTTGGATCCAAGTTAATATTCTCTACTACCATATGAAACTTTTTCTTGTGTTCTTAAAAATGTAACTAGATTAAAATATTTTCTATATAAATTTGAAATTTATAAAGGATTTGTGAATATATATAATATGCCATCCATGAGTACAGCCGAGTCTGTAGACATTACCTGTTGATGAAGGGAAATAAGTATTATTTGTTTACTGTTTTTTTTTCCTCTCTCCAACTCTTCAGTGGCTGTGACGGGAAATTATAATTATACTGGCCAATTAAAGGCACGATAAAAAAAAAGAAGAACACATCAGTGACGGATTATTCTCTCGATACAGATAAACTTTAATGCTGATATCAATTCAACCTACTATGGTACAGAAACCACGATTTGCATGAGTGAAAATGTGTCATCGTTTGTCATTTATTTAGAGATTTCATTGTTATTGACAGACTTCGAGAACGTATTTGGCAGGAATATCTACGTGATTTTAATTTGCCATTGTGATGTGTTGTCAAGTCTGTCACCAAAGAAAAGCACGGAAACACTGATGTATGCCTATAGAAGATACATTATGTGCTGTATTTTTGTTGATGAATGACCTCAATTGTTTAATCTTAAAATAAGAATTAAACTCCAGTTTACTCAAAAGGATATCGCATATTTTACGTAGAAAAATAAGTCACAAGAGAAAATCTCTTAGGTAAAAAAAGTCACAGAGCAAAAAAACAAACACAGAAAAAAGTTTCACAAAAAAAAACAAAAAAAAAGAAAATAAGATTTCTGATAATGGAATTGGTTGTCCCGGCTCACAAAATAATGGTCAAAGTGTCTGATAAGAAGTGTTGGAGTTGAAGGAATATACATAATGAAATTAAATAAATGTATATGTTCTGTCGGCTCTGTGATAGAGTGACTAGTGTGTATCATCATTATCATCATTAAGTGCCGTCTCCGCAATGAAGGTAGACTGCAACAGACCTCCAAAATCCCCTGTCTTTTGCCATGGGAGACTATACACTCTGCTAGGACTAAAACCTGTCCATCTAGTGATGTTACTCTTTCCACGTCTTCCACTCTTCCGTCGAACTTTACCCTCAAGTAAGGTATTCAATAAGGCATTTTTTTAATATGTCCAAAATATTTTATTTTTGTGATCTTTATTTTTCTTAATTCGTCTTCTCCTTCTTTCGTTCACTTGAAACATGTCTATATCTGTATTTTCCTTAATAATTCTTTCTTCTTATGAAGTATTATTAGAGGAACTTTGTTTGTTTTCGCATATTTCCCTCTTCTTCTATATATCCACATATGATGTATACAATGAGTTAAAAAGTGTTTCAAATCTGGAGTTGCAATACTCAGATGGGGACATGTGTTGGTTGTGGATCGGTGATTGAGTGGTCACTATTCAAAAATATACTCAGTCAAACTTGCTCGTAGTTAGGAAACCGATCTTTAACGTCCTACTGGAAATGTGGTCGGAATAAGTGAATGGTAATGTGCATATATAGGATGAAGTTAGTTAGTTAGTCATTGCATCATCGTCATTGCACTCCGGACAAGTCCATAGGTGCTCAGATCTCTCCTTGAGTGTATCCGCCATTACACATTGACTGACTGACCCAGTACGTCGTTGATTGACCATCAATCTTTCTCGCAACAAAATCGCTCCTTTTTTAGTGACACCCACATTTCAAACCAAGCTCCCTTATTCTAGTCATGGAACAAGAGTCATCGTCACTTGTGCAGTCATTTGTTCGTGCGTTCTCCCGTATGGCATTCAAAATGTCTGCCCGATCTATCGCTCCACCAACAGCCGCAGTAGCAGCGTGGGCGGCCAACCTTTTCACTCTCTCGGACTCCCGCATGTCCTGGCACAATAATAAAAGTCACTCTACGCACAGGAATTATTCACTGCATCCAGCCACTGTTCCCGAATGTACCACGCCTGAACTTTGACAATCATGGAGTCACCGAGTATACAGGCATGCTAGCAGACAGTCAATGTTATGTTATGTTATGTTCCTCCAGGGCCATAGGCGGCGCATAGGGCAGAAACCATAGCTTTCCATTTCTGTCATTGTGTTTCCAGGTGTTTCAATTGTTGCGTCCGCCGAAGACGGATGTGTCGGGCCATTGGCGCAAATAAAACGGCGACACAACGCATTTCCATGCTCTGGACTGCATCCTGCTGGAGATCTAGTAGTACTGCTACAGGAGAAGATCCAGCAGGAGTTTGAGAATGAACGCCGAAGAAGAAGAATTGTTGCGTGTTGTTTAGGTTCATTGACATGCCTTCTCTATTAATGGTTCTTCGTAGAGTTTCTCTAGGTCTCCCTCTTTTTCTTACTCCAGGTGGCACCCAATATAGTGACTGCTATGAGCACACCTATTTAAAAACTTTGGTTACTGCCAAAATTTCCATTGTCATGCTGCTTGTCGTCTGAGCGAATGCACCACTTCCCTCTCTGATGGTCTCCCCCCGACCTTTGAGCCGTGAAGGCCCAGTCACTCCTGATGTGTCTCTCAACCGACCCATTTGTATATATAATCATATCACCTTCCCTGGAATTCTCAATGAACAGAGAGAGCACCTCCGACTCGACCACTGACGGACACCATTAAAGGATGAAGCTAATGTAGAAGTAGTCAGTGGTTATGGAGTAAAAAGGACACATTAAAGCAACAGTTAGAATGAAGCAGTCAGTATGTTTAGGGCACTCGATGAGAAGTGAAAACTGGAGCATATTGTAACAACCGGAAAGATAAATGAAAGATGAGACAGAGGAAGACAAAGAGAGAAGGTATTAGATGGATTGTCACTGTGGCTCGAGAGAATGTCATCAATTGAAATGATTAACTTATTAAACAGAAGAGATAGAGAAATTCAGAGAAAGATGACTGTATACCCTACTCGGTATAGCACTTGACATATATTTGACAATATTGACATATACTGTGCTTCAATTATTTAATTCTATCGATTATAAATTTTTTGTTCTTTGCAAGCCAAAAAAAGATATGTATGTAGCTACCTCAAAATCTTGTTAGAATGTCAGTTACATGTATGCATCATGGTATGAGTTTCGTTCTTTTAACCCATACACCTGTCAAATATATTTGTAGAATATAGCATCATTTCGTGCTGAAGTCGCATTTGTCAGGCAGAAAGGGGCAGACATCGCAAACAAGCTTTAAACCATGACACAATGCATTCAATTCTCCGGTCTACATTCTGCAGGAGTTTGAGAATGAATGAAGGAAACGACGATGATTTCATTTGCAGCCTCTGTTTCTAAACAAAGTAGTACTCTATTTTAAATCTGCCAGTTTCCCCGTACATAATAATGATCTGTTAGGTTCAAGAAGCAGCAGTTTGTAGAAATATAGCACCTCACGGTAATTTAGATTTCAGCGATCCATCCAACCGGAGTGCACGCAACAACCTTTTCAAGATTCAACGTTTTTCTAACTGGAAAACTTGTTTTGTCGCCGACGAAGACAGTTTCTCCGCTGTCCCAGATTGTTTCCACTTGATATTCTCTACCGACCACTATTTGTCATTGACCTCAAATGAAACGGTTTCATGAAAGC